>CM037880.1:95217120-95947120 GCA_021292165.1 Shinisaurus crocodilurus
GACATTGTCTAAAGAACCCATAAACAACCATGAGTAGGGAATGACAAGCACACAATAAATGCCTCGTGTAGAAAAGCCTGTACTCTACCACTGAGCTACAGCGTCCCCAACAACTGGTGCAGATTCAGATGCCACCCTCCCTCCATATCAAAAGATGCCCCCAGCAATTTCAATGGCATTTGGATTAATAACGCTGAGCCAAAATCAGGGACCACTTTTTCAAAAAAAGATGTCATTTGGGTGATTGAGGGGGGGATCATTGTAGAAGGGCTGAGTAACTGTTTGAGTCTTAGAGTTATCCCTGATTGACCAGGGTTACCCATGTGACCAGTATAAGCACATAGGGCAATCACCACAACCACCCAAAGCAAGTGACGGAACTGACAAACAAGACGGGAAGCCAACTCTGGATGAATTTTTGGAACTGCAAAGAATGAACACGCTCTTGATAAAGATGTATCCTGCAATGGAGATATGGAATCAATTACTAGACTATGTATTAATAAAGGGGAAGGGTAACATGCCTTGTCAGGATATGTTATATTTTTGGAATTTAGACTTTATTTGATCAAGAGGATAGAAGTATATTAATTGGTCCCTTGGAGGGTGGGGGGGAGCACTTTATGATTTATTGTATGTTGATTATGTTATATTTGTGTGATAATTTTGTATTTTGCTAAATATATTTTCTGTGCTATAATTTGTTTTGAAAAATAAATAAAATATTTAAAAAAAAGAAAAGAAAAGATGTATCCTGCAGGTGTACAAAACCTACTTTATAATCTCTGCACATATTTTTGTCTTCCTGCACACTGACATTGCATGTTGGAGTCAGTTCCCTAAACGGATATGTATTTATCACAATGCAGAGCTGAGTCACTGTTCCACATCACTTGTGTATTATTGATATTCACAACAGACTTGGATTGTGCACCATGTTCCCCCATTAAAAAGCACAACAATCTCCCCAAACATTATAATACAAATTTGAATCATGAAACAGTAAATGCAGTTAGTTGACTAAGGGCACAATCCAGTCAGGAGGCCTGTAGCCCTCTGCACTCGGAAGATTACAGGCATCCTATGCAGGGCGGGAGGAGCGCAGAGGCGAAAGTCGCCTCTGTGCTCCTCATGCCCTGTAAAGCACTTAGATGGCCAATTTCAGCCATCTAAATGTGGCACATAAGAGCAGAAGGGAAGGAAGCTGAGGCGCCACCAGGCGGTACCTTGTATCGTGGCAGCACCGGTCTCCTCCCCTCCCTACTCCCCAGAATGCCCCCAAAAGCCCTTCTCCAAGGTTACATCTGCGACCTCGGAGAAGCAGCCAGTGCAGTTCCTTCTGCTCTAGCTGCAAGGGGCAAGTACCAGCTACGAGGTCAGCATGATTTTCCAGCCTCATAGCTGGGTCTCCGAAAAATCCTACGACCATCTAGATGATGTGTAGTGGCCATAGGATTGCGCTGCCCATTGTGCATCATCTTGTGCATCTGGCCACTGCCTTGTGAATGTGTATCGATAATATTCTCAAATGGGTTGCCTGTTTGAGACACTTATCCACAATAATCAATTTTTAGTATCTAGAGCAAAAAGAAAAGAAAAAAGCCACAGATATTTTCAGCAGCCCTATTCTGTTCCCCTTCCAAACCATCATACAGATAAACTTTTGTACGCGTCACCCTGTGCTCCTTAAATTCAGGTAAAGGTCTAAAGGAATAGCGTTCCTTCTTTCCTTGCATTCCGCTATCAGCTTTATGTCCAATTCCATAGGTTGGCTCCCTCAACACAATGCCCCCCCTTTTTTTAGGAACTTACCTCTTCCACATACTGATAGTGGTGCTTGCTCACCTATGAATAAGCAAGAAATGGAAATTGGCTTGTATCTATTCTCCTTGCACATATTCCCAGGGATGCCACTGCATTTTTAACCTACACAGCCATTTTTCTAGAAATAGCAAATATAATACAATTGAGGTAATTAAATGTTTTCTGTTAGCACTTCCATGATGCACTTTTATAGTGCCCCTTCTTTCATACTTTTATTGTGCCTTGAATCGAAAGGTAGCAAAATCTTCTGGGCTGGCTAAAATACTGCGGCTAAAGTTGTTGGCATGTCATGTCACACATGACGCAGGAAGACAGTAGACGTTTGGAGAGATGCTCACTCTTGTCATGGGCCAATTTGCTATTCAATCTCATCACCATTCAACGATTGATGAGGAACTCTTTTGACAGGTTGACAGAAGCGTAGCCCTTAATAAAGTCAAGCACAATGGTAAATGAGCAAATGTCAAGGCGAATTAGAGTGATGGGCATCTATTAAGAAGTGGAGGGAGAGGCAAGGGAGATGTAGGGTCTATTTGCCTCCAATGTATTACGTTGACTGTTGTGATGGGGCTGTGTGGAGATGCACCTGTTTCGTAGGGATGTACACGTACCTCTTGGGCTGCTCTCTGGGTGCTCGGCGAGCACCCCCGCTGCTTGATACCTCTCGCAGCAGCAGCGAGGCTCCTGGCGGACTTTCCGGAGCCCGGAAGTGACGTGACGGGTCCCTGGCACTGCGTTTTTTCATGTAAATACCATAGAAAACTACCTTAAAATGGCCGTGATTTGCTATTCGTGGCCGTTTTAAGGTGGTTTTCTATGGTGTTTATGTGAAAAACGCAGCGCCAGGGACCTGGAAGTACATCTCCCCGGCTCCTCTCTTGGGAGATGTGCCGAGCCGGGGAAAAGGTAAGTTCCGTGGGGCTCGGGGGGCAAGCAGGGCGAGTTCGCCCCGCTTCCACCCCCCAATTGAATCACGTGTACATCCCTGGTTTCATGAAGTCACCTGGTCAGCAGCAGCAACATGAGCCTGAGGGCTGAATTCAGTTTCAGAGAAGCTGAAGTATTCCAGTGGTAGGTGGGACCAAAGGCAAAAAGGGGTGGAGCAAAGCCCTTACTGCTAGTAACTAAACTTTAGGAGAGGCAGTTCTACCTTTTAGAATGAGGGGGGGGGACATGCAAAAGCTGGGAATCCATCAGATGGTAGGCGCTTTGGGGGGGAAGAGGGAACCACCTGGTGGTGATGTGAAGAATGAGGTGTGGCCACCTAGAGAATGTGGGAGAACCAGACTGAGACCCCAGGCTGGCTGGATTTGGTTCCAGGCCGGTAGTTCAGCACCCCTGAACAAGAGAGTGCTTCTGTTCGTAATGCATATTCAAAAGCAGGGTGTAAAACATAACATAAGGCCCCTTTTTATGTTCCTAATGCTGTCTGGATTATCCCTAGTAGACAAATTGTTGAACTATATTCAGGGATAGGATGCTATTAGGACAAATTGGCTGTCTCATCAGTGGTCAGTGACTAGCCGTGGAGGCTGGTGGCTCCAATGTCAGTGGGGCTGTGTATCCACTCTGGGTTTTAGTCTGAACTTTAAAGGAACTATCCATGGTGCTACACCCCATCCTCAGAATAGGTTCAGCACCATGGATGGCTCCTTAAAAGTGCAGACTACAGCCAGGAGTGAGTCCACCGCCCCACTGCCATTGGAGCCACCAGCCTCCACTGGTGACTAGTGTCAGGTGAGAGTGCTGGACTGGGAAGATCCGGGAGATCCGGGTTCTAGTCCCCGCTCGGCCATGAAACTCACTGGGTGACTTTGGGCCAGTCACTGACTCTCAGCCTAACCTACCTCACAGGGTTGTTCTGAGGATAAAATGGAGAAGAGCAAGAGGATTATGTAAGCTGCCTTGGGTTCCTTGCAGGAAAAAAGGCAGGATATAAATATAATAAATAAATAAATAAATCCGCACATGGCCAGATATGCTGTTGAAACACAACCAGTAAAATGACTAAGCTATTAATAAAACTGTCTCTCTTCTAGAAGGGAGTAAGTTCTGTAGGATGGGTGAATCTGTCAATTTTGGTTTCTCAGTTTCCCATTTTTCCAATCTTAAGTTTGATTCATCCTGAACTTTGAGAATTATTTTTTAAGTTTGCATGAGAACGTGTATGCACTATTGCGCTTATTCCCCCCCCATCTATGCATTTTTGTGTGCAATTTTGCCTAATACACACATTTTTTGCAAGCAGTGTTCCTCATGTGATGCATTTTTAATGCTATTTTCACAAATATCCACATTTTTGTGCGCACTTCCCCCTAATATGCCCATTTTTTTTATTGGAGAACTTCACTGCAAAATTTGGAGAAGTGCAAATTATGAACGATACTGAGTTCTGGTTTGCATATTGGTTTAAAATTAGGTAACAGGCCTGTGGTTTACGCTGGCTCAGCTGGTCTGAGTGTGGAAAGCTAAGCAGGGTCAGGCCTGGTTATTACTTGGATGGGAGACCCCTCCTCTGGTTTCCTGCATTGAGCAGGGGGTTGGACTCGATGGCCTTGTAGGCCCCTTCCAACTCTATGATCTACGAAATCTATAAAATCTATGAAACTTTGAATGAAAATGTAAGCTGAGTTTCTCCCCACCCCCCATCCCTAGTCGTGTGGCTGTTCTGTTCTGTGGAAGCTCTGCACCCTCCATGTCCTTCTTGCATTCCTTTGATTTATCCCAGAGGGATATTTAAATATTCCTGGTGTGCCTTGTTGGCACACAGGCGATACCACATCACTTCTGGCCCAGCTTTGTTTTCATCTGGTTGGGAAGGTCAGGCTGCATAATTAGTAATCACCAGAGATCCGTGAACAGCAATGACTCCTGGCAGAAATGCCATCAGGGAAGTGAGCAATTACAGCTCTGGGAACCAAGGCAACACCTTCCCCCCACACACACACACACACAAATACCCCAGTGTGCTCCTGGGTAGGAAAATAATGCCCTTAAAGTTGTGCCCGTTCACTTTGAACAATCCATTGGTTCCTTTATTTTCCATGGCGATCATCAGGACGGTGTGTGTGTGTGAAAATATACCCAGCCTTGTTCTGCTGATAGGGCCCAAACCTCTTACTACTCCAGGCCTTTCTAACTGAAGCCTGAATGGCTTTATAGGGCACTTATTCTTTGCAGTAGTGCTCTTTGATTTGATGTGTCTTGACATTATTCATGTGACTTCTAAGTGACACAGAAACAGAGCTATGCGAGCAGCAGACAGAAACAAACAATCACGGAAAGGTCAGAACATAACCAAATGGCAGCTTGACTGATTCCTAGTCAAGGAGGAGGGTCTTCCATCATCATTGTACCAGCACCTCCCCCACCACCACCCCTGCTTCTACCAGTGGCCTGCTAGTGCTCAGGCCTGACTACTGAAACTCTTATTTACACTTAACTGAAATGACCTTTGCTCAATGCGTGGTGTGGCAGAATCACACTACCCTCTCCCCACCAATGACAACCTTTCATGCACTGGATTTAAACCAGCAAAAGGATGAGGATACGAATCTGGCATGTGCACATCGGTGCTCGTTACATGTTACATCCAGTGTGTACAGGTGAGCCAGGCTTGGCCAGATATCAGCTAAGCATGGATGGTTTCATGCTTCCTTATGAAGCTGCATGTGGGGTATGGGGAACACGTGACTTTACAGATGTTGTTGGACTGCAACTCCCATAATCCCTCACCATTGGCTATGCTGGCTAGGGATGATGGGGACTGTAGTCCAACAACATCTGGCGGGCCACATTCTCCACCATTCCTGTATAATGCATAGCGTGGTCACATTTCAACCTCCTTGGACACTCTGCTGCTGACCTTAAAGTAACCAACAAAAAGACTTCAAAGGGAGCCTGCAACATGAAATGGCTGGATGCAGAGTCGATCAGCAAAATTCAATTCAATTTGATCTGGACATAAATGGAAGTGTGGGGTTTGTTTCAATGGCAGGAATTTAGTTAGCACATTGTAGCTAGAAATATGATATTAGAACCAGTTGTTGCCATTGTGAATGGGTTACTGTTTTTTTATATATACTTTTTATACCAGGGATGGGCAACTGCGGGAGGTCCGGGGCATTTCCACCCCCTGGACCCTCCCACCCTTGCACAGGCCACACTCTGGAGGGCACCGCACAGT
Source organism: Shinisaurus crocodilurus (assembly GCA_021292165.1). Classification (NCBI taxonomy): domain Eukaryota; kingdom Metazoa; phylum Chordata; class Lepidosauria; order Squamata; family Shinisauridae; genus Shinisaurus; species Shinisaurus crocodilurus. Next base: position 95,223,131 of record CM037880.1, read on the forward strand.
CTGTGGGGCACCCCCGGAAACATTTTAAAAAGAAGCCCCAATATCACTGTTTTGCCACTGTATTTTAATTTGGGCAGGCACCTGCCAATGGCCCACACCCAGTAGGGGCCCACTGACTGAAGTTGCTCCTCCTCCTCACCATTGCAGCCTACGTGTTCACCTGCCTCTCACTCTGGTCCAGACAATGTTACAGGTGAGGAGGAGGAGGAGGAGGAGGTGCCAGTGTCCACTTGCTCACTGGCTCTCGGCCTAACAAGCAACCAAGTGGTAACAATGATGATAAAGAGGATGAGGAGTGATAGCAGCTGGTGACAATGGTGGCGAGAAGGCAGACTCATGAGGGAGGGGGGGTTTCCATTGAGGGTGTCTTGCCCAAGGGCCCTCAGACTCCTGGAGCTGGCACTGCTGGAAATCATCATCATCATCATCATCATCATCATCATCAATTTTATTTTTATACCGCCCAACAGCTGAAGCTCTCTGGGCGGTTCACAACAATCCATAAAAACACGCAATATACAATAAAAACATTATACAAAATTTAAAAACCAGATTTAAAAATGACTTATAGATAAAACAAGAAATGCAATGAGACCAATTAAAAAGTACCCACCCCACCATGCACTATGTAGAGTTAAACGCCTCAATATAGAGGGCAGTCTTAACCTGGCATCGGAAAGATTGTAAAGTTGGCACCAGCGGGCCTCAGGAGAGAGCTTGTTCCAGAGTTGGGGGGCTACCACAGAGAAGGCCCTCCCAAGGAAATGCAAATGTATTTTTAACAATGAAAATTTAGACTGCAATCTTAAACATACTTAGAAGGGAGTAAGCTCTACTGAACCTGTCTGAGTAAACATGCATAGGATTGAGCTTATGAGCTATAAATCGAGAAAAAAAAAAACAAGCTTATCTTGAAACACACACATACACCCAAAACACAAGCCCTTTATCTAACTTTTTACATTCATGCACTAAATGATTTGGTAAATGTATCAAATCTCAAATATCCTCCAAAAAGTTAAACAACTTTGATTCTGCTACCCTAGAAATGGTGAGCTTGAATTTGTGAAATTATATATTAGTGGTATTTGTTGGATCTGTGCTAAACGGAAGGTGAGGTTTAATTTTATTTATTTAAACATTCAAGAGAGGGAATTGATGAATGATCATTTCTTCCCAAATTTGCCTTTAAGATGTTTTAGCATGAAAACTGCTAGCTTCATCACGGATATGAGAAGTCACTATAGAATCATAGAATCATAGAAAAGTATAGAGTTGGAAGGGGCCTATAAGGCCATCGAGTCCAACCCCCTGCTCAATGCTCAATGCAGGAATCCATGTCAAAGCATCCCTGACAGCGGCTGTCCAGCTGCACCTTGAATGCCTCCAGAGTGGGAGAGCCCACCACCTCCCTAGGTAGTTGGTTCCATTGTCTTATTGCTCTAACAGTCAGGAATTTTTTCCTGATATTTAGGTGGAATCTGGGTTCCTGTAACTTGAGCCCATTGTTCCGTGTCCTGCAAACTGGGATGATCGAGAAGAGATCCTGGCCCTCCTCTGTGTGACAACCCTTTAAGTACGGGAAGAGTGCGATCATATCTCCCCTCAGTCTCCTCTTCTGAAGGCTAAACATGCCCAGTTCTTTCAGTCTCTCCTCATAGGGCCTTGTTTCCAGTCCCTTTATCATCTTTGTTGCCCTCCTCTGAACCCTCTCCAGTTTGTCTACATCCTTCTTAAAGTGTGGTGCCCAGAACTGGACGCAGTACTCAAGATGAGGCCTAACGAGTGCTGAGTAAAGGGGAATTATCACTTCCCGTGATTTGGAAGCTAAACTTCTATTAATGCAGCCCAAAATAGCATTTGCCTTCTTTGCAGCCACATCGCATTGCTGGCTCATATTCAGTTTGTGATCTACCACAATTCCAAGATCCTTCTCACTTGTAGTATTGTTGCGCCAACTGTCCCCCATTCTGTAACTCTGCATTTGGTTTCCTCTCTCCCTAGGTGCAGCACTTGGCATTTATCCCTATTAAATTTCATTCTGTTGTTTTCGGCCCAGCGCTCCAGCCTATCGAGATTGCTTTGAATTTGTTTCTGTCTTCCAGAGTATATGCATGTGATAAAAATAATAATTTTTAAAATGGATCCATTTGAAAATGATGGAGTACTGATGACTGTTAATGTTGTCCATTAAAATCAATATTCTTTGAGCATTCTTAGCTTTACTCAAATCACTGAACAACTAGTGTGTAGTGTTTAATCCAGCATTGCATCTCTGTGAGCAACTGAACTAAAGAAAGAAGGAAAAAAACAAACAAACAAAGAAAGAAAGAAAGAAAGAAAGGGTGCCTGATCACTACCAACTCAGAATAATTGCAAAGAATATGTTCAGAAATATTCTGAACATATAAACCATTGGCAGGATACGGTGAAATGGGAAGAGAGGGAGAGGTGTCCAAAGGAGAATAAGGGCAGCATCTGAACCAAATGAAATCATTAATGGTTGGGAAATTGGGGCGGCAGGCCGTTAGGCAATTTAAGCCAACCCAGGGCTGTGAAGTGTAACAGTCTCACCTTTGCCCTTCAAAGCTATCAGTCTATCAGTGCTACAACAGCCTCTTTTCTTTATGGTGTGATTTTAATGTTTTTAAAGTACACCTTTCACCTCATCTGAACATTTTCCCCCTTCTTTGCTGCCCTCATTTTGCCCTTCAAAGTCTCATTTTGTCATTCCCCCCCCCCCCCCCCCAGTCCTGACTTCAGAGACTGGGCTTGCCTTTTTCCCTCCGAAGAATAAAGGAACATGGAGGTGCAGGCCAGAAACCAGTACTCCTAAACATCCAATTTTTAAACAAAATCTACCATCTTGGACATTACATTTGGTTTACACTTCTACCAGAACCTTGCATTTGCTCGACTATTCTTGACATTGGGTCCGAATTTTACATGCAACATGCATAGAATGATCAAATATATCTCAAAAGGTCCAATTTACTTAACAGTTGTATAAAAGAACCAGGATGCAATCTGATCAGAAATCATTTTAATGCATGCAGAAAGAGATTGGGCGGAAATAAGACAGGTTTTTATTGCAGGGGGAGGCAGGGTGGAGGGGAGTTCCTGATCCCAAACCTGTGTCTTCCTTCAATCATCAGGATCTACCACTTTGCACTCTGGCTTGCTCTGAGCCACTCAGTAATTTCACTGCTTGTTCTGTGCAGAGGCGTAGCGTGCGGGGTGCAGGGGGGGCCGGCCGCACCGGGTGCAACATCTGGGGGGGGCGCGCTCGCACTCGCAGCTCTCTGCCCCTGCCTGGCTCACCCACTCTCTCTGCAGCCTTCATGGGATCTATAGTCCCGCCGCCGCCTCCCGGGATTAACCTCCTCGCCGGAGCTGCAGCAGCAGGAGGGGGAGGAGAAGACGACGAGGAGGAGGAAGGAATCCTTCCTCCTCCTCGTCGTCTTCTCCCCCTCCTGCTGCTGGAAGGAAGGAAGGCGGGAGGAGGACGCCGCCGCCAGCCGCGTAAGTGGCAACTTTGCTGCCGCCCCGCCCGGACTGCTTTGCATGGGGCTGGCCTGGCCCGGCCCGGCCCGGCCCCCCGCCTGGATCGGGTCCCCCAGCAAACTTTGTGTCGCTCGCCGCGCAGGTGCCTTGGGCCGGACGCGGGCAGGAGGGGAAGGCGCCCCGCCAGGCGGCGGCGGCGGCGAAGGAGGCGACGCTGCCCGGGCTGGGCTCGTTTCAGCGGCGCGGCGCGGGCACGGCGCGGCGCAGCGGAGAGTCCGGCGGGTGGACGGGCTGCTGCCTGCCTCGCCTCGCCCTGGCAGGCAGGAGTGCCTCGACGCCCGGCTCGGCTCAGCAGAGGGCAGATTGATCGGCCCATCTGCATAATCGATAGGGCAGCGAAGAGGGTGGCCGGGAAATGGCTGCCCGCCCGCCGCTGCCGCCGCCGCTCCCCTCCGCCGGCCTTCTCGCCACGCTGCGCGGGGAGCGAGCCTCTGCCCCGGAGGAGGCGCCCCGGCACGCTGCCTGTCAACATGTCACTGGCGCCCGGAGCCCCCCGGCACCCTCCTTCTGCCTAGGTAGGGGGCACCCGGAGAGTTGCAAACAGGAGCCCCCCCCCCTCGGCCCGCTTGCCTGGTTGGCTTAGTGCTGAGTCCCTGTGCTTATCTAAATATTTGCAAAAGCGCCTTTTTTTTTTTTTAATTGCTCGGAGCAAACCGAGTCGTGTCCTTTGGGGGGGGGAGAAAATGTCCGGGGGTTGCGGCGATTGGTGCCAAGTGCGTCTTTCGCCCAGACCTTCGCCGTTGGGTCCTGCGAAGCACCGGGCCGAAGCGCCCGTGGAAGCCGCCTTCCAGCTTGCCTTGGCCACCGGGTCTTGCCTTTGGGCCCATCTAGTGGAAGAGACTCGAGTGCTAAAATCCACGTGTTAGGGGGCGCAAATTACTTGCCTTGCCCCGGGTGCTGACAACCCACACTACGCCACTGGTTCTGTGGCCAGGAGGCCACAAGTCTCACTCATCCGTACACAATGCACATCAGACTCACCTCTGCATATATTAATACAATATTTGTCAGCATTCTTATTGATCTGAAGTTGTTTTCCGCAGCCCCGAATAGTGTCGTGCATCATAAAAGACCCTTTCCTTTCATTCTGAGCCAATTTGCATTTTACTTGTGTCTCAGAGGAGGAACAATCCAAACTGATTACAATCCACAGACACTGTACATAATGAAAAATTAATTGCATCAATCTTTTCTCTGTAGCGGTCTTAACAATTCATTTTCCACTGGTCATTTTTCCCACCTGCTCACCTACATCCAGGCAGCTCAGGGGAGGCACAGCTCAGATATTCGTGGAATACTAATGAACCTAAGGTCACTTAGACGTCAAGCGGCTCGGATGAAACCGGGTAGAGGAGATGGAAGCCGTTTGGTGTCTGAAGTATCCATTATGCTTTGGAGACCACATAACTGCTTTCGATAAACATTTCAGGGAACGCAGAGGCACACCAAAACAAAGGGAGGGAAAGCACTTCAAGACAAGGTTGTTATGGCTCCCCTTTCCAGTGGCTGAACTTGATAAGGCTGGTGATGGTAGTCATAAATCAAGATACGAATGCGCTAACTCTGGGCCTTTGATGTGCTCCGGTAAGCAAGGACACTTAATCCATGCATATTCATCATGGCCTTTTTGTTCCTGCTTTTGACAACAAGGGGTGCTCGAATGCAGCAGAAATCAGATCAACTCCTCACCTTACAGAAAAGAAGAAATTCGGAACAAGTCCCCTGGTCCTTTTTCATAATAACATGGCAAACAAGAACCCAAGCGTGCCTCAATTCCATGCTTTCAAATGCACTTTGTGTGCTTCCAGACAAGCTTTTATGGGCCATCACCCTGCCTCATTCACGGGATTTTACAGGGGGTCCAGACTTTGTCACCTTCCAGTCGTAACCCTCCGAGTTTTCCCACCACTTCCTCTGCCTTTTTCCTTACTACAGAGAATCTCTCAAGGAGAGAAAGACAGAACAGCTGTAGAACTAGCAGCCCTCCCTCTGGAGGCACCTTTTTTCCATGTGCAACATGGCCAATTGTGTGAGATTGTATAAGTGAAGGAAACGAAATAGTTAAAAAGGAAAAACTTAGCCAAGCATGTAGACAGATTGCCAGGGTAATGACTGTGGCAATGACTGACAATGGCTATGTTGATTCAAAAGGGTTGAGGTGTTTTGCTGTCTCACCCTGCCTACGTGACCAAGATCAGATAATACCTACCAGCTGCTTGATTGTAAGATCATCCTCCTGTCTCCTTGTAAGGAAATCCCCCTCCCATAATAAAGCCCCCCCCTTTTGTCTTGACCTTGCTGACCAATGTAAAGAATTGTTGCCAAATGACCAGACTTATGTATCCTATAAAAGTGGTTGTAAAAGCCCCGCCCGGGGTTCTGCTTTGCGACACAGTCCGCAGGACCTATTGTGCACAATAAACCTTTTTCCAATAACCCGAGTTGGTCCTCGTTGTCCTTGTCTGAGGTAAAAGGTGACCACTTCATCTGGCGAACCACGAAGGGACAGCAAGGAAGCTTTGCAGCTTGCTAGGGGCACAGCCCACCTCTGCCCCCTAAGGAGAGGCCTTGCGGAGCTCCCAGCGCGCATCACAGCACTTGGCTGTGAGGGAATCTGAACAGGGGGCCTGACGGGGCAGTGGTCGGACGGTGACTCCAAGAACCAACAAAACTCGGTGCGGAACTAGGACCAAGGGGGCCGGACCGGCGGAACAGGCGAGTATACTCTAGGGTTCCTACAGGAGAGAATAGGAACAAGGGGAGGAGGATTTGGCCATCCTCCGGGGATTGGACCTACGAGGCAGCTGAAAAAGGCTGAACTGGTTTTTTTTCCCTTTTGGGTAAAGGAATAAAGGATTGGGCCTACGAGGCAGCTGAAAAAGGCTGAACTGGCCTCCCTTTTGGTAAAGGAATATAAGAGATCTCGGGAGGGAATGTGTTGGTATGTGTGGTGAAGTGTGAATGCCGCTGCAGTTCCCGTAGGTGACCGTGGAACGTCCGGGGCCGCGGGTCAGCGGAGCGTGTGTGTGAAATCCCTTAACGTCTAACAGGAGAGACCCCTTACTCTCCTGTCTGTACCCCACCCTTCTGTTTCTGTCTTTGTTGTTGGTCTCAGAATTAGGAATTAGGAAAATGGGGGGGGGAAGCAGCGTCCCACGGACACAGCTTCAATGTATGGAGAAGAATTTCAAAGCAGGGTTCGGGAGAGACTATGGGCGAAAACTCAAACGCCAAACTCTCCGAACCCTATGCGAGGTAGAGTGGCCATCCATGGGAGTGGGGTGGCCAGCACAAGGCTCCTTCGACCTCAATATCATTGAGCGAGTACACCAAAAGGTGACTCAGACTCCAGGAGGACACCCAGACCAATTTCCCTACATCGACCAGTGGCAACAAAACGTTATGGAACAGCCCCCATGGCTGAAAAGATATGCAGGCGAAAGGGCATTGGCAGTTTTCCAGAGACAAAGAGCAGGAAGATCTAATGTCTTGCCATCAGATCCTGATGCATATGTCCCTCTTCGACCCCCTCCATACGTGCCACCCAGGGAGCGGCCACAGCCGCGGGCACCCACTCCCCCTCCCCATTTAGAGAGTAGTAGTGAAGAGTCAGAAGAGGAGGAAAGGACTCCCTCAGCACCCGGGAAAGATCAAGATGAAAAAGGGGAGGTGGGAAGCCCAGTGGCAGACCACACTAGAACAAAGAAAAAGAAAATAAAAGACAAGAAACCTGTCCTCACTGCACCGCTTAGGCAAGTGGACCAAATGGTGGAAGGGCCACAAGGGCTGGAAAGGCAGACCCTGTTTCAGCATGTCCCATTCACCTCTTCTGACCTCTTGAATTGGAAGAAACAATATGGGCCATTTGCAGAGAAACCAAGTGAAATGACAGAGTTAGTGAGCACTATCATGACTACCCATAACCCAACGTGGCATGATATCCAGCAACTGGTGGGGACTCTTTTGAACCCCGAAGAGAGGGAAAGACTGAAAGCAGCAGCCACCGAAGTGCTAAAGCCAACGTGTCCACAAGGGACGCGGGTGGAAGACCATGTAGAAGAATTCTTCCCCTCAAGAGACCCAAGGTGGGATCCCTACGACCAAGGACAAAGTGCGCTACTGCGCATGTATCGAAATAGAGTAGTAGAGGCCATGAGGAAAGCGGGGAGGCCAGCTGTAAACATGTCCAAACCGTCCCTTGTGATCCAGGGCCCAACAGAAGCACCTGAAGCATTTTATTCTAGACTCATAGAAACCTACCGAACCTACACCCCCATTGACCCCACTGCCCCAGAAAATGTGAGAATGCTGGCACTGGCGTTCATATCCCAAAGCGCCCCTGACATAAAGAGGAAGTTGCAAGCAAAAGATGATGCGCTGGGAATGTCCATGTCCCAGTTGATGGAGACAGCAAGAAAGGTGTATGTAAACAGAGAGACAGAAGAAGAAAAGAAGAAAGAAGAAAGGATGCAGAAGAAGGCAGAACTGTTAGCGCCCTTGTCACTCAACAAAGGGGACGTGGCCGAGGGCGAGGAAGGGGCCGAGGAGGAAGAGGGGGTGGAGGCACCAGGCCCCTGGGAAGGAGCGAGTGCGCCATCTGTCGACGGGATGGTCACTGGAAAAATGAATGCCCGAATAGAGAAAGGGGAGGAGCCACCCATGGAACGTGGCGTGGAAAAGGAAGAGGAGGCCAGGGGAGAACACCAACAGCACAAGAGGAGAGAGAAGAAGGGGCCATGGGAATGGCCGCTGTAGAAGGATGGGGAGCTGAAGAAAAATGAGGGTCACCTGGCTCGAAAAATCTTGGCCCCCACGAGCCGGTGGTTACAATGGAAGTAGGGGGCCAACTAATGGACTTTCTTGTGGATACGGGGGCCACCCGATCCGTTGTCACCCAGCCTGTTAACAAAAAATCAGGGACAAAAGTAAAAATTCAGGGAGCCACAGGGTCTCCAAGGCCTTATGATTTGTTAAATCCAGTCACGTGTAATTTAGCCCAAAAAACAGTGACACATCAATTTATCTGGCTTCCTGAATGTCCCATCCCACTTCTGGGACGGGACCTCCTAAGTAAACTAAGGGCCCACATATATTTTGATGAGGGCAAAAACATGAGACTGGAAGTCTCAGAGACCCCACGCCTACAATTACAACATCCCCAGGAGGAGGTGTGGCGGCTAATGGTGGCCAGAGAAAAACACAGAGAAAGCCTAGACTGGGAAGAGTTTGGAGTGCCTGGGGTCTGGGCAGAAGACAATCCACCTGGACATGCAGCACACCACCCACCCTTATTGGTCACCCTGCAGCCACATGCACAGCCATACCGCCAGAGGCAAAGGCCATACCCCAGGCCAATTATGAAGGAAATACAAAATACCATTAATAAGTTTGTAAAACATGGCATCGTCAGAATAGCCACCTCCTCCTGGAACACGCCGATTCTGCCAATCCCCAAACCCGGGGGAAAGTATCGCCCTGTCCAAGACCTGAGGAGAGTTAATGAGGCTACAGTAACCCTACACCCAGTGGTCCCAAATCCGTATGTCCTTCTGAGCCTGCTCCCCGCATCGGCTGAGTGGTTCTCAGTAATTGATCTGAAGGACGCATTCTTCTGCATCCCCTTGCACCCAAAAGCCAAGAACTGTTTGCCTTTGAGTGGGAAGATCCTGAAACTGGAAAAAAAGGCCCAGTATGTGTGGACAAGATTGCCCCAGGGGTTCAAAAACTCACCGACCCTATTTGGCACTGCGTTAGGAAAAGATTTGGAAGAATACTACCCATGTCACCGCGATGAAATTTTGCTGCAGTATGTAGACGACCTGCTAGTGACAGGAAGGACAAAAGACACGTGTTGGGAAAATACAAGGCATCTTCTGCAGCTCCTAGAAAAAAGAGGGTACCGGGCATCAAGAGAAAAGGCCCAGCTTGTAAAGAAAAATGTCAAATATTTAGGCTATGAGGTGGCACAAGGACAGCGATCCCTAGGACATGAAAGAAAAGAGGCAGTATGCCAACTGCCCACCCCAAAGACAAGAAAAGAGTTAAGGGGATTCCTTGGAGCTGCAGGATTCTGCAGGATCTGGATCCCAAATTTCAGCCTGATAGCTCAACCCTTGTACGAAGCCACCCGAGGAAGAGAACACGACCCGTTCCTCTGGCAAGAAAAAGAAGAGAAAGCATTCAAACAGCTTAAAGAAGCCCTGATGCAAGCCCCAAGCCTGGGACTGCCAGACTTGGAGAAGCCATTCAGCCTCTACGTGGATACTAGGTGCAACATTGCAATTGGAGTCCTGACTCAGAAGTTAGGGTCATGGCAGAGGCCAGTGGCGTATCTCTCCAAACAGTTAGACAACGTAGCAAAAGGATGGCCGGCATGCTTGAAAGCAGTGGCAGGAACTGCTTTGCTCGTCCAAGAAGCAGCCAAGTTGACTTTTGAACAAGAGCTCATAGTGTGGACCCCACACTCACTCCGAGCTGTCTTAGATGCAAAGGGGCATCTCTGGCTCACCAACACTAGGATGCTCAAATATCAAACCATGATAACACACAACCCGCATGTGATCCTCAAACAATCATACACCCTCAACCCAGCTACCCTGCTCCCTGAAAGCCCATCAGAAACACACTGCCACCACGATTGCATTGAAGTCATAGAACAGACTTATGCATCCAGACCAGATCTAAAAGACACTCCGCTCCCTGACGGAGTAATGGAAGTATTCACAGATGGGTCTAGTTACATAGAAAATGGAGAAAGATTGGCAGGATATGCTGTGGTGAGTGAAGAAAAAGTACTGGAGAGTGGAGCATTGCCCAAGGGAACAAGTGCCCAACTAGCTGAGTTACACGCAGTTATTCGGGCTCTCCAACTTGGAGAAAATAAGAAACTGACCATATGGACCGATTCTAAGTATGCTTTTCTCACCGCACATGTGCATGGAGCCCTGTATAAAGAGAGAGGATTGATCACTTCAGGGGGCAAGCCTATAAAGCACATGACCGTCATCCAAGAACTACTAATCAGTGTATGGAAACCCATGAAGTTAGCCATAGTTCATTGTGAAGGCCACGCCAAGGGACAAGGAAAAGTGGCACGAGGAAACAGGAAGGCAGATTTGGCAGCCAAAGCAGCAGCCAGAGGAGATCCTCCCGAAAATACTGAAGCATGCTATCCACTGTGGGACAGCCCAGGCATGCAAGAACAAGCATATTATACTCCTGAAGAAGAGAAAAAGGGGTATGAAGATTTACTTGCCACAAAACTGAATGGGTGGATGGTTCTCCCGGACAAAAGAGTTTGGATTCCAGCATCACTAAGCAAAGAAGTGGTGCAAGCTGCCCATGAAAGAACTCACATGGGATATGGTGCCCTAGCCCAAGCATTAAACAGAGAAGTCCTCATTGACAAACTGTACACCCTAACCAGATGGGCTGCTGAAAAGTGCGTAATATGTGCAAAGAACAACCCCCGCGTAGGCCCCAGCCTACCACCGGGAAAACAACCAGAGGGAGACTTTCCCTTCAGTTCAGCCATGATAGATTTCACAGACATGCCAAAGGAAAAAGGCTATACCGCCATGTTGGTGATAGTCTGCAATTACACTGGGTGGCCAGAATGTTTTCCAACCAGGACTAAACGGACCCAAGAAGTGTCAAGAGCCCTCCTAAGAGACATTGTTCCCAGATATGGAATACCCTCCTATCTCTCTTCTGACAACGGCCCAGAATTTACCAATAAAGTAATCAGAGAAGTGGTAGGAGCGCTAAAAATAGACTGGAGATTACATTGTGCCTACCATCCTCAGTCAAGTGGCAGAGTGGAACGGATGAACCGGACTCTGAAAAACAAACTAGCAAAAATTTGCCAAGAAACCCAGTTGAAATGGCCAGATGCGCTGCCCATGGCCCTGCTGGCAATTCGGTGCGCACCCCGGCGAAATCTGAATCTCTCCCCTTTTGAGCTTATGTTTGGACGACCACCCCAACTAGTAAGACCCATAACAGCCAATGAGGGAGAGCTGGGAAAAACTCAAGTCTTAAAACAGGTGCAAGGATTAGGAAAAACAATTGAAGACCTGCAAGATTATGTTATTTCACAAAGAAAGCCTTTGTTTTCCAGCTCCACCCATGGCTTTCACCCCGGGGACCAAGTCTGGGTGAAAGATTGGAAGGCCGAACCATTAAAGGCTCGGTGGAGGGGTCCGTATACAGTCATCCTTTGCTCTCCCTTAGCCGTGAAAGTTGCTGAAGTCAAACCGTGGATCCACTGGACCCGAGTCAAGCCAGCAGCCCAGTTTGCTTCTACTTGGAAGGTGGTTCCAGGTCCAACCAAAGACCGTGGCCTCAGAGTCACCCTCAAAAGAGTGCAACAGAGGCCATAATAAAGCCTCCACCTCGGGGTGCAAGTGCTAGTAACCTCTCCCCCGCCAAAAGAACCAGTGTTACCCAGATCTACAGGCCCTAGCAGGCGTCACACCCGGAAGCTGACGTCCGTCGCTCGGGAGAAGCCTGAGGATCACGCCTCGCCATGTGGAAACAGATATTGTTACTAGCATGGGTGGGAAAAGTTGTAATTGCTTGTGCCAATAATTGTACAGCTTGTCAGAAAATAGTGTTAGAAGGACAAACCCTAACCACTACCCTGGTGTACCACACACACTATAGATGCACATCCGAAAACATAACTAAGTGTTGCTATAAAAATACCTGGTACTCCCTATGTGTAAATACAGGCCATTGTTTTGATCCTAAGGTAGATCCAGCCCAGACATGGTTGGTAGCCCGGGCACAAGGGTCTACCAAAGGACATGTGATAGCCCAAACACAATTAAAGTCAAAGTCTAGTCCAGGATCCCTCATCTTTGACCTATGCAGAATCGCGTATTGGCCTACCTCATGTGGCACAGACATTAACTGGCACAGAGCTTACACCCTCAGTGAAATATATGTGTGCCCCCAGAGAGCCCCCCAACCACACAACCCACAGTGTGACAATGTTGAAGAACGATACTGCCCCTACTGGGGATGTGCACTCTGGGCCACTTACCACCAGAACAAGGGCCAAGGACAGAAGTTAGCCGTCTCCAGGATACATAAAAAACCAGACTGCACATTATACAATTGCAACAATGTAAATTTAACTATCTCTGATCCACAGGGATTCATAGATAAGTATGGAAGTGGTTTAGGCATCCGGTTATACTCCTCCGGTGTAGACCCTGGAGGTATTTTCCTACTTCAGATTGAAACCAGGTACCACCCCACGCAGAATTACACCCGGCATTTCTCTGAATTTTGGGAAGAAACAGCCATTGAGTTTAAACCAACTCAAGAGGCAAAAAATTTGTTTTTAGAACTTGCTAGTAACATTGCCAATTCCTTAAATGTGTCAAACTGTTATGTGTGTGGGGGTACCCAAAGAGGAGACCAGTGGCCGTGGGATGCCCAAGAGTACAATTACACCCAACCTTATGACATCTCCTCCATGCCCAAGCATGTGAGAAGAGGGGCCACGTGGATCTTAAGACAGGCCATAGTGGCTGATTGGTGCCTAAGTCGTCCCTGGGCAGAAGGGAGAATAGCAGTTGGAAACACGCCTTGCCTAAATTCCCAAACCTGGAATGAGACAACCAATCAGTGGGACCTTTGGCCCAATTCCACCCTACAGTGGCCCAACCTCTCCTTAGAAGACAGCACGCGTGCCACCAGAGCTCCTCCTGGAGTGTATTGGATTTGTGGGAGATTAGCCCTGACAGATCTCCCCACCAATTGGACAGGTAGTTGTACACTGGGTCATATAAATCCGGCATTTTTCCTGTTGCCCATAGAAACTCCCACAAAAACCAAGCAAAAAAGGGCAATAAAAATTGGCCAGTGGGATGATGCAGATTGGCCACCTGAAAGAATAATCCAATATTATGACCCAGCCTCATGGGCACAAGACGGCTCCTATGGGTACCGCACCCCAATTTATATGTTAAATCGTATTATAAGATTACAAGCTGTGGTAGAAATAATTGCTAATGAAACCTCACAGGCACTCAAAGTGATAGCTCAACAGCAAACAAAGTTCCGAGATGCCATATACCAGAATCGCTTAGCCCTTGACTACTTGCTAGCAGCTGAAGGTGGAGTATGTGGAAAGTTTAATATAAGCAACTGTTGCCTGCAAATTGATGACAAAGGTGAAATCATTGAAGGAATAGCTAACCGCATAGAAAAGGTGGCTCATGTTCCAGTCCAGACCTGGAAGGGGCTCGATCTGGGAGAAGCTTTCTCTGGATGGTTCCCCAAGTTACCAGGGTTGCAAGCAATAGTAGCTCTCATCGGGCTAATCGCGATGGGTTGCATCCTGCTCCCTTGTGTCCTCCCTATTGTGGTCCGGACAATCCAAAATAGCCTGAGCCTATTAGCAGAAAAAAGGGCGGCTGCCCAGGTCCTGGCTATGTGGGAATATCGCCCCATCCCCCAGGTTGAAACTCCAGATGGGTGTTGAAGTTTCAAAAGGGAGGAGTGAAGGAAACGAAATAGTTAAAAAGGAAAAACTTAGCCAAGCATGTAGACAGATTGCCAGGGTAATGACTGTGGCAATGACTGACAATGGCTATGTTGATTCAAAAGGGTTGAGGTGTTTTGCTGTCTCACCCTGCCTACGTGACCAAGATCAGATAATACCTACCAGCTGCTTGATTGTAAGATCATCCTCCTGTCTCCTTGTAAGGAAATCCCCCTCCCATAATAAAGCCCCCCCCTTTTGTCTTGACCTTGCTGACCAATGTAAAGAATTGTTGCCAAATGACCAGACTTATGTATCCTATAAAAGTGGTTGTAAAAGCCCCGCCCGGGGTTCTGCTTTGCGACACAGTCCGCAGGACCTATTGTGCACAATAAACCTTTTTCCAATAACCCGAGTTGGTCCTCGTTGTCCTTGTCTGAGGTAAAAGGTGACCACTTCATAAATGCAGCTTCCTAATAAAATGGTAATACAGGCTGGTTCACACAAGCATGTTCAGTATATGGTGGCTGCAGTATCAAGTGGTGATTAGCATGTATGAATGAGCCAACACCATCAGACACCGCAGATCCCCTCAAACACAATACTACTCCGTGGAGTCGGTCTGTACATTCAGCTGGGAATGTACATGATGAGAAATTGGGCGGCTTCACACAGGAATGTTTATCCCTTGAAGAAGTAACGATTACTTGCCTGCAGTGGTGTAGTGGTGCCAGGGTTCACAGGGTCTAAGCACCAAGGCATTTTTATTAGCAGGGATGCTGACATCATCTGCCACCCCCCTCAGACTTCCCTGTTCCCTCTGAGCTCAGCTGCAATCCTCACAGTTGCAGGATTCTGGATTTTCCCAACAACAATATATTGTTGTGAGCCATCTGTCCCATGCACACACATATAATACACAAATAAATATATGGATTAACACAACTACCTGCATTTCTGGACTCCCCTTGGGGGCATGGCTATGGGGACTGTCACGATGAGCACCGGCAATTCAAAATTTACCGCAACACCACTGCTCGCATGTGTGAACAAGCCGCCATAGAGCAATCACGGCCACTGTATCTCCTCGGCCTCGCAATGCCTCAAACTCAGTTCTGTTCTGTTACTACAGGCAGACCTGATTTACACATGCAACAGAATGAAGTGGTAGGATCCTGAAATGACAGAATGGGCCGTACTACTTCAGACTGCAGGCAAAGAATTACATTTGTCAATGATCTCCAATATTTAAAAGAAAAACTCCCTTCAAGGAGAACACTAACAGAACAAGGAGTGTTGGCTGAGCTAGAATCTTATGGGAGGAGCTGCAGCTCATTGGCTGAGCAGCTGCTTTGCATGCGGAAGGCCCCGGTTCAATCCCCGGCTTCTCCCGGTAGGGCTGGAAAGACTCCTGCCTGAAACCCTGGAGAGCCACTGCTGCCAGTCAATGTCGGCAATACTGGGCTAGCTAGACCCATGGTCTGACTCAGTAGAAGGCAGCTTCTGATGTTTCTCCTTGACATACTAGCATTTTAATGTTATTTTTCCATGTGGGAGCATTCTAAAATATCATCCCCTCACCTGCAGTCTGAAGTGCCACAGTACAACTTTACATTTCTACAACTCCCAATGCTTTTTCCAATTACTAGAATCTCTGTTTTACCAGGGGAAATCTCTCCTTACTGCTTCCCGTTTGCTCTCTCAGCTCAGTAAAGATGTCCTCGCAGTGGGGTTGTGTTTATCGCACCATTTTTGTTTCAGGTCTGCTTTTCCTTCTGGACTTCCATTGCGCAAGAGTAACAGGGAGCACCTTAAGCAGCACACTTACCATGGCAAAGAGCTAAGTGGACCCTTTGAGTCCAGAGGCAGTGCGTTTCTGGATATCATGTGCTGACTTTAAGCCCTGCTTGTGGGCTTCCTGGAGGCATCTAGATGGCTACTGTTGGAAACAGAATGGTCTGATCCAGTAATGGTCTGCTCATGTGTGTAAAATGGGCCAGTGTTGTGCATGTGTGAGCATCTGGGATCATGTGATGTCAATGACATGTGAGATGTGGCAATCAAACGTACTGCCTCGCTCATTCTCCACCCCTCTTTCCATGATGGTTCTCCAGTCCCCAAGTTACTGTCTGATCGTGCAGAATAAATTCTAATTTCCCACTTCCAAAACAGTTCTGTTTATTTTCTTCCTAACTCTGCAAAGCTGGCTTGGTTTCCTGCAGCAACACATACAGAATGAAAAGCGATGATACAAAGAGACAGCTGTGTTTAAGAAAATACTGGATTGCACAAGACTCGACATGTAGAGATGTTAACGTACCTGGGGGGGGCACCTTGCCTCGCCTCTCCACGCTGCCCCCCCGCCACTCGATTCTCAGCGGCACGAAGCGATTCTCTGCACCGCTCGAGCCGCCCGCACCCGCCACACGGGACCCTGCGCTGCGTCTTTTCCGTAGAAAACAGGGCAACAGGGCTTCAACCGGCTGGTTTAAGCCCTGTTGCCCTGGTTTCTATGGAAAAGACGCCGCGCGGGGTCCCGTCGCGCCGGCGCAGAGTCCTGTCATGGCCAGAAGTGATGTGATGGGACCGTTGCGGTGGGCGCAGACAACTCATCGTGGAGAGGCGAGTGGGGCCAGGACCCGGTAAGGCCCGCGAGCCTCAGGCGGGCGTGAGCAGGGCCGATTTTGGCCCACCCCCCCTGCCCCCGAGGCAAGCGGTTACATCCCTATCGACATGTTGGAGATTAACTCATTTCTGAACGTGCACAAATGAAATATTTTCTCAGGGATCTGATTTATTTATTTCAGCCGAAGCTCTCTGGGCGGTTCACAATACTTTATGCATAAAAACAATAAAAACATACAAAATAGTTTAAGAATTAAAAAACCAAATTTAAAAAACACAGTTTAACATAACAGTACAAAAGCCAATAAAACTGAGCCTACAGGTGACAATCCCCCCCGTGCTATTCCAAAGCCCTAACTAAATGCCTTGGCATAGAGGGAGGTCTTAACCTGGCGCCGAAAAGATAGTAAGGTTGGCGCCAGGCGGGTCTCAGTGGGGCCTCTCTTGGAGGTGGCAATCGGAGGAGGGCCCCAGATGTTGAGCGTAGTGTCCGGGTAGATTGTGGTTGGGAGAGACATTCCGTCAGGTATTGTGGTCCTAAGCCATGTAGGGCTTTATAGGTTAAAACCAGCACCTTGAATTCGGCTCGGAAGCATATTGGCACCCAGTGCAAACGGGCCAGAACTGGTGTAATGTGCTCGGACCTTCTGGTCCCAGCAATAAGCCTGGCTGCCGCATTTTGCACAAGCTGCAGCTTCCGAACAGTCTTCAAAGGCAGCCCCACGTAGAGTGCATTGCAGTAGTCTAGTTTAGAGATCACCAGAGCGTAGATTACTGAGACCAGGCTATCCCTGTCCAGATAGGGGCGTAGCTGGGCCACCAGCCGAAGCTGGTAGAAGGCACTCCTTGCCACTGAGGCCACTTGAGCCTCAAGTGACAAAGATGGCTCCAGGAGCACCCCCAAGCTACGAACCTTCTCCTTCAAGGGGAGTGCAACCCCATCCAGAACAGGTTGAACACCCTCCATCTGGTCAAAGGAACCACCCACTAACAGCATCTCAGTCTTGTCTGGATTGAGCCTCAGTTTGTTAGCCCTCATCCAGTCCATTGTCGCAGCCAGGCACCGGTTCAGCACATCCACAGCCTCACCTGCTGAAGATGAAAAGGAGAAATAGACAGAGCTGCATGTCATCAGCGTACTGATGGCAACGCACTCCAAAACTCCAGATGACCCCACTCAGCGGTTTCATGTAGATATTAAATAGCATGGGGGATAAGACCGACCCCTGAGGAACCCCATACTGGAGAGTCCATGGGGTCGAGCAACATTCCCCAAGCACCACCCTCTGGAGCCGGCCATCCAAGTAGGAGCGGAACCACTGCAATGCAGTGCCCCCCACCCCCAACTCAGACAGCCGCTCCAGAAGGATACCATAGTCGATGGTATCGAAAGCCGCCGAGAGATCCAGGAGTATCAACAGGGTCACACTCCCCCTGTCTCTCTCCTGACATAGGTCATCATACAGGGCGACCAAAGCTGTTTCCATGCCAAAACCAGGCCTGAACCCTGACTGAAATGGATCCAGATAATCAGTCTCATCCAAGAGCGCCTGGAGCTGGTTGGCCACCACCCTCTCAAGGACCTTGCCCAGGAAAGGAACATTCGCCACCAGCCTAAAGTTGTTAAGATCTTCCGGGTCCAGATAGGGTTCCTTCAGGAGTGGTCTCACCACCGCCTGTTTCAGGTGGCATGGGACCACTCCCTCTCGCAAGGAGGCATTGATCACCTCTCTGGCCCAGCCGGCCGTTCCCTCCCTGCTAGTTTTTATAAGCCAAGAGGGGCAAGGATCCAGAACAGATGTGGTCGCACGAACCCGTCCAAGCACCTTGTCAACATCCTCGAGCTGTACCAACTGAAACTCATCCAAAATAACTAGACCAGGCTGTGCTCCGGGTACCTCTCCTGATTCTACTGCTATAACATTGGAGTCTAAGTCCCTGCGGATGCAAGATATTTTTTCCTGGAAGTGCCTAGCGAATATATTACAGCGGGCATCAGATGGGTCGATGATGTCCCTGGGGCCAGCGTATAACAGGCCCCGGACGACCCTAAAGAGCTCCACTGGGTGGCAGAGAGATGTTTGGATAGAAGCAGTGAGATGTTGTCTCTTTGCCACCTTCACTGCCTCTAGGTATACCTGGCTATAGGCACATACCAGGGCTTGATTGCATCCACTAGGAGTTTTCCTCCACCTGTACTCAAGCCGTCTCCTGTTTTGCTTCATCACTCTCAGCTCCGGGGTATACCTCGGAGCCATACGAGCTCTACTACAGAGAGGGCACTCAGGAGTGATCGTGTCAACCGCCTGGGTCATCTCTCTATTCCAGAGATCAACCAGGGATTCGACAGGACCGCCAGCCATATCAGCCGGAAACCCCCCAAGGGCCCTCTGGAAACCATCCGGATCCATCAGCCTCCGGGGGCGGACCATCTTAATAGGTCCCCCACCCTTGCAGAGGGGGAAAGCTGCCGTTAGCCTAAATCTCAGCAGGTAGTGATCTGACCATGACAAGGGGACCGATTCAAAGTCCCCCACCTTCAGATCACCATCTCCATGTCCGGCTGAAAAAACCAGGTCTAGAGTGTGCCCTGCTACATGTGTTGGGCCGATGACATGTTGGGACAGACCCATGGTTGTCATGGAGTCCATGAATTCCTGAGCCACACCAGACAAGGTGCCCTCAGCATCGATGTTAACATCCCCCAGGACCCGCAACCTCAGCATCGCCAGCGAGACCACCTCCGTCAGCTCAGCCAGGGAGTCTGTTGAGCAGCGGGGTGGGCGGTACACCAACAGAATCCCTAATCTGTCCCGTTGGCCCAACACAAGGTGCAAACACTCCAGACCAGTAGTCAGACGGACAGGGAGCCTGGAGAGAGAGATAGAATTCCTATAGACCACGGCAACCCCCCCCCCCCGGCCCTCAGGTCTACCCTGATGCTGCACCAAGTACCCCGGTGGGCAAAGCTGGGAGAGACTAACTCCTCCCTGTTCTCCCACCCAGGTCTCGGTAATGCATGCCAGATCGGCCGCCTCATCCACTATTAAATCGTGGATGAGGGAGGTTTTATTTTGCACTGATCTGGCATTTAGAAGCATGTTCCTTTGTCTTATTAGAAAAGGGAAGGGAGCTAAGAGAAAAAGGAGAACTTCATGATGGAAATGAGCCATCCGGAGACCCGAGGGCAGGCTGATAGGGCAACCACCAAACCTGCGGGTGCGAGGAGGGCCGGAACGCGGCACAGCCATTAAGTGTCTGGGCCGCATTCCCCTTACCTGGCTAGTCCTCCTCCCAACGCCATATCTCCCTCTACCCATCACTACACTAATTGGGGGGCCCACAGAACCCCCCCACTTGACCACATGACTCCCCTCCAAGGCACATGCTCAGGCCCTAGACAGGGAAAAACAATCTCCCCCACCAAGGGCACCGAGCAACAATAGCAGTGTTAGGGGGGAGGCCCTTGCCCTTGTGGCACCCTCGAAGTGGCTCCCCCCAAAGGGGCGACCCCCTTTGGTGTCGTCCCCTTCGGGGCCGCCGCTGCCGGGCCGGCAGATAAAGGCCTGCGGAGCATCCAGCAAGCCCAGATGGCAGGCGTCCTAATCAGGCAGGCCGGCAGGCCTGGGGGAGTCGCCCTCCTCCTGCTGGCAGTGGAGCTTCTCCCAGGAGAGGGGCCCAATCCAGCCAGCAGCAGCAGCGTCAGCCCAAGACAGAGGGCTGACGAGGTGGTGAAGCAGGCAGCTGGCAGGATGGTGGAAAGGCTGGCAGGATGGGAAAAGGCAGCCCAGGTCTTCTCACCTTCCTCTCCTGAGAGTGACCATGTCCAGGCGTTGGTGTTGGCTGCTGCAGACTTCAGTCACTCTGATGTGCCCAAGAAGTGGAGCCAATCCCTGCAAGCCATTCAGCAACATAAACTGACTCCACATTAGTCCCCTGCCTAAGTACTGTTGTGTTATCAGCTGCAAGCTGGGCGCTTTTGTTTTGTTTTGGCAATGTTTTGGTACAATGGCTGTCTCAAGCAGTTATGTTTACGTCTAAGCCAGGAGTGTGTTATTGTTAAACTATTCCTGGATCAGCCTGGGAAAGGATCTCTGGGAACCAACTGTCACGTGTTTGTTTTCTCTGACATAGTGAACTGCTCCAGACGGAAGCCATTTTAAGGGGAAGAACTTTAGCTTTGCCTCATGTTCTTCTTGTTCGTGCAACTGCTACAATGTAACGCTTTGTATTGGTGGGGTGAAGTTCTTCTTCTCTCCACTGGACTAATGCTTGCTATGCATTTATACTCTGCACATGGACTGTAACTAGGGAATGTATACTCTGTAGTGCTTACTTGGAATAAGTAAATAAACGGGTAGAATAGACCTGTTGCTGTTACAGAGTGATTCCTGTGTCCTGAATTAATCTGCAATTGGAGTGGCCGAGCTGCTGGGTCATTACTGGGTCTGCTGCTGTGTGGGAGATACTCTGCTGCTGTGTATGGAACGCCTGGCAAGACTAGCACACGGATTACAAATCTCTTTCAACACCAACAAGTACATGGCAGGAATTAAGGGAGTGTGACAGCGACACATAAGCTTGAACAAAGACCTTACTTCAGAGGCTATGAATGAGCCGAATGAGCAGCCTGCGACTATTCATGTTCAGGCCTCAAGAGCCTGAGCTGTGCCACATCAGCCCCTCCTATTGGCAGACAGCATGAAGCCCCTGTATTGGCTAGCCCTGGTATAAATACTAGGTGTCTTAGTTGATCATAAGCTGAACAGGAGGCAGCAGCGTGATGCAGCAGCTAAGAAAGCAAATGCAATCTTGGGCTGCATTAACAGAAGCATGGTGTCCTTTAAGAAGGACATGCACAAGTTGGAGCATGTCCAGAGAAGAGTAACCAGGATGGTGAGGGGTCTGGAAACCAAGTCCTATGAGGAACAGTTGAAAGAGCTTGGTATGTTTAGCCTGGAGAAGAGAAGATTAGGGAAAGATAGGTAAGCAGTCTGCAAATATCTGAAGAGTTGTTATGCAGAAGATGGAGCAGACTTATTCTCTCTTGCTCCAGGGCTACAACCAGAGGCTGGAAGTTGCAGGGAAGCAGATTTTGGCTAAACATTGGTATAAACTTCCTGACAGCAAAGGCTGTTCAGCAGTGGAACAGAGACTGCCCCGGGAGGTGCTGAGCTTTCCTTCACCAGAGTTATTTAAGCAGAGGCTGGATGGCCATCTGTCAGAAATGCTGCAGCTGCACGCAGGAGGTTGGATTAGATGGCCTCCAGGGTACCTTCCAACTCTGTAATTCTGCCCTTGCATGGTCAGCTCAACGGTACCTTCTGCCTGTTTTACTTCAGGCTATGGATTCAGCACCTGACCTCTGAGATCTTGGACTGGAGAAAACCCATTCTAGATCAACATCTCCATTGTGCTGTTCCTGCTTCCTGGGCATATTCTCCATTAAGACTCGCTGCATGAGGGCAAAGCTACACATTATAGGAGACACATGGCTGTTGCCAAAAATGACAACACTAGTTGTGGTCTCCCCCCACACAATGATGAGCTCCTGCTCAGGGGTGTCATGGTAAATTTTGAAGTGTAGGTGCTCATTATGACACTATGACAGTCCCCATAGCCACACCCCCAAGAAGAGTCCCAGCATTCAGACAGCTGTGTTGATTCATATCAACAGACCAGTTCTAGCAGTTTTCATCTCCATCAGGAGCAGGTCCAAGTCCAGCCATTCCAAAATACTTTGCATTACAACTGTGAACAATACATTATCGCTGCGAAAATCCACACTCCTCCAGCAACTGTGAGGATTTCAGCTAAGCTCAGAGGGAATGGGGAATTCTGACTGGCAGATGATGTCATCATCTTTGCTACCGAAACATCTCAGCACAGTGTCCCTACCAACCCTGGCTCTGCTACACCTGCTCCTGCTGGAAGTGTGAAGTGGGGAAATGCAAAAACATAATGATGTCACGACACAGGAGAAGTGTTAGTACATATTACAACAGGGGAGAACTGGACTTGGGAATGCCATTTGTGGTAGCTGCCGTATGCCTCCTGAGTGTATTACCACTCTGAGTTGGTTCCAACATGTAGTGATTTTCCCTGAACTGAATCCATGTCAACGTTGGTAGACTGTGGAGGCAAGGAAATTAATTGTGTGATGGAACAAACTCATGGATAATATGTTGGAGGGAAGGGGCTTCAGCATCCAGAGGGGAAGCCATGATAGCCCACTGAAGCAAAAACAGCAAAGGGTCTTAGGACACTTAAAGGCTCAAACTGATTATGACATAAGCTTTTGTGGACTGGGGGACCAGGGGAGGTGAGAATACCTAAACCTCTGATCAGTTTCAGATTCTGAAGGAACCAGCATGACAGTTCCATTTTTATACAATGACTCTACCACTCTCTCAGAGTTTAATGACTTCTGGGTGGGACCCACAGAGCTCTTTATAGAAGAGCCCACAGTTCAGTGGTTGAGCAAATGCTACATCTACAATCTCAAATTCAGTCCCCAGTTGCGAGGATGTGTTGGACCAATTCAGTAGACCAGTGTCTACATTTAAACCAGGGCTGTGGAACCTCTTTCAGGCCAAGGGCCAAATTCAATTTTAGAGAAGCTCTCAGGGGCCACATTCCAGTGGTGGCTGGAGCTAATGGGAAAAGGGTGGGCCCAAACTCCCTAAAATACCATCATATTTCGCTTAAAGCTCTTACTGCCAGAAACTAAGCCTTAGGAGAGGTATTTCAACATTTTATCATGCGGAAAGAACCATGCAGAAACCGCCGTGGGGGTGGGGCCAGTGGAAGGGGGCATGGCGATCTATGGGACCCCAGGCAGGCCAGAATTGGCCTGCAGGCCTGAGGTTCTGCACCCTTGCTGTAAGCAGATCCTCCGTAATAGAGCTAGGAAAGACCCCTGCTTCAGACCTCAAAGAGTTTTTGCCAGAGGAGTGTCCTTGTGTGGATGGTCCACAACTTGAGGCAAGTTCATGAACATTCAGAGTTAACTCTCCCTATTCTGTCTTGTGTAAAATTAACTTCCTTCTTTTCTGCAGAAAGAAAAGGGATGGGGAGAGACAGGCAAGTCCTGCGAAGCAACCCTGCTGAGGGTTGAGAATGCTGCGTAAAAAACACTCTTGGGGACTTTTTATTTAGTGCTACACATGTAGATTGAGGGTTTTAATATAATAAAAAGCATAAACACCCAAACCCTGCATGTCCCAGTGATCGATGACTCTACTCCAGTCCTTTTGGGATATATGAAGCTATTGAAAAATGCATTCAGTGTTGGCTAAAGAACTGTAATATATGTGAAAATCTGCAGTTACTGCACCATTAAATATTTTGTTGCCACTGATTTATTGCTATAATATCCTGCACTGTGTCAAACAGTACAGGATAATAAATAGGATCATGAAAATATTCTTTGCTCTAATCAGTCTGTTGATACTTCGGCAGGACCTGTTCTGTGGACTAGAACGGTCCTATTGATCCCCACACATGCAGAGCAATCGGTAAAAGGCAATTGAATGCATGCATGTCTTGGTTGAAATTTACCTATCTCTAGGTACAGGTCTTAGATTTGTCACCAAATTTTCCCAAAAGCAACAGCTTTAGCCAGATTTTAAGGTCCCTGCTTGTGAAACATTAGAGAAATTTTGAGGGAAGGGAAACTGTTTTTGATAAGACCAGTGGCATTTCTCCAGAGAGTTTCTTACAGCACCACTTGGGTCTGAGGATGGATGAATCAGTCAGTTTCACTTTCTCCTGGATTTGATTTTTCTAAATCTTAAATGCTTTGTATCTCAAATATGAAATTTGCAAATTTTGGTAAATTCTGATCAAAAACGAAATGAAACAAAATTCTCACCCATCACCACCAGCCAAATTCAATGGGTACAGCTATTCTAGCATGGAGAAGGCCACTGGGTCCCAGTGTTGGGGAAAAGGTGGGATGATGATGATGATGATGATGATGATGATGATGATGATGATGATGATGATGATGATGATGACGAGGATGATGTACCTGCCTGCCTTGTCACTGTTAACGATGAGGAGCGTGTCAGCAAAAAGAAGTGGCAACCCTAATTCAGTCCCAAAAACATGGTTGAATACATAGGTATTCATACCCAAACTTTTAAGAGTTAAGCACTCAAATCCCCCAGCTTATCTCGGAGCAGATATAACACGAGGATTCCTCTCCCCACAGGGGGCGAGGCTTGGGGAGGATGCTCAGCACTCCACAAACCGGATTAGGCCCCCAGGCCAGAGGGGATATAAGGAATAAATCTCCTTTGTAGATATTTCATTGAATTGTACAGCAGTTTTATGATGTTAACTTGTATAGTAAAGACTTTGAAATAAATATTATCTGCACACACACAAACACAGAGACATAAGGGTGTGTGTGTGTGGCTGTAAGTTGGGCAGCCTGAGAATACTAGACTTTGAGAACATGCCTTCTTTTCCAACAACGTTTACTGGAAATTGCCTCTAGTGCAATGCTTTCCAACAAAATCAATTTGCTCGATCTATTAGTCCAGCCTTCCCCAATCTGGTGCTCTCCAGATGTTTTGGATGACAACTCCCAGAATTCCTGACCACAAGTCATGCTGGCTGGGGCTGATGGGATTTGAAGTCCAAAGCATCTATCTATTCCAGGTTGTGGAAGGCTGAACTAGAGCGCAATCCAGTTGAGACAGTCGTCAGCCTCCTTGTTCATCCAAGACAGAGGGGGAGGAGTAGCAGAGCCTTCCCACTCCTCCTGCTCCGCATTTTTGCTAGACAGCCATTTTCGGCCATTCCAGCTGGGGTGCTTTGGAGGGTGAGGGAAGGAGGCTGCAGAGGACACAGGATACCTCATGCCCTGCAGAGGACACAGGACACCTCATGCAGCCTCCTCCCCTCCGTGGCCCCCTCCCCACCCCCTTTACCCCCTCTCCGAGGTCGAGTTCCCGACCTCAGAGAGGCAGCCGGCATGGTTCTTTCCGTGCTGGTTGTGAGGCGGGGAGGGAGGTCAGAGTGCGGGTACCCAGCTCCAAGTTTGGTACTCTGTCTCTGACCTGGGTCTGGGAATCTGAAGTATCTCATGTAACGATGTCTAGGGGCCATAGGTAGTGATGTGACCGTTCGCCTCGCGCGGGCGTAGCAGGCCGAAATCGGCCCCGCTCACGTCCGCGTGAGGCTCGCGCGGGCCTACCTGGTCCTGGTGGCGGCTCGCCTCTCCACGGCAAGCCGCCTGCGCCAGCCACACTGGTCCCATCGCGTCACTTCCGGTGCACCAGAATTGACACGACGGGACCCTGCTCTGGCGCGCTGGACCCCCGCGCTATGTTTTTGGTGGGGAAACCAGGGCAACAGGGCTTAAACAGCCCTGTTGTCCTGGTTTCCCCTGCCAAAAACATAGCACGGGGGTCCAGCGTGCTGGAGCAGTGTCCCGTCACATCACTTCCAGTGCTGGAAGTGATGCGATGGGACCAGTGCGGCTGGCGCCAGCAGCTCGAGCGGTGCGGAGAGTTCTCCGCGCCGCTCGGAAGAATGAGACGGGGGGGCCGCCACCGCGGAGAGGCGAGCCCCCCAAAAGGTTCAAGAACACCGCTGGCCATAGGGTTGCTCCCTTAGCCCCTGTTCATATGCTACTGGCAGCAGGGCTCCTCCTTGTGTAGTGGCAGAGTAAGCAACTGCCCCTCTCCTCTACTGCATGCCTTCAGAAAAGGATGATGTGGCACCTCCCTCTTTGTGGGAGAATGCGAACGACAGCCTCAGGTGTAGGGAGATGCATGCGGAGGCCCCCGGATCGCATTTCCTTTTCAGTGCATGCTGGAGGGGAGGGGACAGGGTGACCCCACCTCCTCCGCCACACACAAATGAATGCCACTAGCAATAACATGTGAACTGGGCCAAGTGCTGAGTAAAGAAGTGATGAGAGATCAAATCCATGTATTTGTGTGTAAACCATGAAATTTCATTCAATCTGACTAGGCTCTTTGGACTGTAATTATAACCTGCAATTTTGCATTACTCAAAAATGAATAAAGTATTTGATCCATATAATCAGATCCTCTACCTTCCAGCCTATCATATTTGTTTTACACAGCCCTGTGCACAAACATTTGGTTTGTTGTGCTGGATTTTTATTCATCATTGTAAATTATTCAGCAAATACTTGCTGCAACCATATTTCCGCCCAGGGCGTTCTTTGCTCCAACTTCTCATTCAAACACTTGACTATCCCAGTGTCACCTTGGTTGATTCATTGTATTATTTCTGTTCATTCTAAATTTGAAATATTGGTTTATCAGTGTCAAATGCCTCTCACTTGGCTGGTTCTTGCCTGCAAGGAGTGTTCATTAGAAACAAATATTTATTTCAGGCATACCTTGGTCACATACATCCCCATATTCAGGTATCCAGATGATTTAGTAGGACATTTTCCATTGGAAGTCATAAGACACAAGCCATTAAGCCACTTAAGTAGTTCTGAAAATTTCACCTTAAATAAATGACTCAATTTTCCATGATATCCATCCCCATATCCTATGACTTCCGTGTCAGTTGTAAACACTTCTCCTTTTGTATTATTTTCTGGTTTTGACTCACTCCTGAGGGTCTTGCCTTAAGTTAGCTATTTTTTCAATCAGTGCTAAGTGAGGCTGTAGCCAATGGAATAACTTCACAGCGTATTCAATAAATGCCCAAATCAAGCCGTTTGAGAGATGCCAATGAAGCTAAAAGCACTCACATTTTGAGTAAAAATACACATTAAAATACATACATACATACTGCTGGCACCGCTGCTGCAAGGTCTCAGTTTGCTGTTGGAACAACAACTGAAGTGATGCTGGGAGTGTTGGTGCTACTTGGAGGGGCCAGAGCTCAGTGGTAGAGCACCTGCGTTGCATGCCGAAGGCCCCAGGTTCAGTCTCTGGCTTTTCCCAGTAGGGCGAGGAAAGAATCCTGCCTGAAATGCGGGAGAGCCGCAGCCAGTCAGTGTCGACAGTACTGGGCTAGATGGACCAAGGGTCTGACTCAGTATAAGGCTGCTTCCTGTTTCTCCATTCCAGTTCAATCACAACAAGTCAGTGTTTCTCTAAAGGGAAACATGATCACACTTCTAACTCCAGTTGCATACTTCCCACTTTCCCAAGCAGTGAGAAGTTCCAAGGGCAGTGCTGTCTGGGTTTTAAATTCCATTGGAGGAATGGAAACATTTGGAACCTAGATTCCACCTAAACATCAGGAAAAATTTCCTGACTGTCAGAGCAATAAGACAATGGAACCAACTACCTAGGGAGGTGGTGGGCTCTCCCAATCTGGAGGCATTCAAGGTGCAGCTGGACAGACATCTGTCGGGGATGCCTTGACTTGGATTCCTGCATTGAGCAGGGGGTTGGACTCGATGGCCTGGTAGGCCCCTTCCAACTCTACTTTTCTATGATTCTATGGTATTTTTGAAATGTTTACAAATATACAATTGGAGCATAAATGGAGGTAAGCCACAACACACTTCTACAAAGCAGCAGATCTGCTGCCCTACATCAGAACTCCAGAGAGAGAGAGGACCCCAAGATGCTCTCAGCCTTCAGCTCTGTCTGTCTGTCTGTCTGTCTGTCTGTCTGTCTCTCTCTCTCTCTCTCACACACACACACACACACTTTGACCCCAAACTCTTAAAACTGCTGTTGCTTCACTTACACACAGACAAAGACAAAGATCACACCCGCACCCGCACACAGAGAACACAGCTGCCTTCTCCCTTTAACTAGGAGGGGTTTTGTCATCTTCCTTCATTGTACACTAAGCAGAACAATTGAATCATATGAACAATTTTACCCCATTCTGGTGGTTACAATGAATTATCTTAGCCACCATTCTAAATTTATATATAAATATTAACAGGTGCAAATGAAAAGTAGCTGTTGAATAAGGCGGTTTCTCTGGAAGCAGGGCCGGCCCTACCATTACACAGGCTGATGCGCCCACATCATACTGGCTGATGAGCCCACAGGCTGATGTGCCCTACCATTACACAGGCTGATGCGCCCACAGGCAGCGGAGTGGAAGACCAGTGAACTGTGCCGCTCTCCCCGCTGCCCCTGCCAGGAGGGCCCACCACTTCCTCTCTGCCACCTCCAGCGGGTGCTCTGGAGAGCCCCACCAGCTGCTCTCCCACTATGGCATTTGCTGCAGCAAGACCGCAACTGGCAGGGCTCTTCAGAGCATCCTGCTGGGCACAGTGCCAGCCTCCACTTCTTCTTACTGCAGGCACCTGCCGCCAGGTGGTTTGGCCGGCTGGCTGGCTGCTCCCTCACTTGCTCGGCCAGGCAGCCTGGCTGGCCTCTCGCTTGTGCCCCCACCAGCTACTCCCGCCTTGTGCCCCAGCTGCAGGGCTCCCACAAGAGGTTGGCCGACCTCTCACAGGAGCCCCACGCTGGGGCACAAAGCGGGAGCAGCCGGGCGAGACAGGTAACCAAGCCAGCGAGGGAGCAGCTGGCTGGCCAGCCGAAGAGGTAGACTGGCCAGCCAAGCGAGCGGTTGGGTGGGCGGCAGCAGCAGCACTGCCCCCTCGCTTGAGGTAGCAAGATAAGTTGGGCTGGGCCTGTATGGAAGAGGCAGAAATCTTCAAGCCAAGGGTTCAAAGTCTTTGTTTTCCCATTCATTTCCCAATCTGAAAACATATCCCATTCTGATGACGAATAGATTATTACTTTTCACCATTTGTCATTGAAAAGTCTGAAAAGTTTTAAATACAGTCGTGCCTTGGATTGAGAGCATAATTCGTTCCGGAAACGTGCTTGTAATCCAAAACACTCATATCAAAATGAAATTCCCCCAAAAAAATTTGTACAGAGATTTTTAATTTAAGCCGTATTGCAGTACTTGTATTGCAAGACGTCGCTTGTATATCAAGTAAAAAATAATAATTAATAAATATTTAAAATTTTGCTTGTCTTGCAAAACGCTCTCAAACCAAGTTACTTGCAATCCAAGGTATTACTGTACATACAGATTAAAAAGCTGCACTCCTATTCATTTTGGTGTGAATTTCTTAGCCTGAATAGGAGTGAGTGTAGAATATTAGGGGTGTGGGATAGGGAGTCATGAATATTATTATTTGAAATCTAATGTTATTTTCTTCATCCCATGTCAAATTTTTGAAGGAAGGAAATTAAGGATTAATTAGTGCCACCTGTGCTCCTTGGAAGACCCATTTCTGCAAATATAATTGTTAGCTAATGGACAGGACTGATGTAATTTAAATGGACAACTGGCACTTTGGTAACTTCATCCTTTTTCAGCAGTTTCAGAAATTAGGGAAATTTAGAAAAGCTTTGCCATGATATGACCAGGGATGTCGGAGAAATGCGCAACCGACTCAAATGAGTTCAAATTTCTAAGAATCCGACCAGCGGATTGAGCAGTGGATTCCGCAGACTTTCTAAAGGCTAAAGCATGAAAATATGCATTCCTCGGGGATTTGCACAATTTTTGTACTGCGAATTTGTGGAATTCTGAATTTGTGCAAATGCATACGAATGGGTGCTTTTGGCTTTTTTTGCAAAATCTGATTCCATCAATGAGTGGATGACGAAATGAAGGTGCCTGATAATCCACGAAACATAGGCGGAATGGATTTTACAGCATTCAGACATTCCTAGATGAGACTATGTAGTTTTTACTTATCCTCAAAGGGACACTCTTTGTAATCAATAACAAGAAAGATCCACTCACAAATTATTGAAGAAACATGACATGCAGCAGGCTGGATTTCTATAATTCCCATTTATATTGTGTTCTGGAAGCATTTCCCAATTGCTTACTCTACACACATAGGAATCGGGGGGGGGGGCACTCAATGTAGCTTAAGATTCTGTGGCTCACGCTGGCTCAGCTTGTCTGAGCGTGGAAAGCTAAGCAGGGTCAGGCCTGGTTATTACTGGATGGGAGACTCCTCTAGTTTCCTGCATTGAGCAGGGAGTTGGACTTGATAGCCTTGTAGGCTCCTTCCAACTCTATGATCTATGAAATCTATGAAATCTACACACACACACACACACACACACTGGGAAGCCACACCCAGGTAGCAGCAAGCAACAGCAGGAACATTCAAGCTGCTCCCAAGCTGCATATCCACCTTGGATATGCATCTGTATCTTCTAGGGAGCAATTTGAATGCTTAAGTATCCATGAGAGCACACCCTTTTAAAAGAGTTTGTGGTTTTGCTTCAGCAGAATCTGCAAATTGGGATGCCAAGGTGTTAGAGAAAAAGGCCCAGGGCATGTACAGAGAGCTCCTGCCTTTCACGTGTAAACAGGCCCAGGTACATAGCATGCATGGTAAAAGCAATCACAAGCCTCATTTTAAAAACAGGCAAGACACACACATACGCACACACATACCTCTGGCCGTCTGCCTGCAGAAGTGTGCTATCAGTATTAGTTGGTGCTACGCCCAGAAGAATGTCTGGTCTGCCCAGAGGCGTAGCGTGGGGGGTGCAGGGGGGGCCGGCCGCACTGGGCGCAACATCTGGGGGGGCGCGCTCGCAGCTCTCTGACCCTGCCTGGCTCACCCGTCCGCAGCACCCGTCCGCAGCACAAGCGCCGGCAGGTCCCCGGAGCGCCCCGCGCGGAGCCAGCGCAGGCAGGGAGCCCCGCCCCGCGGGGAGCGGCGGGCGCCGGCTGCCCAGGTCACGTGCACTTCCGAGAGCCAATCCCTCCGCGACCCGGGGTCTCCTTAAGTGGGCCGCCGGTTGCCATGGGGACGCCGGCCGGGACTGTCGCTATGGAGACACCGGCCGCGCCCTGCAGCGGGAGGCGCCGCGCGCTGCTGGCCGTGATCGGCAAGGTCGCGACGGAACCAGAGCGGGAGGCGGTGCGCCAGAGCCTCGAGCGCGGTGAGCCGGGTGAGCCGGCGGGCTACGCTGCCGCTGCCGCGGCAGCCCCAGCCCAAAGGGCCTCCTGCGTGGGGCTGCGGGCCGGGGAGGCAGGGAAGGAAGCGCCTGTCCGGTGCGCTCTCCAGGCCCTGGAGAGCGCCCCGCCCGCCCCTGCCGCGCCTTCGCCTTCCTGCGCGGCCTGGGCCGGGCCCGGGCCCGGTCAGTGGCGCCGTTGCTCTGCTCTGCTCGCTCCGCCGGCCGCTGGATCCGCCAAGGTCGCGAGTGGCCAGCTGGCAAAGGAGCGCCCGCGGTCCGGGCTGTGGGCACGGCAGCGCTGGAGGGCACCGCTTGCAGGGGCCGCAAGCAAGAGGCGGCTGCCCGCCGGCCGTAACGGCTCTTGGGTTAGGGGGCGCAATCCACGGGTTAGGGGGCGCAAATTACTTGCCTTGCCCCCGGGTGCTGATAACCCACGCTACGCCACTGGGTCTGCCCAAAGCAACCCTGAAGAAGATACTTTTTAGGAGAACAATGCCTCTCTATTTCATGTAAGCAGAAGGCAAAGGGCAAATTCCTTTGCTCATGCAGAAGAACTGTTGCCAGGCAAACAAGACACAGAATGGACTCCTAAAATCCATTCTAATAATGACCCAGTTAGGCCAAAACACCTAGAAGACTCCAGGTGAGAAAGGCATTGTGCATTCACATAGGCCACACATGAAGCTCAGTGACAAGGCACCTGCCTTGCACACAAAGATTCCCAGATTCACCTGCCTCACAGCAAAAGGGTCCCAGTTTCAAGTCTGAAATGCCAAAAGATCAGTGTAACCTGGCATGACAGAAGTCTGAATTAGAAAGCTGCACAGAAGACCCAATCCATACATGTTTAGACAGACAGGAAAGGTCCTGCGGGACCCAGCATTTCCTGGCCAGCCAGGGAGACATTAGAGAATAGTCCACACACAGGCCAAAGATCCCTGAAAGACCACCTTGCTGTCCATAGGCATTCGTTAAGACAAAGATCCAGAAGCCCCATGAACTCTGTTGTACCCCGTTAATTGACCTAGATTCTGCCCGCATACCATTTGCCACTGCACCTGCTTTGTTTATCTAGGTTGTTGTTCCAGACAGAGAACCTTGAAGGTCTGCCTTGATTGTATTGTATTCTTTTGTTCTGAATCGTATGTTTGACCGCCATGTTTTTGCCTTAAGTTGTTATCTAGTTCCAAAAGCCTATTCCTGGGTGCCAAATCCCAGAATACAGGCGAGAGAAGGGTCCCTATGATTGATAAGATGTACCAAGAGTAGCAGGCCCAATATCTTGGGTGACCTAAGAGGTCATGAGAAACTACGTCTTAGCCAAGAAGATGGCCAGGTGGCCCTCTATCTAACTAGAGATTAAAACTTGTCATGTTCAGAGAAACACATCCGATTGGTTGTCGTCATATACAGGGCATTGTATCTAACTGGTTGGCACGGTTTAATGACTGCATCTGATTCGCTGAAAGAAAACCCACCCATGATTGTAAAGTGTATAAAAATGCTTGCGTGACCCACTGATCCTTGTCCAGCTTTGATTTGGGCACTGCGCCCCAGCTGGTCCTTTTTGCACAGAAATAAAACTTTGAAAAACTCACTGCTGGTATGTGCTGCTTCCCTTTCTCTGAGCAATTGAGTTCTTTGGGGAAAGGCCTCACAGTATTTTTGCAACAAAGGGAGGGGCTTGTTATTATGCCCCCAATTCACCTAGTGGACACTCAAATTGATTTATATTTTATTAATATGCATATACCACCTTGTTTGCTAAAAAGCCATGAAGGTGTTGAACAACAATTAAAAACAATAAAAGCTTAACACGGGAAAACAAAATAACCCCCCCCACTAAAAACCAAAAAACATTAAAACTAAATAATTTAAAAGACTAAATTAAAAAGATGTGTCTTCACACCCTTTCTAAAAGCCAAGAGGGTGGGGACCAATTGTAGTTCTTCAGGGAGTGCATTCCAGTTTTGGAGCAACACAGAAGAAAACTCTTTCACACATGCCCAGCAAACAGGCCTCTGCAGGTACTGGTGCCCTCCAAAGGGCCTCTCCTGCAGATCTTAATACTCAGGAAGGTTCATAGTGAGACAGGTGACCCCTTAGATAACCAGATCCTAAGCCGTTTAAGGCTTTAGAGGTGAAAAGCAACACCTTGAATTGAGCCTAGAAAGCACTTGGCAACCAGTGCAGGGCTTCCAAGACAGGTATAATATGCTCCCAATACTGTGTGTGCACCAGTTAGCAGCCAAATTTGCCCTCAGATTTTGCTTGGAGCAGGATCTGAAGGTAATTCTAATTGCTTGCAACTTGTTTCAAATGCTGCAGCACAGATGCTTACTGTTATCACCATGGTTGAGCATAAGCAGATGCTCCCTGCATGCTTTCCATTGGCTGCCTGCAAAACAGTGGACTTAATTGATGACTCAAAGTTAGAGCCCTGTAAACATCAGATCCTGCAATTCCCGCCCTCGCGACTGTCTGCTCTCACCACCTGCCTCGTTGCAGATGCCACCACTGCAAACTCAGGGATCTGGGTCCTCAGTGTAAATTTTCACCTCAATATTTAACTCTGTTACTTCCTTCTCCCTACCTTTAAAAAGCTTCTGAGGATTTCTTTAATTCTATAATTGTTATAATTACATAGCATACACCGAGAACACTTGTCCTTGCTCACTCAGTGCTGAAATAAACATTTGTGGCAGAGCTGGGTTGACAAAGAAAATGAAATTATGTGATTTGGAGGGGAAAAGAAACAGCAACGGCAGAGAAGGAGGGTGATTGCCCCTTTTGCAAGACTGCTTCCCCTCCCCTGCACTCCTGCTCTGCCCCTGGTGAGCAGTGGCAATTACGTAATTTTAGACTCTTTACTTAATGGTCTTAATCCCACGCCCTGGACTTCTTTAGATAGTAAAGTGCATTACTTCACTTACATCAAAATATGGTAAGCCAACCCTGTGGGCTCTACCCCCAAACACACTAGAAATCACTGCCTCTGGACCTGCCAAAAACTGCTGGGCTCTGCCCCTGGTTCCCTCACCAGACTCACTCCCCCTAAGTTAACAACAACAACAACAACAACAACAACAACAACAACAACAAGCCCACCCTCAGTGCAAGTAAGACTAGCACCCAGGAAGATCATGTCTAGCTAGGGATGTACAGACTTTGTGAAATCTGTTCCGTCTGCTTTTTGCAGATTGTCAGGCACCTTTTGTTCCATCGTACACTCATACACTCATCGTACACTCATGTGTTCATACACATTTGCGCAAATTTGGACTTGCGCAAATTTGCACTATCGAAAACATTTAAATCCCCCCCCAAAAATATGCAAATTCCCTGAAAATGAACATTTTCATGCTTTAGACTATGGGGGGAAATGCGCGTTTTCGGTCGGTGTTTTTCTATTTTTCTATTACTAAATTTGCATAAAATTAAAAAAAATGGTCCACAAGTCCCTGGAATCTGTGCAACTTGGGAATAGCTGGTCCACTGCGGAATCCTGGATCTTTTGAATCTACTGCGGATTTCCCCAACATCCTCCTTAGTTCTAGCCCGGCAGTTGTCTACCAGTGGGAAATGTTTTCATGTGGGCACAAGATTGCCTGCCCAAAGATTGTGCTCAGAGCAGATAGAAGAACAAATATTTCTGGTTTTATTTTGTTTGGGAAATATGTAACTTGTTCCTTCCATGAACACATGAACAAGGATTCAAAAACAGTTTTCTTGAAAGATGGTAAATGACCCCTCCTTGTCGAAATCCCTGCTCATAAAGAACAAATTCAGTTTCCCGTTCAACTCATAAATATTAATTCATACTTAATAAGTCATTTTCGGGCGGTAATTTGAAATGGTGATACAAATGCCTGGCCCATCAATGCTTGCATACTAATTATAAGTAAATGTGACTTCTCATCTTGATGAAGAAATAATATTTTAATCTCAGAACTGTCACTTTCCATTGGAATTGATCGCACCTGACAGTGCTGCGTCAAACACTGCTAATCGCAGCTGATATTTCAAAGGCTCTTGGCCTTTGCTAATTGGTAAAACAATAAAACAAGGTGTCCATCACCACTTTAGCAAGCAGATCTACTTGTAACTCTTCCCATTTGTATAATTTAGCATGCTAGTCCTCTTTACTGAATGTTTTAATTTGTGCTGGGGACGCAAAGAAATCTGGTGAATGGGATCTGATTCAAAGTTGGTTAGTCCGTTCTCTTCTTTGTTAGTTGTACATTTAAGGGACATATATTCCAAAGGGCTTTAGAAAGGGTTCAACTCCCACTTGAGTTAAACCTCCACACTGTGCCTCAGATATCCTTGCTTTTTATCAACTGCAGGCACAACAGAGCATCCCGATGTGGCTACTGTCCTTTGCGTTCAAGAGGATGCAGCTTGAGGATGTGAATGAGCTGCAGGATCTGGACAAACTTGTTTTTTTACACCTTCCTAGCTAATAACATCAGCCAGAACTGGACATTCAACATGGCCCTCAGAGGCAGGAAATGCTTCTCACAGAGAGTCTATGGTCCCTATTGTCCTTACTTAGGAGGGTGGTCGTTAGAACCTGTTTGTTTAAAATTCCCAACTTGGACCTTATGAGTTTAGATAATTATTACCTAGTGTCAAACCTTCCATTTCTGAGCAAGGGGGTGTAGAGCGTGGTGGCATCTAAAATCCAGGCAGTCTTGGATGATGCTGATGATTTGGCTCTATTGCATTCTGGCTTCCGACCTTGTTTCAGGATGGAAACAGCTTTGATTGCTCTAGTGGATAACTTGTGTTGGGTAATGGATGGGGAGAGTGTGACCCTATTCAGTAGGGCCCATTGGTTCTCCTGGATCTCTCCGTGGATTTTGTTACCATCAGTCATGATAGCCTTCTTGCTAGGATGGGACTTGGAGGTATGAAGATGATCTTGCTAGGATGGGACTTGGAGGTATGATGTTATGATGACTCGGGTCTTTTCTGGAGGGATGGACAAGAAGGTAGTGCTGGGGCAGGTTTGCTCTGCCTCATGGTCACTGGTCTTTGGAGTGCCTCAGGGCTCTATTTTGTCCCCATGCTTTTCAGAATCTACATGAAACCACGGGAAGAAGACATCATCCAGAGATTGGGGGTAATTATCATCAGTAGGTGAATGCAATGCGGCTCTACTTCTCATTTCCATCTACTAATCCCAGGAGGCAGGCAAGCAAATGAAAACTTAATCCAGATAAGAGAGAGGGACTGTGGATTGCGGAGTCAGAGGTTAGCAACTGGTTTTAGATGGAGTTGCACTCCCCCTGAAAGACCAGGTTTGCAGCTTGGGGGTCTTTCTGGACTTGGTGCTATCTATGAATGGCACAGGTGGAGTTGGTGGCTAGGAGTGCCTTTTACCAGCTTAGGCTGGCTTGCCAGCTTCAAGACTGATCGTAACTGGAGAAAGTTACTCATACCTCAATTGGCACATTGTTATATCCAGACTAAATACTGCAACAAATTCTTCATGGTGCTGCCTTTGAAAATGAATTGAAAATGTCAACTGGTATAGAATATAGCTGCCCCAATGCTTGCTGGAATCAGACATTCAAAACACATAACACCTATTGTACCAGTTGCATTGGCTGCCAATTTGTCTCTGGACCCAATTTAAAGTGCTGGTGTAAAAGTAAAGCCCTAAATAGTTTGGGCTTGGTTATTTGAAAGACTGCCTGCACCCATAAAAACCTGCCCAGGCCTTACAATTGGCCTCAGAGGCCATCCTCATCCAGATCTAATAGATTGGTGGGCACTAGAGACAGGGTCTTTTCATTGGTGGCTCCATATTTTTGGAAATCCCACCCAAGATATATAGTATGGTCCTTTCTTTAATTTTTGTTATATCTATTAGTCACTTTATATAATACAATTCTCTTATTATTATTTATTATTATCTTTTAAACGAGCTCTGAAAATGTTTCTATTCCAATCAACTTTTAATTAAAATGCTGTGGTGGGCTTTTACTGTTTTACATTACTACTGGTTTAACTGTTAATTTTAGTTTTAATTAAAGTGCTGTGCTGGCTTTTCTTTTCAACTGCTGTTGTTTAGTTTTTGTAAGCATAGTTAGATTGCTTTTATGGATTTGTTCTTTAATCACTGCTATTATTTTAAACAATATTTGTATTTGTTACATTATTGAAAGCTGCATGGTGAAGGCTCATCTTTAAAGGCAGCATATCAATATGTGAATCAATCAGTATAAATGTCCACTGAGATGCGCATCCAACTGTAGATGTCCACTCCTTATTCTTAAACCCTTGACAAACTTGTGCAATCCATCTGCCAGTATATTCCCCCCCCCCCCGATGGAATGTAAATTAGGTAGAATCAACAGAAGATGGATTCAGGATAATTATCTGCACTAGCAGAACTATAATACCTGCATCAGAAATTGACCTGCTGATCACCACGGCATCCCTAACGGCTTTTGTGTCTTGAGGCAGAGCGCAAACATCCCAGTCCAAGCGCTAACATAGGAGCAGAGGGAGCAAGAGACAGAGAAGGGAGGGAGTGGAACGGGTTGAAGCACGCGGAGGCAGCCTGATGCCTCCCTCCATGGCAAATTGCCCAGACTGAGGGAGTGTAGCAGATCCTAGAGTTTTCTAGCACTAAGTGCCATTGGATTCATTCTCCAGGCAGGATGACATATTTCCAGGACCAGAAAGATTCCAGCTTGTGGCACCAGCATCACAGGTGGAACCGTCTGCAGGTCCATCCTCTGGTGAAAACTGGTGAGGTGTTTGGTTTGAGTCCTGCACTGACTGACAAAGCATCACCTCTGCTTCCAAACATCACATCCAGCTATGTTCCCTGAGCACCATGAAGGATACATAGGACCCCTATGGTGATAGACTCCACTCCATCCAAACCTTTGAACATTTTTTAGAAATCTTTCCAACACAAGGATGGTTTTGCATAAGTGCATGTCACACGAGAGTTATTAGGTGTGATGCCATCCTATCATGTTTTTACACATGTGTGGGAGGGACTCCTTTACTGCCATTTTCAATAACATGCTTACCTATAACAAGGTCTGTGTGCATATTGTGATTCCATGGGAGTTCAGAAAAACACAGAATGTAGTATTGGGTCCAGCACTTGGCTTCCCGAGAATCTCTGCTTTTCTTTCTTTCTTTCTTTCTTAAATGTGAGTTTCTAACCTTTATGAGAGGGGTCCCCAACCCATGGGCACATTTGGGGCCTGCCATGGGGGCCTGGCTAGTCAAAAGTGAGCTAAAGAGGGGTGTGTGTGGTGGTGGGGGAGAAATAGTGAGGCTGGAGGCTGGAAGAGGGGGCAAAACAGCATGGTAATGAGGTGGGGAGAGAAATAGCATAAAAGAGGCTGGGAGGGAGAGGGAAACAGGAAGGCAAAGGGGCAGAGAAAGAGCAAGGCTAAGAGGGGGGAAACTGAACTAAAGAGGTGCGGGGGGGGATAGAAATAGTGATGTCAAGAAAACTGGGCTATTAAAGGGTTAAACTAATAGAATGCTTATCTCCTGCTTGAGCTAACCAGAAGCAAGGAAGTGAAAAGTTAGAAATGTCAACGTGGCCCAGACCAACCTCTGTCCAAGTAATAAGAGCCCAATGCGCATGTCTAAGAACTTTGTTTACTTTGTAGTATTTTTCCACTGCAGCTAGAAACTTTTGTTAGTAAGCCACGTGTGCCAGAAGAGAATGTATAAATTAGGTAAAGTCCTTTTTTTGGGAGGACACTGCTTTGAAGCATTAGCTCCCGTGTCTCCCTATTCTTCAGAATAAAGCTTTGGAACTATCTCCTGCCTTTTTCTCCTTCCTTGTGTGTGCAGGATTGGACTGAGTACACCAGGGCAACGAACTGGGCATTTTTGCAACAGTGAGGCTAGAAAAGGAGAGAAAGAAACTACCCTAACATTTTCCAAGGATTTTATTTAAAAATATTTTTTGAAGGGTCAGGGAGCGGAGAGCTTTTGGGGCATCCTTGGAGGTGCCCGTGAGTGCCATGTTGGGGACCTTTGTCTTATGACTATGAAGATATGCTTGGAAGTATATGGGCAATTCCTAGGGTGGCCATCTCTCCTACTTTACAGAGGATAATCCTTTGTTTGAAGGGCAGTCAGAGGTCAGTCCTCTATCTGAAGGGCTGCCCAGTCCAATTCTAATTTAAATATAAAGAGCCCTAAGAGAGGGAGAGCAGGAGCTTTGATGATGCACATCAATACTTAGTGCGGTGTTCTCCAACCTTGGGTCCCCAGATGTTTTTGGCCTACAACTCAGAACACTGACTTAGCACCTAGACAGCAGACTGAGCAGGCCCAATATAGGTCACCCAGTCACAGCCTTTCCCAGTCTGGTGAGATGTATTGTATTTCTATGTAAATTGTAGTCATTCTTTCTAAATTTGAATCTATACATATAAATTAGCAGATGCAATTTTTATGCAAATTGATGTCCTCTTTTGTACTCTTTTTTTGGCAATGCGTAAGTGGCCACCCACCCTACCAATGCCCACTGCAATCTCATCCACCAAA
Source organism: Shinisaurus crocodilurus (assembly GCA_021292165.1). Taxonomy (NCBI): domain Eukaryota; kingdom Metazoa; phylum Chordata; class Lepidosauria; order Squamata; family Shinisauridae; genus Shinisaurus; species Shinisaurus crocodilurus. The sequence goes on from CM037880.1 coordinate 95,263,268, forward strand.
CGAATAAGATCTCCAGTGGCTGGGAATGGGGTTCAACATAGCTCCCCATTCCCAAAAAAAAGAATACATTAGGCAAAATAGCAAAGATGGCAGCATGAATTACACCAAATCAAAGAAATTATGCAAATTCATTACATTTGTAAAATCCATACCTGTCGTCACAGGATTCAAGTTTTCTGCTGCAGATTTGAACTATGCCAAATGAAAGAAGTTATGCAAGTTCATTACATTTGTAAAATCTATATCTGTCACAGGATTCAGCTTTTGGGGTGCAGAATTTGGCCGAGGGTCTCTGCTCAGGCCTCAGATAGAGGGAAGAGGGTTCATAGAATCATAGACAAGTAGAACTGGAAGGGGCCTACAAGGCCATCGAGTCCAACCCCCTGCTCAATGCAGGAATCCAGGTCAAAGCATCCCTGACAGATGACTGTCCAGCCGCACCTTGAATGCCTCCAGAGTGGGAGAGCCCACCACGAGGGATGCTAAAAACAACAAGAAAGCTTTCTTCAGATACATGCACAGTAAAAGACAGAGGAAAGGAATGGTGGTTCAACTACGCAATGAGGATGGCAAATTGATAACAGAAGACAAAGAAAAGGCAGAAGTGTTCAATTCCTACTTCGGCTCGGTCTTCTCCCAAAAGAGGGTCTATGTCCCCCCTGGCAAACCTGAAGAGCAGATGGAAGGGGCAGGATTGCAGCTTGAGATTGATAGGCAAATGGTCAAGGAGCACCTGATTGCTCTGAACGAGTTTAAATCTCCAGGGCCTGATGAGCTGCATCCTAGAGTAATAAAGGAACTGGCAGAAGAACTCTCAGAACCACTGTCTATTATCTTTGAGAAATCATGGAGGACAGGTGAAGTGCCAGACGACTGGAGGAGGGCAAATGTTGTTCCCATCTTCAAAAAGGGCAAGAAGGAGGAACCTGGGAACTACAGACCAGTCAGTCTGACATCAATCCCTGGGAAAATTTTGGAGCAGATTATAAAGAAGTCAGTCTGCAAGCACCTTGAAAACAATGCAGTGATTACTAGAAGCCAGCATGGATTTGTCAAGAACAAATCCTGCCAGACTAATCTGATCTCATTTTTTGACCGGGTAACCTCCCCTGTGGACTGTGGGAATGCTGTGGACATCATATATCTGGACTTCAGCAAAGCTTTCGACAAAGTGCTTCGTGATATCCTGATTAGCAAGCTAGCTAAAAGTGGGCTAGATGGAACAACTATCAGGTGGATCAACAATTGGCTACAGAATCTGACTCAAAAGGTGCTTATCAATGGTTCCTTCTCAAACTGGGGAGAGGTAACGAGCGGGGTACCACAGGGCTCGGTCCCAGTGCTCTTCAACATTTTTATTAATGACTTGGATGAGGAGGTGCAGGGAATGCTTATCAAATTTGCAGATGACACAAAGTTGGGTGGAACAGCTAATACTCTGGAAGACAGAAACAAAATTCAAAGTGACCTCGATAGGCTGGAGCGCTGGGCCTGAAAACAACAGAATGAAATTTAATAGGGATAAATGCCAAGTGCTGCACCAAGGGAGAGGAAACCAAATGCAGAGTTACAGAATGGGAGACACTTGGCTCAACAATACTACAAGTGAGAAGGATCTTGGAATTGTGGTAGATCACAAACTGAATATGAGCCAGCAATGTGATGTGGCTGCAAAGAAGGCAAATGCTATTTTGGGCTGCATTAAAGAGCGGGATCGGGCCGCCGCCACTCGGGGGGGGGCGAGCCCGGAGCGAGCCTCCAGCTGACTCCAGGCTTGGCCCCACCACTACTCAAGATGAGGCCTAACCAGTGCAGAGTAAAGGGGAATTATCACTTCACGCGATTTGGAAGCTATACTTCTATTAATGCAGCCCAAAATAGCATTTGCCTTCTTTGCAGCCACATCGCATTACTGGCTCATATTCAGTTTGTGATCTACCACAATTCCAAGATCCTTCTCACTTGTGGTATTGTTGAGCCAAGTGTCCCCCATTCTGTAACTCTGCATCAGGCTTTCCTTCTGCTCCTCCCTGGCTCAGCTTCCAGGTGCCCAGCTGAACGCTGGGGGATCTCCTCCCTGGTGTGGCTGCTTCTCGTTCTTAAATGCTGCCAACCAGCCAACACCCACTTCCTGCTTCATCCCCAAATGCTACCAACTTCCTGTTTCATTTGCCGCTCCTGCGTGACTGTCGTATCTTGTCAGAGTCAGGAACATGTCTCTAGCCCTCTTCATTTGTTCACCTGAATGTCTGGGAGGGGGGGTCTGCCCTGTAGACCATCCTCCCCAACCTACACACATTACGTGGAATGCATGAAAATGGCCTCCAAAACACAGCTGTACATGCACAGGGGCTTCCACTTAATCTGGAACTGGGATCACAAGGTTCTTGACTGTGTGGAACCCCCTAGGGCAGGGCTCTCCAACCTTGGGCCCCCAGATGTTGCTGGACTACAGCTCCCGGAATCCCTTGCTGTTAGCCATACTGGCTGGGTATGCTGGGAGCTGTAGGCCAGCAACATCTGGGGACCCAAGGTTGGAGAGCCCTGCCCTAGGGCATGCAGCTGTATGCAAGTAGGGGGCTTTTTCACATGTTCAAGCAGCGTGCATGTAAGTCAGGCAGGGCCCAAGCAAGGGGGGAGGGTAGGGTACACTTTACCAGGTCCAGAGATCTAGTTGTGCCTGGCCAGGCAGCAACCCCATTACCATGAGGAAAAAACTGAGGCTAAATGATAGATCATGCTTGAGGACATTTATGGAAACTGGACAAAGTGTTCCTTTTGTCCAGATCTGCTGGGGCATGCTGGGAGTTGTAGGCCAAAAACATCTGGGGACCCAAGGTTGGAGAACACTGTGCTAGAGCCAATCAGAAGCAGAGCAGCACAAGCTACATTCTGAATTGCTGGCCTGGGGCCTTCTCTGGAACCGAGAGCGTGTGCTTATGCAGTTAAATTAGGACTTGTAGTTTGAGACCTTTGTGCTTTCTTATCCTCTCTCAAGGACTCCCATTCCCAGAGTTCCTGGTGTATAAGCTGGTTGGAGAGGCAAAGCACTACAGTAATCTGGGACATTGATTCCAGGGATAACAGGAGCCAATGCTGCGGGTAGGATTTCAAAGCCCAAAATATTGGTGAGTACACACACACACACACCTCTACTGCCATGTCTGGCTATAAGTAGAAATCAGGCAGCCAGAAACATAAGGATGTTAAACAAACGGAACTAAAAGAAGCCAGAGGACACTAAAAGAAGTTAGAGGCCTTTCTGCAGACTTCCAACAAGAGGGGAAAGATACCAGCAGGCCAGGCAGGCTTGTTTGGAGTTTCCAGAAAAGTTACAGAATAGGCAACAGGCTTTGTGGGGCTCTTCTTCAGGCTGGATGTTATGTTAAACAAAAATAGCAAAGGAAGGAAGGAAGGGCTGGTAGGAAAGCCCCAGTGTGGGCCATAATATAATTTCAGGAATGTAGAAAAAGTACTCTCAGAATTAAAACAGAACCTTTCCTTTCCTGGCTCATGAGATTGTATGTATGTGATAGGATTGTGATATATGTGTCTGGGAGCCCAAGGAAAGGATGCCTGGATCCCTCAGCATAGGGCATTGCCTGTGGGCATGGTCAGCTCTCTCCTCCAGTCGTCCACTGAATGTGTGAAGAGGATCAATGAAGGGGGCTTCTGTCACTTGGCAATCGGGCCCAGCATTCCTCTGATATCAACCTCGATGACAGCCATGGCCATGCCTCATTGGCCTGGTGATGGAGCCATTGGCTCCCACCACATTACTTTCCCTCAATGCATTGCCCACCCTGGGCTTGAGGGCAGCACATGTTTACCATAATTAGAAATCCCACTAAATTCAATGGGACTAACTCCCAAATAAGAATGCAAAGGGTCACAGTGCAAATAATCCAGTGTTTCTCAGCTGTTCAAACCAGAAAAGGAAGGAATTGACTTTCAAAAAGATGATGGAATTATTTTCAGCACCTGAAGAGTTCACAATTTTACTCCATTAAGGAGGTAAAAAGAGGCAGCACTACTAGATTGGTAAAGGTGCTAAGAATTCCTCTTGAAGAACTAACCGTAACCGTCATTCGATGTGGAGATGAAATATCTGTTCAGCCTGTTTAAAACTGTAATCTATGTACGTGCTCTATTCGGGGTGGCTGTGGTGCTCCACTCCAATAAGAGGACCACTCTAACATGACTAAAAACATTTGAGAACCATCTAGCATGGAACGTATTTCAGATTACCTGTTGCACATATTGGACAGCGCTGACACCAGTAGATGGCGCTGCAGAATATATAATGGCGGATAAGCCTCTTGCTGTTGCTGGCATAATGTTTTGTTTTCCATGGAAAATGAACAAATGGCTCAAGAGTCATTCCCAATAGAGTTGTTTGGAAAAAAATCTGTCCTCGCTTACTGGTGCTGACTGCTTGACAGACTTGGTCTACAAAAGGTCAAACTTCAAGCTGCCTCTTCAGGCTAATGACCTTCAACAAAGATCATTTGCATCTCCAAATTTGAAAACCTCAGCATTTTGCTGTCTGATAATGCCGGTTGCTAATGAGAACCACATCCATTAGAAGCATGATTTCAATTATTTGAAAATGTGACCTGGATATTATTCCACCACCACCATCCCATCCCACCACCACTAATAAAAATGAAATGAAAATATTAAAAAAATATATTCGTGATTCATTAGAATTATTTTCATTGTTAAGTCATGGTATTTGATGCTCAGGAACATAAGAGCCCTGATTGCTCAGACAAAGAGGTAATGTAGTCCAGCATCTTGCTTCTCATAGTGTTTGGCAGCCGGGTGCCTCTAGGAAACCTATGAGCAGGGCATAAAGACTGGGATGAGACCACCATCCCTTCTCCAAGGCTGAGTTGAGCTCATTGTTTTCCAGTCTGTTGGCTTCCTAACACTAACCCATCAGTTTCCCCCCACAATTCTCCCTACAAGTTGCTTTCCCCCCCAACCCATGTTTTAAATCCATGTTTCCATTGCATATATGGGCCTTGCATATGTGAATACACCATACCAGATATAACACCAGAGATGGGTTATCTGTTTCCTATCACTTCAAGCAAAATTATTTTCAGCTGAGACAGTACACGCCTTCAGTGTCCAGTCATTCAGGACTGGTTCCCATATGCACGTTCATATCAGTGCTTATATACCCTCACTAGGGGTGGGCGACCCGCCCGGCACTTGACGTGCGGTGTGCGAGCCGAGCACAAGTGCCAGCTGAGGCGCTCATCAGACTTCCGGGTCCCCCGACCCCCGGCTCTACATTGTTTATGTAAAAAAATAGCGTAAAATACATTAAAAACAGCCGTGATTTGCGCAAATTACACAAATCGCAGCCGTTTTTAATGTATCTTATGCCATTTTCCACGTAAACAACGTAGCACTGGAAACCGGAAGTCACTTCCCCCAGCTAGGCTTGCGAGAAGGGGAGTCGAGCCGGGGAAAAGGTGGGGCGAATTCGCTGGACTTCCACCCCCCAATCAAGCTCCGCGCACATCCCTCACAAGTAGAACACCACCAATAAACCTTTCCCATCACTTCAGATACAGTTACTTTCAGGGGAGTCAGTTCACTTATTTACACAGTAGGGGTGCTTGTAGAATCCTCCCCTGCCAAATTTCACCCTAGATTTGGGGATTTTGTGAATTGCCCAGACATTTTACCAAAGAGGTGCTGCTGATAAGTTCATGCAGTATTTTCATGATTTCCAACTAAAACTCCTTTATGTAATTTTTGAACCACTGGAGGACTCCCAACAAAAAACTTTTCATTAGATTTATTTAGCCTGACCAGATTATGAACTTCTGGCCCGTTTTATTTTTTGTAGCATATAATGTGCTATGCTTCCCTGAACTATCTGAAATCTCACAATAAGAAACACTCTTTGCACAAGAAGCCCTTGAAAGAAAAAGAAAAAAGAAGCACAAATGAGCTTGAGTATTCTGAGATCAGTCTGTTTTGGCCCATGTGACATAGGGGAGAGTATACAGCCCTCATTTTCCCCCCTCTGAACATTCTTCTGCTATAACTACCTAACTACCACCTGAATGTAGAGTGGGAGAGTGGAGAGATCGATCGTTAGTCTTCACTCTATAGTTCTGTGCTTCTATGATATGGTGTTTTTCTAGTTCTAGGGTCCAACCTTCCTAAATGAGGCCTGTGGCTTATGCTGGCTCAGCTTGTCTGAGCGTGGAAAGCTAAGCAGGGTCAGGCCTGGTTATTATTTGGATGGGAGACCCCTCCTCTAGTTTCCTGCATTGAGCAGGGTGTTGGACTTGATAGCCTTGTAGGCTCCTTCCAACTCTATGATCTATGAAATCTATAAATGTATTTAAACATTGCCAACTGATGCTATGCAGAGCAACAGCACATTGGGCTCTGTTAATTATTTGATTTAAAGGACACACACACACACACACACAAAGAAAGAAAGAAAGGAACCCTTCTCATCTCCCACTTATTTTAGGGGTGGCAGCCAACGTAGCTCTGCATCTCTTCAATTTCGTATAGATCATTAGAGCACTGATGCACTTGTGCAGGAACACATAGGGTGAGTTCACACAACACGCTAAGCCCCTTGGGAATTTAAACTACGCACTAAGGTTTAATCGTTTAATTGCCCGACAGACGATCAGGTTTCCAGCTGGTTTATTTTTCCTGCCTTTACCTGCTTTTCCCCGCCTCCCACCTCCTACCTCCAGCGGCAGGTATCCCAGGCATCTTTACGGCAGAAACTGTGTCCCATGATCTGAGATGTCGGCACTGCGTCACCGCCTTTTCCCCATTGGTCTGTTGCTGCTATGTTGCAGCTTTTTCCTATTGGCTCTCTGCACAGTCAGGATGTGTTTATGCTTCTCCCAGTCTCCCTCCCGTCTGCCATTATCCCCCGACCGATTGCCGCTACCAGTGCTCCATCCCAGTAGCCTCCTTAAATGGCTGTAAAACTTTTCCCTCAGCCCCCCTCTCGCATTTTGTGTTCAGCTCTGGTTTTGCTTCGGCTTCTTGGGTCACAGCAAGGCTCCTCCAGAGATAACTTCCCCCTGCCTGTACCCCTCCCTCCACTGGGGCCTCTGTTTAAATGGCTGTAAACGGTTTCCTTCCACTCCCCCTCTCTTCCCCCTTCTCACGGTTTATGTGCTGCTTGTGCTATGCTTTGGCTGCTTGGGCCGTGGCAAGGCTCTGCCAGAGTTAGCGACTTCCCCCACCACCTTCTACACATTCCCCCCTACCTTCCCCTTCTACTCCCAGTTGCTGCATCCCTTCCCCGCCTCTGCCTGCACTCTGCCTCCCCTCCCAAGCCCCCACCTCCAAACCAGCCACCCGCCCTCTTCCCAGAATGCAAGGATGCTCTGTTGCACCAAACATAGCTTTACTGAATGAATAAAACCTAGCGATACTGCATCTAGCAGGATGACAAGATGATAGGTCGACATTGCTAGAGGCAGGGCTTGCATTGTCAGTTCTGCGTATCCCTGGGAAATACCTACTTCTCCTACACTGTGGGGTGGTTGTTCCTGGGTTGGCAGGAAGGAGGACGCCCAGCATCTCTCTTTTTTCCCTCATTGGTTCTATGTGTTTGGACATGCTTCCTGAGAAAGGAGGGGGGGCGGAGAAAGGAGTGGGGACGGTGAAGACTTCAGAGAAAGGAAGTGGGGGAAAGGCATGTGCGGCCAGAGGGGAGGAGCAGGCGGTGATGACAGTGGGCAGGCGGTGATGCTACCAAGCAATCAGTTGCTAGGTAGAGCTGGTGAAGGAGTGGCCACTTTCCCACTTGCACCCCCTTCCCGTGCATCCTGTGCTGTTTATAGTGTGTGTGTTTTCCCTATCTTTGACCCAGCTCGAGTGAGTCCCAGTGGCAGGACCCGGGGGTGCTTTGGGCAGCATCCCTTAGGCCAGTGTTTTTGGCTGGGGCATGCTGGGAGTTGTAGGCCAAAAACATCTGGGGACCCAAGGTTGGAGAACACTGCCTTAGGCAGTGCTGATGGTGCATCAGCACTCCCTTTAACAGAGAGGTGTGATGGGTTTCCTGCTCGCAGCACTTGTAGCTTGAGCCGAAGCCTCTGAAGACAGCTGCTGTTGCACCTCTGGAGAGGTGAAGCTGAGAAGCAGCGATGTGAACTCCAAGCGAGAGCAGTGCAGGTGCCGGTTCAAACTACAAGTAGGTTGAGCAGGTGGCTGTGAAGATCATTGGCATTGCGTTTCTGGACAACTGATGCCACAGAGGTGCCACAGGAATTCAGAGCGAGCCCAGAAAGGCAGTTTCCAGTTCAACACCACAAGTGCAGTGGCCATCTCCCCCATCAGGAGCCCAGGGCGCTCTAGAATAGCGATTAAGGGGGAGCTTGTGTGTGGGTCCTAGCTTGCAATGCCATTTTTGGTTATGGAAAGCCGAATAGGAAGTTGTGGTGTCTCCAGCGGGGGATCGACCATGAGAACGGCACTGGAAAACGATTGCTTAGAAATGTTAGGATCAAAAGTTATACGGCAGTTAAGGAGTGCTCCCAAGCAGTCTTTGCGATCCACGGTTTGGATATTTGGAAAGAAAGGGTGTTCTGATTTGCAGAACAAAGCTGTCCCATCGAAATGTGCCCCACCTGTGCTGTCAAGAGGTCTCGGCAAACACAAAAGCTGAGAAGCGGTATGGCGAACCAACAGAGGTGGGGTAGGTGGGAGGGAACAGCATGGGAAGAGTGACATGCGCGCAGGTGGTTTTGCTGAGCTATCAGTTGCTAGGTAGAGTAGGTGTAGGAGGGCAGTCTTAGGCAGACGGCGCGCAATGTGTTGCCAGGCAGAACTTTGGAAATGAGTTAGCCCAAGATGGCAGGAGTGGGGGGTATTTTTAGCCTCTCTTGCCGCACAACTCAGTAGGAAGTTGCTGTGAGGCACGGGTAAACCACCATCTGGGTTCACACAACACGCTAAACCTCAGTAGGTTAAGTTAACCCTACTGCAAACCATGGCTTAGCAGGGTGGTTAATAAACCAAAATTAAACCACTTTAACCACTTTTGCACGACATGCTAAACCTCAGTAAGTTTACTCTGGCAGTAGGTTTAGTGTGTCGTGTGAACCCAGTCATAGATATAGATAACTACAAACAGAGACACACGCACAAAGAGAGAAAAAGTGCAGAAAGCAAAGTGTGATTGTGCATGAGTAAAATCTGTTACAAACATTCCAACATTCTATTTTGTTGGTGGAAAATAACCAGAGTGGAGCCAAAGACTTAACATAACTGCAGATTAATAGCAGAGCAAAACTGGTGGGATCCCAAATCTACACATTTGTTTGTGTGTTTAATTAATTATATTCTCTTCTGCTTTTCAGACAAATAATGGCCTCTCAAAGGGGCATACAACAATCACAAAATGAGACACAGGCCTTGCCCTCAGACATGCAAAATAAAAAAAAAGGACAAGACAGAGTGGAGAGGAAACGTAAAGGAGGGAGATCAGTTTGGCAAAAAAGTGGTGAGTTGTAAACAGGCATTCATATCCCTTTGGGGCCAGGCTAGTTCACCCAATGGCTTGACACAGTATAAGGCAGTTAGTTTCATATGTTCACAAGGTTCTATCCAGCCTGTTTTTTTTATTGAAACGATCAAGGGTGGTATTCCCCACCTATAGTCTGAAGAGCTATAGTCAATTCCACTACCTCAGGAATCTGCCGATATTCTGCTGCAAGGGCAGACCAAGGCCTACACAGTTGCCACTCGTAGGGGTGTAACCGCGAGTCTCGGGGGGTGAGCTGAAAGCAGGCCGAAAGCAGCCCACTCAGCCCCCCCCCCGAGACTCTCGCGACTTACCTTCCCACCGCTCGATCCACCTCGATCCACGCCACGCTGGGGAAAGGAGCTTCATTTCCCTGGCACGTCAGTTCCAGTTCCCCTGGTGCTGCGTTTTTAGCGTAAAAACCAGGGCAACCCTGCTTGAAACGGCCGCAATTTGCTATTTGCAGATGTTTTAAGCTGGGTTGCCCTGGTTTTTACGCTAAAAACGCAGCACCAGGGAACCGGAAGTGACACAACGGGAAACTCGTCGCGTCACTTCCGGTTCCCTGGCGCTGTGAGTGGCGAGAGCGGGTGGGGAGTGCTCCGGAGCACACACACCCCGAGCAGGTAAGCTCCCCACTCGCTGTAACTCCCTTGTTGCCAGTCATCAGGGATAGAGAAGTCGAGAGATGTATGCACTTGACACATGCCAAGTGTACAGGAGTCAAGTGTAAGGTAATTCAGTTGTATACACGGTTTAAAAATGGACCCTTCTGCTGCCTGAAGCAGAACAGTAAATGCCCACTCACACACCGAGTCAAGTTACATAATATCCAAGGCTGACCAAGTTATGTTGGCATTTGAAACAGAAAATCCCAGAAGTGGGAGTAAAAATACAACAATAATATATTAAATAAATAACTACTGGCTGTCCTTTGATGACATCCAGAATCAGCAGCCTAAGGCAGCCACCCGCGGAATGATATAAATCAATCCAAGGCTAACACACGGCTAGCTGATCGCTGACATTAACCAATCTACAGTGGTGAGAAGATCTGTACATGAAAAAGGGGAGAAAATCATATGTATTCATCATGAGTTCCTTTTCTTTTTTACTATCAGCTTTTGAAAATAAGAGACACTAATGCTCTGTGTATTTAACTCAGATCAGGAAATCAAATATAATTACTTCCCTTCCTATTTTCCTTTGCAAAAAAAAGACAAAAGGGGTGGGGGGAAGCATGCTATGTTTGAACAAAATGGGATGAAATGAGGCTGTAGATGTTGTTTGTTGCATGCAACAGGCAATTATACTATCATACACCACAAGTTAAGCCTACTTAACAAATCTAGCATATTGTTCCCCCCATTCAGATCCCAAGCCGTGCTCTAGTGGAATGTATTCCTTCTGAAATTAATTGCCAGGTGCAAGCATAAAAATCAGAAGGGGGTTGTAGTTCCATGCCCCTGCCCCATCTTCATTTTCTTGCATTTGCCTAATTCTGTATAAGACAGAACTCAGATGTGGTCTTGCTACTACAGTGGGAGCTGGGCAGGGGGAGAAGAGATGAAGGAATCATAAAATAATTCTCCTTTCTTTTCTCCCATCTCCCCTTGTGCCAAAAAAGAGCCTTGGACTAAACACAGTCTACTCTTGAACAAGCCGGCAGAGGCCAGAACAGATTCCACATCTGTTATGTATGCCAGGGGGCGCTGTGGTTCAATATTAGTGCTTTTTGGACCTCTTGAGCACCCGCCGCAGGTGCTTGCTGCAGTGGCTCTCAGGTAGAGTTTATTCCAGATATATTACGTAGCAATAAAAGGACAGTTGTATTTCATAGATTTCATAGATCATAGAGTTGGAAGGAGCCTACAAGGCTATCGAGTCCAACCCCCTGCTCAATGCAGGAAACTAGAGGAGGGGTCTCCCATCCAAGGAACAACCAGGCCTGACCCTGCTTAGCTTTCCACGCTCAGACAAGCTGAGCCAGCGTAAGCCACATGCCTGTATATTTGGAAGGCCTATTTGATCCTTCCCTGCTTTCTTTTAATTATATCACCGTGTAAGATTTTGTTTTTAATTTGCACTTTATGGTTAGCCATCTTGAGAACCATTTTTTGACGCAGAGACAGCTTATTAATTAAATCCATCAATCAATGGAGCACAGGAGTATTTTGCTTAGTGTTTATTACTATAGCTTGTCTACAAGCCAGGAGGAACAATATCTAATGCTGTTGCCCTGAGCTGTTTGCTACTGTGATCCCCCCTCCAATGGAAGTTTGGATATTAGCAGTCCCCCACACTCACCTCTTCATCTGATCAAATGGCAAGATTAAGGATTCCTTAATGAGCTGTGTCTTACACAGAGTATGACGGAGGTGGCCAGTTGAGAAAATTCCAGAAGAATTCAAGCCATTCACAAGCCATCAACATGAGCTGTCTGCCCCTACAGCAGAAGTGGGCAGCCCACAAGCAACATGCAGCCTTTGGCACCTCCTGGCATCTCGTGTGTACCTTCCTGGGTGTGCTCGGGGAACAATGCTTTAGCCTCCACACTCCATGGTTGGAGCCTCCAAGTTCACATGTGTACCACTTTTTCCTAGGTTTACATTGCCTCTCTGCCCACCTCTCCAAAAGCAGTTGTTCTCATTTTGAAAATCCAGTGAATGGCTCAGTCTGCATGTTGTCCATTATTGAGAGTGGCAATCCACACTTATTACTTCATTGCTACAAGGACCAGGAGCAGGCAACAAAAGTAAGGAAAATACTAAGATTCCTCTTCTCTTTTCAAGTAGCCTTGGATAATGATGTGTATGTGTGAGAGAAAGAGAGAATGAATGAATGAGATCATTCATGGAGTGCGTGCTTGTGTGTACTCCACCCACACCAGCTCCAGCCCTGCCCACTATGGGCATGCAGCCCCCAATCACTTTTCCTTGAGGAAAGCAGCCTTTGACTTAAAAAAGATTGCTCATCCCTGCCATAAAGGGTGCCTTTTATGAGAAGCCACATTGTCATTCTAGAAGGCGATCACTGAATCATCTTGGCCACGCTGCATGCAGAACATCTGGGAATCACATGCACAAAAGCATTGGCTAGAAGCTATGTCTGTTGGCCTAGAATTGACTCTGATACTGTGAAGACTATAAATGAGTAGAGCACATGTCTGGCTACTTGGCATAACCTTCCAAAGGTACCTACATTCCCACTGGAAATGACCAAGAAGCCTTGGTCAAGAAGACAAACTGAATTTTCAGGACCATTTCAGAAGAACTTCTTGACTGTGGTAGACTACTTCTCAAAATGGCTTCAAGTTCTCCTGGTTCTATTACAAACATCTCCTGCGACAATCACAGCCCAGTACTGATTATTTGCAACACAGAGATTGCCAGACACTGCTGATGTCTTGGACAATGGGTCTGCATTTCTATCAGTTGAGTGTAAGGAATCTGTGGACGGAGACCTTTTCCGAGCTGCCACTGCACTTTGTCATCCCCAAGCACACAGCCAGGCTGAACAGATGGTGCAAACAACCACGGATGCCCTGAAGCAGATTGTTGCAGGAGACCAACCAAAAGACTTGTCAGCTTCCTTGTTGTTCAATATGTCACCCCCTGTTCAACAGCAGGAATCAGCCCCTACTGAGCTACTCATGGGGAGACATCTCGAGACTGTCCTTGGCCATCTCCATCATGGCTAAGCTGAGGACTTACAAGAGAAATAGGAACATACTGTGGATGCTGCTCTGCTCTGTCAGCACCTAATGTTTGTTCACTTTCACCGCAAGGGCTGCCTTTTGCTAGGAAATATGGGGTTGGATCCAGAGGACTTAGTCATACTGAGAGCAGACCCATTGAAATCAATGGGATTTAAGTTAACCATGCCTAACTTAAATCCCATTGAAATCAATGGGTCTACCCTAAGCTAACCAAAGGGGTGGGGTTACTTCCACTATCACTGCAGTCACTGGGTCTGTGTTTTCTAAGGTCCAGAGTACAGAAGGACCCGTGTGGCATTGCCATGTTGATCAACTGAGAAGGCATTCCCAGGGTGACTTGACAGCAGCAGAACCTTCAGAAGCACCTCTTCTAGTGCAATCTGGAATTCCTGTTCTTGTTACACCTCCTGTGGCCCTTCCAGAGCTATTAAGTAAAGTAAGAAGTCATTCTTCTTTGCCCGCAGCAGCTGCCAAAGTGGAGTAACTTGGGACTTCTACACCTGCCAGTAAAACACAGAGACAGTACCATGAAAGGGTGCCCCTTCATTGGTTGAAGGATTATATTAGCTAAGGTGTGAAGGGTGTTACAGATGCCAGGAGGCTCTGTGGTTCAGTGTTCATGTTTTTTTTTACTTCTTGAGCTCCTACAGATGTTTGCTGCAGTGGCTCATAGGTGGAGTTTATTCCAGACATGTTAGGTAGCAATGAAGGACAGTTGTATCTGGAAGGCTTGCTTGAGCCTTCTCTGTTTTCCTGCCACCCCAACATAACAGTTAAGGGTGCGATCTTTTCCACAAAAAATGATGGTTTCTTTCAGGAATGCCTCTGAGCATGTATAGATTTCCTTTCCCTTCAAGGGGAAATAATTTATTTTAAACACTCAAAGGCAAAGTGGCTCTGAGCATGTACAGGCATGAACATGCCTCGTTCATAAAGAGAACCTCTCCCTCATCTGTTCCTCATCTGTCCATATCTGTCTCGGTAGTATTTGTTAATTATTTATTTATTACATTTATATCCTGCCTTTTTTCCTCTTGCAAGGAACCCAAGGCGGCTTACATAGTCCTGCCTCCTCTCCATTTTATCCTCCTGTGAGGTAGGCTGAGAGTCAGTGACTGGCCCAAAGTCACCCAGTGAGTTTCATAGCTGAGAGGGGAATAGAATCCAGATCTCCAGAGTCCCAGACCAACACTCTAACCGTTACACCACACTGGCTCTCCTGGGTATGTTGTAGAGCTCTGTGTAACTCAGGCACACTTTTTATGAATTAAAATTGGAAACACATGTTACACTAAAAAAACTTCTGCTTATAGAAGGTATAAGAGCAAGAACTACCTATCCCCCTAAGAAGCCCACTTCCTGTGTTCCTGATTGGAAGAATGCAACTCCAGAGCAGTAACTCATGCAGACAAACAACAGGTAGCCTCATCCAAAGATGGGCAATTCTGCTATGTCTCTGCATCAAGACTGATTGAATGATCCAATCACACCCACTGCAGAAAAGCAGAAGAATTCACCCATCCAGAGCAGAGCAGAGGGTGGAAGGAGGCATGGCCAGAGCAATTAATCATCCAGAGATGCAGTGGGAAGCCTCCTTTGTCGATTGCTACTTCTGGCTCACCGGAGCATGCAGTTATTTATGTAATCACTTTCTCATGGCACATTCATGTTTCTCTCAAGGTACTACACTCATGTGCTCTGACACACGTTTTGGGAATTTTGAATCTAGGCCCATTGAAAGCACCGGGAGGTTTGCCATTGGTTTCAAGTGGGATGCATGGACTGAATCTTTAACTTGCCCTGACAGAGGCCAAAGTCATAACAGGAAGACAGCAAAAAGTTGGCTTTTGCTACAGTCTGTGGCCTAGTTCACTGAAGCAGTAGCACAGTTTGAGCTATACCACTTCAGACTGCAGGTGCAGGAACTGAATGTGCCTCCAAACAAAAATGTCCATCTACATAGAAAACCAGCTATTCAGTAGAAGGGTTCCAGCACCTAGCCTTCTCCATGAAATGCTAGTCTTCTTTATGAAGGGATCTGGGGGTTTTGGCAAGGAGATGTATTCAAACATGTGAGCCCCCACCTGCATTCTGGTACATTTTGTCCTGTCCTAGCTCAGCATAGAGCTCCAAGGGGAGACTGGTTTGCAGTGGTGGTACCACCTGGAAAGGGTGGCTCACTTCTGGCACAGTGAGGTCCTGTCCAGTGAAGCAAGGTCACATCTGGTAAGACAAGGTCGGGTTAGGCAATGCAGGTTCCCAACAAGTAAGGCAAGGCTTGTCAGGATCCTGGTCAGATCACTGGCTGAAACTCACCCACAAAGAGCAGTTGTCTCAGCAACATGCAGAGGCCTTCTGAAGTCTTATCAAGGCTAGTGGGTCTGGACCTGCTGTTAATTCCACGTCTTCTAAGAAGTTGTGTACTTCTTAAGGGCCATTGTCTGATTCTGTACCTGCTGGCTCCTCCGGTATGGAGGCGGCGAGAACTGCATTGGAGGGGTGCCCTCTGAATCCAAGGAGTCTGGTAAAGCCATGTCCTCTTGCCTGGAAGTTCCCGGAGTAGGAGATGATGGGTTACTAGATGAAGCTTCCTCCCCCTCTGAGCCCTCCTCTGACCTAGAGGTGGGATTGAGGCTGGAGAACACTAGCCAGACACACAGATTTACCATGACAGTGAGAATTAGGCCATTATCGCACTAGCAAGATAACCTCCGACAGTATTTTAGTACATGCTACAGTCTATTCAAGGGGAAAACAAGTGTTTCAAAGTAGTTTATTGACTGCACAATAAATCTATTTATCTCATTGCATAGCCGCATGAATACTAACTTTTATTTTTAGCTGGAGTAAGAAATATGACAAGAAGCAAAGCCTTCAGAGACACATTAGGCCCATTAGAAGAGGAAAAATGTTTCCAGCGGTTCCTATAAAAACAGCAGAAATAAATAACCTTTGTTCATGGAATTTGGAACACCCTGGTTTTCTGCAGCGGTGTTGCCTCTTGATATATTGCCATCATTACAGTCACCTCTGTAGGACACTATGTATACAAAGTGTGATAGCCTAACCTCTCCCATTCAGGGTATTTCCTGATATTTGAACCATTTGTCAGTGTCAGATTTGCCCAAGGTGAATGAACAAACTTTTAAACATGAAGCACTTGTCTGGCAATACAAACACACACACGTTGTCTTTTCTCCCACCTAATGGAATCTTTATTAACCAAAGGGGGTAAATTGGGTTATAAAACACCAAAGGCAGATTTTTAAATTTTATTTTTTAAGTATTTGGAAAAGGAAGGAGTCAGCATACTGTTTAGTGTGTATTCTCTTAGCACTACAAAGTAAAGAACCCAGGCTTGGTCACTCACTGTGTGGCCCTACAACTTGACCAATATGTGAATTCCAATGACAAAAGTAGCTTTCAAGTCATTTAGGGGACAATTACATGTCGCACTTAAATTCACATAAAAGAGGCCCAACTCCTTTTTTTCCCTTTCTTTCTTTTTTTAAAAGAAAATCAGCATTGGGATGAAACAATTTGGCACAGAGAAACAGTTTGCTTTCCATGCTCAATTCAAAGTGTTGGTTTTAACCTTTAAAGTCCTAACGGTTTAGGACTTGCCTATTTTAAGGGACTGCCTGTCTCACTAGGAACCTGCCCAGGTACTGGAAGAGCCCTTTTGAGGGTGCCATGCCATTTCCCATAGAGGCCTGTTTGCTGGACATGTGTGAAAGAGGTTTTTACGGTGACACTCCCAAACTGTGGAATGTGCTCCCCCAAGAACTACAATTGGCCCTATCTCTCTTGGCTTTTAGAAAGGGTGTGAAGACCCATCTTTTTAACTTAGGGTGCAATCCTATGCATACTTAGACAGAAAAAGTCCATGCATAGGATTGTGCCCTTAGCCTTTTAAATTATGTCATTTTAATGCTTTACTGTTTTTAATGCTCTTGGTTTTTTAAAATTGTTTTATTGTTTTAAATTGTTGTATACCACCTTGATGGCTTTTAGCAAATAAGGTGGTATATAAATATTGATAATAAATTCTCCACTCTAATCCCTTCCAACCACCCCCACACTAGGTTTTCCTATCATGATGACCAAAACACATGTTTGCAAGGGCATTTTGATCCCAAGTGTGGAAAAGCTGCTTGGATTGCAGTTTGGGCTGCAGAGGCTGCTGGCCGAAAAAGAGTTAAACACACACACACACACTGTGGGCTGGTTCGCATGATCACCGCAGCCCATTGTGGATTATTTAAGCCATGGTGGGTTGTGGCACATGAAGGTAGCCATTTTGAGTATGAAACCTCCAACTGGGGGCTGCCATGTTGTCCGAACCCGGGTGGCAGGGGTTGTTGGAAGGGAAAACAATCCTCAAATAACCCTACAACAGACCATGGGTTATAAATAAGCCACAGAGGGCTGTGGTGATCATGCAAACCCAATCCCTGTGTTTCTGTTCCAAATTCCCCCTCACAAAGGTGCTTTTCTTTTTTTTTAAATGGCATCAATGCCTTCTTGCAGGTATTTTCATACAATGTTTAGTTAGCCTCTTACTCTTGATAAGACCCGTTAACATTAACAGGCAAGCAAGTTTGTTGCTGACTGAAATGCTTCCCATGGAGGAAGACCTGCACAGACAGACTCAACAAGGCCAGATCAGTGAAAAGTAACATGAGTCCCCAGTTGCATTGAGTCAGCTATCAGAGCCGATCCTTCCAGGTGCAACTAGAACGTTTTGCTTGGACAGGAGTTATGTGAGATATGGAGCTGCCTCTCTACTCAGTAGTATGTAAGATCATTCTTCCCAGGTCATGGAGGATGACCAGTCTATCATCAGCTAAATAGAATCTCCCTGTTCAGAGGCATAAGGCCTCTCACCACTAGTTGCTTGGGGCAAACAGCAGTGGCGGGTGTGTGTGTGTGTGTGCTTGCCATCATGCCATGTGTGTGGGCTTCAGGGCATCATATTGGCCACTGCTGGGAAAAGGATGTTGGAATAGATTGGGGTGGGCATCCTGTGGCTCTCCAGATATTGTTGGACTACAACAACTCCCATCAGCCCTGGCCAGCATAGCCAATGGTGAGGAGTGATGGCAGCCACAGTGCAACAACATCCAGAGGGCCACCAGTTACCCCTTCCTGGACTAAATGGACCCTTGATTTGATCTGGCAAGGCTCCAACTGGGTCATTATTTTGTGCCCATGCCAGTGGCATTCAGTGATATGGGTCAGGAAATGCACAATGTGATGAACCTGGTAAATGATCCTGCATGCTATGGAAGGAGAGGGGGAAGGCTGATGCAGGGATGGCATTTTGGTGATGCAAAGCATGTAAACCAGGGGTGTTGATCCTCAGGCCTACGGGCTAGACCTGGCCTGCCTGGGGGTCCCCCCACTGCCATGCCCATTCTTCTGGCCCCAACCCCTTTCTCCAACCACTGGTCATTTGGTGGTTTCCCAGCCCTTGCACACACACACCCATTCTGAAAGGCTGAAACGCCTTTCCTATGGCTTAGTCACTGGCAGTCAGGGTTTTAAGCTAAAATATGCTGCTATTTTTGATGCTTTGGCTACACCCCCTTTTGCCTTCAGCCCCGCTCACCCCTGGAATGCGGCCCCTGAGAACCTCTCCGAAACTGAATTTGGCCCTCTGGCTGAAAGGGGTTCAACACCCCTGATGTAAACCATTCATTGCAGCCTTCATTCACTGTGTGTGTCTACATTCCTCCACACGAGCCCTTTGATAATTAGGTCAGCCACAAAGAGCACTGCCACAGGCAGGGCCGGGCCTACCATTAGGCAGGGTGAGGCAGCTGCCTCAGGCAGCAGAACCAGAGGGCAGGGAGTGGTGGCAAGAGGTTGGAGCACAGAAATACCATGCAGTCTGGCCCTGTGCCCCCTAAGCTACCCTGCTGCCCTCAGCAGGTGCAGTAGAGGTAGCTAGTGTTGGAGTAAGATTCAACTGCCATCCTGGACAGGTACATGCAGAGGCGTAGCGTGGGGGGTGCAGGGGGGGCCGGCCGCACCGGGCGCAACATCTGGGGGGGCGCGCTCGCACTCGCAGCTCTCTGCCCCTGCCTGGCTCACTCACTCTCTCTGCAGTGCTGGCTGTGCGAATCCGATCCGAGCCGCCGGGTCGCCGCCCACTGTGGAGGGGGGGGGTGCCAGGCGTGCGGTGCGGTGGGTGCGAAGAGAGAGCAAGGGACTATCTGGGGGAGGGACAGTGCAGCGGCTCCCAAGGGGACATTCTGCTGTATACACGGCTCCTTTTGGCTACTGATTGGCTGTTGCCTCCGTCAAGGCAGAGATCCAGGAGGTGCCATTAGTAACACTTCAGAGATCAGAGCGGCAGGAAAAACAAAAACAAAACAAAACAAAACGGGCTGGGGGGGGGGCGGGAGGGAGATTTCAAAGTCTGGCACTCCCGAAGGAAGTTTCGCCGAGCTCCCTGCTAATTGTAAGCAAGGGGACCAGTAGTTCAACCCTACGCACGTTTACTCGCGAGTAAAGTCCCACTGGATCGCGCCCAAAGTATGTGCATAGCCCGGGATGTGCAGCCTGAGCGACGTGTTCTTAAGAAGGGGCACATGATGGGCGAGCCAGCACAAATGGCGGGGAGCCGCCTTGGCCCATTAAAAACCAGTCTGAAAACTTTGGAAACAAATCCAAAACTTTAAAAACAAACAAACAAATGGAACAACTTTAAACATTTACCTGCAGCTCAGGGTAAGTCAGGATAACTTTTCATGCATCTGATGATATGGACTTTAAGCTTATGCCATAATAAATGGGTTAGCCTTTAAGGTGCCACAGGACTCTTGGTTGTTTTTGTCTCTAACCGTTTGAATTCTCAAGATGGTATTCAACACTTTTTAAACGCCCCTTCGTGGGGTGGAAGGAGGAGCCAAGAGGCAGATCTGGGTAAACGCGTGTATAGGGACTAAGTGGAGATTGCAATTCGGATTTGGTGATTGTGAGTACAGATCCGGAGGCGGAGGCAGCGGTTCCTCTAGAATAAATTAACACGGAACAAAACGAAAGCATGCCATTGATTTCAATGGGTTGCTACTGTTTTTGTGAGTTTCTCGTTTGAATTTTGTAACTGATTCAGCAGCAACTGTTTAACCTCTTCGATGCTCAAAGGAGCTAGGGTTGCCTAACGGTTAGAGTGTTGGACTGGGACTCGGGAGATCCGGGTTCTAGTCCCCACTCACTCTGCCATAAAGCTCACTGGGTGACTTCGAGCCAGTCACTGACTCCCAGCCTAACCTACCTCACAGGGTTGTTGTGAGGATAACATGGAGAGGAGGATTATTATGTAAACCGCCTGGGGTTCCTTGCAGGAAAAAAGGCGGGATATAAATGCAATAAATAAATACATAAAAATGTAAAACAAATCATAGCGTGTAAGGTAGTGGAGGTGCCTTCTGAGAGGCTTTCATGTTAATGAAGGAGACCGTCTCTGCCCGCTAAAGAGCACGGATCAGGGTTTCTTTAACTAATCTAGTGGAAGAGACTCGAGTGCTAAAATCCACGGGTTAGGGGGCGCAAATTACTTGCCTTGCCCCGGGTGCTGACAACCCACGCTACGCCACTGGGTACATGGAATGAGAGAGCACCTTCTTGTTCTTTCGCCTCAGGCAGCAAAACATCTTGGGCTGGCCCTGGCCACAGGCAAGGGCTCCTGGTGCTGCTGCCCACAGGAAAAGCCACATTCAATCAGTTTATATATATTTGCATGGATCTTTCCTATAAAATCTGTATCCTTAGTATTTTTCTCATATCAGAGATCCTGTGATGTTCTGTAGCCCAGATACTTTTATACCAGAGCCAGTGTGGCGTAGTGGTGAGAGTGTTGGACTGGGACTCGGGAGATCCGGGTTCTAGTCCCCGCTTGGCCATGAAACTCACTGGGTGATTTTGGGCCAGTCACTGACTCTCAGCCTAACCTACCTCACAGGGTTGTTGTGAGGATAAAATGGAGAGGAGGAGGATTATGTAAGCCACCTTGGGTTCCTTGCAGGAAAAAAGGCAGGGTATGAATATAATAACTAAATAAATAAATAAAATATACATTGGCTCAGTTCACACAAACGGCAGAGAAGGTGGTCAAACTATTCCTGGATTGTAGCACTTCAGACTGCAGAGGGACAGGTGATCACATGGTTCCAGTTAAAAAATTAAATTCCCTACACGTTCAAAACTAGCCTATCAAAGAAAAGTTGAGACTAGAACTTTTCTCTCTGACATTGTTTTTTATGTGCAGGACAGGTTTGGGGTTTTTTTGGTTTCCGTATTTTAATTTTCAATCATACAGCCACCTCACTTAACATATGAAGTAGTACAGTCCAGGAACAGTTGTGCCATCTCATCTGCTGCTTATTTGAACTAGGTTATTATCACTGTGAATTGCAAAATTATATAGAACTAGCTTTTTTTTACCCAGCATTGCACGGGTCGTCATTTTGCTATAGGCACTATTTGTTCGAAATTCCTTAAGGTAGCTGACCGCTGTTTTGAATCGCTCCATACGAAAGGTCCCCCAGGACTACATAATGGAATCCCAGCTCCCCCGGGACTGCACAATGAAATCCTAGTTCCCCCGGGACTACCTGCTCCCCCAGGACTACACAATGAAATCCCTGATTCCCTCCCTGGACTACACAATGACATACCTGCCCCCCCCCAGACTACACAATGAAATCCCAGCTCCCCCAGGACTACACAGTGAAATCCCTGTGTGTCCCCCCCTCCCGGGACTGCACAATGAAATCCCTGCTCCCCCCCAGTACTACACAATGAAATCCCTGCTCCCCCGGGACTACACAGTGAATCCCTACTCCCCCCCCCCGGGACTGCACAATGAAATCCCTGCTCCCCCAGGACTACACAGTGAAATCCCTGCTCCCCCCGGGACTACACAGCAATGAATTCCCTGCTCCCCCGGGACCACACAATGAAATCCCTGCTCTCTCCCCCCCCCCCGAGACTACACAATGAAATCCCTGCTCTCCCCCCCGGGACTACCCAACAATGAAATCTCAGCTCCCCACCCCCACCCCCGTGTAGGCCCTGGCTGCAGTTCATATGAACATTCTGTTTTGCTGTAGGAGAGATTTGCATATCCGCTCCTGATTGGGCCCCTGTGGCAGTTCATAAATATCTGACAGAAATATCTGATCTTAAAGAAAAATCAGGTTAATCCTGAGAGTCTACAGGTGATGAAGAGTGACCGTGCCAAGTTTGGGGTAGATCCGTCAAAACGTGATGGAGCCTATGCGACGACGCCCCACACACAACAGTCATTCAGTCATTTAAAAAGTTTCCCTCCCTTTTCACCCCCTCAGAGAACATTCTAAATGGCCTAGGGGAGATTTGCATACCCACCCCTATTGGCCCCTGCAGGAATTCATACGAACATTCTAAGTGTCATATGGGCTATTTGCATAACTGCTCCTATTGGCTCCTGCAGCAATTATGAGGTGAGGCCGATTTGCATAACTGCTCCCCTGTTGTTTTGCCCATAGGAGATATGAGAGTGGGGCGATTTTGCCCCCTTTTTTCACCCCCTTAGGGACGGAATTTCCAAAAATCCTTCCTTAGTGGGTGTCTACGTCATAAAAGCAATGTTCCTTCAAAATTTCACATTCCTAGATTAAACGGTTTGAGCTGGGTATTGATGAGTCAGTCAATCAGTCAGTCAGGATGACTTCTTTTATATATATATAGATAATGTGAAGATAGGACTTGCAGTGAAAGCCCTGCTAAGTTTCCCCTTCCCCCCCATTGCGGTTTAAATAAAGGATTTTTTTACTTTAGTCTCTCTTTTGGAATGTGTTGGGAGGGCAGTTGGTAGCACCTGGGAGATAGTGATGGTCTGCAGAGCTGGGAAGCAAGGTCAGGTCAGGCGTTAATTGGGATGAAGTCATAAGAAAGTATCTGCAGCTGGGAAAGGGCGGGGGGGGCTCCTTCAACAGGCAGGAAGATAGGATTGGTGGAGGCTGGGCGGGAAAATGGTTCCTAGTTTTGGATAAAGGAGCTAGGTGAGAAAGCTACAGTGTTCTTCCTCTTGGGCTTGGACGCTGTGGAAGTTCCATCTGGGCAGGTATGCCAATCTGACAGGATAGCTAGGAAAAGCTAGGCCTGGTTTGACTTACATTGTTCTTGCAGACTTTTGGGGTTTGTTTTTATATCCTTTTAGAGTCCCTTTTTATTCCCATTCCCTTTTCCTCACAACCTTCTACCTCACTCCCTTTTCCCTTACCCTTTTTTAGCCCTTTCTTATAAGGGTTTATTTTTACTTGTATTGGACAAAATGGAGACCCTACACTGACTAACTTTTTATTTTGCTTTTTAATAAAGTCTCCATCTTAAATTGACGTGTGTTCTTTTGTCTAAAGGTTGGGGCTGATGCACCAATTTGGTGCAAGGGACCCTTGGAGGTGGGTGGCAGTCCGGGGAACATTGGGATTGTGGCCTACCCTGTAGGGCTGGCGTTGTCCAGTTTCCTTCACAGATAATATCTGTTTATGGACAAAATGTAATGCAGGGACTGAAAAAGTGAGCTACTGATTTCTGGAAAATGAGACAACAGCGTTTGATTTGCATCTATGGCATTTAGATCACAGTCCTATGCATGTTTAGACAGGAAAAAGGCTTTTATTTGGGTCATATGACCGTAATAAATCAAATCAAATCAAGACAGGAAAAAGGGTCCTATAACTCCCAGCATGCCCCAGCCAGCATGGATTGCACCCTAAATCTACTTTCTCATTCATAAGATGTTGCCTATTGCACCAAAGAACTTAAAGGAAACAAACCTGAAACAAGAAGCATTTTAGTGCATTGCTACAAACCAGCTCCAGCCATTGCTGCCAAACACTTCAAGTCTCATTATAGGATGATGAGTTGTGGTGAGGGTAGCAGAAATGAGGAAAAGGCTAGTGGAACATTATTCATTTTGAACGTACTTGACGACAAGCTGTGAGAGAAAATGATGGGTGGCATTAATAAAGAAAACTCCTCAATTAATGGAGACAAAAGTGGGTGAATTAGTGACTACAGTGGAAGTAACAAGAAGAAGGAGAAATATGTTTATCTATAACCAGAAATGTATGGAAGGAAGGAAGGAAGGAAAGAAATATCTCCTTTCAAGACCAGAGTGGAGGAGCTTCACACTTCAAGGATGACCCACTACCTGCCCCTGATTTCAATCTCTCTGACTTCTATCTGACCTAACATATTATTATCTGCTACATTTACATATATCCTGCTGCTCTGCAGGAAAAACCCAGGGCAGCCGCAGTAGAAGCAGCTCCGATCCGAAAAGAATGGGTGCCAAAACGCATGTCGGACAACCCGAGCGTTGCCAAGGTAGACTTAGCCACTGCCCAAAATTGGAACTTGGTTAAGAGGCGAGCGATCCTCATGGCAAAACAACTCACCAGGAGCAGATCCCCAATTCAGAACAAAGGTGCACAGTGCAGCGACTGGGCACAATTCCTCTGTGGCCACTGGGCAAAAGTGTATATTTGTTCCCCGAATCATTTGGTCAGTTTTGGACCTGCGCAAACAGAGTTGCACCCCAGAATGCGCAAAGGAAAGGTTGGAGAATCACAATGCCCAGTCAGACTGATCAGTTTTGGACAAATCAAACAACTCTGAAACACAGGGGGCACCGGATAGGGATGTACCCGCTTGCCTTAAAACAGCCTTGTTGCCCTGGTTTCTCCGGAAAATTCTGGCCAGCCGGAAGTGACGCAACGGGACCGGCGCAGCCGGCGCGGTGGGCTCAAGCAGCGCAGAGCACTGCTCCCCACTGCTGAGAATATCGAGGTGGGCCCCCCCTAAGGTTTGTGGACACCACTAGCACCAGAGAATGCCCTTAAGGCAGCGGCATGAAATAACGCAATCTCGTATAGGGAATGACACACCGAGGGCCACTGGGCTCGGAGCCCTATCAGCAAGTCAGGGGACATGGGGATCCTTGTGTCTGGGGCCCGGGGGCACGACCTGCACTGTGGCCTGGTTGTTGCACCAAAAGTGGACCGCTGAGTTGGCAGATTGCTCAGTCCAGAGGTGAACAGTGACATAAATAGGAAAGAACTCCGGGTAGGTGAGGTTGCGACGTAAGTCGGAAGACACCCAAATCACAAGCCATGGGGCAGCACAGCACTGATCTCTAAACAGGATGCCAAAGCCGAGAGAACCGGAAGTGTCTGAATGGACTTGCAATTCCGCCTGGAGGAGCAGTTCCTGCCACCAGAATGAAATTCCATTAAAATGGGAGAGAAACACAGCCCACACCGCCAAGTCAGCTTTCATGGAAGCAGACACTCATATTTTATGGTGAGGACTAGAA
Organism: Shinisaurus crocodilurus; assembly: GCA_021292165.1. NCBI lineage: Eukaryota > Metazoa > Chordata > Lepidosauria > Squamata > Shinisauridae > Shinisaurus > Shinisaurus crocodilurus. The sequence continues at coordinate 95,288,885 of CM037880.1, forward strand.
ATCCCCTTCATGGCAGCACATGGGTGTCGCACAAAGGCACGGCCAGGAGGGATAACTCAGCAGGCAAAATTCAGCTGGCCAATTAATTGTTGTAATTCCAGAAGAGTGACCTTGCGCCTTGACCTAGTTAGGAGAATCCGCCTCTGAAGCGCTAAAAGCTTGGTACCTGGGAGGCGAGAACACTGGCGCACAGAATCTAACTTGATCCCCCAAAAGGTAAGGGAATCAGAGGGGCCCTCAGTTTTCTCCTGAGCCAAAGGAACATTTCATATTTTTTTCTGAACTATGGACTCCATTTTGGACACAGATCGCTGATTATTGGACATAAGGTGGACCCTAGGCCCGGTAAAAGGAATCCAAAAACCTAAATGAAAACCCACAGACAAATATTCCATGTCCTCCCGCCGAGGATAAAGGTGAAGGAGGTGATCTAGAGGACCCAACTTAATTGGGTTGGGGCCCTTCAGGATGCTGCTGCTGGCTGAAACCAGGAGTGTGCCTTCTGCCAGACCTGGGCTTAGAGGAGGCTCTGAGGCCCCTGAGCCTATAACAGGAGGCCACAGAGTGGGATCCACTGCAAACCAGGCAGGCGTGTTGATATGTGCACTCCGTACGGGAACAGGAACCTTTTGACAGGAATTCCCAGCACATCGGTTGGGGTTGAACCAACTGCCCCGTGGTGACACAGGGCACTGGAGTCACAGGAGCCTTGGCCAGTACATGGCCACTGTCAGACCTTTCGCCCACAATCGGGCAAGCGGGGATCATGAATTCTAACCACAAATCATTGTCTTTAAAATCCCACTGCAGGGAATGACTGAAGGCCGCCTTCTTACAAAAGCCTTCGTCATATGCCAGCCTGGCGCTACCCTCAAAGGCTCGGTAAGGACGACCCTCTGTCCAGGAAATCCTGCTGGAGGATCCCCATGTAGATTAAAAAACCCGGGCAACCAATTGGCCCAGGTCCGAGCAGGCTTCTTGCATTTAGCCTTGTCGTGTTCCCTATCCCTGGGCTTATCCTTATCATGGGCCTCAGGTTCTCAGTATAGGAGGGAAAATGCATCAATGAATTCCCCACGAAGTATCTTTTCCTTTGTCGCTGGGGACAGATGGTAGCCCAGCAGAAAGGAAGTGGTCCCAGGTGGCATGGTATGTTCATACACATTAGGGTAGTTGTTGGTAAGGTCCGAGGCAGACACACCCTTGGGTGCGGGGGCCACCCGGCCCACTGGCTCAGACCACACTGAGGCACAAGACTCAGTAGCAGTGAAAACAGATGTGCAATAGGCAGTGTATTTGTGGCAGCAGGTGCCGTTACCAGAGATCCCACTGAAGTAGCCTGACCGAGAAGGGTCGTTGGCATCGAGAAAAGCCCAGGTGAATGGAACATGGGCTTGAAAAAATTGGCAGCCGCCAAGCGATGCGAGGCAGTAGCTGAAGCATCCGCAGGAGGAACATAGGACTGGGCACCACTGCCCACAGGCAGGCTCAGGATCGAAGAAACAAAAGGCACATGGGCCGAAGACATCAAGGGGATGGCAGATAATGACGTGGTGGGGAAGTGACTCCATGGATAGTATCCCCATGGTGTGTAATGTGGCGTGTTAACCCAAGCAGGCATGATGGCCTGGCTCTGGAACTCACCGACTGCCGATTGGACGGACCAGCGACTGCAGGAGGAAGCTGTGGGATTGTCTGGGACACGGCTGAGCGATGAGCAGGTCATCGGGTAGCAGCAGGGGCAACTGAACACTAGCCTGAAGTTGGCATGCATCATTGGTTGGGTCATGCTGCTGTGGTGCAGAAGTGGAGCCCGCCTCAATCGCATCCAAATGAGCTGAAATGGACAACCAAAGATCACAATGTGCTCTACCCCTAGTGCAAGACCCCTGCCCAGACAAAATCATGCCGGAAGCCCTTCTCCCGCTACACAGTTGCCAGGTGATCCAGTATTAAAGAGATATCAGGCGCCTCATCCTCGGATGAGGAGGGGTAGATAGGCTGGCGGGGACGCTTGGCAGATTGCCTAGGAGCAGGCAGGCCCCTTCCCCTTTTTGCCACCCTGCCCCTTCTTCCGTGGCATCGCAGCACCTGGAGAAAATTGCTGGGCAAGACTGTATAGGTAGAATATCACAAAACTGCAACCAAGTAAGACAGGAATGAGACTAATTTCTATCTTATTCTATTCTATTTTATTATTTTATTACTGTTTACAGTAATACCTTGGATTACAAGTAACTTGGTTTGAGAGCGTTTTGCAAAACAAGCAAAATTTTTAATATTTATTTAATTTTTTTTACAAGTGTTGTCTTGCAATACAAGTACTGTAGTACGGCTTAAATTAAAAATCTCTGTACAAATTTTTTTGGGGGGATTTCGTTTTGATATAAGAGTGTTTTGGATTACAAGCACGTTTCCGGAACGAATTATGCTCTCAATCCAAGGCATGACTGTATTTATTTTATTTTCACCATTTTTCCCTGGGGCAAAAGTGCTCTATAAAACTGAGCTTTGTTCCCCTTGGAAAGCACTTGGTATTCGACGGGAGTCACCCCTCCAAGTAAGAACTGGGCCTGACCCTGCCCAGCTTCATTGCTCAGACAAGCACAGCAGAGACTGCTCTGGGCTGTTCAGGTACCTCTATAGCAGGGCTCTCCAACCTTGGTTCCCCAGATGTTGCTGGACTACAGCTCCCAGAATCCCTTGCCATTAGCCATACTGGCTGGGCATGCTTGAAGCTGTAGACCAGCAACATCTGGCGACCCAAGGTTGGAGAGCCCTGCTCTATAGTGAGACAATGTGAAGGCAAGCCCAGCAGCACGTGGCAGCAGCTGGGGAATGATGGCCGATTCACTCCCTGTCTCTCCCCATTCATTTTATTTTTAATTATTATTTATTTATTTAAAATTTTTTTTTGAAGAAATGGGGAAATCACCAAACTGCAACCCAGGACACTAGGGTAAGCGGCTCAGGGAGAGGGGGGGCTGTAGAACCCCCAGCTGAAGCCCAGTAAGGTGGGTTGTGGGGGTGGGCCGCGGGATGCAACTTCACTTCCCTCTACCCAAAACCTGATCAGAGAAAATTAAAAGCTTAGCCTTCCAAACGCAATCCGCGGAGATCACAATGATGAATGACACAGTCTTCTTTCTCAGGGCAGCTCCAGCTGCGAAGAGGAAAGAGGCCGCGGGTGGGTCAGCCAGGCCTAATATTGGCCCCATGGCACCTCGCCCTCACTGCGCCTGATTGGTGGGCGGGAGATCACCCGATGTTGGTCCTACTTGCCTTCTCTCTCGCACGCAAAGTTCTCCCCACCCACAGTTACACGTGGCTGGGAGAAGGGAACTGCGGTATAGCACAATTGCTGAATTACACAAGCCTTTATTCCAGTTTGTCGCACCTTTAAATTTTAATGCCTTATTATCCTCGCTCTAAAAAAAGCCACAAAAATGGCTACAAAACATGGGAGAGGCCCCAGAGGATGAAATCTATGAAACTTCCGTGAGTGAAAGATCACGAGCGCACAATAAACACCCCATGTACAGAAGCCCTTTATCTTGAGAAATGTGTTACAATTGCCTTTGCTGAGTTTCATGTTACAGTATTTGATTTTTAGACTTAGAATCATAGAATCATAGAAAAGTAGAGTTGGAAGGGGCCTACAAGGCCATCGAGTCCAACCCCCTGCTCAATGCAGGAATCCAGGTCAAAGCATCCCTGACAGATGGCCGTCCAGACGCACCTTGAATGCCTCCAGAGTGGGAGAGCCCACCACCTCCCTAGGGAGTTGGTTCCATTGTCTTATTGCTCTGACAGTCAGGAAATTTTTCCTGATGTTTAGGTGGAATCTAGGTTCCTGTAACTTGAGCCCATTATTCCGTGTCCTGCAAACTGGGATGAACGAGAAGAGATCTTTGCCCTCCTCTGTGTGACATCCCTTCAAATACTGGAAGAGTTCTCCATGTCATCAAAATCATGTCATCAAAATCTTTTGGCCTAGTTCTCCATGTCATCAAAATCACACGGAATTATAGTTCCATGCACTCCTTCCAAGTCTTGGGGGGAGTATACCGATACGATAAATGTACTTTTTAGAGAATATATGTTCAGACCATTTCCACCATCCATAGGATGGCGATGGAAGGACAGATCTAATTCAGATCAAACATACACTTTCCTTTAGAGCAGGGCTCTCCAACCTTGGGTACCCAGATGTTGCATGACTACAACTCCCAGAATCCCTAGGCATTAGCCATGCTGGCTGGGTATTCTGGGAGCTGTAGGCCAGCAACATTTGGGATCCAAGGTTGGAAAGCCCTGCTTTAAAACCTTAACACATACTGCCATGTAGCTTTGTTCTTGGGGGAGGCTCTGTAGCTCAGTGGGAGTGCACCAACTTTGCATGCAGAAGGTCCCAGGTTCAGTCCCCAGCATCTCCAGGTAGGGCTAGGAAAGACCCCTGCCTGAAAACCCGGCAGTGTCAACAATACTGGGCTAGAAGGACCAATGGTCTGACTCAGTATAAGGCAGCTTCCTGTGTTCCTCTTCCTTTTATTATTATCTGGTTGCCTAAGGCAAGACAAAGACCCTAATTATGTTTTAAAAGAGGATCATACATACTCAAGGAGGATAGGTCAATTGACAACTATTTGTGTATAATAGCTAAATGGAGCTTCCAGGTTCAGATGCAGTATACCTCTAAATACGAACCCTTGGGGGTATTGAGGACCGCCAACAATGGGGGAGGGCCCTTACCTTTTTGCCCTACTTGGGGGCTTCCTAGAAGCATCTAGCTGGCTACTGATAGGAAACAAGAGGATGCTGGGCTAAAACTTCACCTGATCCAGCACGACTTACCTTATATTCTTCGGAAGATTGCATATGTGGATGTTTGGGTAGTTATTTCCCTGATCTGGACCATTATTGCTCCATCAGTCCATCTTATTCACATTACTTGATAACAATGGAAAGACAAATATGTTACTTTCTTTTTCAATATCATCGTGCCATAACCCTTTCAAATTAGAAGGTATTTACATATGCCTTTTTCATGTTTATTCATCTTTCAAAGTCAGAGTTCAGAATTATAGGAGCCTTGGGCCCCAGATTTTCTTCAAGATTAAACTCTTATTAGGCAGAGCCCCAGGGAAATTGGATCTGTACATTTTGCACTACAGTGCTTTTCTTTTCTTCCTGGGTAATTATCCTTGGCATCAAAAATTTTTTTAAAAAAAATAATAATCTTGCAGCATACAAGCAAGAACCCCTAATGGGAACTGCAGTGAAATAACCCCTATTGCTGATTGCCAACTGCATGCTATAATTGTCAAATAAGAAGAGGGAAAAGATGAGATGCGGTGGCTTGCATGATGAAAGACAGGGATACTGAGAAAGACCTGCAGCCAAGATTTTTCTCTACCTGCCTCATACATCTTTTCTTAATTAAAATCATCATCATCATCATCATCATCATCATCATCATCATCATCTGTGTGGGAAAATGGGTTTCCTTTGTGAAACCCATTTTGCAATAGCAATCCTATCCAGCAAGTCACTCTGCTTGTTCCTTAGGCACAACCTGCCCCTCCACTGTAATCATCACGAAATGTGTCAGGCAGGTGCTCGGCAAGTAGCCCATAGTTAGGTCAGCTTGATTTGTGCAGTTCTGTCCTCCTATTTTTGCAAGGGAGTACTGCACCAATGAGGCCTCCATGTGGCATGCCTGCCTCACATGATACATGATGTGTGTGGTGGAGGGAAGGTGTGTGCAGCTTCTTCTCCACCACCCAGAGAGGTCTGCCAACTTGTTAACTGTATGGACTACGCCTCTGAGGCAGAATGCCTTACAGCCACCCAGATCGGCTGTGGCTGAGCCACAGGTCTTCAGGCTCTGACTCCAGGGGTTTAGGGACCATAACAGGAGCAAACTAGATCAGTCTTCTCCAACCTGGTGTACTCCTGATGTTTAGGACTACAACTCCCATAAACCCCAGCCAGCATAGCCAGTGGGGAAGGCTGAACTAGATGGTGAGCTCAATGGGTAGAGTTTGATTTGATATGGAGGATGCTTGCCAGAGGTCCAGCCATGTCTCACATCATCATCATCATCATCATCATCATCATCATCATCATCATCTAGTATTCCATTTCTATACCTCTCAATAGCCGAAGCTCTCTGGGTGGTTTACACCTATATATAATCCGTTAACAAGACAGTCCCTGCCTGCAGGCTTACAATCTTATATTAGGCTTTGAACATGGTCTGTGTAGATCAGGGGTGGAGTAAACATGTTCCAGCAATCTTAATTTCCAACACTGGGGTCTTATGTACATCACCAGAAAAAGGGAGGTGGCACTATTGTGTGGTGGTAGAGCCTGTCTTGGCCATCAGTGGCATCCTGGCTCACTCCTACACCAGGCCTGGCCACCGTGACATTGTTATACTATATGGTGGTGATGTCACCGTTGCATTGGCACAAACTTAAATGGATATGAGGCTCCAACTGTAAGATCCTGCTGTCCTTGTTAGCTCAGCAAGCCTCTCAGTAAATTGATTGGTGCTTGCATTGCCTTTACCTGATGTGATGGTTTAATATTTTAGTGCTGTGCTTCTACAGTGTGATTGTATCATCTTTTGTTTTGAGGTGCCTTGGAATAGTGAATGTTTTAAATCATGGGTGGGCAGCACGTGGCCCATGAGCTGTATGAGGCCCCCCAGCCTTAAGTGCACCCCCCACTGCCCCCGAATTTCTTGCTGTTGCAAAAGAGAAGGCTGCATATTAAGGGCACACTGGATTATTTTTCAAGACTATTTTGGTTTGGGGGGCATTACTGGAATAGGGAATAAAAATAATATATTCAGGCTCATCATTCCTTCTAATGATGAGTGACAGCTTTGTTTTATTAAACTGAAACTTATATTACATTCCTTCAATATCTCAAGAAGGCACCTTTGTTGAGACTTTGAAAGTAGGCAAATGCATTGGATTATTTATTAAAATGCTTTAATTGGTTGACAGCCCTAATAGAAAAAAAGATCTGCTAGCAAAATGAAAAACAAAATTCTTAAGAAGTATTCTTAATAAAATACTTCATTAAATGGTCTATCAATGGTGACATAATCAAACAGGTGAAAACATTCAAGTATCAGAGGTCCCTGCTGTCAAAAAGTTACCACTTGTCTAAACATCAGTGTTCTACCAAAATAAAAGCTTGAACACATCACCTCACCTATCTATGAAATCAATAGATAAAGGTTCTTTGTTGTTAACCAGGGCCGGTGCTACCATTAGGCCAACTAGGCAGCTGCCTAGGGCGCAGGGCTAAAGGGGGCACCAGAAATAGCGAGGGAGGGCTCAAGTGGGAAGGGGGGGCGCTAAATATCTTATCTTGCCTAGGGCACCAAACTGCCTTGCACTGGCCCTTTTAGATCTTCTATTGTTTCCTCAATACTTTTGAGGGGCAAACTCCACAGCCCACCCCCACCTTATTCTGTATTTCATGCAAAATACTTTTCACGACCATGCTGCAAAGAGACCCAAGTCATTTGGCCTAAATGACTTGGGTCATTGGGAACAAAATATTGAATACACATTCCTCAAGGATATCTATTTTAGAATTCAATTAACCCATCACCATCTCAAAAAGCAAATATTAATTGATTTCAGATGCTTTCCCCTGCGAATGGAAATTAGTTTTCTCTGCCTAATTTTATAAACCAAATGTACCCTTGATATTACTATGGTAATCTTCAGCAGGATAACACGCAAAGTCGCTCCCCACGCCACCCCAGTTCCTCAAATTCCATCTTTTTTCCTGTCTGGGAGTGAATTGGCAGGTAACCAGCTCCCATGGAACTGGAGAGCATCAAGGTATCCCATTCAGACTGTGCTGATCTCTATGCTTCCTCAGTTGAACTTGGGTCTGATCTTAGGAAGTATACATGAGGAGTGTGGTCTTTTAGATAACTGTGGAACAAACAGAAAAGGGAAGTGCCGTGCATGACAGCATCCCAGTTGCTTAATCTTCAAAGAGAGATAGAAGTCATTTGTCTGTGCTAACCAGTGTGCTCTTCTGCTACTATGAGGTAGGTCATGAACACATACAACTCACTCTCTAAAGCAGTGTTCTCCAACCTTGGGTCCCCAGATGTTTTTGGCCTACAACTCCCAGCATGCCCCAGCCAGCATAGCTGGCTGGGGCATACTGGGAGTTGTAGGCCAAAAACATCTCGGGACCCAAGGTTGGAGAACACTGCTCTAAAGTATTAAAGGACAAGCAGCTATAGAAGAAGAGTAGTGCTGGGTAAGAGGTGCTGAAATCCTTCCTCCACCTGCTACCCACCCTCCCCTGCCATTTCCCACCTAGTTGGTCTCCAAGACCGCAAATAAGCTTAGCTGGGGTGAGAACAACCAGGGGAGAGGGGGTGAGCTTGCGAGAAAGAAAGTGTTGCATGGAGAAAGAGTTCAACAGCCTCTCCTATCTGCTTCTTCCCCACTGGAAATTACCCCCACCCCACCCAACAGCTGTACTACTGCTGCATACCCTCCAACATTTCACAGATGAAAATAGGGACACATGTGTGAATCTGTAAGAGGTCTGCTTAAGCAACATGAAGGTGTGATCAAGAGGGTGTGGCCAGGCAACATGAGGGTGTGGCCAAGGGTATGGTCAGGCAATCAAAGGGCATGGTCAGGTACAAAAGTTATTCAAGGAAATACATAAAACTGCAGTATTTTAAGCACAGAAATCTTTGGATTTATGTATTGCATTTAGGGAAGCCTTAGGGGGAAAGAAACCCCCAAATCAATAAATACAGCTGTGTGCGTGTATATGCACACACAACATTAACAATAAATAAAACATTATTATAAAAATACAGTACACATTATTATGAAATAAATAAATACAACATGGGAACCTTGACTGGTGCTGAACCCTCAGTATTTTTCTTTGCTCTCCTGTATCCTGTACTCAGGCCTTCAAACTTCACTCTACTGTTTGAAGGACTACTTTCTTTCTGATGGTAGATCTATATGTTCCATTTCTGATCCTCTTTATCTTCTGCCTTTCCTTAAATTTCCCTGCAATAATAGGTAAAAGGCTATAGTTATGAAGTGTTTATCCTTATCTCTTATTATATTGTCAGTATTTGCCATGTTATAATATTTGGCCCAACTACAAATTTCCTCTTTGTGCAGAAATGCATCCTTTAATTCAATGTGTTGGTAACTAAGGCTGAACATCTAGGCATGCCTATTTATTTATTTCATGTATATTTGTATCAACTTGGCTTGTCAATCACCAATCTGAAACAGCTAATAACCCATAACAGATCACAGAGACACAAACAAGGAGATCAGAAGTCTCCCCAATGCCATGGCCCTGTTCTGGGTGAGCTGAATTTTAGCTGGAAGACAAAAGAAAACAGAAAAACACCCTAGCCACCGACCCCAGGATGCTCTAACCGTTTAAGGGCTCTGACCACTCTGAAGCCACTTTGATCTCCAGACTCATGATGATGATAATGGTGATTGCTGTTATTGTCATTATTATTATTGTACCATCAATGTGCATGGTGCTTTACCGAGTATAAGAGAACAGTTCCCTGCCCCAAAGAGTTTACAATCTAAAATGTAATCTAGAGGTGACAACAAATGGTAGGAAGGGGTTAACTGGGGAGGAATATGCCATTATTTCAGTCAAACATAACTTTCAGCCAACTTTCCCCACATTGTGCAGGAAACTCCTTGTTTTAAAGATCTCCCTCCCACTTTAAAAATTGATCCCTTCATGGTGGCTTTGTTCTCATTAGTAGTTTACCAAAGAAATAATAATATTTAACATTTAGATATCTCTTGAGTGTGCAAAGTGGTTCACAGGCCCACCCTGCAAGCTCCTATTTTCTCCACTCAGAAAAAACCATGTGGGCTCTATTGTACTTTATTTAAAAAAACAAAAAAAAACAAGAACAACAACACTGTGATTGAACAATAATGCCAAAATGGAATGACTACACAACAATGAAATCCCTGCTCTCCCCTCCAGGACTACACAACAATTAAATCCCTGTGCCCCCCCCCCGGGACTACTCAAAAATGAAATCCCAGTTTACACCCCCCTCCTGGGACTACCCAATAATGAAATCCCAGCTCCTCCCCGCTCCGGGTAGGCCCCAGCTGCTGTTCATATGAACATTCTGTTTGGACGTAGGAGAGATTTGCATATCCGCTCCTGATTGGGGCCCTGTGGCAGCAGTTCAGACCAACATTCTATATGTCGGTGGAGTGATTTGCATAGCCACTCCTGAATGGCCCCTGTGAGCATTCCAAGTGACACCATTGGCTCTCATCTATTTTGGGCCGTACAGGTGCGGCGAGGGTTTTTCGGAGATTTGAACCCACTAGTCTTTGTCCTTGGGTGATGGAGAGTATGCGTGCCAAGTTTGGGGCAGATCCGTCCAACTGTGTAGGAGCCTATGCAACGCACACAAACTGAACGGACATACGGACGGACGGACAAACTTTCACATTTATATAGTAGATTTAGTACAGCACTCAGTTGTTGTTTTTTACACCAAGGTGATTTGTCTGATTCCACAGTAAGATAAAAACGATGGGAAACGTTTCTCTGCTGTTTTTTATGTTTAGAGTAATAATGGAAGATTGGCTTACTTGGTTTCATTTTATGACCCAGAAAGTAGCTGTTGCAGTTCAATACAACAGAGCCTTTTCTCTAAATGCTGGCTTCTAGTGTATAAAGGCCAGGCTGAATGGAGCCCTGGGAGTTAGCAATAAAACTAGAGTCAAGACATAATGTACAACTTTTTAACAATGGGAGTAATTAACCATTGAAACAACCCAAGCAAGAATACAGTGAACCACCCTGTTGTTTCTTTTGTTAATGTTAAGTTTGGCTGTGCCTTATTTTTAGAAGTGCTAGAGCTCAGCCTGATGCTCGTTTTTTTCTTTTTGTTTTTTAAAGAATACATAAACATCTATGAAGACTAGAAACTCATTATTTTGCAATAATATCAAACTAATTAATGTTGTCTAATGTTATGGACATAACAAATAACCAGACTATGTTGCGGAACAAAAATCTATTCTGTTAGAAAAAGAAAGGATATTACATGGCATACAATAATAAGAGATCCATTTTCTCATAAATGCTAGCAAAGATTTTTGCAGATTCATTTTTTATTCATAGAATCTAATGTGAATGAAGCAGGCTGGACAGAAACATTTGCAAAATATTGTCTTTCCAAAAGCTATAATTCATAGCCCATAGGGAAAGGGAAACAATTTACCCGATAGCACAAATTTACTGTTTGTAAAACCCTAGTGGGCTTAAATGACAGTTAATTGCAGAGGAGAAAAAATAGCTTACACTAAAGCCAACAGAGCTATAAGTGCCATAATTAGGCCTGCTATACAAATGGATGGATTACCGCTGGGGTCAGTATAGATCACAGTCTTCCCTGTTCACGTTCTGTAACTCCACCATATGTTTAGTACAATATGACCTATTTTAATGGATGTCAAACTGTGTCCCAGAGAATCCTGAGGTTGCTTGAACACTTATCAGGATTCCTCAATTAGAAGATGAGAAATTTTATTTATTTATTTATTATATTTATACCCCACCTTTTTTCCTGGAAGGAACCCAAGGCGACTTACATAATCCTCCTCCTCCTCTCCATTTTATCCTCACAACAACCCTGTGAGGTAGGTTAGGCTGAGAGTCCGTGACTGGCCCAAAGTCACCCGGTGAGCTCCGTGGCCGAGCAGGGATTAGAACCCGGATCTCCCGAGCCCCAGTCCAACACTCTAGCCACTATGCCGCACTGGCTCGTTGTTTTAATCTGGTCTTAATGTGTACGTTGATGGAAGAGATTTTCAAAACAACAAGAAGAAACCAGAAAAGCAAGCAGCAGTACAAATTGTCATAATTATCCATCACCAATACTGCTAACCCTTGAGCCCCCTTGGCACACACAGCAGGGGTCCTGGGTTTCATGGCCTTGGCGCTGTGGCACTGGCTGGCAGCCAGACAGGCATCCTCCTTGACCACTATGGGTGCATGTATGGAGGTACCAGGGAGAGAGAGAGAGAAAAGTTCTTCCTCATTTTTTCATCATGCTAGAACTCATGAACACCCAAATTAAATCGGCTGGCAGTCGATTCAGGGTAGACATAAGGAAGTCCTAAGTTCTTCACACAACACAGAGTTAGCTTAAGGAAATGGCAAACCACCACCCCTGGCAGACAGCTGATCCCCCGTTGCCAGCCTTCCCTTGTGATGGGCAGCCTCAGGAGAGTGTTGAGCTCATTCAGGTCAATGATGAGGCCCACCAGGCCTGGCCAGGTGAACTTTGTGCCCTCAATGACATTTCGTTACAGACTTGTCATATTTTCATACCAATTTTCAATCACCTCATTTCCACACCCCAGAATCCTCAGCAGTGTACTGCAGTTCCATGGCAGACGCTTTTTCAGCAGACAAGTCCGTGTGGAAAGCGTTTCCCGAAGGTAAACAATTTGAAAACCATTGGTCTGGTTATTATTTGTTTATCTACTGAACAGGGGGAAACCCAACATTAGCTGCTGAATCATTCAACGGATGCTGCTGCATCCGAAAACATCAATCCTGTCTACCTACTTTGCTTGCTACACAATCCTCTGTTTAAATGTGACATAATCAGGGCAGAACTAGGCACTCCGTAGTTCTGGGGCTGTAGGTCAGTGACAGAGCACACACTTTGCATGCAGAAGGCCCCAGGTTTGATCCCCGGCAGCCTCTCCAGGGAAGGCTAGGAAAGACTCCTGCCTGAAACCCTGGAGAGCCATTGCTGCCAGTCATTGTCGACAACACTGGGCTGGATGGACCCAATGGTGTGAGGCGGCTTCCCGTGTTCCTAACCCTCCACTACACATGAGGCTAGTTTAAGGGGGCCAGGACAGGTCGTGTGGCATACACAGCTCTGTCCTCCAGCAGAGGGGAACAGTCAGGGAGTTCAGGAGGAACGTCCAGGAGGCTGCCATTGCTGCCCCCCCCCCCAGCATCTGCCCCCTGAAACAATCTCCTCACTCTGCCTAACGGTAGTGCTGGCCCTGGAGCCAAGAGAAGCGTTTTGCAGCAGGAGGGCATGAAATCCTTCTGGCCTTCCACAGCTACCCCTCCTCCCCACCAGTGCACACATACCAGCTGTTTTTACATCAGGATTGCTGGGGGGGGTATCTGCGTGTGTGTAGGTGGGTGTACATGTGCTTATCTGTGTGCATGCAGCCTCTGACCTCCGAGACTGCATCACATGTGGCCCTCAGGGCTGAAAAGGTTGTGCACCCCTACGCTAGGTCCTAGCCCTTGAAGTCCCAGAAAACCGGCGGCTCACAATTAACATCTTTAAAACGACACCTGTTTGTAGGAGCAGGAAACCGTACACCAACCAGACCATCTTGCAATCGGGTTCTGGTGTGCAGAAATGTTGGGAAATGTTGGTCTCTACACCCTTCCCTGCAGGAAAATATTGGGGGTCAGAATTACCCTCCTGCCTCCTCGAACCCACAAACTGGTTCTGGCCCTATGTGGTGTATACTGCCATCACAGACTATTCCTGGTCATTTGAGCACAATGGTGCTAACCTTGAACACAGATGGAGGATTAAGTGTATTTGCTGTAGGGTTGTCAGAGAAATCCACAACAGATTCAAATGAGTTCAGATTTTCTCCAAATCCAACCTGCGGCTTCCGCAGCAGACTGGCTTCTCCAAGTCATGCAGATTCTGCAGCCTTACAGACCATTTTTTTCACTGTGGGGGGGGGGGATTTGTGCTAATTTTCATTAGCGCAAATGTGCACTTGCACTGCTACACTAATGCACATTTGTGCTATTGCAAACCAGCACAACTAGAACAAAATTCTGGTTTACAAAATCCAATTCTGTCAATGAGTGAGCGTCAGAAAGAAAGACACCTGACCATCCGCCAAGCACAGACAGAACAGATTTAACAAAATGCGTACAGCCCTAATTGGCTCAGCTGGAATTGCAAATCCCTTCCCCCAACATTCACCTCAGCGGTGAAGGGAGACTCAACCCTCCTCCCATCCTAAATCAACTGCAGTAGGAAGGAAGAATTGTCCTGAGACTCAGAGACAATGGCCCTTTCATGCCCTGTTCTTGAACCCAAATCCACCCCCACAACAGTAAACTCGGGCAACAGGAGACTAAACAATTCCTAAATGCCCCTGGCCAGTAATCTCTTTGGGGAGAAGGGGAGGGCTGGAAGTGGTTATTGGCAGGAGAGATTGAGGAATTGCAGGCGGCGAGGAGTAGGCCAAGGACATTAATTCCCTTGATATGTTTCTCCCTCTTCCCTCACAAATATCAAAATTGGGGGAAGGAATAAAAAGTGTCATTTGCCGCCTTCCTTCCTTCCTGCATTGCATCCTGCTCCCCACCACATGAATTTTGGGGTGGGGGGGCTCCATGCTTGTTCAAATGAAATTGCCACAATTCCCTAAGTGGTCTGTGACTGTCATCCTATTTTTCAAATCTTAGTTGATTAAGTAATTAAATTTTCATCTGAATAAAAACAACAGCTCTGAAGAAGAAGAAGAAGAAGAAGAAGAAGAAGAAGAAGAAGAAGAAGAAGAAGAAGAAGAAGAAGAAGAAGAAGAAGACCACTACCATGCCTGCCTCATTCACAGAATTTTACAGGACGTCATCGTCAATTTGTTACCCTCTCGTGTTTTCCCACCACCTCTTCTGGATTCCCCCCCCCCAAAAAAATATCTAGGAACGCACCATCTAGAAGCATCCAACATTAAATTGACCAAAATGTCTTCAGCTGATTAATCTAATCAATTAATCAACTAAACATTGTACCTCCAGTGATTATACATGTATGAGTCAGTTGGGAAGTAGAGGAAGAGATATGTGAGTGACTATTTTTTTGTTTTTGTGTCTTTTGTCTACCAATCTGCTGTATTCTGATTTAAATCTTTTTTGAATTGTCTGCTTTGCTTTCAGTTTTTGAATATTTTCTATCATTTATTTTTTCACTGTTTATTTTAATCTTTTTTTTTTAAACGGAAAAGTAGAATAACAGTAACAACAACAACAACCTATACCAAGGCCCACAAATCTTCCTCTTGGACTTCTCTGTTGAAATTGCATCTACCATCTCTGTTTCTTGTGTAGACATCCTAGATTATTTCCCCTTGAATTCTACATATTGCATCATCATCTTGTCCTCTTTTGCTGCCAGGAATAAAAGAATATACTGTGCATTAGTGTGAATCCGTCTGCTCCCTAATGTTCTGCATAATGATACCCCCCTTTTACTTCATCATCTTATTCCATGAAGGAGACAGAACCCCATATAACTGGATTTGACTGAACTACACAAGTCAACAAATGGGGGGGGGGAATTATTAAGTTGAGAAGAATGGAATTGCCAAACGCATCAAGTATTTATGAGTTTCATCATGTATCGCTTTGATAGCAATGCAAATTCTGCAGATCTTTTCCGCTTATACAACCCTGACATTTACCAAACAGAATCCTGTTGTTTGACCTCCCTCTGTAAACATTGACTTTGCTCTCCCATTTTTAATAGATTTCTGTCTGTTTTACCATGGCTGAATGTTTCCACTGGGAATGTTATTTCATATTATAGCTGGAAATCCACCTGCCCCAGCTGTGCGGCTGAATATAAAAACGTACCAGCCAAAGTCCCCAAGCTTCTAAACAGACTTCCACCGCTTTATTGCTGTGAAGGCAAATTCATCTGGAGACAGCAGGTGAGGAACTTTCATGTACGTAGATAGTTACCCTTATCATCAGATATCAAGAAAAAGACTCTGCATTCTTCATTCTTTCCATTGAACCTTGCACCCTCTAGAAGTGCATAACCTGAGATCAGTTAATATAGATGAGTGGGTTTCTGCCTGCATTCTTAGGAATCCTGGAGTTTCTCAGGCCAGACAGTGAAAAGATTGTTAGCAATAGCAGGCAACTTTCCATGAAAGACTGCTTGCCCACGATTACCCCTCGTCCCATGCCATGCCATTATAGCAGTGTTCTCCAACCTTGGGTCCCCAGATGTTTTTGGCCTACAACTCCCAGCATACCCCAGCCAGTTATAGTGTCAGGAGAGTGTCGGGTATGTTCTAGGGTGCACTCTTGACGCCTAGTTCTCATTGAGGTTGTAAATCTGTGTCTAGGCTGTACTGCCTCACCTGATCAACTGTTCACACATACACAAAATTCTCTGCGCAAAGAAAACTAGCATGTCAGCAAAAAAAGCAAACCTAGAACATTTGTTCCTGACGTGGTAGTTTCTTATGTGGAGATAACCGGGGGTGTTGTTATATATATGAGCATTCAGTCATGTGACAGTCTACCTGCAGTCCAACATGGTACAGCCCAGGCACTGGTTGACCTCCTCAGAGATAATAGCCAAGGCCATAGTTAACAGAGAGTGGCTTCTAGGCCCAGTAGGCCTAGGCCAGTGACGGCGAACCTTTTTGAGCCGAGTGCCCAAACGGTGCTACACAAAACCAAGTTATTTATTTCAAAGTGCCAACACTGCAATTAAACCTGAATACCGAGGTTTTAGTTTTAGAAAAACAACTCATACAGTTGTCCGAACTAACTGTTTAAGAACTTTTGTCTTAAAAGAAAAACACAATAACAGAGCTTTCAATGATACAAACAGTTTTTTGTTGAAAAAAAAATCAACTCAAAAAATTATTATAGTACTACATTGTACACATAGCCTGAAGGGAATTTATACAAACTTTTTAAATAATTAGGCACATGTATTTTTGGATAAGGGATTGTCAACTTGTAATATGATTATATGCCAGACTGAAATTGTATGGGGCAAGCTTTACCCCGGGTCCTTTCCCTGCTTCTACAGGTGTCGGATTAGTAAAAGTAAAAGTCAACCTGTACTAGGATGAGCAAGATAAACAAGAAAACTAAACGTGCTTAACACATTTTAAACACTTTATGTCTTGGACTGCAAACACTGCATTAGGTAAAAGTTTGCATTGGGCATGCTTTTGCACAATTAATGTGATTTTTGCTATTGCATGCATGCAGATAATTTGTCAAACCTTGGCTCATACTCCGTTAGTTTGAGAGCAACACATGCAGCACTCAGGTCAACTGTTAGGGCTTTACATCCAAGCCATGCTCTGTGCATCATTCTTCAGAATCTTTTAAATGTGATAACAATGTAAAAAAGAATTCTGTAACAGGAATTCTAGAATAAAATCATTCTGTTCCACACTGTGAGAAAGAACAAAATCATTAGTGTTTTGCAGAAGGGGACAGTCTTTTCATGATCTGGTGACCAATGGCTTGAGTGCCCACAGAGAGGTCCCTGTGTGCCAGCTGTGGCACCCGTGCCATAGGTTCGCCATCACTGGCCTAGGCTATAACCTCATATCAAGTGAGATTGCACCCTAGAATGTTCCAAAGAAACTTCTGCAACACTCAGGGACTCCTTGGCAGACAAACAGACACATACTCTCCAATTGCCCCGAATTTGCCAGGACAGTCCCGCAAACACTTAAGCCATCACGACTTCTTACTTTTCTTACTTTGTTATGCAGAGCCCCGATTTGTTATGCAGAGCCGGGAATTCCCCTGCCTCCTCCTGCAAGCTATTTAGCTTAGCTGCGATTTTGCCCATGGACCCTTTAAGCAGGAAGGGAACAGACCGAGGATGTGTGTGTGTGTGTATGCTCTACCTGCTGCCATTTGTACTTACTCCCAAGTAACTGTGCGTAGGATTGCACTGTTTGTTTTAACTTAATTCAAGTTGGTTAAATTCTGTAAGATTATTCCAGTTTAAGTGTTTCTTTAAATCTAAATTGTGTGAACAGAACACAAAAAGTGCTTTAAACTGGGGCCTTTCCACAATAACAAGCAACAACAAAGCTGTTCAGCCCCTCAGAGTTACTCCTTGTGCTTAAGGAGAGGTGTTGGGGCAAAATGCTGAAGGGGCTCAAAACCCCAATGTGTCTTTTTGTATTTTCCCCCGCCCAAAAGCTCCCCCTCCTCTGCATCTCCTTCTTTTCTTCTCCTTCTCCAACTGCCCTGAAAATGCTGGGACCAATCCTGACTATTTTTTTAAAAAAGAAAGAGATTGCCCTGCAAGCACTGACCCCTCCCCCCAATGAAAAACACCAGATATCAACAATTAAGGCTTTAAGTAAGGTAAAAAAATATTATGAAAGCCACTTATAAAATATTATAAAATAATATATAATATAATGATGTAATAATTATAATATATAAGATTTTGGTGTTTCATCTAATAACTTTTGTACTTGACCATGCCCTTTGGTTGCCCGGCCATACTGTTGGCCACGTCCTCATGTTGCCTGGCCACGCCCTCTTGATCACACCTTCATGTTGCTTAACCATACCTCTTACGCATTCACACGTGTGTCCCTATTTTCAACTGTGAAATGTTGGGAGGGGATGCAGACATGGAAAAGGTTCCTTGATCCAATGTTTCCAAAACACAGTGTGGAGGGCTTAATCCACCCCAGGAGAAGTGTAGTCAGCTTGGGAGCCTCCTGGAGCCTGGAGGCCCCTTGAAACCCACCCAATCTCCTTCCACCTGGACGGGACACACACACCCGGCCATCGCTCCGCATTTTGTTTTACTTGCCAGAGTGGGTCCCATCCAGGCTGAAAGCAGCACAGACTGCAGGCCTAGGATTCTCCCACCAATATGCAGCATGTCTGAGGTATCTGGGGGCTTCATGGAAACCACAGCATAAGATACACAAGTAGCAAAGCAAAACAAAGCCAAGACAACATCACACTATGAAATCCAAAGCACACACTAGCATTTCACAGCCCACGCTTCTCAAGCTCCCCCCCCCCATGTGCTACCCACACCAGGAAATCACAGGATACAAGAGGGCATAGTGACTTGCCAGGAATGGGGAACCAGACAGGTGCTCTCCATTATGAAGAAGGCAATACACAAAATCCTATTATTGCTGGATTGTGCCTGACCCTTTAAAATGGGGGTGAGCAACTTCTGGGGCCCCCAGATGTGGCCTCCAATCATCGGCTAGGACTGATGGGAGTTATAGGCCAGAACATCTGGCGGGCCACAAATTGTCCGCCCTGCTTTAAACTTTGGAGCAATAAAAGCGGGTACAGCTGCTGCACCTCATGCCCCGTTCCAGCCAATTCCTCCACCAGCCCTTTCACTCATCACCTCCCCTGGCCTTTGTAGCAAGTAAGTACTCATGCACCACAGCAGGCAAGTGAGGAAGGTGGATGAAGAGACAAGAAGTACAGGGCTGCACTCCTGCAATAGTTTTGGAGTGTTTACGTCAGGAGTGTCAAACTTCGGGGCCCAGAGTCAAATCCAGCCTGCCTGGGGTCTCAATTCAGCCTTCCGAGGCTCCCCAGATGGCTACGCCCCCTTCCCCATGCTCCGCCTCCTTTCCAGCCATTAATCATTTGGTGGTTACCTGGGATTTGTGTTGTTTTTCCCCCATTCTAAAAGAATGAAATGCTTCTCCTAAAGCAGTGATGGCGAACCTGTGGCACGCGTGCCACAGGTGGCACGTGTGGGCCACTCTGCTGACACGCGAGCCATAGGTCACCAGGAGAGTCACCGCCTGGCGCCAACACTCCCCAGCGGCGGCGTGAGGCAGCGTCATGCTGCGCGCCAGGGCTCAGGCCGTGATGCGGCGGGCGGGGCTGACGGGCCTACCTACTGCCTCCGCGCCGGCCGCACTGGACCCGCCGCCGTCCGTCGCGTCATGTCCTGCGTGCCGGATCCGCCGCCCGTCGCATCATGTCCTGCGCGCTGGATCCCCGCGCTCTGTTTTTGGCGGGGGGGGGGACCAGGGCAACAGGGCTGTTTAAGCCCTGTTGTCCTGGTTCCCCCCTGCCAAAAACAGAGCGTGGGGATCCAGCGCGCAGGACATAACGCAACGGGCGGCGACAGCGGGTCCAGAGGCGGAGGCGGCGGCTTCAGCAGCGCGGAGAACGCTCTGTGCCGCTCCGCACCGCTCAGAAGAGTGACGGGCAGCGGTGGGAGCAGCAGCAGCAGCAGCAGCTTGAGCGGCGCGGAGAATGCTCCGCGCTGCTCAGAAGAGCGATGGGCGGCGGCAGCAGCAGCAGCTTGAGCGGCGCGGAGAACGCTCTGTGCCGCTCAGAACAGTGAGATCGGGCTGCCACAGGAACAATCGGAGGAGCATCGAGCCCAGGTAAGGCTCGTATTACATCCCTGCCGCGCGCGCGTTCCCATCCAGCCGCCTCATTCTTGCCCCCCAGCTGCTTCATTCCCTCCTAGCCAGCACCTTCTTCTCCTTTCCCCACATTCTCCCTGGCTTCATCACAATCTCCCCCCTCTTTCCCCCAAACACTTGAAGTCTTCTCCTTTCCCCTCCAGATTCCTTCCCTTCCTCCCCTGTTTATTTACATTTATTTATACATGAATTATAAACCACTAATCATTTTTAGCATAAATAAGAACTATAAACTTTCTACAGCCTGAAAAATTGCATGCCCAATGCAAACTTTTACCTAATGCAGTGTTTGTAGTCCCAAGAATAAAGGTTGTTTAAAATGTGTTAAGCACGTTTAGTTTTCTTGTTTATCTTGCTCATCCTAGTACAGGTTGACTTTTAATTTTACTAATCCGACACCTGTAGAAGCAGGGAAAGGACCCAGAGTAAAGCTTGCCCCATACAATTTCAGTCTGGCATATAATCATATTACAAGTTGAGAATCCCTTATCCAAAAATACATGCGCCTAATTATTTAAAAAGTGTATCTAAATTACCTTCAGGCTATGTGTACAATGTAGTACTATTTAAAAAATTTGAGTTGATTTTTTTTCAATAAAAAACTGTTTGTATCATTGAAAGCCCTGTTATTGTGTTTTTCTTTTAAGACAAAAGATGTTAATTAGTTCAGACAACTGTATGAGTTGTTTTTACTAAACTAAACCCCCAGTATTCAGGTTTAATTGCAGTGTTGGCACTTTGAAATAAATAAGTAGGTTTTGTGTTGCAGTTTGGGCACTCGGGCTCAAAGAGGTTTGCCATCACTGTCCTAAAGCTTAGTTACTGGCAGTAAGAGCCTTAGGCTAAAAAAAACACCTTGGTATGCTTTATTTTTGACCCCACCCCTTTTGCCTTCGGCCCCACCCACCACTGGAATTTGGCCCCCCGAGAGCTTTTCCAAAACCGAATTCAGCCCTTGGGCTGAAAGAGGTTCGATACCCCTGGTTTAGATGGATAGGCATAGTCGAAAACTGGCAACTGTCTGTAAGGAACTCCCATTAATGTCTGTGTGTGTTAATGTGGTTCCCTTCTAACATCTCACAGTAATTATAGCAACATTGACTATACAAGTCAGTCACTCTTCTCTTCTCTTCTCTTCTCTTCTCTTCTCTTCTCTTCTCCCCTTTTGTCTTTTCTTGAAGCATGGATGATGTGTGCTTTAGACATGCATACCTAGCATACAGGCCCACCAGACTTTTTATAAGAAAAGTCACTGAGGGCGTAATCCAATGGGGATGCGTGCAACTGTAAGCCTCTGAACACAGAGGATGACGGGCATCCTAGGCAGGGTGGGGGGAGCGTGGAGGTGACCTTCGCCTCTGCTGCGCTCCTCCCACCCTGCAAGTCAGCTAGACGGCTGATTTTGGCCATCTAGCTGAGGACCTTTGGATGGGGAGGGAAGGAGGCTGGAGCACCAGCCAGGAGACCTCGTATCCTGGCGGCCCCAATCTCCTTCCCGCTCTGCCCCCTGGAATGCCCTCTTCACCCCTTGTCCAAGGTAACCCTTATAACCTCGGAGACACAGCTGACACAGTTCTTTCCACGCCAGTTGCGGGGGGGGGAGGGGTCCAAGCGCAGATCACCAGCTCCAAGGTCAGAACTCTTTTGCAACCTTGGAGCTGGGAATCCAAACTATCCTGCGGCCCTCTAGATGCTGTTTAGGGGCCATAGGATTGCTCTGGCCGTGCGTATGAGAAGTGAGTGGGCCAGAAAGATAGGGCTATCGAAGAAGAAGAATTTGTGGTCTGAAGCCAGGGTGGGGGCAATTCACCCTCACTAGATGGCGCCTGAGTAATTTTTGCACATCATATATGCATCTGAATTAATTACATGGCAGCATGTGTAGTTACAGCACCACTCCCCCCCCCCACTGTCCCACTGTAATATTTACTAAACTTGCTGCCTATTTGGAATTTTCACTTCAGGAGCAGAAAATAACAGCCCGGCATGGGTATTCTGGCAGTTCCATTCTTTGCCCTACGGAAGTTATTTGAATGTGAACCAAAATGATTGTTAATAACAAGAGGCTCTCTGATCTGTTTTCAGCACCCAGTCTCCTTGTTATCCAAAGCATTGTGTGCTTGAGCATTTTCTGGAAGTATCTGCACTTAGTCTACCTAACTGGTGCTGGTGGAGAACCTGCTTTATAAAATTTTATGCCTTGTATTCATCGCAAAAGAAATGTTTCCCTTGTGAAGATGAGAGTGATATCCCTACCATTATAGTATCATATATCTCTAGTTGGAAAAGGAAAATGCCTTTGCATATCCTATGAGAAAACAGAAAATGGGCAACATTTCAGAAGAACCTCTGCTTTCATATGATTTTTGGCATGTCTAATAATTTGTACAAAGATGGACGCTTTGCAATAGTCTGGCTAGCCTCATGTGCCTTGCAAATTGCTCCAATTTGCAATCACCAAAGTAGCCAAATTAAGTCAGCAATTCAGGGCAGTTGGGCCTAATTATTTCGTGTTTGTAAACATCTATTTGCACTAATGGTTTGGCCATGTCCCCTATCAAACAGAAGTGTGCACTCCTGAACGCTCACATTCTGTGCAATGTTATCCTTGCTAACGGGGGGGGGGGCATTTCACATGTGTACGGTTCGGTGTGGGGGTTTTGTTTTGTTTTATTGTTTACTATCAGGCATTAGGACTACACTGAGTGGTTACCCCCATGGACGTTTTCCAGGTGAAAATATGTGAATAGTATGAAGAAACTGCGAAGGGAGCACTGTTGCTCCTTCTCTCTTAATCGCAGGTTCACCAAATTAAACTGATTGGTAGAAAGGGCATGCCTGACAATAATGGATCAATAATACATGGAAATCACTACAAGGCTGTGTGGGTGATGTCCATTAACTTAGTTGACTTTAAAGAGACCGTGGATTATGCGAGGGTTGTTTAACCCTCACATAACGCACACTCGCCAGGTTCTCATGACACGACAACCCCCAAGCAGGGGTTGGATATGAAAAATGGGTGCCGCACAGGAAGATGAACCTACACACCCTTCCCAGACCCCCTTCCCTTCCTCAACTGATCCATGCAGAGTAGCTGAGGTTATGCGAGGGTTGTTTAAGGGTTTGAGGGTTGTTGTTTGAGAGTTCACATGACATGGCAACCCTCAAGCGGGGTTTGGATAGTCAAAGTGGCATCCGCAGGTACCGCGGCTCGTTGTGCGAACCAGGTCAATGGGAAAGGCATGCCAGCAGTGTCTATTCCCACTTTGAGTGGTGGCCCCCACCCACTGCTGTCATGCGCCCCCCTGGCATCCCTGGCATCCCAGGGCCAGTTGGGCCCTCAGGCCCAAACCAGTTCTTCACTCCGGTTTAAACAAACCACAGTGTTAGCGGCTACTGTGGATGGACGTGGGATCCCCTCGGGCCTTTGTGCAGCCGCCCCGCAAAGTGAGCCACCAGAGCTGCAGACTGAAGCAGCATTCTGGGTAGGAGAGGATCCCGTCTGTGTCTGTTGATGCAGCCGAAACATGAGGAGGAATCTGGCAATATTTTATTTTTATTTATGTATTTATTACATTTCTATATCACCCAATAGCCAAAGCTCTCTGGGCGGTTCACAACAATTAAAATGATGAAATACAACACAATGAAATAGAATATAAAAGTTTAAAACATTACCCTTGCCTGTTGACACACGGTTAGTGAACTCACACAGCAACGCTGTTCCTATATTGTGCTGACCGTAATTTTTGGCAAACCCTCCAAATAACCCAGCGATTGATTGATTGATTTTGCCCAGTTTGAGGAGTCTGCCTCATACAGATTCATTTTTGGATACAAACACCATCAGGAGTCATGTCTAGTTTGAACTGAATCCATAAGAGGATTCACCTACTTTTAAAAAATCCTGGATAGACTATGTATGTATTGTAGCGTCTGGGGCCTCATAGAAGCATGGACCTCTTCCACCCATCCCCATGAAGTGAGAGTTGCAGAGAAGGGCCCACCTGCAGTATGAAGACCTCACAACAATTAGGGAATCTGAGCAAGTAGTCCATTCACTTGACCATTTCCGAAGTGGGAATCGCCAAAGTAATCCATTTCCAAAGTAATGTAATCCATTCACTCTGGACCATTTCCAAGGTGGCTCATGGGAATCCATTCTCTTATTCAGAGCCAGTTTGTATCCCCATAAAACAGTGATGGCGAACCTTTTTGAGGCCGAGTGCCCAAACTGCAACACAAAACCAACTTATTTATTTCAACGTGCCAACACTGCAATTAAACCTGAATACCGAGGTTTTGGTTTTAGAAAAACAACTCATACAGTTGTCCGAACTAATTAACATCTTTTGTCTTAAAAGAAAAACACAATAACAGAGCTTTCAATGATACAAACAGTTTTTGGTTGGGGGAAAAATCAACTCAAAAAATTATTATAGTACTACATTGTACACATAGACTGAAGGGAATTTATACAAACTTTTAAAATAATTAGGCACATGTATTTTTGGATAAGGGATTCTCAACTTGTAATATGATTATATGCCAGACTGAAATTGTATGGGGCAAGTCTTTTCCCTGCTTCTACAGGTGTCGGATTAGTAAAAGTAAAAGTCAACCTGTACTAGGATGAGCAAGATAAACAAGAAAACTAAACGTGCTTAACACATTTTAAACACTTTATGTCTTGGACTGCAAACACTGCATTAGGTAAAAGTTTGCATTGGGCATGCTTTTGCACAATTAATGTGATTTTTGCTATTGCATGCATGCTGATAATTTGTCAAACCTTGGCTCATACTCCGTTAGTTTGAGAGCAACACATGCAGCACTCGGGTCAACTGTTAGGGCTTTACATCCAAGCCATGCTCTGTGCATCATTCTTCAAAATCTTTTGAATGTGATAACAATGTAGAAAAGAATTCTGTAACAAGAATTCTAGAATAAAATCATTCTGTTTCACACTGTGAGAAAGAACAAAATCATTAGTGTTTTGCAGAAGGGACAGTCTTCATGATCTGGTGACCAATGGCTTGAGTGCCCACAGAGAGGTCCCTGCGTGCCAGCTGTGGCACCCGTGCCATAGGTTCGCCATCACTGCCATAAAAGATAGTGATATTCAATACACTCTTCTAATACACACTCGATGTGCATTAAAAAAAAACAAAAAAAAAAAACTGAAGAGCTAAATTGGTAAGCCCACTGTTGGTGATTGGTAAACCCACTGTTATAACTCCTGAAAACTTATCATTTAAATGCTTGGTTGAAAAAGAGCCTATATGAACAATTGCACGGAGAAAAAGAAGAGATTGCTAATTTTTTCCCAAGATTTAAAGCAAAGTGGTTTTGACCAAATTCAGCCTTTTAATGCCTATATTATTCTGCATCTGAGTGCCATGCCATGCTTACTTTCACAGTGAGATGGTAATTTACGGGCATTAACTGGCAGCTGAGAAATTTTCTGCAGGAAGCATTAAGAATGGGCATTATTTTCTGCACTTAGGCAAATTCACAAGGTAGAAATCTATCCAAGTTCCCTG
The DNA here is from genome assembly GCA_021292165.1 of Shinisaurus crocodilurus. NCBI lineage: Eukaryota > Metazoa > Chordata > Lepidosauria > Squamata > Shinisauridae > Shinisaurus > Shinisaurus crocodilurus. Next base: position 95,314,725 of record CM037880.1, read on the forward strand.
TGTTGTAGCCATTTATCTCTACATGTCCTCACGGTGTGAATGCCTTAAAAAAATAAAAATCTGTCATATTGGCTACGTGCCCTTTGCAGAAAGTTTAAACTTCTTTCGTCATCTTCCACCCGTGTTTTAAAATGGAACGAGAACTTACAGAATCGGGGGTGGGTGGGAAGGATAACTTTTTCTCTTTCTTTCAAAAAAGGAACTCTTGCTGCATCACATCTCATTGAATTATTCTGTGGATTCAATTAAAATTGGGCTTTCAGTTTCAAATGGTCTTGAAGATCCCATACCGGTAAATGACATTTACAAATGAGCAGAAGGGAGTCTGAGTTCTTTCATCAGCCGAGGCCTAAGACACAGGAAACATCCTCTGACATCAACATCTCTTGCTTTCCTCACTCATTCCCCACATAAGCATCTCCACTGCCCCCAACATTTCAGTCTGACAAACCAAGTGAGACATTGCTGTTACCCGCAGCTGTTTCATACTGGGATGAAGAAGTAAAGCAAATAAAGGCCAGCTCTTGATTAGTAGAATGGGTTGAGGTCTTGCCTTAGAGTTCATGTTGGGGAATTGTGTTCACCACCTTAATTTGCAGCATATAAGAGTCAAGAGGTGGAGACACACCAGGGGTTGTCTGAATCCTGCTTCTTTATCTCTGCGCTTGTTTCCACCTTCCCCACTGGTATGGCTCAGGAAATCTTTTGCAATGCAGATCTGAATTACTGGTCCACATCATGTGCATATTGTTAGATAAACTATCCATTGCACATCAAGTTGCACATTCAAACCATTGGTCATATCATATCATAGAATCATAGAAAAGTAGAGTTGGAAGGGGCCTACAAGGCCATCGAGTCCAACCACCTGCTCAATGCAGGAATCCAGGTCAAAGCATCCCTGACAGATGGCTGTCTTGCTTCACCTTGAATACCTCCAGAGTGGGAGAGCTCACCACCTCCCTAGGTAGTTGGTTCCATTGTCTTATTGCTCTAACAGGAAATTTTTCCTGATGTTCAGGTGGAATCTGGGTTCCTGTAACTTGAACCCATTATTCCGTGTCCTGCAAACTGGGATGATCAAGAAGAGATCCTGGCCCTCCTCTGTGTGACATCCCTTCAAGTACGGGAAGAGTGCTATCATATCTCCCCTCAGTCTCCTCTTCTGAAGGCTAAACATGCCCAGTTCTTTCAGTCTCTCCTCATAGGCCCATAGGCCCTTGTTTCTAGTCCCTTTATCATCTTTGTTGCCCTCTCTGAAAGTTGCCCTCTCAGAAAGTCTACGTCCTTCTGAAAGTGTGGTGCCCAGAACTGGACGCAGTACTCAAGATGAGGCCTAACCAGTGCTGAGTAAAGGGAAATTATCACTTCCCACAATTTGGAAGCTATACTTCTATTAATGCAGCCCAAAATAGCATTTGCCTTCTTTGCAGCCACATCGCATTGCTGGCTCATATTCAGTTTGTGATCTACTACAATTCCAAGATCCTTCTCACTTGTAGTATTGTTGAGCCAAATGTCCCCCATTCTGTAACTCTGCATTTGGTTTCCTTTCCCTAGTGCAGCACTTGGCATTTATCCCTATTAAATTTCATTCTGTTGTTTTCAGCCCAGCACTCCAGCCTATCGAGATCTCTTTGAATTTTGTTTCTGTTCCACCCAACTTTGTGTCATCTGCAAATTTGGTAAGCATTCCCTGCACCTCCTCATCCAAGTCATTAATAAAAATGTTGAAGAGCACTGGGCCCAGGACCGAGCCCTGTGGTACCCCACTCGTTACCTCTCCCTAGTTTGAGAAAGTACCATTGATAAGTACTCTTTGAGTACGATTCTGTAGCCAATTGTGGATCCACCTGATAGTTGTTCCATCCAGCCCACTTTTAGCTAGCTTGCTAACGTTTTTAGCCAGCTTGTCCACGTGTCTATTCTAACTAGAAGTCGCTCTCCAAGGTCCCAGGAGTGTCTATGCCATTCTGACTACCTGGAATCTTTAGATATTTATTTATTTATTATATTTATACCCTGACTTTTTTTCTGCAAGGAACCCAAGACAGCTTACATAATCCTCATCCTCCTCTCCATTTTATCCTCACAACAACCCTGTGAAGTAGGTTAGGCTGAGAGTCAGTGACTGGCCGGAAGTCACCCAGTGAGTTTCATGGCTGAGCGGGGACTAGAACCTGGATCTCCTGAGCCCCAGTCTAACACTCTCACCACTACGCCACACTGGCTCTCCATATAGATATATATGTAACTGCCTTATTTCATGTCAGACTATTTGTCCATCTAGTCCATTACTATCTACTCTAACTAACAGCAGCTTTCCAAAGTCTCTGGCAGAGGTTTTCTTCCATCACCTGATCGTTTTAACTGGAAATGCCAGGGATTGAACCTGGGGCCTTCTGCATGCAACGAATATGCTGAACCACTGAGCTACAGTCCCCCCCATCTTTAAACTAGAGATACTGAAGATGAATCATTGTTGTGCATTGAATGTGCAACCAGCATAAATGTGCATTATCTTGCGCATCCAACCACAGGTTTGTTTGGGTTTTTTCTTTCTTTACATATCGAACGGTAACAATCTGCTGCCTGTTCAGGACACTTATTCCAACACTCCAACAATAAATATGCCATTTGTGCACTGGGAGCCAAAAATAATGGATAGTCACAATATCCCTGCCCCTGCCATTATAAATTGCTGGAGTGAAAACCTGTATTACACAACTGTAGGCCTGTGGATGCCACAATATCCAACAGAGCTGCTGCAGCAAGGGGTCTGGCAATATAAATGTGAAATTATTGAGACAACCTCCACCATAAAAAGTCAGCCTTTCTTATACTAGTTTCATTATGTCTCAAGCAGTTATATGCTTGAGTCACCACCATGGATGGAGATACATCAGTTTTAAAGGGAAGTGCGCTGGTCTTGTTAGAGATCATCTATCAGAGTAAGGAAATGTTGAGCCAGAGCTGCTGAGCACAGATGTGGCTATTAGAAAGCAAAGAGAAAAATATAGCAAGAGCTCTCAATACTTAGAGCAATCTGTCTCCAAAGGTCATCTAACAGCCCAAAGTATATGTAACCCATCAGGTATATATGTAAAATAATTACTCATGAGAACCTATGCTCTTGGACTGATACATTCTGGGGACGTAAAGCCATTTTCAGTTTGGCTTTCCCACAGTCATTTTTTCATAGTGTTATACTTCGCACAGATGCTCTATCCTTGGGCAATCACTTCTGACCTTTAAAAATTGCTGGTAGAAGTATCCACACAGTTGAGTGTTAGACCATCTGTTAGTAGAGCGCATCCAAGATTTGGAGAAAGTTCTCAAAACATTACTCTGTGGCATTGGCTTATGAGTGACAATCGGCTGGATCCAGGACCTGCCTCCTCAAGAGGAAGGGCTCCAGTCATGGAAGGACCCTCCACCCAATTTTGGGGGTCCCCACCCCCACCCACCCCACAGGAGGATCTCCTGATTTTTGTGTAGCATTTTCAGGGAGCTGGGGGGGCTCTTGTCAGAAGGAGCGGTGAGGAATTCCACTTCCATCAACACAGTTGATCCAGCATAAATCTGGTTCCAACCCATTATATATAAGTACAAAGGGTGCTTCCAGATGAGGTTTTTGTGGCACTGTAGCCCTGCCTCATTCACGGAATTTTACAAGGGGTCCAGGGCGATGTTGCCTTCCTCTTGTAACCCTCCCATGTTTTCCCACCGCTTCTTCTGTCTTTTTCCTACTGCAGAAAATCCATTAAGGAGAAAAAGGTGTAACAGCTGCATGATGCCTTCTAATTAGTAGTGCTAGCAGCTCTCTGTCTGGAAACATCCATAGGATCTCGGAGCTGGAAAGAGCCTGAAAGTCATCAAATCTAGCTCAAACCTACAGTTCAAGGCACAGCGCTCCAAAAACTAGGCCTGGGACCTGCAGAAACATCCACATAATGCACCCTGCAGTGTCCCACAGAGAATAGGCTGCATTGCTTCAAGGCACATGGAGAGTGAGTAGATCCCAATGATTCCAGCTAGTGGGGGAAATCATGTGCAAGAAGCCTGGCTACACAAGGACTCCAAGGCTTGGATCAAGACGGTCATGTCTTGAGGCTAGAACCTACCCTAGTAAGTCACCCGAAGAAGACTGTGTGTTTGGACCTCAGAGCCCTCTACAAGGCCCTGAAAAGAAATAGTGGTGTGCAATGTCAGACCTTGTGATGCGCAACCAATACGAAACTTCTGGATTGGCTAGGCTTAGCATATATAGAGGGAGTCTGACTTCCTGCCCTTGCCTGAATAGCACCTTCTGCCTCCCGCACTTCAGGCTCCAACAACTGATATTAAACAAGCAACTTTTCTCAGGCTGGAGTGGGTGAGTAGAGAAGCCACACATCCCTTAATTGGTTTTGGATTTTACCTAATGGTGAATTCTAATCCCATGTTAAGGTTCTTCTGAGGGATTTTGAGCAAAGCCAAAAGATTTTTTGTAAGACTAGTGACATTTCGGGGCAGGGGGGTGGGTGGGGATTTTACACATTCCTACTTTTTAATTTTGCACTAGTAAAGCTTTGGGGAAACTGAAAAGGAAGATGACCATTCTGATGCTGCCACATTAGTAGGTACAAGAACTAGGTATGAGGCTCCTCTGACGTAGCTGTTACTTTACAGTCGCCTCCCCCCACCCTCTGTTGTGCGTGAGGGGGGGGGACTCCTTCCACATAAAGATTACACTGTGCTCTACCATTTATAATACGGAACACTCTTGCCCTCAGGGCCTTTGTATCGATTTGATAAAGCATCTTGTTTCTGCCGTCTACTTTTATGGCCTGTCTGGCCTGTCAGATTTCTTTCGTGTACTGAAGGCATTTTACTGGAATCCCCTAAAGCTTTGAATGGTGAAAAGGTACACATTCAACACTATAAAACTGTGTTTCAATATATACAATACTGATTGCCTTGTTTTTAAATATCACATGTGTGTTGTGGACCTTGTGGTTGATTTGTGGCATGTCCTGGCCCAGGAAGATTCAAGAAAGGGCTCACCCATCCTTCACCAGGTTTCCTCTGTAGTAAAGTTCCTTTATAGCAGGGCTCTCCAACCTTGGGTCCCCGGATGTTGCTGGCCTACACCTCCCGGCATACCCAGCCAGCATGGTGAATGGCAAGGGATTCTGGGAGCTGTAGTCCAGCAACATCTGGGGGCCCAAGGTTGGAGAGCCCTGCTTTATGGCCTCCTCATATTACCAGTCCTGTTTCCACTGAATTGATCTGGAAGTAGCATGTTTCAAACTCATTTTGCATATCAGAGTATGTATGGCTGAACACAGAGGAGGATTTACCAAAACTAGTGTATATGCAATCACGTGGTAAACCAGTTCTCTGGGTAGCTGCAGGTTGGAGGAGGGCGCAAGGAGGGAATTAGCCTGTTTTCTGCTGCTGTCACAAACATCCCTAAGTTTGCACTGTGGGAGCCTTTTCCTTACTGCAGTTCCCCATGGGGGGTGGGGATGGGCATTGCTCCTACCCAGATAAAGGTCAAGTTTCCCCAAACACAACTGCTTTCCGCTCAGCTTCCTGGTGGCTGCTCCTATACCTGCAACCATCATAGGATGATGGAGAGTTTAGCTGCTATATTGCTATTCCAACTATAGATGGCACAGTGTCCAAACTGAGGCAGTCAGCTATGCTGCTGACTTAGCGATGTGTGAGGATTTCATTCCGGGGGCGGGGTGGAAGTCCGGCAGACTCGCCAGGCCTGCCCCCCCCCCACTCCACCCCACCGACCTGCTTCCCCGGCTCGACTCGCATTCTCCCAAGCTGAGCCAGGGAAGCGACTTCCGGGTTCCCAGCGGGCCGCTTTTTATGTAGAAAATTCCGTAAGATGCCCCCAAAACGGCCACAATTTGGACAGGTTACACAAATTGTGGCCACTTTTAACATATCTCACGGCATTTTCTACGTAAAAAGCGGCCCGCTGGGAACCCAGAAGCTCGCTGAGCAGCTCGGCGTGCATTCACGTTTGGCTCGGCTCGGTGGGCGCAGCAGCAGTGTCCACCGAGCCGGAGGCGGATTGGGTCCCTGGTGGGCTGCCCACCACTAGCTGCTATTCTAGACTGTTCTGGGCAATAAAGTTCTTGTTCTGTTTGGCATTCATTTTGGCCCCTTTCCATGAACATGTTACTTTTCAGAGAAACATGAACCGAAAAACACAAGAGCTTATAATCTATTTCCACAGTGGGGGCGGGGGAGCAACTTCCACAAGACGTAGTGATGGCCACCACTCAGGATGGCTTTAAAAGGTGTTTGGACATATTCCTGGAGGATAAGGCTGTCAATGGCTACTAGTCCTGATGGCTCTATGCTTCTTCCACTATCAGAGGCAATACGGCTATGCACAACAGCTGCTGGGGAACATGGGTGGGAGAGTGCTGTTGCACTCATGTCCTGCTTGTGGGTTTCCTGTGGGCCACTGTGTGAACAGAATGCTGGACTAAGATGGACCTTGGTCTGATCCAGCACAGCTCTTCTTATGTTAACTAAAGGTGGGAAAGGGAGAAAAGGGAGAAGCAGTGGTAACATGGGATGAGTGTGAAGAAATACACTTAACATAGACTTCATTTTGGCTGGAGACATGGACTACATATTTAAGGCAAAAGCTTCACAAAAAAGGTTGGCTTTGGGAAGGGATTTGTTTCAGGCTCATGCTGTCTTTGTCGGAGTGCTTCTATATCAGTGTCATAATATTGACAGTGGCAGGGGAATTGCTGGGCACTTAAAAGGTTCAGGGCCCAGTCTTTCCACTGGCATCAATGGAAGGTTTTCTTTTTCTTTTCTTAACTTAATTGCCATGTGGAGGGAGGAATTGGGGGTTACAGTGCACAGGAAGGGGAGGGTTAAACCCACCCATTGGTATCAATGACAAGAATTTTTCTCAGTGTAACTTGCATGCGGGGGGCTGGGCTGGGCTGGGCTAGGTTGGGTTGGAGGGCAATACACTTGTGAGGATGGGGTTGCCCCTTCCCTCCCTAGCTGCAGTCCCCCGTGAAAATTGCCCCTCTGCATGACAGCTAAGCGGAGGTGGGGGAGAACCCTCCCATTAGCACCAATGGACACGCAGGGCTCTGGGGAATAGGCCTGGGGCCGTGGGAAATAACCTTGGGGCCAAGGCCCCATAGGCCCAGGCCTAGCAATGCCCTGGCTGATGGAGCTGTGCTCTTCCATTTCAAATAGCACAACTTAATCCAAGACGATATTTGGTAAAACCTCTCCCCACCCCACACCGTGCATTTTTTGAGGGCTGCCATTTACGGTCATGTTTATTTGATCAGTGGAAAGGTCACCATGGTTTGTACTTTGGAGGCAAACGGGTTGCCGTTTGCATGAGCAGCCAATAATGTCTGGCTCATCAACATTTTCCTCTTTAATGATGCAATTTGCTTCATGTCTGTACGACGGCGAGGCAGCCAGCTGCGCCACTCAATCCGATGTCAAGGTCATGCATGTGGGGAGGGTAGAAAGCTTCACCATCAGCACAGACTCATCTGTCCCTGTCACCCTTTCCAGGAAATGTAAAATGTCTCATTCTCTAGGTGCCCGAACCGCTAGGGAGCTGCCATGTCCAGGACTGCGTGGACTTCGTGTCTGCCTGGACAGTAGTAGTTTAATGGTAGGGGATACATTATGGGTTGGATTCAGATCCTTGCTTATGCTGGCAGAAGGACATCACTTATGGGATGGGACTTCTGCATCCTCTCCTCCCCCCTGCAGCCTCACCCCCCACACACACACACACATACACATGCCCTCTCAATCTGCTCTGGAGGATTGTATGTAGAAAGCCCTAGGTTCAAGTTCTGGCCAGTTAAAGGTTAGCTGGCTGGGTGGTGGCATGACAATTAGGTAGATATTTCCCTTTGTAGGGAAACATTCCTTTAAATTAAATTGAGGTGCAATGATGTACATTGTATGTCTTCTGTGGCTCACGCTGGCTCAGTTTGTCTGAGCGTGGAAAGCTAAGCAGGGTCAGGCCTGGTTGTTACTTGGATGGGAGACCTCTCCTCTAGTTTCCTGCATTGAGCAGGGGGTTGGACTCGATGGTCTTGTAGGCCCCTTCCAACTCTATGATCTATGAAATCTATGAAATAATTATGCAACATTCCAGAGCCTTAAAGTCTTGTTCATGGCAGCTATTCAAGCCGTGCCTCTCAGGACAAAATGGCTTCCTGAGTCAAGGTGTTAGGGTAATGTCCAATAAGTGGTGCATATGAACAGAGAGCCAGCACATCTGAAGAATCTCTGTAACAAACAATAGACGAGCTTCCTTAAAAGAAGGCAGGCTCTCTCAAGAGCCACATCAGCCACTGTGGCCAGTGTGGTTCTTCAGAGAGCCAGCTCCAGCTAGGCCAAATGCCTGGCTCTGAAGGAGTCCTTCCTCAGAGCTAGGCACTGTGGGAGGGGTAAGCCCAGGTGAACGCCTGTACCCACCGATCTCCTAGGACACCCCTCCCACAATGCCTGGCTCTGAGGAAGGACCCCCTGAGAGCCAGGCATTTGGGCCTGGCTGGCTCTCTGAAGAGCTGCACCAGCCACTTTCTCTGGCCGACACAGCTCTACAAAGAGCCCACCCACCCTCTGGCTCACGTGTGTGTGTGTGTGTGTGTGTGTGTGTGTGTGTGTGTGTGTGTGTTCCTGAAGGCAGTGCACCCAACAATCTGAAGCTAGGCATGAGGTGATTATTTTTTTAACAGCATTGGCAATGGAAGTAGGAACATGTTGATCAAACTTGCTGATTCCATACAGTTACAAAGGGACCATCAGTCCGGCTATACAGTAATGAAGCAGATGATCTCATAGAACAGCATGCTGATATCATATAGCTCTATCTTTCTCAGATCCAGGTGAGGTGGTAGAAGTGCTTAATCAATGCCCGGCTGTTGCAAAAATATGCTCAGAGTGCCTTTCCCAGAGAACCCAATGCTTGAGGAAAGGGAAGCAGCACACCAGGAGTGAGTTTTCAAAGTTTTATTTTTTGCAAAAAGGATCAGCCTTGTGGCTCGCGCCAGGATCAGAGGCTGAACAAGGGGGAAAGGGAACATGCAGGCCTTTTTATACTTTTACATTCATTGGTTTATCTATTTTCAGCAAATCAAATGCGTTCGCTATCATGCTAACCAATCACGTACATTCATTTGACCATGGCAACAACTAATCAGAGGCATTTCTTTGAACATAGTATCAGTCTTTAGTTGCGTAGAAGGCTATCTATCTCTTCCTCCCTTTGGCTAGGTTGATGCTTCTACTCTTGGTACCCCTTATCAATCGAAGCAACTCCCTTTTCATTTGTACATCTGGAGTTGGCACCTGAAAATACACTTCAGGGATGAGACTCTAGCCAAGGAGAAGATATGGCGGCACCAGACATACGACTAAACAAAGAAGCGACAGAACTCTTCAAGGTTCTCTGGCTAAAATAGCAATTGGCAGATGGGCAAGGTTAGGAGAACAGAGAGATTAATACATCCAACAATGTGTGCTATGTACAGCTTTGTTGATTACATGTGTATAATGGAGCTTTATTCTTACATTTTGTAAATACACCATGTCCACTTTTCTAACACGGCCATGGTAATGGGCTGGATGAGGACCAATAAACTGAAGCGGAATCCACATAGGATGGAGATTGGAGATACTGTTACTGGATGGTTCGTCTGTCCAGGTGAATGGAGTTCAACCTGTTCTGGAAGGGGTCGCACTCCCCTCCTAAAGGATCAAGTTCATAGTTTGGGTGTGGTTGTGTATCTACCTTTGTCACTACAGGCATAAGTGGCATGGAGCGCCTTCTATCAGCTGAGGCTGGTATGCCAGCTATGACCTCACTTGGCTAGAGATAGGTTGGCTTTAGGGATCCATGTCCTGATAACCTCTTGCTTAGATTATGGCAAAGTGTTGTATGTGGGGGTGCCTTTGAAGACGGTCTGGAAACTGCAGCAAGTAGAAATATATGGTGGCAAGAGTCCTGACTAGAACCGTCCGTTGTAATCATATTATGTTGTACTACCTTCACTGGCCCACCACAGTCCATTTCCAGGCCCAATTCGAAGTCCTGGTTTAAACCTATAAAGCCCTTCATGGCTTGGTGCCACCATATCTGAAGGATCATCTCTCCCCATATATTCCTATCCAAGCCCTGAGGTCATCAGCAGGGGGCCCTGCTCCGAGTGCCCTTGCATGCTGTGACATGGCAGGTGGCCTACTCAGCAGTAGCTCCCCAGTTATGGAGCACCCTTCCCAGTGTTGCTGTGCATCTCCATTCACACATATACATGAGCTTGCATGTGTACATGTATAACAATGAATGTGGGACTCAATCACGGGTGTCAAACCTCTTTCAACCCAAGGACTGACTTCAATTTCAGAGAAGCTCTTAGTGGCCACATTCCAGTGGTGGGCAGGGCTGAAGGCAAAATGGGCAGGGCCAAAAATACCTGCATGTTTCAGCTTCAAGCTCTTCCCAACAGTAACTGTTGGAGGATATGGAAAGGAGTAAGTCCTATACTGGTTAGGCCGAAGCAGATTTCCCCCCCTTATGCACAGCCTGGTTATTGAAACTGGTTATCACTACGTGGGTTGCTAAACCCTTGTCTCTTAAGGCTATTTAAAGGAAACGGATTGTCCATACAAGGTTTAAATCTAATCAAGACATTTATTAGTTTTACTTACAGTCCGTTTATTCATATGCGCGTGTCCATCATGTTGGGGGGGGGGAGGGAGAGAGAGAGAGAGAGCGAGAGCGAGAGAGAGCTGGCCACAGAGAGGCCGGTAGGGATGTAACCGCGAGGTGGCTGAAAGCAGGCTGAAATCAGCCTGCTCGCCCCCCCCCCCGAGACTTGCATGACTTACCTTCCTGCCGCTTGACACAGGATGTGCTGGGGAAAGGAGCTTCCAGGTCCCCGGTGCGTCTTTTTCTGGTTCCCTGGTGCTGCGTTTTTAGCATAAAAACCAGGGCAACCCAGCTTGAAACGGCCGCAATTTGCTATTCGCAGCCGTTTTAAGCTGGGTTGCCCTGGTTTCTACGCTAAAAATGCAGTGCCAGGGAACCGGAAGTGACGTGACGGGGAACCCATCACATCACTTCCTGTTCCCTGGCAGCACGACTGCGGCGAGCGCAGAGAGAGCGGACGGGGGGTGCTCAGGAGCACCCCCCCCCCGAGCAGGTAAGCTCCCCACTCAATTTACATCACTACAGGAAGTAGGGAGGAGGGGTTAGAAAACATGCACCCTGGAGATTGTTCAATTAACCCTTTCCTCCCACTGTAACTAGTGGTTACATTACCTCATTGATTTAAGCAGGCAATGTTACAATTTCCAACAGTAACTTAAGTCTTAGGAGAGGCATTTCAACCTTTAAGAATGGGGGGGCGGGGAACTGCACAAAAGCTGGGAAAGCAGGGCCGGATTAACATAGGGGCGATTGGAGCGGCCGCTCCAGGCCCATAACAGACAATAGGCCCACAATATAGGGACACGCGGCACGATTTGAGTTAGCTCTGATCGTTATCATTCAGCATAATTAATGATTTTTTCAAGATTAGAAAGGTGTTCTAAGCACATCTGCATTACAGGCTTGAGGCAAGACCTAGCAAGAACTGTTGTTCTCAAATTAGCATTTCGGTAGGTTTTTGCATTTCAATCACTGTTACTACATTTCTTTGAAGCACATGGGGGCTTGCTAGGGTCTGTAATATTCAGATTTAGAAGGGACCTCTCTCTCCAGCCTCGAGCAAAAGATCTTTCTGATTCGCAGCTCAATTGTTCAAATGCTAGTTTAACAAAAAAACGAAAACAAAACAAAGCAACAAGAACAACACAATTATTCTTGGTCAAGCAAAGCTTCCTGGCTTTTTGTTGTGGCTGCTTTTTCTTTTTTAATAAATAAATTTGGGGGAAATTGGGAAGACCCTTACTGATGAGCTGCAGGAGTTTTTGAGTTTTGGCACTTTAATGGTAATTAAAATATTTAATTTGTTTTAATATAAAATTGCGTCTTCATTTTATTTATTTCCATAAAAAGGCCCACCAAAATCCTCAGCACCAGGCCCATAATGCTCTTAATCCGGCCCTGTGGGAAAGCATCAATCAGGGAAAGGGGGTGGCCTAGAGGAAGAAGGCGTAGCCATCTGAGGGGCAGACTGGGACCCCAGGAAGGCCAGAGTTGGCCCACAGGCCTGAAGCCCAACACCCCTGGACTGAAGGGACCTCTTCCAGAGGTGTGGTGCACACACAGCAGATTTATACACTGTGCTTAAACGAAGTGGGTAATCGCTAATTCTAAAGTGGGGTAGTATTCGCTCAAGCAACTGTTCAAGTCTAAAGTTACAGACTTTATCCTCACACACATGTGCATGTGTTACAAAAGAGAAAAATAGCTTGGTTTGTATACCAACTCCCTGGCACATGGACCTCACTTTAGTTCTAGTAGGCCTAATCTTGAGACAAAGAAGAGATGGAGATTGAGGGAATTAGCATTTGCTGAATAAGGAATGGAAGGAGGAGCTATGGAAAGGGCAAGGCAGGGGATATGGAGGCTACGCAACCGGGGGGGCTTGGGGGGCTGGTGACAATGGTGAGCTTTGTGGGTGAAATGGACAGATTTCAAGGAAGAAAGGAAAAGAAATACAGCAGAAATGGCTATAATTACCTGGGAACCCGAAGGACTTCACTTCCAGATTGATCATAGGTGGTTGGAAAAATACTGCGGGCACAGGATGGGAGACCCCTCCTCTAGTTTCCTACATTGAGCAGGGGGTTGGACTCGATGGCCTTGTAACTCGATGGCCTTCCAACTCTATGATCTTATGATCTATATATATTTCAGCTTTTACTTACAACTCAAAATGGGGCAAAAGCCTCAAGCTGCTTAGGCATTATTGAGTACCAAGGTGTCCAGGGTGAGCAGACAATGGATGTTATGTTCAAAGGCAGTTCTGACTCAACTGGTACTCACAGCAGTGATTGTGGGACAGTAGAGGCACCAGTTTGGTTTGGAAATAGAAATTTAAAATGGAGAGCCTGAAAACAGGGCCTCTCCTTGCACCTGACTACACTGGAGAGAGTAACAAAGTAATAAAGAGAGAAAAGGAGACTAGAAGGGGGTGGGATAAGGGAGGGGATTATCTAAAATGTTACTCAAACCCATTTTAAAAGGTGAGTGAAATGGTTGCATTTGGCTCAAGACCTTTGGTAACAGATCCCAATGCTACAGACCAGGACAGGCATAAAGTAGATACCTAGATGATTTTTGGACTTCAGCTCCTAGTATGACCATTGGCCACACTGCCTGGGGTTTCTGGGAGTTGAAGTCCAAAACATCTGGAGATCTACCTTCTGCCCAGCCCTGCTGTAGATCCCTGCTTGACCACTGCCATTGGTCTCATAAACCAGCAACCCACGCAGAGGCTGCAACTGCAAGCCCCCTGTGCAGTACCAAAAATGGAAGTAGGGAAGCGCGCAGCTTACACTATATCATTATGTGTATGGAACTCGGCCCAGGACTCAATGGGCAATTTACTGGGAGGTAAAGCTTTTTCCTCTGGGTATACAAAGGCAAACGGATCTCTCTACACAAAGAAGGCAACAAGGTGGTTCAATTTTAAAAAAAATATATGGAGGATTCTGGTCTTGGAAATGTGGGCTCGGCACCAGAGTGGGGCCTGGGACCATCTAGGAAAGGATCACAAGGAACAATCTTGGAGACCAAGTGAACCCTGGGTTAATAACCTTAGAGCTGAGCAGAAAAACCTCTGAATGTGCTGGTGCCCAGCAAAAAGAAAGAACAACTGGGGGCCAGACTCAAGGGCAGTCATATGCATCAATGTAAAGAGTTCAAAAAACTCAGTGGCTCCGAGGCTGTATTCAGGATGGGAAAAAACAAAGGGAAAAATAATTTGATTCTGGGGAATGAAAGGAAACCTAAGGGAGGTTCCTTGCTATTCAACTGAGTGAAAGCTAGCTTAAAAAAAAAAAACCCTTGGTAAATGAATCAGCTTCTCCCTTCCCTTGGGCATCATAATCTGATTACATCAGCAGCTGGCTAGGCTTTTGCTTCAGCCAGCCTCTGGGTAGCCTAGCTAGGATCTCCTATCTTATAAATCACTACCAACCCAGAATTTAAGATTAGATTGGGAGGTTTGGCTTGTGGTGTCCTTGAGAAATGTGGCCTGTGAGGCCACCACATATGGCAGAGCCTTATTGGTGGTGGCACTCCGATGCTGGAACTCCCTTCCACTAAAGATTCCCCCGCCCTGTTGTCATTCAGGTGCCAGATAAAGATGTATTTATTCATACAAGATTTGGAGGTATAGGAAAGTGTTTTCTCTGTTTTCTGGTGTTGCCATGATGATTTTATTGTATTTTATTATACATTTATAATTTTAGAATTATGGGTTGTTAGCTTCCCAGGGCACCTTACAAGGAAGGGCAGGATATAAATATAAATAAAATCATGTGGTGGCCTGGGGCCAGTGTGGCAATTCCCCTGCCTGGGGGTTGCACCTTGCCTCACACATCCATCATCTGTACAATGCTTTTCCTCCTTTCCCTCCACCTGGATCCATCTCTTTCTGGCTTTGTCTGTTCTGTGCTAGGAGAGATACAACACACACCAGGCTTCAAGAAATATCAAGCAGAAACTTGATGGAAATCAGAGCCAGCCAGCCAGCCAGACCTTTCCCAGGAAGCCTAACGTGCATGGAAAATGTCAGCTCCCTGAAATAATTTGCAGAAGCTTAGTTCCATGGTGATTCTATTTGATAAGAATGGGTATTAACACTACCTCAGTGAGCCTTTTTGTGCCCAGCCTGACTTATTGGTGATTTCCATAAAAGTCACTGAAGTGTGAATGATAGACTAGCAGGAGGAAGGGGGTATTTTCGTAATACCAGCTGTGTCTGAATTCTGGATTTGAATGTGCTCAGTTGGCTTAATTTATTTCTGCATTACATTTAGGACCTAGGCCGTGGCTTTGCAGCTATCACTGTCAGCCTTTTGGCCCTCTAATTATGCTAACGACAGTCCCTGAATGCTAATTACCTTTGCCACATTGCAGCTCAATATGCTGTGTGTGTGTGTGTGCACGCGCGCATGTGTGCGGAGGGATCCAATGTTAAAGGGAAAAACTGAGGAAGAGATGTCACACGGCTCTTCAGACAAAAATTACTATTATTGCCAAGGTGGACATTTGCAGACTGCAGGAGGTTCTAGCCATGCGAGAATCACTTCAATGATCCATGGACTTCATAGCTACGAAGATCAGTCTTGGGATCCACTAGAGCAGTGATGGCGAACCTATGGCACGGGTGCCACAGCTGGCACGCAGGGACCTCTCTGTGGGCACTCGAGCCATTGGTCACCAGATCGCGAAAAGACCGTCCCCTTCTGCATTACACTAATGATCTTGTTCTTTCTCACAGTGTGGAACAGAATGATTTTATTCTAGAATTCCTGTTACAGAATTCTTTTCTACATTTTTATCACATTTAAAAGATTTTGAAGAATGATGCACAGAGCATGGCTTGGATGTAAAGCCCTAACAGTTGACCTGAGTGCTGCATGTGTTGCTCTCAAACTAACGGAGTATGAGCCAAGGTTTGACAAATTATCAGCACACATGCAATAGCAAAAATCACATTAATTGTGCAGAAGCATGCCCAATGCAAACTTTTACCTAATGCAGTGTTTGCAGTCCAAGACATAAAGTGTTTAAAATGTGTTATTATTTATTTATTTATTTATTTATTAATTTATTATTAATATTTATTTATCGCCCATCTGGCCGGCAACCGGCCACCCTGGGCGATGTACACAGAATAATAGCAATAAAATACATTTAAACAATATAAAATTTTTAAAATCTTACCCACCCCATATTCCCGCCTGAACAACCAGGTTTTTAATGAGCGACGGAAGCTCATCAGAGAGGGGGCATGGCGGAGAGAGTTCCACAGTACGGGGGCCGCCACAGAAAAGGCCCTCTTCCTCGTCCCCACCAGTCTAGCTGCTCTGGCTGAAGGGACAAGGAGAAGGCCATCCGTGGCAGATCTTGTTGAGCGGCCCACTTGGTGCTGCTGGAGACGCTCCTTGAGATAGACTAGACCGGAGCCGTATAGGGTTTTAAAGGTCAAAACCAACACCTTGAATTTGGCTCGGCAAGCAACTGGTAGCCAGTGCAACTCCTTCAGCACTGGCGTGATGTGATCCCGCCGGCAGCTGCCTTTAACCAGGCGAGCCGCCGCGTTCTGTACCAGCTGTAGCTTCCGAACTGTCTTCAAGGGTAACCCCACGTAGAGCGCATTACAGTAGTCTAGGCGAGAGGAGACCAAGGCATGAACCACTGATGGGAGCAGGTGATTAGGAAGGTAGGGGCGCAGCTACCGTATCAGATGGAGTTGATACAGCGCTGCCCGGCTCACAGCTGCCACCTGAGCCTCCATGGACAGCTGGGAGTCTAGAATGACCCCCAAGCTGCGGACCTGGTCCTTCAGGGGTAGATGTACCCCATTCAGCACCAGGTCAACATCCCCTAACCTCCCCTTGTTAAGCACGTTTAGTTTTCTTGTTTATCTTGCTCATTCTAGTACAGGTTGACTTTTACTAATCCAACACCCTGTAGAAGCAGGGAAAGGACCCGGAGTAAAGCTTGCCCCATACAATTTCAGTCTGGCATATAATCATATTACAAGTTGAGAATCCCTTATCCAAAAATACATGTGCCTAATTATTTAAAAAGTTTGTATAAATTCCCTTCAGGCTATGTGTACAATGTAGTACTATAATAATTTTTTGAGTTGATTTTTTTTTCAACAAAAAACTGTTTGTATCATTGAAAGCCCTGTTATTGTGTTTTTCTTTAAAGACAAAAGATGTTAATTAGTTTGGACAACTGTATGAGTTGTTTTTCTAAAACTAAAACCTCGGTATTCAGGTTTAATTGCAGTGTTGGCACTTTGAAATAAATAAGTTGGTTTTGTGTTGCAGTTTGGGCACTCGGGCTCAAAAAGGTTCGCCATCACTGCACTAGAGACATGCAAAATGTGTTTCTTTTTTTCGAAGGAGTTTTCCACTTTCGGTGCTCCATGGTCTCTGATAGCTTACACTCTGCACAGTGTCTCAGGGCTGGCTGGGGCATGCTGGGAGTTGTAGGATGTTTCTCTGTCTAAGCATGCCTAGGATCGTGCCCTCTGTTAACTTTGCTTTCATAGATTTCATAGATCATAGAGTTGGAAGGGGCCTACAAGGCCATCGAGTCCAACCCCCTGGTCAATGCAGGAAACTAGAGGAGGGGTCTCCCATCCAAGTAATAACCAGGCCTGACCCTGCTTAGATTTCCACGCTCAGACAAGCTGAGCCAGCGTACGGTCCTGCCATCAATGGTCCTACTTCACTTGGGAAGGGTGTGGGTAAACTCTTCTGCTACTTTGGATCTTTTTGAGGGTGCTTCCAGACGGAGGGCTCCTAGCACTACCAATCCAATGACATTGTGCGGCTATTCTGTATTTCCCTCTTTAGTGGATATTTTTCCGGTAAGAAGATGGCCAAAGCAGCGGGAAACATTCGAGGATTACAAGTAGAAGAAGAGATCCACCATAAAATTTTGTGAATGAGGCAGGGCAATTGCACCATAAGAACATTGTCTCGAAGCACCCTGAGTTGAAAGTGAGAAGGGTGGCATTTCTCTGGCGGCTGCCAGAGCTGGTGCCACAGTTAGGCAAAGTGAGCCTGTTTCCTCAGGGAGCACTCTGCGGTGGGAGTGTCCACGACACCCAGTCCTACGTCACCCCTCCAAGCCTTGTTTCCGCATCTTGTGGGAAATGCTACTGCAGTAAGAAAGAGATGAGGGCAGGAGCAGTTCCTGTGCCAGAGAGAGTCTGGCTGCTGCACATAGTGCAGTAGAAAGCTTTTGTTTTGTGTGCCCCCCCTTTTTTGCTCTGTCTTCTTTTTCAGTTCCTTGCCTCTTTCTCTTCCCATTGCTTTCTGCCTATTTACTGCTTTATTTTCTCCTGTATCTTGCTCCTCTTCTTCCCCTCCTAATTACTCTTCATTTTGCCTTTCCCCCTCCCTCTTCTCTTTCTTCCCATTTGCTCTTCTTCCCCCTTTCCCCACTCACACTTCTGGTCGTTCTCCGTTCTCCTTCTCCTTTCCTTCCTTCCATTTTTCTTCACAGCCCCAATTCTTAGGGTCCTCCTCCCCTATAGCCGGGGTAGTGGGAGTGAGGGTGTGTGAGAGAGGCGGGTGTGATATGCAGAGCAATCCGATTTAGGTTTATTCAGTACTAAGAGCCACTGAGTTCAGTACAACCTACTCCCAGATCAGTATGTATAAGCATTGCAGCCTTAGGAAGGGGCGGGGAGATGAAGGCAGGAATTGGATTAGCAATCTGGATGATGCAACAAGATATACCCTGAAGACTTGCCCCTGAGCGGGGGCACCATTTACGCTTCACCTCAGGAAGCAAAATGTCCTGGACTGGCACTGAGCAGTGGTTCTTATGTCAGATTTGGGGGCCCAGGCAAATGCCTGCCCCCCCGCACACACTATTTGGAGCTGGCCCTGGTCCTGGATGAGAAACGTGTAGAACACAATCCCTACGTTGGAACCCTATTAGCTCCTAACCCTTTTGGTCAACCCAACACCCTTTCTTGGGTAATTATTGCCAAGCCACAGAGCGGAAAGGGATAGGTCAGATATTGGGGGGGGTATTCTAATAAATGCCCCCAAAGGGGTAGCATTCTCAGGACATTATGCAGTTACTCTTTATGCAACAGACTGGCCCTCTCAGTGTTGATGATGCTTGTCAAACACCAAGTGCCCGTCACGAGTTGAGTATAGGTCCAGTTAACAGCAGAAACAGCGGTGGCTCAGGCTTGGAGAAGCAAACTGTGAAGGATTGACTAGCATTACTTAGACAACGCCAGTATGGGCATCTTCAGAAATATCTCCAAAAGTGGTGTGTGTGTGTGTGTGTGTGTGTGTGTGTGTGTCAAATTATATAAATACATATCTTGCTGAACATTGAAAAGGGCTCACTTTCTCAGAGCTCAACTGGAACAAGCTCTGCTGATCAGCAGCTGAGAAGAGCTTTTTACTGCCAAGGAGAAGGGGTCAGAAGCCGCTGTTTGAT
Source organism: Shinisaurus crocodilurus (assembly GCA_021292165.1). NCBI lineage: Eukaryota > Metazoa > Chordata > Lepidosauria > Squamata > Shinisauridae > Shinisaurus > Shinisaurus crocodilurus. The sequence goes on from CM037880.1 coordinate 95,333,902, forward strand.
TCAATTCTCTTTACTTCCCAGGCTTGTTCTGCAGAGGCTTGGTATTTGAGATTCTATTTAAAAGTGCTGCTGAGCGATTCAGTCCTGCTTACTTTTGAGTGGACATACAGAGGCCTGTCCAGCTTACTTCTGAATAGGTTTAAAATTGGTAATAATCACATTTTGGCCCTGGCCACTCTGGCCACACCCATGTATGGAACATGACCCCTGAGACCTTTCCCAGATTGGAATTTGGCCCTCAGACTGAAAAAGGTTCCCTACCCCTGCTATAAACAATAAGATGAGCTTATATGTTAGGTATGCATACCACACCACACACACCTCTTTGCTTTAGAAAAAGGGGATAACTGATTTTTCTTGATAACATTGCTATAGTTATGGGTGGGATGTAAATAAAAGAAGAAGAAGCAGGGAACCTTCCTTAAATATTATTTTGAAGTCAGCAATACCATTTTAGATTTCATTGTGGGTGTGGATGGGACTGCTCATCTTGAGTATCTCTAATATTAAAATGGCAAAAGAGTAGTGTATTTTAAGGGTTACTTTTTCTGCCGTACAGTAAACAGATATAGATGCTCCTGAGGAAAATGTCCACATGTGGTGTGAAATGGGGGGGGGGGGGGAGAGAGAAGTGACTGCCCTGCTCCTGCCTTTGTAAATGGTGCCCTTGTTTGAAGTCCTGCTTTTGGGCTGCCAGTGCCAGCAAGAGAGAAATTTGCCACAGCTAGAATTTTCTATATTAAAAATGAGTAATGGTGTAAGTTGTGCAAGTTCTTTTTCAGTCATGGGTGTGGTTTATTGTGGTAGTCAAGGGTGCACTGCTTGAGTGCTTTTGAGCCCAGAGTTTGAGCCACAGAAGGATCCCTCATTTCTGGAAGTCATTCTTCCAAATGCTTTCATCCTGATCTACCAACCATGGCTGCTCCTTTCTGTTTCAACCCTCTGATAGTATTCAGCTTTCAAGTGTGATTCACAGGCAAGCAGGATGGATAATCAAGCCCTTTCAGTAGAAGAGGCCAAATTACCTAATCTCCGCTGCAGTAAGAGAGAGCACTGGAGATTTTTGGCACTTTAGTAATATTTGCCTTATTTAAAAATATACTAGACAAGTGGAGGCAAGCAGCACACACAATCCTACCTGGCAGATCAGTTATCCCACATCAGGTCCAGAGGGGGGGAACTGGGTTTGCACAACATGACACCCCATTGTGAGTTATTACCCACGATGAGTTGTCATGTCATGCGAACCTGGACTGATTCCTGCAGGGTGGCTTGTTTGAGGGCAACAAACCACCCTGAGCATCATAGTTGGGGTTGTTGTACCCACAATGGGTTGCCATGTTGTCCAAACCTGAAGCGGCTAGCAAGGAACTTGGCAAGAGTGACAACCACCACCCCCTTTTTTGGTAAGAGCGACAAAAAATGTTTTGCCTAGGGCAATGGGTGGTTTTTAACATATACAGCCATATGTCCCAGTAAAAAAAACAAAAACAATTCCCCTGTCAAAAACAAAAACAAAACTCCTTTTAAAGGGGATCCAAAGTTTTGACAGCTAGATAAGGGGGTGGGATGCACTTTTGTGCTTTCCTGAACAGTAGAGTCCCAGGAAAAAGTGCAAAATGTGCATTGCCCTGAACACTGTCAAGGGACGAAGAAGAAGAAGAAGAAGAGGAGGAGGAGGAGGAGGAGGAGGAGGAGGAGGAAGAAGGAAGAAGAAGAAGAAGAAGAAGAAGAAGAAGAAGAAGAAGAAGAAGAAGAAGAAGAAGAAGAAGAAGAAGAAGAAGAAGAAAGGATCTTGCCACAAAGGGGGTATATAGCTCACCACCCCCTTTTTTGCAAGCAAAGATCATGCACACCTTTGCTTTCCCTTGACAGCTTGCCTTTTGACAGCTGTCAAGAGAAAGCAAAGGGAAGAAAAAGCCTATTTGTCCAGCTCACCACCTCCCTAGGTAGTTGGTTCCATCATCAGGAACATCAGGAAAAAATTCCTGACTGTCAGAGCAATAAGACAATGGAACCAACTACCTAGGGAGGTGGTGAGCTCTCCCACTCTGGAGGCATTCAAGGTGCGGCTCGACAGCCATCTGTCGGGGATGCTTTGACCTGGATTCCTGCATTGAGCGGGGGGTTGGACTCGATGGCCTTGTAGGCCCCTTCCAACTCTACTTTTCTATGATTCTATGGTTCCATTGTCTTATTGCTCTAACAGTCAGGAAATTTTGAATGTTGAAAAATGTTGAAGAGCACTGGGCCCAGGACCGAGCCCTGTGGTACCCCACTCGTTACCTCTCCCCAGTTTGAGAAGGTACCATTGATAAGTACTCTTTGAGTCCGATTCTGTAATTGTTTTTATTTGTACATCCCTTCAAGTGCTCATTGGGTGGAGGGGTGATCCAAAAATATTCAAAATAAATAAAAGAAAACAAATATTTTGCCACTCTGCGGCACTCCTCTATCTTCCTCTGTTTCCCAAACAGCTAACATGCTGTTTCTTCAGGCACCCACAGGCACCCAAAGGCATGTAGCTTACATCAGCAAGCTATGGGTGGCCGGCCAGATGGGTGATTCACAAATGTGATAAATAAATGAAATCTGCACCCACCACTTAGCTTGGGGGAGGCATCTTCCCCAAGCTCTGGCCTTCAAAATACTCAATAGAGATCTAACTATGCTAACAATTAGTTCCCTTTGAAGAAACATCCGTTAACCACCCTGAGCTATTAATAAGCGCAAAGAGTGGTTGGCCTATCATAATACTATTAAACAATGCACGAATTGATTCATTTCCATCTCCTGTCCTATTCTGATGTAAATAAAGGTTGACCCCTGACATTAGATTTGCCATAATTAATGCAGATTTTCAAATCACACGCATTGCCTAATTAGGTGCTGTATGATAGTAGTACATTTTGTCTCTGATTGGATATTATAGACTCACAGAAAAATGTGTTTGTTCATCAATTCTTTGAACATGTAATTACACCATAATAGATTTCTTAGTCTTTCAGATACTGCAAGATCCTTCGTTCAATATGTGTGTAGAACTGTTTGTTTTTCCAAATCCAGTGGGAGCAGGAGGTCAAAGGAAAATATGTGGAAACTACTTTGAAAGTATATTATTTTTAGGAAAGACCAGCAGATGAAAAAGAATTATAGACACTCTTCAAAGAGCTCAGCTGCTTAGCCAATATTTTAAAGGACATGTTTAGGAACATAATACAATACATACACATAACAGATTTTAATTATTTGAAATGTCATGTTCAAAAGTCATGTTCACACAATCCTGAAAACAGGTTCCAGTGCAGGTAGAGTAAGGATGCCACCACACATATCTGATTTTTCTCCTCCTGGCATTTATTTGTTCTTAGAGATAACTGCCTTGAACAGGTCAGGAGACATGTAAATATTAATGGTGGATCCGCACACAGAAAGCAGCAACTTAGTTGTGAAAAATGTGTTTCAGATCTGGGTTAACTTGTGCTGCTACTGGATGGGGAAGAGGGTTGTTAGTTGCATGATGTTTCCACTTGGCTGGCTTATACATGCATGTGCATCACTTTACTGACAATTTGAGCCCTGTTCAGATGTTTCTTCAATGCATGGAATGGAGAGCAGCATGGTCATGCTACCATTCAGTTTTAAGAAAATAGTGAAAAAACAATAAAGCCCACATTTCTTTTTCTTTAGGGATACACTGAATATTAGCGATGTTTATTTCAAAAAGTGTAAGTGGCTGTGGGGATGAGTGTCCCAAATGTCCCCAACAGTGTTGGTGTGTCTATGATAAAAGGGCAGTGTTCTCTTTAGTAATAGCTGGTGGCTAATGTGATTACAAGATAATCAATGCTTCGAATGCAAATCTCTGATGAGAACTAGCCAGCCGGTCGGGGCTTTATGGCCAGCTAGATGAGCAAGAGGAAGCCTTGGCAGCATTGATTGTCTTGTAATCACTTTTGATCAAATTCCAACCAAGTGCAGTTGCCTATATTTTTTCTGACTGATACACACTTACACACAACATAACATACACTCACACATGCTCCTTTTGTATGCTGTATAAGCACAGGAGAAGAGAAGTGCCTCACTGGATCAGACCAAGGTTCAGACAACACAATAACCCACACTCAAGGGTTGAGTGTGGGTTGTTGTTGAAAATGGGTTATTGTGTTGTCTGAACCCAGCTTCTAACAAGCCATGCTTTGTTAACCGCAAACAACCCATGAAGACAACCTATGGTTTGTTGTTGGGTTGTGAGCTGTGGGTTGTTCACTATGGTTTGTTATCTTGGCTGGATTCAGACAACATGATAACCTACCTTTCAGCAACAACCCACGGTTCAACGACAACATACACTCAACCCATACTCAACCCTTGAGTGTGGATTATCATGTTGTCTGAACCCAATATGTCTTGTTTCTAGACAGTTGCTTCTGGAGTAGCAATGTAGACCGATTGGGAACTTACCTGCTCTGGGGGGTGCTCCCGAGCACCCCCCACCTGCTCTCGCCGCTCGTAATGCCAGAAAACCGGAAGTGACGCAACGGGTTCCCCGTCACGTCACTTCTGGTTCCCCTGGTGCTGCATTTTTAGCATAAAAACCAGGGAAACCCAGCTTAAAACGGACGCAAATAGCAAATTGCATCCATTTCAAGCTGGGGTGCCCTGCTTTTTACTCTAAAAATGCAGTGCCAGGGGGACCGGAAATAGATGCACTGGGGAACTGAAGCTCCTTTCCCCGGCGTGGCGTGGATTGAGCGACAGTAAGGTAAGTCGCGAGAGTCTCGGGGGGGGGGTGAGCGGCCCGCTTTCGGCCCACTTTCACACACACCCCGAGACTCTCGGATACATTGCTATTCTGGAGAGGCTGTGAACAGTGCACAAAGGTTTGTCCCCAGTCAACTGGTGTGCAGAGGTCTACTGTCACCGAATGCAAAGGTTCTATTTAACCATTCTGCCAATAGCCGTAGATCCATCTGCTATGAATTTGTCCAAGCCATTCAAAAAGCAATCTCATCACACATGCCATATGGTAATTATGTGTTGTGTGAAGAAGTCAGGAACAGTCTTTGATATATATATTTAATCCTATTTTTAAACAAATCTGGAATAGTCTTTTATTTCATTTGATTGTACAAAGGGAAAGAATGAGCACATAAGTGCTTCTGAAAAGTAAAAATAAAATCAGGCAATTTGTGCCTTTAAATGAATGTGTAACATTCTGATCCAATGTGTGAATGAACAAATCAGAAGGTCCCGCTCTCACAAAAATTACATTGCTGCTTCTGAAAAGAAATGCCCCAAAGATACAATGTCTCTTTTTGACAATGCAGAAATATCTGGCAAAATAATAACTATTACTAATGGCAATAAAAGGCATTATCACAGACTCCTAATGATGCAGATAACACAGGGATGCAACATGTAGAGCAGTGTTCGCCAACCTTGGGGTCCCCAGATGCTTTTGGCCTACAACTGCCAGCATGCCCCAGCCAGCATAGCTGGGAGTTGTGGGCCAAAAACATCTGGAGACCCAAGGTTGGAGAACACTGATGTAGAGGCTGTTGCACTTCATTTCCATATATCCATTGTTATACCCATTGGTCATCCAGATTTTTTTAAAAAAGTTGATTTCCAGTCACATATCAGGAACAGTTTGACACCAGCAAATAGAATGATCTTCTAATTAGAAAATTGTGGCTGTGCATAAAGTCCCATTTTAAAAATCACATTATATGATTTGCAAGAGGAAACACTGAACTTATCCTTGTAGGAGTAGGATACATTCTTCTAGGACAGGGGTGTTAAACCTCAAGCCCACCAGCCAATTCTGGTCCTCCCGGGGATCTCCAAATGGCCATACCACCTTCCCCACATCACCAGGTGGTTCCTGCTTTCCCCATCAACTGTCAGTGTTCTCCAACCTTGGCTGGGGCATGCTGGGAGTTGTAGGCCAAAAACATCTGGGGACCCAAGGTTGGAGAACACTCGTCTATCATTTGGTAGTTTTCCAGCTTTTGTGCATCTCCCACCCACACCCCCATTCTCAAAGGCTGAATTGCCTCTCCTGAGGCTTAGCTACTGGCGGTAAGAGATTTAAGCTCAAATATCCCGGTGGTTTTGGTATTTTTTGCCCTGCCCCACTAGCATCCCCACCCCATTGGAATGCACCCCCCAAGAGCTTTAGCCCTAGAGTTCAGCCCTAGAGTTGAAAGAGGTTTAAGATCAACACCCCTGCTCTAATGCATAAATGTGCATATTAAAACACCAACACCTTTAATGAAAGGAGCAGAGGGGAAATTTGGAGCAGCCAGATAAGTAGTGGGAGCAGACATGCTCAACTCTTTCCCCAAATCCCCATCTGAAACTTGTCTGCTCCACATTGCCCCTGAAATGCTTTCCCTCCTGTGGGGTTCATTGTGAGGGAAAACCAATGTTTTGAACACAGGGCCAGGGGGAAGGATGTAGATGTTCCATAACCATATTGGTTTTAGACTAAGAATTATAATGAGTGAATTCCTTTCTTTCTTTCTTTCTTTCTTTCTTTCTTTCGTGATCTTGATTTATTATTATGTATGTTCTTCTCCTTCTTTTTGTTGCCTTGAAAACAGAGGTGTGTTCCGCCTCTCATTGCCCTCAGGTGGCTTTGTGTGTCAACAGTGATGTCATCATACATCTGTGTGGCATCATGCCATAATCACATTTCCTACATACTTGCTGATTGACTGACATCGTTTGAGGAAAAGGAAAGAAGCCCTAACAAATTGAAGAGGAAAAATCATGCCAAACAAAGCCAGGGAGGAGGGAGAAGGGAACAAGTTAGTGTAGAGCAGCCTTCCACAAACTGGCACACTCTGCATTTGTTGGATTTAGAGAGGTGACAGCTTAGGGGGGGGGGAACTGGAACCCCCTGAGAAACATTACATGAAAATAACATTCCCCCCCCCTTTTAAAAAAATCCCTGGGGAAAAGATTTTTTTTTAAATGTTGCTGTTTGTTTCCCAATTTTTTCTAGTTTTTCCCCGAGGGAGAAAACATCTCTAGTTGGGAGTATAACTCCCATCATCCCCATCCACCATGGCCAATGCTGGCTGGGGATGATGGGGTTCACAGTCCAACACATATGGAGGGTGCGCAGTTGGGGAGAGGCTGGTGTAGAGGCACAAACATGTTGAGCAAGGAGGGGAGGGGGAGGGGAAAGGGGAGGGGAATCCCCACCCCAAGCCCCCCCCCAACTTTCTCACCAAAATGCAAGCTGGGTAAACATTCAGCACAGCTCTTATCTGGGATGCCAGTTTTCTGGCCTATGTTAACATTTATCTTGCCGTTTGATGATGTTATCAAATTTCCTAAGCTTCAGAAGTACTTAGGAGGGCTTTCTTATTTCAGCCTGCTTATACAACAAATGCATTATCATAGAAACACAAGTATAATGCTCCATAGCTCCACTGTTCCCTGAGCAATTTGCAGTTCCTGGGCAGCCACCACAGGATGAGTTTCCATGTGAGGAAAGAGTATCCATGGCTTATTGTAAATCTCTTTGTTTGCCACCTTGTATGTCCAGGTTGCTTCCAGACAGAAGGCTCCTAGCACTACCAGTCAAAAGGCATTGTGCAACTATTCTGCCTTTACCTCCTTAACAGATTTTATCTGACAAGAAAAAAGTTGGACGAAGCAGGTTACAAGTGGAAAACAAGACATTCTGGACGGACACACACACCCAGTAAAATTCCATGAACGAGGCAGGGTGATCACACGATGAAAGCCTTGTCTAGAAGTGCCCCGACAATGGGGGGAGAAATGCAACGGTAATCTGTGGAGCAGCACCAGTTTCCACAAAGAGGAAACTGAGCCTGTTCGTTGTTTTGCCAGATGCCACTGAGTTGAAATTGTAAGCCAGAATTAATATTTTCTGTCTTGAAATTGTTCCAGCGCAGATATTTTGCAAATTTTAAATGTTCCTAATTTTTAAAAAAAGATCTTGAAATCTGACCAAGCAAATTTTCATTTTAAAAAAATAGACATGCTTAGAGGAATAACAGTTGTACAGAAGAAACACATTCTGTCTCATAGGTTACTTCTTATGCAGTGTAAAGAGCAAATGTAAAGAGCTACTCAGGTAGCATGTTGCTTTGTAAGAGAACTAAGAAGTCTATTGCTCTCCCCTTCCACAAAGGAAGACACTTCAGTTACTAATTAACACATGGCAAGGCTCAGATCAGCTGTGCTGACAGGTGGGAAGGAAGAATTCTCTCTCTCTCTCTCTCTCTCTCTCTCTCTCTCTTGGAGTACAAAAACGACCTTCCCAGTAGGAGGGAGGTGAGTATATGAGATGATATGGATCTTTCCATTATCTGTTCTGCTCCCTTTCAGATATAATACAATGGGCAAGTTCACACGTCACACTAAGCCACCCGCGAATAAGCCACTCTGTGTGGGTGGCTTGTTCGTTACTCCTCACAGATGATTTGCCCGCTCAGCAACTTGCCATGGCTTGTTTCTCCCTCAGTCCCTCTTAATCCTCCTGGCCACTGCCGGCATGTATGTATCCCAGGGGAAGAAATCCTCATTTCCTTGTTCCCTACTTTAGCACCCTTTCTGCAATTCGTCCACTGTTGTTGCCGGCCCATGAGGGAAGCTCCCCCCCCCCACATCAGATCACCAAAGGGATTTAAGTTTCTGAGCCCTTATGAATACAGGAACGCATTTGCAATATTTTTTTCAGGGTCTTGCACAAGACTGTCTGTCCGCTATTGAGCACAGCATAGCCATATCCCCCTCTTGTCAATGACCTTCTCAGTTTTATCCTCCGTTTTGGAGCTTCCTGAGTGAAATCCCCCCCCCCCACACACACACACACACATCAGATTGCAAAAAGGAAATAATTTTCTGAGCCCTTAATAAAGCAGGAACGTATTCACAATTTTTTAAAAAATATTTTTTCAGTGTCTTGTGCAAGTGCACAAGACTGCCTGTCCGCTATTTAGCCAAGCATACTGTCAAAGTTCTTGTCAATTTCATCCTCTGCTTCAGATGTACAAAAAGCCATGGGTTCTCAGGGTGGAAAAACCGTTCCTGGTTCTTGTGTCATGCTAAGCCACTCTGCAACCACCCGCGATAACAACCCCCCATGGCTTAGCGTGATGTGCAAACCAGAGCAATGTGAATTGTATATTGAGCAGAGGAGCAAGAGTAATGTTTCCCAACATTATTTCCTTAAATATTCCATGAACATTCTCAAGCTTCCTGGTGGAACATTTGCTGTGGGAGGGAGTCAGTGTTGTACTGGTAAATTCTGAAGTGCAGTAACTCATAATGATAGTCCTGGCCCTCCTCTGTGTGACTTGAAGGGTTGTCACACAGAGGAGGGCCAGGATCTCTTCTAGATCATCCCAGTTTGCAGGACATGGAATAATGAGCTCAAGTTACAGGAACCCAGATTCCACCTAAACATCAGGAAAAATTTCCTGACTGTCAGAGCAATAAGACAATGGAACCAACTACCTAGGGAGGTGGTGGGCTCTCCCACTCTGGAGGCATTCAAGGTGCAGCTGGACAGCCATCTGTCGGGGATGCCTTGACTTGGATTCCTGCATTGAGCAGGGGGTTGGACTCGATGGCCTGGTAGGCCCCTTCCAACTCTACTTTTCTATGATTCTAGGATTCCTCATAGCCATGCCCCCACAAAATGCAGGCAGCTGTGTTGAACTATCTCTCTCTGTGCGTATGATAACCTTATGCTCTATGAATTAGTCTCATTCCCCCTTTGAAACTGTCCAAGCTGGTAGCCATCACTAAACATACACACAAAAGAGCAGCAGTACATAGCATAATATGCAATTTATAATATGCACTTTATTAGAATTTTGCATTCCAAGAGGGATGACTCACAACAATATGTTGTTGCTGGGGAAAAATCTAGTTTTACCCAGGTACTGTGTGGATTGCAGCTAAACTCAGAAGGAACAGGGAAGTCTGAGGGAGGTGGCAGATGACATCATCAACCCTGCTAATCAAAAAGTCCTGGCACTTTGACCCTGAGTACCTTGACTTCACTCCACCACTGGAATCCCACCTCCCACAGTGATTGGTCATCTTTCTGGATGGCAGGAATTGAACCCAGTTGTCCTTACCTACACAGAAAATGAATGTAGATATTGTTTGCACTTTCATACATTTTTAAACATTTGAGCTACACCCCATTCCAATCAAGCCACATAAATCATCAGGGTTGTCCTCAAAGCAGAGTACGGGGTCCTGTTCCTCTCTCCATATAGGATGGCAATCACAAGATTTATTCATTGATTGGAAAGCTATTTACATCAATTCATTAATATAAATGGCTGCATAATTTTGGAAACAAAGATACTCTTAATTGAAGTGTTGTGGAAATGATGTCCCTTCCCTCATCCTTTCATTTTGCTGAACAAGTAGGGGGAAATAGTTTTTCCACCAGCAAAGGCTTAGAAACCAGGCGAAAATTAATTTTTCACCTCTCTCTGCAACAAGGGACAAAATAAGTTGACAGATTCCATTTCCTGTGTGATTTTTCTTTTCTTTGTGTGTGTGGGGGGGCGGGCGGGCGGGGGGGGACGGTCAGCTTTACATAGTGCTACACTGCTGTTTGAGAAAGGGAGAGAAATGAAATGGGAGGAAAAGGATATTCTTTCTTGCCGTTTGTTTCTAATGCTAATCAGGACATTTGTCATTGACGAGACTGACAGGGATCCCCCGTGCTGCATCTTAAGCTATTTTAAAATGAGAAAGTAAAACCAGTGATTCCCCCCCCCACACACACACACACGCTAGAATAGGAAGAATTTTTTTGTGGATGTGAAGGGTGGGACTCTTGCAAATTTGGCTTAGAATCATAGAAAGAGTTGGAAGGGGCCTACAAGGCCATCGAGTCCAACCCCCTGCTCAATGCAGGAATCCAGGTCAAAGCATCCCTTCACTGTTCACCATTGATGTTTTGTGTATTACATTGTAAGATCTCTCAGATTTCCTTCCCTGCCTCAAAGAGGGCACCAAAGGTTTTCTTAATACGCAAATTTATTTAAATAAATAGCCTAAAACGTATGCATGCTTAAGAGTAAGCCCCACTGTACTGAATGGAGCTTGCTGAAGGGGCATGCATAGGGTCAGAACGCTATCTGAATAATAAATTAAAAGTCAGATATCAATCAACTAAACATTAGTTACGGTGCAATCTATTCAGAAGTAAACCTCATTGATTTCAATGGGACTTATTCTGAGGTAAGTGTGCAATCTTACTTAAGGACTGCAGCCTTACTCACTAAGAACTGTAATGATTTCTATAATTGTCTGGTGTACAGACAAATCTTGATTCATTTATGTAAATTCAATACTTTTATAGGGCTGGAGTAGTTCTGATGGGTGAGTGAAGTGATCATTCAAAGCATAGGTGGATGCAGACAGCAGACAAAATCTCCATGGTATAGGCTCTACACCTATGGCTATGAGTGAGAATTTTGTTTCATTCATATTTGGTAAAAACTTATCAAAATCCACAAATTCTTCATAAACAGGATGGGAAAAAACTGAGATTAAAAAACAAAAACAAAAACAAAACACCCTTGAATATGGGAGACAGTGATACTGAGTTTCAATCCCTGTGTATTCAACCGTGTCTGTGTACTGAAGAGGTTGCCACCTCTTTTTTTCCCTAACAGGCGCTTCGTTTTTAACAGCTAAGAGAATGCATGTACAGCATAGTCCTCTCCATGGTAAGAATAGCAGTTTTCTATTGAATTTGACTGCTGAAGATCAGTGAGCATTTTGTTCTGGGCGTTTTTTGTTAAGAACTTACCGCAATGTACACGTTTATTCTTAAACAGAATGGAAAGGACTTGAGATTTAAACATATGCAGGGGAAAGCAAAACTGACAGATTCGTCCCTCATTACCCATGGCTAGAATATACCTTGTGATGGACCCAATTTTCTTCTCAATCAACATGCATTTGCAAAGTCTCACTTCATTCGATCACTTTTGACATAAGTACTGCACATTCATTATTGGCAGTCACATGATTGCTCTGGCTTGTGCTACTGGCACACACATCTGTCAGCACATAGCAACATCGAGGAACAGCAGACAAACACAGCCCCAAACATGCTAAATGTTATGAGAGTTGCAACACAGCAAGAAAAAAGAGAGAACCATTTAGAAAATTCTAGAATTTACAAAGTATCAATTGCTATCCAAAAAATTTTATTTTTCTGAAAAAATATAAAATTCTGTATCTTTACACTACAAAAAACCATGTACACAAACAAAATGCACAATGAGCATCAAGGGGGAGGGGAGGAAATAAATACAATAATGCTAAGTTTTCTATGGATTATAGTTCCAGTACGAGGAACAGATTCTTGGTATGAAAATGGGGCTGATGAGAGTGCCAGGATCTTTCTTGACCCACCTAGCAGCAAGTTAATTAAGGACTGGAATTAAGTGTTACTCTTAGATGATTAATCATGTATTTCACATATAAAACTGGAACTACAGTAGTCAATGTATTGAACATTTCTCAACCATGAGACCTGTACAAGTTATATTCATCACAGGATATAAACTAGTTTGTAACCCTTGTTTTGGTTTTGTTAATCAATAAAGAATAAATAAAATTTATTTTTAGAAAGTCACTAGTGAAAAACAATATCCAAAGGATACATACGGATCTCTTAAAACAAGCTCCATGATGGAACACTTTCAGGCCCTTTCAGTTTCTTTACTTGAAAAGTGATCCAGGTATGCAACTGTACCGCATATAAATAGAATGGCAAACCAGGTTGGGATATTTCATAAGTCTAAACTCCCAATTCCCACTAATAATTTTGTTCTACTTGATAAGCCTCACCACTAAAGTAATACTTGATATAGATGGCTGCCAGAATCCCAGCAAGAATATATGTTGTTAAATTCTCACTGATGCTCCGTAGATAGCAGGCCATGGATGGCCAACCTTTGGCCCGACAAGTGCAAGTATCCCAGGCAGCACAATTCTGTGGAAGTCCGGGATGGGAGCAAGGGTGCCTATATTCTTGCCTGCACCTCCATTCTTGCTCTGCTGCATGTTACCCCTCACCCCAAGGTATGGGAGGCTGCACCATGCACCACAGTGGTACTATTCTTGGGACTTGAGGTCCTACACGTGCCAAAAAACTTGATCACTACTGGAGTGAACTCTGCAACATTTACAGCCCAATCCTAAACATGTTCACTTGGAAGTAGGTCGCATTGGAATTATTCCTAATTAAGTGTACCTAGGATTGGAGCCTTAAGTGTCCTCATTTTACTCCACAACAAAATATTATTCTGGCTAGTAACCTATGCCGTTTGCCCTATGTAGAACACAGCAGGACATTGCTGACAAAAAGATGGCATATGCTATGTTGGAAGATGAGGATAGTATTATGTTCATGTTACTTTACAATCTTCCTTGTTAAAAACTTTTTTTAAAAAAAAGAATCCCAGAGGCAAGTTTGTCTGGTTGTGGTTTCATCTCATCTGTCTCTGCCTAGCACCTTAAAAGAAGACAATACCATAGGATTATATTTTGGACAGGAACTAATGACGGTAAATGCCCAGTTCCTTATGAAAGTCATGGTTAGGGAATCAATTATCTAAGGGCACAATCCTGTGGTGATGCTCAGAAGCTCACGGTGATCCAATGCAGGGCGGGATGGGAGGAGCAGCAGAGGCGATCTGCGCCTCCCCATCCTCCCGCCCTGCATATTTCACTAGAAGGGCTTTTTTGCTGATCTAGCTGGAGCATTTCGGAGGGGGAGGGAAGGAGGCTGGTGAGGCCTCAGGATAGCTCATATCCTGGCCTCTCCAGTCTCCCCCTCCCAACTCACTGAAATGCCCCCTTCCCCCCCTCTCCAAGGTCGCTTTCCCAGGGCTTGCTCTCTGGGAACACTGTCTAGGGGCCATAGGGTTGCTCCCTCCACCACTTCAAGTGCAACCAATCCTACGCATGTTTAGACAGAAAAAAAAGTCCTACAATTCCCAGCATGGCTGGCTGGGGAAAGCTGGGAGTTGTAGGACTTCTTTCTGTCTAAACCGGCATAGGATTGCACCCTTAGGTCATGATATTCAAAAACTGTTTCTTTCAATGAAAATAGTATAGTTCTGCTAGTGCAGGCAATTATCTTGTACCCATTGTTTTTGTCCAATTCAAACTGAAATACTTTCCTTGGAGATGGGGAAATGTAACTGTAGCTGAATATGTGAACTCTTGCACACATTAGTTGAGTGTTTAAGAATGGGAAAGCACACATGAATGCACATCCCATTGAACAGAATGGGTGTAAGCCGTGGGCAGCAGCTGCACTTGGATGCACCTCTTTTTTATGCCTTCACAGTTCCTATAAACAAGGATACCTGCATGACTCCCTGGAGTTTCCAGTGATCTCAGACCATGGAGCAGATAAGCAAGAAACTCTACAGAAATTGTACATCCCTAAGAAGGTTGTGGCTCAGTCTCATAGTGTTTTAAGCTTTAATACTGGGCCTTAAGATTTTATTTTTTTAAGCATTCTTTATCCTGCTCTTCAGCCATCAAGTCTCTCAGTGTGACTTACATAAGATTTATTTTTTTAAAATTAAGGAATAATTAAAACAGTCAAAAGTCCATGTGGTGTTTAAATAGCCTTAATAAATGCTTTATTAAGCATTTGCTTAAATCTCTTCTATTCAGGTCCATGGGACTTAAAAATACTTAACCTTTGATCGATTGTGTCCATTGTCTGTTGCTCATGAAGTGTTTACTTAAAGAAGGTGGTTGTTTTGTTTTTTTAATACCGTAAGTACTGGAATTAAGGAAAACATGAATTTTAAGATTTGCCTTAGGAAGAGCAGCACAGTCTATTAGCAAATGCAAACTATTTTAATAATACTCTATTAGTTAGCACCTGAAAGACTGTAAAAGCTGGTACAATGTGCTATAGTTCATCCATGTGTAGTGGGGAAATAATTATCACACTTCAAGTGAAATAAATCATAACAATGTGCAGTTGGACAAAGTATGACCTTTTATGTGATGGAGAGAGAGAGAGATGCAAAACAAAACAAAACAAAGACTTCTTGCACTGAGATCCACCACTTGCCAGCAGATAACGGGGTACTGATGAGATCAGAGACACAAGTGCCAAGGTTAACCTATTAATAAAATCATCTCTAAGTAGAAGAGCTTCATGAGTCAACAAATACAATGGCCATTCCTGCTTTGGGGATTTACAAATAATCCCCAAATAAGTCTGTTGACAGCTCCAACAATGTTATTTATTATTTGAAAAATCAGCATCATGCTGAAATTGTTCTATCATTGAATTAGGTACTTCAAACACACACCAGCCAAATTCTTTTTCTGGCCCACCAGCTAACAAAATTAAATATGAAGGGACACAAAACCACATCACCAGCATGTGACAAGCTTCCCCTGCTTGCTGGGTTGTCTATCATGAAAGCATCCCACACAGGCCGTCTCGTCTCTCCCTGACCATTTTCTCATGTTTCTAGATTATCCTGGCCCCTTGCCAAGGGATGGTAGATGCAGGGGAGAAGAGACAGAGAAGGGAAGGCATTTGTGCCATTCTCCTTTTCACAGGCATTTGATTTGTTGTCAAGGCCTCCCTGTTTCAGGTCATGATCCTGTATACCTCTCTCTGGGCAGTAACTGACAGTTCTTGGTGGCTCATGCTGGCTCAGCTTGTCTGAGTGTGGAAAGCTAAGCAGGATCAGGCCTGGTTATTACTTGGATGGGAGACCCCTCCTCTAGTTTCCTGCTTTGAGCACGGGGTTGGACTGAGAATCATAGAAAAGTAGAGTTGGAAGGGGCCTACAAGGCCATCGAGTCCAACCCCCTGCTCAGTGCAGGAATCCAGGTCAAAGCATCCCTGACAGATGATTGTCCAGTTGCACCTTGAATGCCTCCAGACTGGGAGAGCCCACCACCTCCATAGGTAGTTGATTCCATTGTCTTATTGCTCTAACAGTCAGGAAATTTTTCCTGATGTTTAGGTGGAATCTAGGTGGCCTTGTAGGCCCCTTCCAACTCTATAATATATGAATCTATGCAAATGTTCTGGGAGGGGGTCTTTGGGGAAGATCTTTCCCCTAAGTTTGAAAGGAACTTAGAAATATAAATTCCCCCCAGTGTCGTCTAGACATACGTTCCAAAAATCCACACTACTCTTTTCATTCCCCTATGCCTTTTTAAAATTTTTTTTAGAGATGTGACAAACTCTGAACTATGAAGGGCAAGGGCAACTATGATCAGGCTTCGGTCTTGCCAGGGTCCAGGGTGGCCACTCATATATTGCCAATATAATAGGAAATGTGTCACTGAAGAAAAGAGGACAAAAGGGAGAGCTAGTGTGGCGTAGTGGTTAGGGTGTTGGACCGGGACTCAGGAGATCCGGGTTCTAGTCCCTGCTCGGCCATGAAACTCACTGGGTGACTTTGGGCCAGTCACTGACTCTCAGCCTAACCTTCCTCACAGGGTTGTTGTGAGGATAAAATGGAGAGGAGGATAATGTAAGCCACCTTGGGTTCCTTTCAGGAAAAAAGGCGGGGTATAAATATAATAAATAAATAAAATAAATAAATAAAAAGGGGACAGTATATATATATATATATATATATATATACAGTAATACCTCGGATTACGAGTAACCCGGTTTGCGAGTTTCTTGTAAGACGAGGAAAAATTTGGCATAAATTTACATTTGAAAGACGAGCAAGTCTCGCAACACGAGCCACTGCTGCCGCATGTGGCTCCTGTTGCGAGATGTCTTTCAAATTTAAATTTATGCTAGCAACGCGAGGCGCCGGCTGAGCGAGCGGCCGCCACCTCGCGCTGCTGCGCCGGCCAGCCAAGCGAGTGGCCAGGAGGTGGGGGCATCCCTGGAGGCGAGGCGCGGCTTGGCTCGGCCACCGCCTTGCGCTGCTGCTCCGGCCGGCCGAGTAGCCAGGAGGTGGGGGCTTCCGTGGAGGCGCGCCAGGCTTTCTCCCCAAAAGGCAGCAGCATCGGCAGCACTTAATCCTTTCTAAAAAGCACACAAATCCTTAAAAATTCTCATAGTATGAACCATAATCTCTCTAATACTGAGACAGACTGAATGTATTTCAAGCATTTTCTGTCAGGAAAAGGGGTGCTCCCTTCCACCCAACTCCACCACCTTTATACCCTCCTCTTTCCACCACTCTGCATGCAGAAATAAAGGCAGGAAAAGAAAAGATTACACCAAACTAGTTGCTTCCTACACAGTTGTTTAATTACATTACATTTCCTTTGCCAGGGTCAGAAAAAGAAGCGAGAGAGGGAGCCCAGATGCAGCCGGCATTTGCAAGTTAAAAAGCATCTTCTCCTGCCGCTTCGTACCTTTGAAAGCAAGCTGCCCGCGCCGCTGCCGGTCCCGTCGCGTCACATCCGGCTCCATCAGTGACGGCCAGATGTGACGCGACGGGACGGCGACGGAGAGGCGAGCTGCTTTCAAATGTACGAAGCAGCAGGAGAAGATGCTTTTTAACTTGCAAATGCTTTTTTTAACTTGCAAATGCCGGCTGCATCTGGGCTCCCTCTCTCGCTTCTTTTTCTGACCCTGGCAAAGGAAATGTAATGTAATTAAACAGCTGTGTAGGAAGCAACTAGTTTGGCGTAATCTTTTCTTTTCCTGTCTTTATTTCTGCATGCAGAGTGGTGGAAAGAGGAGGGTATAAAGGTGGTGGAGTTGGGTGGAAGGGAGCGTTTCCTGACAGAAAATGCTTGAAATACATTCAGTCTGTCTCAGTATTAGAGAGATTATGGTCCATACTGTGAGAATTTGTAAGGATTTGTGTGCTTTTTAGAAAGGATTAAGTGCTGCCGATGCTGCTGCCTTTTGGGGAGAAAGAAGCCCGGCCGCGCCTCCACGGAAGCCCCCACCTCCTGGGTACTCGGCCGGCCGGAGCAGCAGTGCGAGGCGGCGGCCGAGCCAAGCCGCGCCTCGCCTCCAGGGATGCCCCTGCCTCCTGGCCACTCCTGGCAGAGCGAGTGGAGGCGAGGCGCAACCGGGAGACGGCACATCAGGGAGTTTCCCCATTAGAAATAATGGGAACTCCGCTGATTTGTTCCACAACCATTTAATCACTGCTTTGCCGGCTCCCTTCATGGGGCTCCATGGGGCAAAGCAGTGATTAAATGGTTGTGGAACGAATCAGCGGAGTTCCCATTATTTCTAATGGGGAAACTCACTTTGATGTACGAGTATTTTGGATTACGAGCATGGTTCCAGAACGAATTATGCTCGTAATCCAAGGTATTACTATATATATATATATATATATATATTGGCATATATATGCCAATTTAGAAATAATTATTCTAATTTATAGAAATAGAAATACAGTACATCTCACCATACTGTAGAAGACTGTGACCAGGTGACCTGTGTGCTGACCAAGTGCTAATGGTGGATTGCCAACAGTTCTTATGGTTCTTGATATTTAAACTGGAATTGGGCGGGACAGCCCTTCAAACAGAGGATTGCCCTCTGTAAAAGAGGACACATGGCACCCTACCAGCACTAGTTCAATTAGAAATGGATTACTAACAGCCTCAGCCGACAGCCCCTGAAGCCTTCCTCACGGCCTCCTTTCCCCGTGTACATTGTACAAACTGGTGTGTGTGTATATAAGAAACAGCACTAGAGAGACTGCAGCTCTTCGGCTCTGATGTGTAGCAATGTCTTCATCACCATGCAAAAGGACCTCGAGGCCTGATCTACTTGGATCTGGATCAATGTTTTGATCAGTCAAAGAAAAAAGTTCTGGGACATTAATATGATATTCTGAATTAATACTGGAATTATTCTGAATTAATACTGGAGCAGATTTGGGTGGGCCTGCCAACCCCTTTTAAAATTAACGTCTTGATTACACACATGCATTCATTTTGAAGTTAGCCCCACTGATTTCGATAGTTTATATGGCTTAAGGCTGCAGCCTTAAAAAATGAGAATTAAGGGTGGCTTCTAAGGTTACCAGAGTGAAGTAGGATCTGCTGCATGGCCCCAGCCCAAGGCCCTGTGGTCAAGTTGGAAACCTAAAGGGAAGGGTTGCCACCAACATAGCTACTTTTCATAACAGCATAATCCCCAGCAACTTCCTTCCTGCATATCCACATTCAGCCACTGAATGAGTCTTGCAGCAATGCCTGTGATTGGGATATCCATGAAAGTGGATCATAACACCAGCTTGCTTCCAGATGATCCCATGAACCACAGCACTATGGGGCCTGCCTGTATTATAATTAATGGCATTGATTTATGCAAATAAATGGAGCACAAGTAAGTCACTCACAATATCTGAATGCATAACCAGCCAAAAGTTGATTACAGGAGTCATACTGTAATCCAGAAATTGTTATAACAGAACTAGCCCCAAGCACATAAAGCAGAAGGCCCCTAGTCTAGATTTCACATTGTATTCTTGATCATTTTATTCCTTCAATTTGTAGCCCAGCTCAGCCCAAGTGATCCGGGTGGATAATAATAAGTTTCAGGAAGCAAAATTAAATCCAAAGGGAAGGTTAACATTTCTTTGCAATTGATTATGGCCAATATGAAGTTCCTGCATTTTCCAGTCCTATTTGGCATGGAGTGAATGTCCACTGCTAGGCAAGGAGACTGCTTTCAGATGATACTTCTAGAAGAAAGGGTGAGGATGGGCCTGACCAGTATTTACTTAAAATAAATGTTAAACATGCGAATAATAAATTTTCCCTCCCTACCGCAACATTCCAAATGTTTCTGGCATTATTGAAGCTGTGCATACTCTGTACTTAAAAATGGTGTGCCAAGAAATGCATAATTCAGCAGCATGTATACATGATGCACATTTGCATAATTTTGCACAAAAGATCCTGGGTGGGGCAGGAAGCTATGCAGGGCATTGCACACACATGCACGCAACGGTAACCTCTGGGAAACCTCTTCCAGCTCCTGAGTATTCACAAGAAATTGCCCAGACACTTTGTAGCATAGGTCCGCAACAGAAACTTGCTCTCCCACCACCCACAATTGAAACAGAGATCCCTCAGGAAGCTGAATTCTGGATCCAATACCAAATGTTGTGCTCCTGCGAAATATGCCTGTGTTATAACCAAGCAGCAGCAAAAACACAAGCAGATAGGTAGCATGAAAACGACGATCTCCCATACCTGGCTGTGCAGTAAACTAGACAATATTATCTACATACATTGTACTGACCATGTGTTAAACTCCCAGCTATAAAAAGAAATTCATTAGGAAAAGGGAGAAGAAAAACACACCCTGTATTGCATTGAACATTGATCAAGAAATGTTTGTACAGAGATTTCTAGGGCTCAATTGTTGTGTAACAGCATCATCCTTTAAAATGTACAAAACAAGAAATCTCCGCCAAGAAATAGTCTAATATTGCTCTTCAATAGTCTTCCATCGATGCTTAAGACCTGAAGCAAACTTCAGTAAACTGTCGCTTTCAGTCAGCCAACAAATGGCTGGAAATGTTTCAATTCAAGTAAGTCCTTGGAATATTAACACGGGCTGCCATTTTCAGGTTGGTTTGTTTTTTTAAAGGTGCAATATATATGTATTTAGATATATACCCCATGTACAGACAAGGTGTGCTGGGAAGGTTTTTGTTGTTGAAGCAGAAGAAATTGGTTAACCTCATACGTGGCATATGCCCATTTCTACTGTTTTATGCATTGAATTGACTTCATAATGAAGTCATAGGAAGGTAAGTTCTAACACTGATTATAAATTACGTGGCTGAGGCCAGTGTTCTTCTGTTGTGTTATAGAAATCACTGGCTTTCACTTTTTTCTGGTGTTAAAATAAATTTCAGCGCTATGTTTACAAAGTGCAAGGTCAATCACTTGAAGAAGTGACCGTTTAAAAAAATAATAATTAAAAAAGTTACAATGGCACCATCCCATTTACCAGCTGGACCTTCATTTCTTGAAGGCTGTTCATTATCTTCTTCTGGTGCCCAACAAGTGTGACTCCAAGACGCCTCAAATCCCTGCATGAAGAAAGCACACGTTGATTCCAAAAGGTTGATTCACTGGGAAGGTGGCTGTACTTGATCACCCACGTATTTCTTAAAATTATTTTATCATCCAGTGTTCTCCAGCCACACCACTTAAAAGCACTTCACAATAAACGTTAAGTATTACTTAGAGGGGAAATCCTCCTTTCCCTTTCCAACGTACTTTGCTTCCCCCATCCCAATCCAGCTGGCAGGGAGATGTCTGCCTAAATTTATCTCGGTGTTGGAAGGAGGGCAATGTAGTAACCCAGGTCCTAGACAGCAGAGAAGAGCAGCTTTCCAAGTCAAGAGAGGTCTTGAAGACTTGTGAGTGGGCTTGCAGCATCTGATGGAGCATGCAACTTTCATGTGAATTTTTGGGGAATAGGACTGTCAAAATCTGTTTCCACCAAAAAGAATGTTCCTCGATGCAAAAAATCTTAAGTGTTCTGGCATTTAAAACTATCATTTGATACTTGTCTTCCCTAGTGCTCAGTTCTCACTTTTCAGCTGCCTCATTGTGTTGCTGTGTTTTTGGAACTTAAACATAGGAACATAGAAAGCTGCCTGATACCTGGTCAGACTACTTGTCTGTCTAGGTCAGTATTGTCTACACCAGGGCTCTCCAACCTTGGGTCTCCAGATGTTGCTGGCCTACAGCTCCCAGCATACCCAGCCAGCATGGTTGATGGCAAGGGATTCTGGGAGCTGTAGTCCAGCAACATCTGGGGACCCAAGGTTGGAGAGCCCTGATCTACGCTGACTGATGGCTTTCCAGGATCTCAAAGACTTTTGAAAATGACTTCACATGTTGTGGTTTGGACACTCCCAGGACCTTCGTGAATGCAAACATGCAATTGATCAATACAAGTGAATTAACTAACCCATGGTTAGTCCTCTAACTACAAGAGGACTAACCCATATGAGATGGCATAGTAGCTTCATGTGCCCTTTGTAATGCCAGAAGGTAAAACAAAATAATAATTAAAATCTCAGTGATCAGGTTGCTTCTGAAAATGGTTTGCAGGAGGTGGTGGGCTCTCCTTTGCTGGAGGTATTTGAGCAGAAGCTGGATGGCCATCTGTCAGGGGTGCTGTAGCTGCACCCTGCAGTGCAGAGCCTGCATTGAGCAGGGGATTGGACTAGATCAGACGTCGGCAACCCGGTGCCTGTGGGCGCCCACCAGGACCCTGCTCACCCCCGCTGCCACTTCTGCCTCCTGCCATACTCAGCAGCTTGGAAGGAGGAAGCAGTGGCGTAGCGTGGGTTGTCAGCACCCGGGGCAAGGCAAGTAATTTGCGCCCCCTAACCCGTGGATTTTTAGCAGTAACCTAGCATGGGCCATGCTATTATATGTCGTCTCACAACCATCGTAAACGACAAAAAATATCAAGAACAAAAACTAAACATCAAAATGAAACCATACCCTGGAGATGATCCAAGACTGGGCTAGATGGAGCCAACTTCCTCAATCCTGTACCTCTAATTGTAATTCTTTAATAGAAGTGCAAGATATCAATCTGTATATAATATACAGATTAATTTAAATTCGCCTGCTTTTAATTAGCACAAATTTTTCAACAACGGAATTGAAATCTACATTAAAGTCTCTCTCAATGGACAGTATTGCTAGATTACTCAGTCTTTCTTGGCTCATTGTAGATCTCTGATATGTTTTAATTAGTTTAAGTTTTGAGAAACTTCTTTCACAACTAGGAAGAGGGCCTTCTCTGTGGCGGCCCCCACATTATGGAACTCCCTCCCTAGTGACCTTCGCCATGCCCCCTCCGTGATGAGCTTCCGCCGTGCATTAAAAACATGGCTGTTCAGGCGGGAATATGGGGTGGGTTAGGTTTTTAATGAGAATTTTTTATATTGTTTTAATTATTATATTTTATTGTGTTGTTTTGTTGTATTTTAATTGTACATCGCCCAGGGTGGCCGGGTGGCCAGCCAGATGGGCGATTGATAAATATAATAAATAAATAAATAAATAAATCACTTCCCATGCTTTTGAAACTATACTTCTGTTGATGCAACCAAAAATTGAATTTGCCCTTTTTGCAGCCACATCATACTGCTGACTCATATTCAGCTTGTGATCAACTACAACTCCAAGATCCTTTTTACACGTACTATTGCCAAGCCCCATCTTATACCTGTGCTGTGCATTTTATTAATTTTTCCTAAGCAAAGAACTTGCTCTCTGTTAAACACTTGTATCTGTTAAAATTCTTTTATTTTCTGCCCGGTCTTCTAAACTTTCAATATCATTTTGAATTTTATTTCTGCCTTCTAAGGTATTAGCTATCCCATACAATTTTGTGTCATCTGCAAATTTGATAAGCATCCCCCCACCTCTTGAACTCCTCTGCCTGTTGGGTTTTCCTGCCATGGAATCCTACGTACTTGTACTCTGAGTTTATTATAATCACCTTTCCTGATGTCCAAGGGAGTTTTACATAGACGTTTTGATGGTGCTTCATGGTCAGCAGATTCACATGCTTTCTTGGCTGCTTCAGAAATGTTGTTGAAAACAGTATCATTTTGCATTTCTTGCAACTACCATCCAGCACAGATTCAATGCTGCCTTAATATCCAGATTCTGCTGCTGCTGCTGCTGCCTGCACTGATGTTACAGCTTTAAGATATCCCAGTACTTTTAGAATAATTTCAGTAAGGAAGGGGAAAGGAAGACTACTGAGCAATCCAATAGCTTCAGTTTTTTGATGACAAAATTTTTCATAAGGGTTAGATGCATTGATTGATTAATTTGAGTATAGAAAGAATGAATTCTTCATCTGAATCCAAGTGTCCAGTCCCAGTGTCCATGTGAACCAACAGGAATTTTAAAGAACAGCCTTTATAAATCTGAGCAACATGCCCCTTCTTAAAAAGTATGTGCAACTGTTCACATACGTAAAAATATTCCATCTCAGATATGTATCATTAGGAATATCTGGGCAGATTCCGCTGTGGCACTGCCCCCAAATAATAGCATCTGTACCTTTAAGAAGAAAAACAAAGGCTTTCTTGTTGGTTTTCTAAAATTGCTTAGTACATTTTATTATTTGTTTTAAAAAAATTAGGAGGGGGCAGAAAAATGGGGGGGCTAGCCCCCCCCCTTACAGATCAACTCTCCCTTCACCGACACAACTTCCTAGTTTCCTTCTGCCCCTGAACAGCTGGGGACAAGGGCTGTGGCGAACAGGAATGCCCAAATGTGAAGGTTTCTACATTGAAGGAAATTTCACTCCGTTTAGGGAAATTGTGTCTGAGAGGAATTTTCTTTTCTTTTCTTTTTTAAAAAGAACCGTGCATATGTGTGAGCGGAATCTCAGTAAACAATAATCTGGTTATCAGCTTAGTTTTTCTAGGGTCAAGATAACTGCACTTTCTGTTCTTGCATCTAGAGGCACCCCAAATAGAAGGCGCTCTCCTACATCCAATAGAGGCTGGCGGCCAGGGAGAGCTGCTTGGGCGCCGCTTGGAGCCGAGGCAAGCGCGCTCAGGCGCCGTGCACCGTGCTTGTGCGCCTCGACTTGCGCGCAACTGGTGGCGGGCTTCTCCCCCTTCTCCCCCTCCTCCGGGCGGGGCCCTTCCTCCTTGCGCTCACGGCGGTGGCTCCTCCAGCGCAGCGCCAAGGCCAGTCGAGCGAAGTTGGGAGCAGCCGCGAAGCCTTGGGGGTGGAGGGTGGGGGGAGCGGCGAGGAGGGGCGTCGCTGCTGCCGCTTGCAAGTATGCAGGCGGTTCCCCAGTTGCCTCGGCGGCGGCAGCAAGCAGACGGCAGGCAGCAGCGGCAGCAGCCGAGGAGGCGTGTGTGAGCGACCCCCAGATGTTGCGCCCGGTGCGGCCGGCCCCCCCTGCACCCCCCACGCTACGCCTCTGGGAGGAAGTTAGCCAATCGAGAGACTTATCTCCCATTCTGCTGACTTCCTGCTTCCTTGCTGCTGGGGTGAGCACAGTGGGAGGCAGAAGTGGCAGTGGCAGATGAGTGGGATGGAACAATGGGGGTGAGAAGGGAGGTAGCAGGGGCAGGAATAAGAAAGGAGAGGCAGTGGGGGAAGAATGTCCTGAGTGCGGAGGAGGAGGAAGGTAGGGCAAGGAAAGTGGAAATCCTGGAGGGGGAGCAAGAAAATGTGCCCGTGGCCCTGAAAAAAAATGTAAAATGCCCCCCCATAGTCACATGTGCCTGCAGGCCTGAAAAGGTTGCCTGCCCCTGGACTAGATGATCTCCGAAGTCCCTTCCAAATCTGATATAAGTAACTATTTGAAGAGAGTCCTCTCATTGCTGTCTCCACTGAGTTCTGAAAATTGCTCAGCCAACAGTGCTTTAGTGAAGCCATGTGTATGGTTAGTGACTAACTATGGGTTGTTCTGGCACCCTAGCACCAGGCTAGATTGGCCTCATCATGTTTAAGTCCTTAGAAAATGATACTTCCTGAGACATCTTGGGGAACCCTTGTCCTGCCTCTAATCCAGTGTTCTCCATTGTTGGGTCTCCAGATGTTTTGGGCCTACAACTCCCAGCATGCGGGAGTTGGGGCTGGGGCATGCTGGGAGTTGTAGGCCAAAAACATCTGGGGACCCAAGGTTGGAAAACACTGCTCTAGTCATTCTACATTCTTGATGTCCTCTCAACTCTCATGTTATCAAAACACATCTTGTCTCTTCCTCTGCAGAGCGAGCGAGCAACACCAACTGCTGCATGTGGCATGCCACGGGAATGGAAGCCACCACAGACTCTTAACATACATATATTGCTGACAGCTTCAGCCATTCCTGTGACTGCCGCCCAAACACTTGGGGTTGGATCCAGCTTTGTCATTAAACCTGTAGAAAAGATACCGCTGGTGGAATGGGACTTCCACATCTCCTCCTCCCTTCAGCTCCGTGTGCCCTCCAAATCTGCTACAGAGGGTTGGGGGGCACTCTGGAGATTTGGAAGGCATGCGGGGGGCTGCAAGCAGGAAGAGAGGATATGGAAGTCCCGTTCCACCAGCGGTATCCTTTCCATGGGAGCAACAACAAAGTTGGATCCAACCCCTGGGTGTAGTGATGATATTAGAACCAGAGGCTGGCCGACCCATGCCCTGTACCCTGAGACCCTTTAAGGGTGTGTGTGTCTTTTGTGTGAGGGAGCAGGGAACTCACCTCCACTCAATTACTAAGGATCCTGCTTGATACCATAATGCCAGGTGTAAAAGAAACACAGAAACAGCTGTGATGTAGGACATAGATCTCACAAGGGAAACAGGAGAGAGGAGGTTCTCAGGAGATTGCTATGGGGAAGGCAAAACCTCCAGGATCTTTATAGCCAGTTGTGACCTTGGATAAAATCCCTTCCCAGCCCTGTCATCCAGTGATATGCAGCCATGTGCAAAGTGGAGTAAGAATGATCACATAAAGCGGTGCGATTAAGTGAGAACAGGGTGGGTTGGCAGGCTTGGAAGGGAATGGCCAGGTCTGTGGAAGGCTGGTCCCGGCGGGGGTTCTCTCTCAGGTGCCAGCATCACTCCTTCCTAACGCTGCAACCTAACTGGCCAAGGGGAGGTGGCAGCAGCAGAATGCATCAAGGCGTGCACCAGGCCTGTTGTTGTTAGCCGGCTGCATCGCACGCAGAGCTCCGTATACCCTATCCAAAGCACTGCACAGGGCACAAAGTGGGCTCCCCAGAGCAAGCAGGATCCAGCCTTCCACTCTTAAGTCTGTAAACAATAAAGAAAACAATTACACTTTCCACACAAAATAAGTCCTGAGTTAGGAAGATCAGCAATTTGTGTTTTTTCCTGCTATTTTTTTTTAATGGGAGTGCAGTATGCTGCTGCCCTATCACAGATAAACTAAAACCCTGGATTTCTCCACTGAATTTTAGGATGTCACTTCCACCCTAGAAAGCTCGGAGCACCTGCTTTACATGCAAAAGATCCCAGGTTCAATCATCAGCACCTCCATGTATGTCTGGGAGAGACTCCTGTATCAAAGCCTGGAGAGCCACTGTCAGTTCATGTAGAACTTGTGGCCCTTCTGGTGTTTTGGTCTGCAGCTACTGTAAGCCCTAGCCAGCACAGCCAATAGTGAGGGGTCATGGGAGTTGTAGGCCAAAACATCTGGAGGCCCACAAGTTATCCCTGGTGTAGACAGTACTGATGTAGCTGGACCAATGGTCTCGCTCTGTCATAAGGCATCTTCCTATGTTCCAGGGAAAATAACACATCATGAGCAAAGGGAACCCCGAAGCTGTCCTGGTCAATTGTTCTTATTGACCAATAAGAAGAAAAATACACAATTTGTGAACCTGCCTCATTGTCAGTCACAGTTCTGCTTTAGCTGAGGGGAAGCAGCGATTGGGTCTTGTATACTGCTGAATATATACAAGCTGCAGCAGAGGGAAAGATGAAAGCAGGACCACTCCATCAGCTGTGCTGAAAGACCAGCTTCACTGGGCATTCCCTCCCTCAACTGTCACCGGGTAACACACACTCCATGATGCTGCAGCAGGGGGAGATGGAAAACAGGGCCATTCTATCAGCCCTACTGAAACACCAGCTCCACTGGATTCCTCCTTTCCCATTCCAGCTGGTCATTATAAGAACTACTATTTAACTTTAAATTGTGTCCGCTCTTTTCCTCTTCTCTCCCCATCCCTTTCTTTTTATGTCATGTATTTTAGCTAGTCTTGTTTTTATTGATTGTGTGTAAGCTGCTCTTGGAACCTTTTTGGCTGAAGAGTGGGGTAAAAACACTTTGAATACATACAGTGAGGAATATAAGGAATTTCTAGCCATAAGAAAAGGAAGGATAAAGGTCACTGGAACTAGACTTTACTAGATTCAAACATTTCTTATACACATAGTAAGTTTATACTTTAATATTTCTTTAGCCATTAAGGGTTACATACAAATGTAAAAAAGCCCAACGGCCTGGCTTTAAAGCAACATTGGAAAGGGGTGATTTGGAGTGGGAAAGTGGCTGTGGTGGGGACCCGTCACCCTTCCCCAACCCACCACTTAACATTTTTACACAGTTCCCTCAAGGTTTGTATGCGATCTCAATGATGCTTTTTATATTGCAGTATATGTTGGCTGAGTCTAGTAGCTTGCCTAAAGCCACCTAGACAATTCATGAGAGAAATTAGTCTTGAACCCATCCACAGTTCTTCACCAAGGCTCATGGAAACCAACAAACCTCCACTGAAGTCACTGCGATGTACTCTCCGGTGTGCACAGGACTGCAGCCTCCATCTTACTTCAGCTGACAAGGGAGACTTCCTTTGTTCTTTCTCACCAAGGCCAATACAACTACCTTCCCCAACCTGGTGCCCCCCAAAAGCTTTGGACTTCAACTCCCATCAGCTCCAGCCAATGGTCAGGAATGCTGGAAGTTATAGTGAAAAACATCTGGAGGACACCAGGTTGGGAAAGGCTACTCTACAAATTAAGGGGAAACTTCCCCCACCCACCCTTTTTTAGTATCCAACGGTTGGTTTTAAGACTTGGTGGGAAAACAAGGATCGCCCCCATCCCCCAAACTACTAGTAATTGCAGATGAATTCAGTATATCTGGAGCCATGTACTGCTGGAGCAGCAGAATCCGAGGCTGCAGCATGCTACATCTCTCCCCAACAAGCTTTGCTGTTGTCAGATTAGAAACCATGACCAAAACAATGCTTTCTCTGATACTTGCTCAATGTTTTAAGGCTGTCACGAGGAGTAGAAAATGGATAGAAGGTTTAACTAAGCTCGATTTCATAACTAGCTATTTGCATGATATGCACATTTGAGAATTCACCTGTGGTGGCAACCTTAGCCCTGAAAGTCTAACTTCCTGAAATCATTAAGACTGCTCACTGAGTGAGGGGCAGTTCTGCCAGTTGAGACTCTTCAATTCCCAAGGGATTTCTGCATTAAAATGTTCATCTGCTCTTGTTGTTTATCCCCTTCCTAACAGCAGAATGGCATCGAAGTTCTTCTTGAAATAATCACCATGTCACAGCATGAAGAATAAGGAATAAAAAGCAAGAGCCGGTGAATTCTTGATTTTCTTTTTTCTCATTGAGTGAGGGTTAGTGTTTTTTTTATTATAAATAAACATTTATTTTAAAGCAAAAACAAAAAAACAATTACAATAAAACACAACAGACACACACATATTTTTTACAAATATTCAGAGCTGTCCACCGGATGACAAGCAACAAGGTGTCCTGAGATTCAGTGAGTACGTATCTTTCAAAAGGGAGATGTGAAGAAGTCCACCTTTTGTTGTTAGCCATTAAAGTCGAGCCAAGCATACGACTAAGGAGGCCAGTCTCATGAGCTAGCTATTCTTGAGGTTGATCTGGCAAAGTTATCCTTGCTGAGTAAGGGAAGAGCTCCAGAGACACTCAAAGCCACCCGAGATTGTCCACATGTTTAGAAAATAGTTGTTCTCTCTCTCTGTGGTAACAGTCTGATAGTCCAGACGGAAGCATAGGTGGAAAACAAGCGTATCCATCTCCTTTGCTAGAATTAGAACTACATGGTAAAATGAATGTTGGAACACTGATTGTCAGGCCTTTTTGCTGATGCAGCCTGAACAGAGCGCAGGACTTGGGGCAATAGCTACAGGAGCCTGTTATTTGTTTTGATGTGTTATTGTTGTTGTTCAAAAGGCAGCACTGCTGAGACTGTGCATTTGAGCAGGGCCGTGCTGGAAGAAGGAAGGGTTCTGACTGGACTACAGAAAAGAAGCCACCAAGATTTTCAAATTGTTTCAGGTGTCTCAGGTTGTGAGTGGACAGCTCAAAACAACTCCCAAAGGCTCTGCTTCATAAAAGACACACGGCCAGGCCCTTTGAAAGAGTCTTAAGTTGGGCACTCAGATTCAGAGGCACCCCAAACCACCACACACTTAAAAATCTTGGTTTGGGTGACATGGTTTTAGTCTTGCTCACTCACCTTTCTAGCACATGGCAGACACATCAGTTTGCCTTTGGCAGAGGCTTTCTGCCCCTCCCCCCACTTTATTTGTAGGACCAGTTTCCTCTTTTAAATAATTTCCAGCCTGTTTCTTGGGTGGGCTGAAATGTCAGGATATGAGATCTGGGAATCAGGAGAACCGGCCCATGAATTTTAAACTAAGTTTTATCACTGCAGTTTGAAGGATGAAAACTATTCTGTGGAATTCAGTTCTGGTTTTCATCTGATCCCCCCAAGTCCCAGCTCTGGAACGGAACGAACAGCCACCCCTCTTGAACAGGTCACAACACATTCAGACCCAAAACCTTTTCCATTTTTTCTCTCTTCCAAGTGAACTCTTAACCATAGTCGGGTTTTCCAGAAAATGGTGAAAGGTCTCTCATGGTTTTAGTGTAGGGCAGGGGTGTAGAACCTCTTTCAGCCCAAGGGCTGAATTCCATTTTGGAGAAGTTCTCAGGGGTTGCATTCCAGTGGTGGGCAAAAGAGACGTGGCAAAAATACCTGCATATTATAGCATAAAGTGCAGTACTGCCAGTAACTAAACCTTAAGAGGGCATTTCAACCTTTTAAAATGGGAAAAAAACTACACAAAAGCTGGGAAACCACCCAATGATCGGTGGTTTGTGGGAAAGGGGGTGGAGCCAGGAGAAGGGGCACGACCATCTGGGGAACCCTGGATGGCCAGATTGGGTACCCCGGGTGGGCTGAGTTGGGGCCCCAGGCTTGAGGTTCTGCACCCCTGGTGTAGAGGCACATATATAGATGACATGCATCTCCTTTTCCCACCTACCAAGTTCTCAGGCTTTCAACTGTTACAAATTGTGAGGGCTTCAAAGGAGTGACGGTGATTTATACTGCTGGAAGTTCTGGACCAATGTTCTTAACTGTGCAATCGTTTTCCTGAAGCTGCCAATGTCACCCCAAAACAAAATTCAAAGTGAATTTGGGAGGGGGTTCTCCTTTTATGAAGCATCTGAGGAATTCTGAGGGAGGCCAAGACTTTTATTAAGATGTGACTTTTTTCATGGTACCACACATTCCTAATCTTTTCTACTTGGACACTGCAACATCATTTGGCATCAGTCAGCCATGTCAAATGAAGCAAGAACTGATTTACAGCAGTCTTTGTATTCTGTCTGTGTGCATGTGTGAAACCATGTGTTTAAGGCTCTATAGATGTATGCCCTAAAAACTAGCATATAGGTATGACAATACAGGATTTTAATTTATCATTCAGTTGCAATTGTTGTCAAGAGCAAATAATAGATTCAAACATGGTAATGCAACTTCACAGCAAAACTCAAACAAGTTGTCTAGAAATTCCACCTTTCACATGTAAAGATCTACAACTGCATGCAACCCATAGCCAGTTTATACATTACGTACAAACTGGGACAAAGAAGATGCATGATTGATGTGTGATTTCTCTGTTTTTGCTTCTGTTTTAATGTCTGAAGTGGGCCTTGGGAATTTTGCCCACAATAAAAGCTGAATCATGGTTTTAAAAGCTCAGATTATATATATATATATATATATATATATGTGGAGGTTCCCCTTCCAGCTGATGATTTTTAAAGGGTGACATGATATATGTTAGGACTTCTGAGGGAGGGGGAAAAAAAGGGATACTGACGGAGATGATAAGCCAGATGGAAAAGCCTTTGGGTAGTGGTGCTCCTTTTAAGTTAAAGAGATAAGGGGGGGGCGTGGTTTACTATACTTGTGGAACAGATTATTGAAGTCAAGAAGTTACAGTCATGCCTTGGATTGAGAGCATAATTCGTTCCAGAAACGTGCTTGTAATCCAAAACACTCTTATATCAAAACGAAATCCCCCCAAAAAAATTTGTACAGAGATTTTTAATTTAAGCCGCACTACAGTACTTGTCTTGCAAGACGTCGCTTGTATATCAAGTAAAAAAAAATTAAATAAATATTTAAAAATTTGCTTGTCTTGCAATACGCTCTCAAACCAAGTTACTTGCAATCCAAGGTATTACTGTATAATGTTAGATTTTTATGTTTATCCAGATTTACTCTTGGTAGTGATGTCCTGGGGTGCTTCCAGATGGAGGGCTCCTACCACTAACAATGAGAAGGCATTTTGCAGTAATTCCATCATTTTTTCCTTAACAGATTTTCTGTGTGAAGGAAGAAGATGGAAGCAGTGGTGGGAAAACAAGGGAAGGCTATGACTGAAGACATAATCTGGACCCCACGGAAAATTCAGTGAATGTGGCAGGACGATGGTGGGATAAAAGCCTCGTCTGGAAGTATCACTGATACTCTTTAAAAAAAAAATTCTGTTCACTGGATTGTGACTGCTTTTTATCCTGGCTATATTTCAATGTTAGTACTTTTATACATGCAAAATAATTAATAATATTCATATTAATAAATGGACTCCCAAAGAACCAAAGCTCAAATGGTGCAATACATGTGCAGCACATTAATAGCATATTTAAATGGTTAGGGTTTCCTGCAATAAAGATTAATGTGGAGGCTCAATCCCTTATACCTCTTGCCACTTCAGTATTTAATGCAGGGAAAACTATCCATATGAAACACATTCACTATTCATGACTGTTGTTGTTGTGAGTACATTTTATCCAGGAACTTCTTATTCCTGAGTATAAAATGTATAGTGGGGTCTAATGTATAAAACGGGGTCTAAGATCCTCAGAAGTTATCTGAGTTTTACAGAGCTCACAGATAATCAGATGTTGAAGTCCCACTTAATGCATTACCAGCAGCAGATGTGGCAAAAGAAGAAACACCAACCAAACGTCTTGTTTCTCTGTATGCATGCAATGTACACAAACTGGTTCTTAAGATTCTCTGGATTTCCTCATGTTAACAACAACAACAACAACAACAACAAAATGCTGCATAGGCTGAAAGGCAGCTAAATCTGCCTAGGTAAAAATTTATCCTGAAATGAACAGGTCCCCAGTCAACTCAGTATAGGAACTGGGTTAGATATGGGGTTTGGGGAGGCTTTCAAATCTTTCAGGAACTGTCAGAAGCTTGGGACAAAATCTACCAGGAAGTTCTTTTGTTTAAGTCCCACTAGTATGAATGGGAACAGCACATGAACATGATTATACCCTTGTTCAGCTTTGGCTCTTTTGAGCTTCTCTGGCTTCCAAGAGGATGGCTACGCCCAACACAGGCTGAGGCCTGGTCTACACATGCAGCAGAATGAGGTGGCAGAGCAGCCTATACCACTTCAGAGTGCAGGTGGCGGAGGGCGGTGGTGGCGGTAGCATTTTTCAACATCTTGCAAATATACAACTAGATCAGAAACAACCAACAGTCTTGTGGCACCTTAAAGACTAACAAATGTATTCTGGCATAAGCTTCCATGGACTCTGTCCACTTCATCACATGCATGGAGTGTTAATCTCAAATTGGCAGATTTATATACATATGCTTGTGGGAGTGGGGATTGTAAATAGTGAGGTCAGAGGGATTTGGAATGCAGAAAGCAGCCTGGGCAACCTTTCTGTGCAATGTGCTAATTTTCTACCTGCAGGGAGGTTTGGGGGAACCTTAAAAATGTGATCCTCTACCTGCAGTCTAAAATAGTCCCACCTCAGCATTCTACCTCATTCTGTGCAGATGTCAGAGCCCTCAGAGCTGCACTGAAATCTGGCCTGGTTTGTGACACACCTCCTCCGTGCTCATGGATCCAGGGGCAGAATAGTGCTCCAAGGTCCCTTGTTTCAGGCAGAAAAGCAGAATATGTATTCTTAATATTCTGGTAATGAATAGTGTTCTCACAATGTTTATGTTGTTATATGGTTAGGGCAGAAAATAAGAAGGCAAAAGAGAGGGGTGCAGGAAATGAGGGAAAAGCCAGTTCTCAGGAAATTCTGTGGAATGAGGATCTGACTGTTGAGAACTCATAATGAAAAAACCACAAAAGCTGGTGACACAAATATGGTGAGCGGAAAAAAAATACTGCAGTCTTCATTCTGCTACTATTCAGCTCTAGTTCAGATACTATCTTGGCAGCAAAGTTGCTGCTGGGAACCTGTACCACACAGGTGTGGTTAGCCACTTTCATTCAATGGCACCAACATAGTTTTAGCTGATTGTATGCAGACCAGGGAAGCTCTTCATTTACAGAGTTAGGGGTAAGCATTCCCTGGCATGGCTAAAATTTGCTCGAACCACAATATAGTTCGTCTTAGGGCATATCTATACTGTAAACATATCATAATGGGCTTTCCCCCCCAAAGAATCTTGGGAATTGTAGTTTGGTTACTGTGTCAAAAACACCCTGCTAAAGATCCCATGGCCTCCACACAGAGAATGACAGTTCCCGGTGTTCTCTGGGGAACAGAGAACCTGTTGTGTCTGCGGTGTAAATACACCTTTAGTCTCTGTGGGACTGAATCCCACAGTCCTTTTTTTACAGAATAAACTGTAACAGAATATTGTTACATTTTCTGCATGTATATGACAGTGATTGCCCAGGAAATTCTGCTAGTATGAGATCCTTACAACCATATTCTAAATATATTGCACAGAACCTGAAAACGATTGGACTACATTCAAAGTAGAGCATTTAAGATGCAGGATTAAAATGTCACCGAAACCAGAGAGGATCCTGCTTCACAAGTTTAATTCATTCTTGAGACAGATACATTCCAAGGGGAATTAAGCTCTGGCAAGTATAGATTTACTTTTTAAAAAAAGCAAATCTCAATAGATATTAATTGGTTGGGTTTGATTATATTATGTTTGTGTTAGTTTGTACACACTGGATAGTTGAGATTTTTGAAAGCACCTCTGGGACATGATTTCTGAAAATAACCTATTTTTGTGTTGCCCAAGGGGAAGTAGAGCATCAAGTGTCAAAATTGTAATAAATGCTGAGTAATGTACAGGCACAAATACATGTACATGTTGCTTAAGAGAAATGCAAAAAGCATTTACTATACCAGTTCTAGAGTTCTTGGTATATTCCATAGGATTAGATTCAACTGAGCAAAGAAGTACATGCAAAAACACAGGACACACCTGACCGAAATAACACAATTGCCTTCTTTGAATGGTAGAGTTCTTCCAATTCTTGTGTGGAGTGCCCCACCCACAATACAGGAAACACAGTATCAGGCTACTCCAAAATAACAAAAATGGTGTAAGAATTTAGAATACACAATATCTTTTGCATTTTTCCTTGTAACCATTAAGACCAAACTATAGAATTGAGGTCTAAACCTTTTTCTTAATTGAAATTCTGCCATTATCTTGTGAGCACAAGAGGTGGACATCTCAGCCATACCACACAGTCATTTTGAGAACGGATGACACCGACCGTTGGAGCTGTAGCCTGAGCAGGATCTGAGATTCCCCAATAAAATGCAATACATTTCAGAAACCGCAATAATGAGCAAAACAGGTCTGGTTTTTCTTGACCATGGCTTCATTTCTGATTAGATTTTGCACACAACTGTCAGTGTTCATGTGTAAAGGTCAATCAAGGGCCCTTATTTGCTGTGCTAGAATTAAAAATGGTGAATCCAGGCCTCAACATTAGCTATACAATATAGGAATCTGCTCATGAGTTGTGAACAGAAGGTCAGCATGATTATTTGCAATCAGAGTCTGATTCTGCTCCATTGAGTTTGCGTAGAGAAAGGAACTAATTCACTCTGTTGGAATGGATCACTGAATCTGGAATGGCTTCCATAATTCACTCTACTGCTATCCCCTCCCCCCCTTATCTGATACAGATGCAGGGAAGGTGAAGACGGCCAGGGAGCTATGAGAGACTCCATGCATTCAACAGTCTGAAAGATTTTTTGTTTTGTTTTTGGATTTCCCCTCTGTAGTTGATAAAAGTGTTCTGATGGATGGAAATTAAACAAACAAAGCACACATCCCTAATCTGCATCTCAGACTGTAGGGGTGTCTAGTACAGCCAGGGTGGTACTTGTTTGCACCAAACTTTGGGGAGAGAGGATTTTGTTTAAAGAGGCATGCATGTAGATGAACACTAGAGTGCACAGTAACATTTTTAAAAAGGCAACCCAGCGCTGGTGAAATTGACAAGGATTGTCTGAAACAAGGAGTCCTCCTGAGAAGCCTGATGAAATGGATGAGCCTGGTAAATTACACAATGCTTTTTCTAGGCTGGCTACAGAAAAGGGGGGAAATCTTTGTCGATTTCAAAATGCTTTTTCCAAAAATAAATGAGTACTGTGCACCCCTAAGCCACAGCTCACTGTCTAAGAGGCAGGCAAAGGCAGTTCTTTTAAAAGAAAA
The DNA here is from genome assembly GCA_021292165.1 of Shinisaurus crocodilurus. Taxonomy (NCBI): domain Eukaryota; kingdom Metazoa; phylum Chordata; class Lepidosauria; order Squamata; family Shinisauridae; genus Shinisaurus; species Shinisaurus crocodilurus. The sequence goes on from CM037880.1 coordinate 95,370,211, forward strand.
GTTTCCCCTCGTGGGATTGCTTTTCTGCTGTGACACTCCACACAAACCCCCTGGCATCTCAGACAATTAGGTGCCAGGTGTGAGGGAATCTCTTAGTGTCCTGGCTGTGTTAGATACTCTTGCATTTGACAATCTCAGATGCAGGCAGGGAATATTTTTTTCTGTTTTTATTTTCTTCTTTCCTGTCATGGCATCTCTTCTCTGCAGAAACTTTCCCCATGGGATGGTTTGTCTGCTTCTGCAGAGAAGTGATCCCATGAGGGGGAGGTTAAAAAAAAGGAGAGCCTTGAATGTGTCAAGGCCTCCAAGGCAGGGAGGGGTAAACAAAAATATCTACCCCTCCTTGCAATGGAGCCCTCCCTGTATTTCTGTACTGCAGAAAGCAGTGGGCCCTGGATCTGTTCCAGAATTGTTTCCACCCCCACAAGACGACGTGGTTCTAGCCTGGATTGCAGTGGGGATGAAAGACTCCACCATCCTCTCAAAATATATACCTAAAGTGCTTCTGAAGTCAAGACTGATGCATGCAGCAAAGGAGTATCTTCTCCAAAACTCTCACAGTTACACCATGGTGGAATCAGGGTGAGAGTGCCTTTGTTACATGAAAAGGCCAAACCACCTGTGAAAACTGGGATGCTGTCGCCATGTTCAAACTCAAGTGCTAGTTTATTAGAGCAAAGGAATGGATGTATTGTCAACAATAGGGGTAACCACAATTTCAGCTCTCTTGCTGGTCTGTATAGAGGATAAATGGTGAGGTGCCCCTAGAATCAGATGACAGTGTTCCAAAAACTAAAATACTTCCAATTGTCTTCTACCTTTACTCTCTATCTGGCTTCCAACCAACAGGCGTCTCCCTTATTTCAATGAAAATGATCAGGAAAGCTACTCACTCCAAGGTCACCTGAGCCACAGCGTCCATGGAACTGTATCCATTTTCCATGAAAATCTCTGTGTACCGTCCCATTTTGATGGCTTCCAGCCATTCACCTACAGATCTGTAGACACCATTTCCCAGTGGGCTGTGTTCACCTAATAAATTTGAAACTCTAAAAAAGAAACCAAGATACACATTAAGACAAACATTTTTTAAAAAAAATCACTTATTTGGGTATTACACTTCTGGTGTAAAATTGTTTTGTGTGGAGTAAGAGCAGCAGGCAATGAGTTATCCAATGGTCTTGAGGTACCCAAGACTGGGTTCTGCACTGCTTAACATCAGAGAGGTCTTTGTGTGGAGTTGACTTTATGAAGAGTTCAAATATTCTTGAACCTGGAGCTTTAATTTTTCATCTTGAAAGCAGTGATTTCAGGAGCTGGCAACCTCCACTCTCCCCAAAGCCCTTCATCTTACCTTTTTGTGGTTGTTCGCTACTATTCACAGCCCCAAATTCCCTTCTGCTGCTATTTTTGCAGCCATTTTTCTCTGCTTCATTCCTGCTCAACTGATTCCATCCAATCAGGGATCATATACTGGATGTGATGCTATCATAATGCTATGCAGCTATTCAGACTTGGTACTTGCTGACATCACTAAGGGCAAATGAGGCCCATTTAAAGTGAGGGAAAGAGCGACATCACTTTTGCAAGACTGATGTCCCTCCCTGCCAGTCCCTCCCCGCCTCACGAGTCAAGACGACTTTACCTTTGCAAAGGGGGAGGGATAACCATTGGCAGTGATGGTTCACCCGAGAAGCAGACGTACTTTCCAGCATGCCTGACCCCTAAGCTTGAAATGACAATTCCGGGAATGGGCAGGGGTGTGATTTCCTGCTGGGACCATCATGCGTATCTGTAGTCTTCTTTGGGGGACAGTAAGAGAAGAAGGGCGTGGCCCATGAAAGCCATACACAGTTTTGGAAACAGCCCTGTCAAATGCTCACAAAACCCAGCCAGGGTGATGATGGTGGGGCTTTTGCACAACACTACTTATTAGTGCAAGATGAACCCTCAAGGCGTTCTGAGTGTGCCCCTATGTTTTAAGGTCCAGGAGATCCCTCCAACCCTCGGTCAGACTATAGGCCACGTTTCAGCGTCTTGTGTATTTGTGCTGGGTCTTGCTGGCTGGGGCAAAAATGAGGACAGAGATTTTAGCATCTGTCACACAGGCATCTGTTTTTAAATTTTAGATGCGCTTGTTTTAAAGCAGGCCTGCACGATACATGATCCATCAAACTGAATGCAACACATCAGCAACGTATTGTTATGGATTTCCTCTCAGATTTTCGGTTTGAATGTCATAATCAGCCACCCTGAAAATAAGCCACAGTGGGTTGGTTGTTTCCTCGCTAACTCGCATTACTCCCACCAATGATCAGACACTGGGCAGGTTCATACGTCACGCCAACCTGCTCTGGCAATAATCTAAGGTGGGTTGGTTGTTCTGTGAACAACCCACAGTGTGCCCGGCAGATGATCAGGCTCACCATCGGTTGTTCGCCCCCTCCTTCTCCCTTGGTCCTCCAGGCGGTATCCCAGGGGACACCATGGCAGGATCAACTGGTGCCTCCCTCCCCACTGCAATCATGAGCCATTTTTGGTTCCTTTTTTCCTGGAGATTGCAAAAGCCGGCTTGACAGCCAGCTTTTGTGATCCCCATTTTGACAGCCCCTTCAAAGTGCCCAAGCAGCACCTTGGAGGGGCTGTCCAAGCTTGCAAACTGATTTAAAAAATTTTTGGACCCCCTAATGTGTACAAATATTTGCGCTTTTCTTTTGGCACTCATCCAGGGGACACAGTGGCAGGACTAAGTTGTCTCCCTGTTCCCTGCCACATTCTCAAGCTGTTTCGGGCTCACCATGGCTTTTTTCCCTTTAACCTTTCCCCCCTCCCTGGAGATCACGAAAGCCAGCTGTCAAGCTACTTTTGCGATCCCCATTTTGACAGCTATGGACAGCTATGGATTTTGTGACCCAGTGACACTTTGGAGGGGTTGCCCATGGTTGTCCAACTTTTTAAAAAATGTTCCCAGTAATTTTCGCAAATATTTGCAAAAATTATTTTATTAGTTGTGTGGTTGTGGGAATGTGGAGCCTCGGGTGGGCTGTGTGCAGGGGGTTGCCTGCTAGCAAAGTCCAGCAGGTACCCACCCTGGGCATTGCACCACAGAGGCTGCAGGTAAGTTTATTTTTCCCTTTGGTTACATCTGACAGCTGTCACAAGGTGAGCTGTCAAATGTAACCAAAGGCGCAAGTGATCTTAGCTCATGAAAAGGGGGTAACATGTCACTCACCCCCTTTGGGGCAATGTTGTGGGGGTGCTGGTTGGGGACTCATGTGTCCCAAAGGACTCAAGGGTATGTTTTGGGGGGACTCATGTATCTCTTCTGCAGTTGTTCCCGAGATTCTACCATCTCAGGAACATGCAAAAGTGTGAGCTGTCAAAGTTTAAGCTCCATTTTTAAAGTAGGATTTACATAGGGTTAAAAGATTTTTTTTCTTTGGTAGGGAACTATAATACCAGTACATTAAAAAATTGGGGAAAAAATCTGAGCAACCATGGGCAGTCCCTCCAAGGTGCCACTGGGAGGGACAGTCCCTTTGAACGGACTGTCCATAGCTGTCAAAACAGGGATCGCGAAAGCTGGCTTGACAATCTTTCACAATCTCCAGGGGGAAAAAAGGTTAAAGGGGAAAAAAAGCATGGCGAGTCCGAAATGGTTCACGATCATGGTGGGGAGGAGGGGAAGCCAGTGCTAGCTGCCCCCAAGTGCCACTGGGGCTGGCATCGGCGGTTGCAAGGGCAAGGGGTTTTGCCACTCTTGCCAAGTGACTCAGTAGCCAATTGCCCGTACCCACGATGGAGTTGGTCACCCTGTTTCAGATGACATTACAACCCATTGTGGGTACAACAATCCTTACAACAGCCCATGGGCTGATGGGGTGGCTTGTTGCCCATGAACAAGCCATCCTGGACAATCGGTCCATGTTTGCATGACACGACGACCCATCGTGGGTAGCAACCCACGATGGGTTGTCGTGTCATGCAAACCCAGTCACAGAGAGAGCAAGTACTGGAGAATGCCTTTTGGGAAGCTGTCTTTCTCTTTCCCTCTGGAGATCTGATGCAGGGCAGTGGAGTTTGCTTTTTGTTGGCGTGTTAAGCTGTGCCTCCACTGATGCTTAACCTGTATATTTGCAAAGAAAATTAAATATTGCAAAACACTATAATCCCCCAATGACCTCCTTCCAAAGGAAACCAAGCCCAAGTAAGCAGTGTAGCCCTGGAATGTCTCTTCACTCGAAGGAGTGGGGTGAGCATAATATTATTATCTCCTACGAGGTGCTTAGCAATGCCTCCTGCTTTCACAGTCCCAGACTGCACTTGGCTTGACGGATCACACACTGTAAACACTTGCTTCAAACCACTGTTTCCCCTGGACCCAAAGTCTCTGGGAAGACTTGGCAGACTCCAAGTTTGAATTAAAAATGCCCATTTACTCAATATGTAAGCATAGTTAGGGCAAAAGCAGAAGCATATTGGCATTTCTGGTAGATGCCACCGGCTAATTTAAAACGAGTAATGGACTCTGCCCTCAAACAAAAAAGTGTTCTGCACCCTGTGATTTCTCCTGACACTTGCTGCTCAATGAAACTTTGCCTTGAGAAAAACCCAATTAGGATATCATAGGATCATAGAGTTGGAAGGGGCCTACAAGGCCATCGAGTCCAACCCCCTGCTCAATGCAGGAAACTAGAGGAGGGGTCTCCCATCCAAGTAATAACCAGGCCTGACCCTGCTTAGCTTTCCACGCTCAGACTAGCTGAGCCAGCATGAGCCACAGGCTTTGTCAGAGAAGATTTCAGTAAAGCTATTCCAATTAATGCTATCCCATAATCTGGCTTTCATATTGGTGCAGGAATCATTAGAATTAGTCTGGTAAAGAGTGCAGAGTTCTTGGCTCTGACCTCCCATTTCTGGCCCCACATAGACTAGAGAAGGGGGTTAAGTAGCACCTTCTCCTCCTCCCTGGCTCAACTTCCAGGTACCCAAAAATCTCCAGGGGAATCCTCCCTGTCCAGACTGCCTCTGGCCCTTAAATGAAAGCTCCCAGTTTATGTCCTCTTCATGCTTCCTCCATCATGACTGTCATCTTTTACAAGCCAAGGGAGCATGGCTCTGTCATATCACATGGCAAGCAGAGCTGGTCGTCACTGCCATGACCTCTGGGCAACTGGCCCCCAACATGCTGGCTCTCCTTAGATCACTGCCTTTCCCCACTCTTGGTTCTCTCTCAGGTCCTCCACATGCATGGATGTGCACACACATACACAAGTGCTCTTAGTGAGAATCCTCATATCTCTACAATTAAAAATGGCTACAGAGAGCTTTTAGGGGGCTGTTTTAGGGATTGCAGAGCAGGCTGATGTCCTCCCAGCCCCCCCACTCTCCATTTCATACCAAAGGTAATCAGTCCTCTGAAGCTATCTTGGCAGCAAGTGAATATTATGGTTTAAAAAGTGTTTATACTAGGTATACACAGCAAAACACACACACCACACCACACGGCTTAATTCATACATGATGCCAAGCCATAGTGTAGAACCCAAACCATGATTTGAGCTTTCAAATGGTTTAAGCAAGCCATGTTTGGAGCTGCTTGTTTGTCTTTGTTTTCCATTCTCTAAGCACTCAGTTTCATTTGTTTGGAAGAACACTCCCATCTTTAGGTGCAAGCAGCCTCTAGAGGCAAGGTGTAGTATCCAATGTTAGTCCTACTTAAGGTAGACCCATTGAAATGAAAGAGACTGAAGTTAGTCATGACTAACTTAAGTTCCATTCATTTCAACGGGTCTACTCTACATAAGACTAACTTTGGATACTACCTAGAGTGATGGCCATAACTATAGTCCATCACTTCAGATATCACAACAAAACATAGTTAACACAAATCATGATTTCTGAATCTCGTTAGCTACCCAATTACAAATCATGATTTGTCAAACCATAGCTAAGAATCCTTAACCATGATTGGTTAACTACTGATTAACTACCTTTGCATTTCAAAAATAATTATAGTCAAGAGTGGGATCTTTGAACCTTGCTGTAAATACTGTCCCTCACTATTGAAAGCTTTTAACCTCACTGAAATCCAAAAAAGTGCCTGCCATGGAAATATGAACAAATAATTTCTTACTGGCAGCTACGTTTATTTCTTTAAAACTATAGTTGGAATCACAACATAACTAGGGTTGATCACTTATCTTTCATCCATGTCCGTCAGAAGAAAAGTCAGTTTGGAGAAGTTATTTGGGCAATGATAAAAAAAACCTGTACTATTTCATCAGATTAGATAACCCTAGCAAGAATGACAGAAGGATAACATAGGGCTGGGTTTTGTACCTGCTTGATGCATTCACCAATGTTTTCAGGCTGCTGGGATTCCGGATGAGCTTGTCCAACATGCAGACAATTTCATCAAACTTGGGCCTGCTGTTCCGGTCCTTCTGCCAGCAATCCAGCATAAGCTGATACAGAGCAGCTGGGCAGTCCATGGGACTTGGCAAGCGATACCCTTCTTCAACAGCTTTAATCACCTAAGGGAGGACAAAGTAGATTCCAGAACATCCTTCCTCAGTGCAAATTGTTTTCACCAGCATGCTTAAACAGCCAGCAACAAGGCCTTTGAAAAAACAACACACAGATTTCTGTGGATGAAACATTCAAATTCTAACTCTGCTATCCACACAAATGAAGGTCTGAAAACGTGTATACTTGGAAAATCATTGTAGAGTCTTTCTTGGGAAGGCTCTTCAGCCATTAGCAATTCATCAACAAGATAAAACTGATTAACTCCATAAGTGTCATTTTGAGCTTCATGGAAGAAGGGTGAAATATACATGAGAAATATAACGTAACCAGAGTATTTAATTTCCTATATTCCTGACCTTGGATCAGGGCACCCCTAGAACCCAGCAAGGCAGCCAACAGGATCACAGTCAGCATTTGCTTTGGCCATAACAAGGACTACCAATAGCACACAAGCTTCCCTTGATGACCACACAATGACACCAATGTATCCATGTCATAATATGGTCCATAAAATCCAGATGGTCTTGCTGAGCACAGCAGTGTCCTCTGGCTGCTTGCCAATAGAGGATATGGATTTCTGAGATGGAAAAAAAGCAGCTACTTCTTGGTGAGTAGAATTGGACCACACAATCACTTCTACGAGTCTTCACATTTAATCATGGTGCATGGCTGTAGTCTTTTCCCCAGATGGCAGAACTATGAATATATGAATACATCAAGAATGTAGTGCTGCCCCCTAGAATAGGGGCACAACTGCACTTGACACTGGCAGATCCATGAACTGCCACTTACACACACACACACACACACACACACACACACACACGACTATAGGAAGGAATCTGATATGGACCACAGTGCTAGCAGAGGTTTGTTATTTTAACCCAGCCTTCCCCAATCAGGTGCCCTTCAGTTGTGTTGGACTTCAACTCTCAGAATCCTGCCAGCACAGCTGAGAGTTGTAGTCCAACACATCTGGAGGGCACCAAGCTGGGGGAGGCTGTCTTAATCCTTTCCTGTTATGCTATTTTCCCAGTGAAGAAGAGAAATTCTAGAAGGAGAAAGCTACATGATAGCTCATGCACAGAGGCAGTATACCTCTGGTTACAAGATCCTGGGGAGAAGCAGGAGGGGAAGTTGTAACCTCCAAGCCCTGACCGTAGGCTTCTAGAGATACCTGGTTGGCCACTGTGGAAATGAGAAGGCTGAGGGAGCGTGGATCAATTCAGAAGGGCCACTGCTAAGTTCCTCTTATAACCACAGCAGAGACTCATACCAGCTCTTAAGCTGGCTCTTTCCACCTGGCCCTCAACAGTTCATATAGTCTCCTCCTGGAACTGGATGCTGAAAGGAGAATGGCTGCCATTTGGTGACCCTTTGGAGGTCAGTGTTGTTGTGGAGGAAGGATGCTATGTTTCGGGGAGAGAATTTATGTGACCGGGAGGCTGGGTAAGCCACGGGGTGGTATGTGTGTATCCTGTGCTACCAAAAAGAGGGAGAGTGTGAAAGAAAGAGCATGTGAAAGAGAATGCAAAAGAAAGAAAGAAAGAAAGAAAGAGAAAGACAGCAAGAGAGAGAGAGAAAGGGAGGTCTGTACCAACGAAAGGTGAATTCAGGGAACTGCATAAATTACGCAAATTTAATATACTATTCTACTATTAGAATAGTACTAGTAGTTGCTTCTACTATTTCATGGAAAGAGGAAATGTAAGGCACTGAAGTCCTGATCCTTGATCACTAGAGATTCTACTGAGCTCCTCACTAGAATCCATCCAAAAATTCACTAGGCATTACCATACACTTTCAAGAGTAACTTAGCATCCATAATTGCTAGAACTTCGCTTTTTAAAATAAAAGCTAAAAGTTGGATCCAGACTTAGCCATACTTAGAGTATGACTAACATTCCCATTGATTTCAATATGGCTACGCTAACTATGACTAAGTCTGAATCCTATCCTAAGGTTCTTAGGGAAATGTGAGAAGGCTATTAGAGCTGGTATAGCGTAATGGTTAAGACACTGATCTGTGAACTAGAAGATCTCTAGTACATATTTCCCCCAAACATAACCTCAACTGACAGGGAGAAGAGGATACCAAACCCCACCTGTAATAATGCTAATGTATCTAGCACGGGTGCTGTAAAGATTGCTAAGAATATGGGCCAATTCTCACTGACGTAGTAAATCTGTGTTGGCTACACTACTTCAGACTGCAGACAGACCTCAACAGGATACATTGTTTGTTGTTTAAAAACCCCCATGCATATAGAAAATCAGTATGTCTGGAATAATGCTACTAGCATAGTGTACTCCTCTCCTTGACACATTTTCCTGTGTGCTTGAATGTGCTCACTGAGTGGAGGAGCATTCCATTATGTAAGTCTGAAGTGGTACCGTCCAGATACGGGTTTATCAGCTCAATGAGAACTAGACAAAAGTAAGTGTTCAGGGCACTTTATTAAAGGAATTTAATATTATTTCTTACTATACTATATTGTTTAATTATTACTTAATAAATGTATATCCTGCCATTTGGCCTGAAGACCTTAAATGTGGCTTAGGGTGCCATCCTATCGATTGCGCCTCCAGTGTTCGTAAGCATCCGGTCTCGGACGCTTATGAGCATCCAGTGCAGAGCAGGAGCGCAGAGGTGATCTTCGCCTCCCAGCTCCTCCCACTCTGCAGTTCAGCTTGATGACAGTGCAGCGCTTCAGATGGGGAGGGAAGGAGACTGGAGCACCGCCAGGATGCTTTGTGGCAGTCCCAGCCTCCTCCCGCCCCCTTTAACCGCTCTCCAAAGTCGCTTTTCCGACCTTGGAGAAGCAGCTGGCATGGTTCTTTCCATGCTGGCTGCGGGGTGGGTGGGTATCGGAGTACGGATACCCAGCTCTGAGTTCGGAGCTCTGTTTCCGACCTTGGATCTGGGAATCTGAAATATCTTTTGGCCCCCCAGATGCTGTGTAGGGACCATAAGATCACTCTCTTAGTAGATAAAGTCTACGTTGTGCTCTTTTCAGTGCCAGGTGAAGACCTTCTTATTTTCCCAGGCATTTTAGTCTTTCAGTTTCTGTTGTTCTAAACCTGTCCTTGTATTTTAAATCTTTGCACTGCTGCTAGGTTTTATTTTTTATTTTATACTGTAGTTTTAAACTTTTTACACTTTTATATTGTATTTTATCATGATGTATTTTATGGTTTTAATTGCTGTGAACTGCCCAGAGAGCTTCAGCTACTGGGGTGATATAGAAATGTAAAAACTAAATAAATAAAGTCAGGAACAATAACATTAACCATTATATTATTCCGGGTGAGCGAGAAATTTGGCAAGAACGAACTTTTAAATTGGGAATTAAGCCTTTCAGGTGAAGCAGAGTGTAAATCAAAGTAAATAAATATGGAGATACATACAGGAAGAGAGAAGGAAACAAAGGATCAGAGCATGGAAAGGAGCTGATCTACGGCCATGTACAGGAGATCGCCAGGAGGTGGGGAATAAGAGTAGAAGAGATGATGTTGGTGGGAGGGAAATGAGCATGATATTGCCATCTATGTACATGGTGCTTTACAAAGAAGTCTAAAGGATATCTGATTATTTCAATTACACCTACTTTGTCTTAGATACAATAGGATATTGGTTGTTAAAGGCTTTCTGGAAAAAAACGAGTGTTGAGATTAATAGCTAGTGTCAAACTTCTTGCTCTAGGATATATTCAAAAGTGATTTTTTTAAAAAAATCTGCAATATATTTTAAGAGCATTAATTGTGCTTAAAATTATACCTATAAATAACCTGAGACATGTGAGAAATATTCTCATTTGAAATGGAACCCCTGAAGATCACACCCTTTCACTCTTCTGTAATTAATTCAGAGTAACTAGCAAACCTGAACCTCTACTGACAATTACTAACGTGCATTAAAATTGCCATCTCATTTGTTAGCATGCATTGAAAGAGTGCTGGTGGGGATCCGCACGCTTATCTGCATTTAATCCCCCTGACTGGGAGTACAAAAGGGTGATTGAGGCATGTTTAAAAGAGTAACTAATCCACATTTAGAGAGTGTGTGTACACTCCCCTAAGACTCATTCATGGGCTGAGGTCAAATGTGGATCCAACCTGCTCAAACACTATCGAATAGACCACACAGCCTCCTCTGCTTTCCCAGAGGAATCGCACTGGCTAGCACTATGGCTGGCCCTGGAGGATTAAGCTGTGTGAGTCTGTCAGTGTTTCTGAATTGAGCAATAAAAATGCATTCATCCCATGACAGCCCTTCATCTTAAAAATAATACTGATGGATGCTGAATTAAGCCCTATTCATGGGATGACAATGTTTCTGCCAAGGGAACCTGTCCTGCCTTTGTTGTTTCACTTTATTGCAAAGTGTGTTTGTGCCACTGGAATGAAAGGGCTGGCAACAAAAGAGACGGCACAGAGAAAGTGGGAGCATTTCCCCAGGTTTCTGCAGCACAGCTGCTGCTCTGTGAAATCTCCCCTTGGATTTTCACAGATATAGCTGCCTTCCTGCATTGCTGGTATCATATGCCTGGTACACACATACCCCCGCCACCAAACGGGTGATTTAAAATGTCTTCCACAAAAGCACATAAAATGTCTCCCCAAACCAGTGCTGTGCACCACATGCATATTATTATTCCAGGAAGCAGCCATCCCGGACAGCTGAATGTTGGGAAAGAAACTCTCTATGGAAAGCAACCTGTCTCGGGGATTCCACAGACCCACCAGCTTTGGTCTGAGTAAAAGTGCTCTTGGAGGCCATGCAGAGGAAAAGTGCCCAAAGCCTGGCTCTGTTCCCAAGGCCAGGGGTTCAGTCTTCTCATGAGGAACCCAAATCAAAAGCTTTCCTTCAGGGGTGCACAACCTTTTTGGTCCTGAGAGCTGCTGCAGGAGGCACTGTGAGTGGGGCACACATGCCACGCATACATCCAAACACCCTTATCTGCCTGGAGTTTCCCTTGCTGGTGCTAGCAAAGGAATCCCTTCTTCATCTCCGATCTCTGCTGAGAGGTCTCTCAGTAGAGACTGGAAATAAGGAAGGGGTTAAATTGCTAGCGCTATTTTTGGCAGCAGATACTGTATGGGTGTGTGTGTGTCTGATGGGTTGCCAGGAATGGCACAGTAAGCTGCACATTTTGCACCCACACTCAACCACCTAAGGCAGGGGTGAATAACACATGGCCCACTGGCCACATGCGCCCCCTGCCACCCCGTGTCCCCCACTCCCCCAATACACTCTGAAAAGTATTTTGGAAACAAAATGGCAGAGTAGTGGCCACAGAATGCTAAAAAGGAGAACTCTAGTTTACTATCAATCAATTTTTCCCATTTTTATGCTTCGTAGCCACTAGAGTGTGTGAAAAGGGTCAAATTTGGCCCAATAGCAAGCTAAATGTAGCCTTTTTTAGCACTATTGAGCAGTATGTAGGGTTTGCCGCTAAATTTTGGTGGCAAACTGGTGATTTTTTAAAAAGCGGCTCATGGAGTGGGAGTCTGGGGGGGCGAAAATGGTCCATGCACCTCCTGCAGTTGCCCACCCCTCATCTGTGGCCCCTTACTCCTGGCAAAGATGAGAAGGGGCACACCTGGAGGCTGCCCAGTAACAACAGGGTGCATGGCCCCATGTCATGCTCTGTCCCTTTAAACTTCTGCTTGTCTGAGGTCAGGCCCCTGTTGAAGAAACATCCATCCTCCCTGAGAGCTTGGACCAGGTTTGAGGAGCCCCTGGGCCAGAGGCCCTCTGGTGAGCCCCCTTGCCCACCGGGGTTTATGTGGCAGTGACAACAGCAGCACTCCAAGCAGAACAGGGCAGCTGGATCTAGTCACCATTTTAATTCCCCACCATGACCTCAACGCAGCATTGCTCCAGGAAATTTAAAATGGCAGATAGAGTGCTGGGATGTATTTTTTTTAGGAAGGGGGGTTCAAGGCAGCTGTCAGTGGTGGGCCTGGCAGCTACCCAAGGATCCCGGGCCACTGATGCCAGCTCTGGCTTGGACTGAGAGCTGTCCCAAGCCTTGAACTGCTGCTTGGTAAGACCTGCCAAACTGATGTTCCAGATCAGTCCCCTTCAGGCCTTGTTTGGTGGCCCGGCACAGGCCTGCTCTGAACAGGACAGAAAGCACCTCAAATTGCATATCACGTTCACCATTCAGAAGCACAGACAGCGGACTTCGGGTGAGGTTTTTCGGCAGGCAGATGCTCTCTGAAGACGGGGAGGCTGATAGTGGTAGAAAAACAGCTGGAAGCAATTTCAGCTGACATAAATCACCCCAGTTTATTGGGGAGAACGAAGAGATTAACCACAGACACCCCGGGCGATCGGTATCTGTGTATTCACTGTTTAAGCGAAGGCTTGTTCAGTGGAGACATTACACCGGTCAGGGGGGTTGGAAACTACATCTTGCTCAAACCGCTAATCAGAGCTTTAAAAGACACTTAGCCTGCAAAAAATCTTCATTTCCCAATGATTTATGGATTACAAACTATCTATGATGAAGGGAGTTTCCTACTACAGCAACTAAGGACTATATTATGGTGAGATAATTCCTTTTTTCCGGGACTAAAAAGAAGGGGGGTTGCGAAGAACACAAGACGTTGGAGGCTTTAATGGCTAAAAAATCCGGGCAAAAAGTTAATTAAGGAGAAGAAGAAGAAAGGAGGTATCCTATTATGACTATCCTTTCTCGCTGTTTGCATTTTTAATAATTTTATCATTGACGAAAGTTTGGCTGTGAAAAAGTTGCTAGAAAAGAGCTGGCTGCTGTGGGATTGTTGCTGGATGTTTTGGTTATGACTTATGAGTTCCATAACAAGCAGATAAGAAGTCTAAGCCTGTTGTGTTAGAGATGTGATTCAAGAGGTCTTGAAATCTGAGCTCTTACTAGAGGAGGTTTTTTCCCCCCTTCTCTTCCTCACTTTTTTTTTTTTTTTTAAACTTGGCTCTTTGATTGTATTATACAATGGCTGCGAAAAAAGGTTCAGGAAGTAGGAAAGCATCTTTGGATCTAGGTTCAGGTAAGATGGTTACGCCAGAGTTACTTCAGAATTTATTTGAAGAGTTGGGAAATAAACTGGACAGTAGGATGGATAAGATGGAAAACAGGATTAATGCCTTTGAGCAAAGTATGGATGAAAAGATCTTGAAAATGAAAATGGATATGACTGATGCAGTTAAAAAACTGGATGGGTCAGTAAAGCAAATCTCGGGTGAGGTTAAACAGATTGCTGATAAAGTTGAAATATTAGAGAATAAACCTGAAGTGATAAGCAGAGAAGTTGAAGGGGAGCTAGATCACATGTCCTTACTGGAACTGAGAGCAAATGAACACTGTCTGAGATTTAGAAATATCCCAGAGATGGAAGAAGAGGATACTAGAGATAGAATGATTAAAATTTTGGCGGATTTTCTGGCCTTGGATGAAGGAGATATGGAAATAGAGCTTGACAAGATTTATAGAGTTAACTCTGCCTATGCCAGAAATAAAAGAGTACCAAGAGACATCATGGTTCAGTTTGTTAGGAAGAACACAAGGGATCAGGTTCTTCAAAAACATTATGCTACAGGATTGAAGGAGGAGGATAACTCTATAATTGTTCTGAAAGAAGTACCTATTAGATTTTTACGTAAATGGAAAGATTATGCCTTTTTGACTGTACTGCTGAAACAGAAAAAGATTGCTTTTCGTTGGGAGATTCCAGAAGGTGTGGTTTTTTCCTTCAAAGATCAGAGATTCAAGTTGAATTCAGTTCAAAAAGCCAGAGATTTCCTAGAAAGATTTAAAAGAGACTTTGAGGAGATGAAACGGGGAGAAGAAATGATGGCCTTGGCCACAGGCACAGATTAAGATTAATATATATATGTATATTTTAAATTTTTACTGATTATGGATTACAAATGTTTAACACGGAATATTAATGGCGCAAATGCCCCTCAAAAGAGGAAAAAAGTATTTTACTATTTGAAAAAAATTAAAGCAAGACATCATTTGTTTACAAGAGACTCATATCAAGAAAAAAGATATAAAGTATTTGGTCTATAAAACATTAGGTGAAGAATTTATCTCGGCACATGCTAAAAAGAAAAATTGTGAGTTGCTTTGTATATTAAATCCCATTTAAAACCAAAATTAGTATTTGCTGATGAACAAGGTAGATTTGTGAGAGTAGAAGTCAACTTAAATGGATCTAAGACAATGGTGGTGGGAATTTATGCACCTAACCAAGATAAAGCGGTGTTTTATAAGAAGCTTATGGATATTCTAATGGATTTATCATATGGAAGTTGGTGTTTGATGGGAGACTGGAATGGGGTTATGCTTCTACAAATGGACAGAACTTCAGAAAGAAATATTACAAGTTATCAAGGAAAACTCCCAAAAAGCCTTTTTGACCTGATGGACAATCTGAGACTGGTGGACTTATGGAGGCAAAAGAATGGTGATTCAAGGGAATATACTTATTTTTCTGAGAGACACAGATCATTTTCGAGAATAGATATGTTCCTGACAACTAAAGACTTTGTTACTAAAACTTCTAAAATAGAGATTTTACCAAAGACTTTCTCAGATCATAATCCTGTGACTATGGTTTGCAAAAGAAAGTCCATTGTTTTTAGAGGGAGATTAAATGAAATGTTATTACAAAATACAGCTGTGTTGGAAGACTGTAAAAAGAAACTAAAATAATTTTTTGAAATTAATTTAGATAAGGGTACAGATTTGAGAATGGTTTGGGATGCAAGTAAAGCTTTTATTAGAGGTTATTTTATACAGTATAATACTCAACTTAAGGCCAAGAGACAAGAGAAAATGCAAAAAATTCTGGAGGAAATAAAAAAGAAGGAGGAAGAATTAAAGATCTCTCCAGGAAACTCAAATATTTTCCAACAGATTAAAATTTTGCAACAACAGTTATCTATGGTAACAACAAGAGAAATGGAAATAAAATTGAATTATATGAAACAGAGGAACTTTGAATTTGCAAACAAACCTGGGAGATGGTTGGCTTATAGATTGCGAAAAGAAAGAGAAAAGAAAATGATAATAAAAATACAAGAGGGCGATAAAGTATTAACAGACAATAAGGAGATACAAAAATCATTTTACTATTATTATTTGAATTTATATAAAGGACATAATGTTTCATCAGAAAAAAATAGATGAATATATTGAAAAGCAAAAGTTACCTAAGATTACAGAGGAACAGAGACATATTATGAATGGTCCTATAACAATAAGTGAATTGGTGGGTGCTATAAAAAAGATTAAACCAGGAAAGGCGCCGGGACCGGATGGACTTTCTGGTAAATACTATCAGAGATTTGAAGATGAGCTCATATAACCTTTACAAAAAACGATGAATTCTATTTTGCTAGGAGGCCGGATGCCGGAGACATGGAAAGAGGCAAATATAACATTAATACCTAAAGAGGGACAAGACTTAACCTTAACAAGAAATTATAGACCAATATCATTACTGAATAATGACTACAAGCTGTTTACAATGATATTGGCGGAAAGATTAAAAATAATTCTTCAATAATTTATTCATTAAGATCAATGTGGTTTTTTACCTAAAAGACAGCTGAGGGATAATGTTAGAACAGTCTTAGACATTTTGGAATACTTGGAAAAACATAATGAAAAACATGCTGCATTGATTTTCTTAGATGCAGAGAAAGCGTTTGACAATTTAAATTGGGGGTTTCTATTTAAAGTACTGAAGGAAATGGATTTTGGAGAGAACTTTATAAAATGGATAAAGTCAATTTATACTTCACAAACAGCACAAATAATTGTCAATGGCGATATGACGAAACCGTGTGGAATACATAGAGGAACAAGACAGGGTTGCCCATTATCACCTTTGTTGTTTATTCTTGTGCTTGAAATACTGAACAGAGATATAAGACAAGATGATAGAATTGGAGGCATAAAAATTAAAAAAGAGTCTTATAAGCTGAGAGCTTTCGCAGATGATTTGGTGTTAACTTTGGAAGATCCTCTGAAAGGAATAGAAACGTTAATGGTTAAATTGAAGGAGTTTGGTGCTGTAGCTGGTTTTAAGGTTAATAAACTAAAGACAAAGATATTAACAATAAATATGAAAATTCAAGACCAAATAAAATTGTCAAATAAATCAGGTTTTAAGGTTGAAAAGAAAGTAAAATATTTGGGTATCACTTTAACAAATAAGAATTGTATGTTGTTTCAAAATAATTATGTAAAGTCTTGGAATGAAATGAAAAAAGATTTAGAAAGATGGGATAAAGCTCAATTGTCACTTTTGGGGAGAATAGCCACAATTAAGATGAATGTATTACCTAGAATGTTGTTTTTGTTTCAGACTATTCCTATTGTGACATCGCAAATATCATTTAAACAATGGCAGAAGGATATATCCAGATTTGTATGGCAAGGGAAAAAACCACGGGTTAAGTTTAAGATTTTACAGGATGCAAAAGAAAGAGGGGGGTTGGGTCTACCTGACCTGAAGTTATATTTTGCTGCTTGTTGTTTAGTATGGATCAAAGAATGGGTTTTGTTGAAAAATAGTCGATTATTAGATTTAGAGGGATATGATTTGAGATTTGGATGGCATGGGTGCATGTGGTATGATAAAGTTAAAGTGAATGTAGAATTTAATAATCACTGTGTTAGAAGTGCCATTTTGAAAATTTGGAATAAATATAAACCTAGGTTTTGTCAGAGAGTACCATTGTGGCTATCAGCACAAGAAGCCCATCATAGAAGAGAAATGTTAAGTAAATACAGTTGGTTGACATATCGTGATTTGCTGAATTTTTCACAAGATGAATGTAAAATAAAATCAAGAGAAGAACTGATAAAAGAAGGTCATACATGTCAATGGTTCTCCTATTTACAGATGGTAGAAAGGTTTAAAGTTGATAAAAGGTTGTATGATTTTGAACAGAGTGTATCTGACTTTGAAAGGGAATTATGTCTAAATGATGAACATCTTATTTCAAGAATGTATAAGCTTTAGTTGAAATTTGAAACTGAGGAAGAGCAAGTGAAGGAATGTATGATAAAATGGGCTGAAAATTTTGGCTATAATATATTAATGACACAATGGGAAAATATGTGGTTAAAAGGTTTGAAATTTACTTTATGCTCTAGTCTTAAAGAGAATTTTTATAAGATGATGTATCGTTGGTACTTGTCGCTGGAGAAACTGGCTAGAATGAATAGCGGTGCATCAGATATATGTTGGAAATGTGAACAACAGGAAGGAACCTTTTATCCTATGTGGTGGACATGTAAGAAAGCTAAAAGATTTTGGGTTGAAATTCATTTATTAATGCAAAAGATTTTAAGGATTACTTTTCAATTGAAACCAGAGGCTTTTCTATTGGGAATAATGGACAGTCAGCTAGAAGGAAGATATGGAACTTTATTTTTATACATGACAACGGCAGCGAGACTACTATATGCACAGAAATGGAAAGGTCCAGCAGTGCCTACGATAGAAGAATGGTTGGTCAAGATGCTGGAGCTGGCAGAGATGGCCAAACTTACATCACTAATTAGAGAAAGGGCAACATCTGCGTTTATTATTGAGTGGAAACCTCTAATTGACTTTTTGCAGAGACTGGAAAATAATAATTTGTGGATTTATGGAATAATAAGTGAATTTGGGACAACGGGAAGAAAGAGATTTCTCATTTGGATTATCGAGTAAGAAAAATTATTGTTACCTGTATTTGCTGTAGAAGAAGATTGGAGGTCTATTTTGTTTTGTTAATTATTATATGTTTGATATTATCATAGAATCATAGAAATCATAGAAAAGTAGAGTTGGAAGGGGCCTACAAGGCCATCGAGTCCAACCCCCTGCTCAATGCAGGAATCCAGGTCAAAGCATCTCTGACAGATGTCTGTCCAGCTGCACCTTGAATGCCTCCAGAGTGGGAGAGCCCACCACCTCCCTAGGTAGTTGATTCCATTGTCTTATTGCTCTGACAGTCAGGAAATTTTTCCTGATGTTTAGGTGGAATCTAGGTTCCTGTAACTTGAGCCCATTATTCCGTGTCCTGCAAACTGGGATGAACGAGAAGATCTTTGCCCTCCTCTGTGTGACATCCCTTCAAATACTGGAAGAGTGCGATCACTGGACGCAGTACTCAAGATGAGGCCTAACCAGTGCCGAGTAAAGGGGAATTATCACTTCCCGCGATTTGGAAGCTATACTTCTATTAATACAGCCCAAAATTGCATTTGCCTTCTTTGCAGCCACGTCGCATTGCTGGCTCATATTCAGTTTGTGATCTACCACAATTCCAAGATCGTTCTCACTTGTAGTATTGTTGAGCCAAGTGTCCCCCATTCTGTAACTCTGCATTTGGTTTCCTCTCCCTATGTGTTTGTTTCATATAGAAATTTAAAAAAAATTGGAAAAAAAAGAAAAAAAAAGAAGCACAGACAGCAATAAAGCAGGAATAGAACCACTGCTGCTGTACATTACCTGTGAGGCTGACTTTCTTGCCCATTCATTTGCTGCTTCTCTCCCCCTCCTCCCCCGCTCACAGATTCAACAATAATATTTTCATACCTGCTGCCTGCTTGGGACACTGAACTGCAACAGCAAATAATGGGTTTTAGGATAAAGAACAGAAAACCATGAATATACGTGGCACATCTTGCTTGATACCTGAAGCGTTTTCTCACAGAGAAGGCAACTGCAGTACTTACATCTTGATTGGTCATCTCCCAGTAAGGTCTCTCCCCATATGACACCACTTCCCACATCACAATCCCGTAGCTCCAGATATCACTGGCAGAGGTGAATTTGCGGAAGGCTATAGCTTCTGGAGCTGTCCACCGGATTGGGATTTTCCCTCCCTAGGAAGAAAAACACTCTATTTTTTAAAAAACACATGCTTTCTCAGAGTGCCAAGGGAGACCATTTTCTGTCCTGACTGGGGTGGGAAAGAGATGTAGAATTTCTAATGTAAATTTGTTTTGAGAGCATGAAAGCCTCTTTCCACATTATCTCACCCTATACGTGCCTGCAGGTTGACTACTAATTGCCTGTCCTGAAGGCTCGTTTAAATTTCATTTGAGCACCAGAACACGTATAAAATTCACATCTCAATTAGGTCATGGTAGCTGGTGGGGAAAAATCCAAACAAACAAGCAATCAGCACAGCATGCTCTCCAGCGAAGCCGACTACATAGTATGAAAATACCACCTCACAATTTTCAGGTCAAGGCTGCATGTTAACAAAATCCTCAGGTTAATGACACACAAACTCTGAATTCTGATTGGTAAGGAAGGGAGATGGCAAAGGTCACACCCAGAGCAATCTACATGTTCACAGTCTAGAAAAGAAATACTGATACTTGATCCAACAATTCTTTGCTAGGCAGCTTGATTTCCACTGTAGACACTGAAATCTGCATTGTATGGTAGAAACAGAAAAAGTTAAACAAATGACTTTCTTCAGTGATGGCATTGTATAACCAAATTTGATGGATTGGGATTGTAGTTATTGACATCCAGTAATGTCAGGACATCTGATATAGCATTGTGACATCATCCCATTAATTACATGATCCCTGACTGGTTGGATTACCCTTTTGACTGATTCAGGTGGGGAAACTAGCTCTGAAGGAAGAGGAGCCAGGGAAAATGGAGGGAATGTCTTTTTTCCTGCAGAAGAAATTTCTATCCCACCAGAACTGGCAGTTGTTACTCTCAATCAGAAGATGCTTACATTGGTGTCAGGGCTCAACCAAACTCCGGGGCAGGCAGCAGCGGGAAGCGAGGGCAGGAAGAGGTGACTGTCACAAGCAAACAAGGATCGACAGGCAGATAATAATAACTATTATGTATAATGTGGTTGGCAATAGGCTGGTGCTCAGGAGCAAGGGAGGTGAGGTGAGAGACTGCATAGAAGTCTGTGTGGCTACTCAATGAGGCAAAACAATGAAGACTGAACCCCGACAAGACCGAGGTACTTCTGGTGGGGGACAAGGGGAGGTTAGGGGATGTTGACCTGGTGCTGAATGGGGTACATCTACCCCTGAAGGACCAGGTCCGCAGCTTGGGGGTCATTCTAGACTCCCAGCTGTCCATGGAGGCTCAGGTGGCAGCGGTGAGCCGGGGAGCGCTGTATCAACTCCATCTGATACGGCAGCTGCGCCCCTACCTTCCTAATCATCTGCTCCCTTCAGTGGTTCATGCCTTGGTCTCCTCTCGCCTAGACTACTGTAATGCGCTCTACGTGGGGTTACCCTTGAAGACGGTTCGGAAGCTACAGCTGGTACAGAACGCAGCGGCTCGCCTGGTTAAAGGCAGCCGCCGGCGGGATCACATCACGCCAGTGCTCAAGGAGCTACACTGGCTACCAGTTGCTTGCCGAGCTGAATTCAAGGTGTTGGCCTTGACCTTTAAAACCCTATACGGCTCCGGTCCAGTCTATCTCAAGGAGCGTCTCCAGCAACACCAAGTGGGCCGCTCAACAAGATCTGCCACAGACGGCCTTCTCCTTGTCCCTTCAGCCAGAGCAGCTAGACTGGTCGGGACGAGGAAGAAGGCCTTCTCTGTGGCAGCCCCCTTACTATGGAACTCTCTCCCAAGTGACCTCCGCCATGCCTCCTCTCTGCTTAGCTTCCGCCGCTCATTAAAAACTTGGTTATTCAGGCGGGAATATGGGGTGGGCTAAGATTTTAAAATTTTATACTGTTTTAATGTATTTTAATGGAGAAAAATGTTTTAATGTATTTTGTTCTGTTTTATTTTCTGTACATCGCCCAGGGTGGCCAGTTTGCTGGCCAGATGGGCGATAGATAAATGCAAATAATAAATAAATAATAAAAGACCCTAGTGGAATTTTAAAGACTGACACATTTATTGTGGCATAATCTTTGGGGAAAGGAGCAGACTTGGATGTGAGGGTTTTCTAAGATCTGGTGTGCCTGTTGGCCTGTGGAGTCATTGGACTGTAGTTAGGTTAGAATTGCAGCCTAGAGGGCATCCTTGACCCACAAAGTCTAATCTATCTGTTTTGCTGGGGCCCAGGAGGCACTGGAAACTGGCTGTTGAAGGCCTTGATTCAAGGAACCCCCCACTGTCTTGCAACTGGGCAGCAAAGCCCGCATGACAGCATATTGGAAGAATATCCAGAACTGGTTTAGCACTCCCCCACTATTTTCTCTAGCTCCTCAGCCCATTCACTGCTGTGGGCACCAGGAACTTACTCTCGTTGTGTAGGCAGCTTCAGGATCATCTTCAAGAATTCTGGAGAGTCCAAAATCAGACACTTTACACACTAAGTTACTGTTGATTAGGATATTTCTGGCAGCCAAGTCTCTGTGTACATAGCCCATGTCAGATAGGTACTTCATCCCAGACGCTATCCCTCGAAGCATGCCGACCAGCTGAATTACAGTGAACTGCCCATCGTTCTTCTGTAAAAATAATAGAGAAATAGAATGCCAAGCAATTGGCTGAAAACCCTGAAAAGGGAAGCTGAGTAGTTGACGGAAGTTTAGTAATTGATCCTGAAGACAACACAGTTTCACCTTTGCATTATTCCAACAGCGCAACTCCCTGGGAACCAGAGGCTTGTATGTTAAACATTCCCCCCTATTCATTCATGAAGCAGATGTCCTGCTTGTGGATGAATTAGCCACCAAAGCAGGTCAAGCAGAAGAGCAGAGAGTGGGTTTGGGTGGGTGGGGATCATCAAGGTATGCAGCAACATTTGGGATTTCTGAAGGAAAAAGAAGCCATGCGTCACATGTGCAAAAGAATGGCTGGACTGCGCATGTGTACTTGGAGGATTCAGAGCATGAGCAAGAGCAATTAACTCAATGCCACTAGGGCACAGTGTGGAACCTGAGGTCCAGGGCTCCCATCTGGCTGGCCGGGGGTCCCAATCCGGCCCTCTGATGCTCCAAGATGGCCGAGCCCCCTTCCCCATGCCCCAAACCTTTCCTCCAACCACTGGTTGTTTGGTGGCTTCCTGGCTTTCATGCTGTTTCCCCCCCTCATTCTAAAACAGTGTTCTCCAACCTTGGGTCCCCAGATGTTTTTGGCCTACAACTCCCAGCATGCGCCAGCCAGCATAGCTGGCTGGGGCATGCTGGGAGTTGTAGGCCAAAAACATCTGGGGACCCAAGGTTGGAGAAGGACAGGTTGCTTACCTGTAACTGTAGTTCTTCGAGTGGTCATCTGTGCATTCACACACATATGGGTTCTCTGTGCCTGCGCAGAGATTGTTTCGGGAAAGAATTCTAAAGCTGAGGAAAATCAGGCGGGAGCCCCCTCCCCCATTGTGCATGCTCCTTAGCGCAGCTCCCGCCCATTACCTCAGTTCCCTGAGACCGCCTATTGAGACCCTCGGGACCAAGCATAACATTTTATGATTTCGACATCGATGCCTGCCTCAACATCAATGTCTGTCTTGAGATCAAGAAGGAAAAATAGTCGTCATCCAACCTCCATCTGGATATCCATCGAACTCGATGTAGACACCGAGCGAGGAAGGAGAGCGGGTTGTGTGAATGCACAGATGACCACTCGAAGAACTACAGTTACAGGTAAGCAACCTGTCCTTCTTCGTGTTCTCTGTGCATCACACACATATGGGTAGAGTAGCAAGCTAACTTACCAGAGGTGTTTCGGTGTCAGTAGTCACGGAGTAATTGATGAAAGAACCGCCCTGCCGAACGCGTTCTGCGCCCTGGCTCGAACATCGAGGCACCATAGTGTCGGATAAATGTTGAGGGAGAAGACCAAGTCGCCGCCTTGCATAAGTCTGGCAAAGGGACTCCTCTCCTGAATGCTGTCGACATCGAGAAGGTCCTGGTAGAATGAGCTCTCATGGACACTGGCAAGCTGCGGTTAGCGAGTTGATATGCCAGCTTAATAGTGTCCACAATCCAGGACGACAGTCGTTGTTTGGACACTGGATAGCCTATTCTGGGAGGCCCATAACAAACGAAAAGTTGTTTTCTAATAGACTCCGTTCGGGCTTGATAGGAGGCAAGTGCCCATCGGACATCGAGACCGTGTAGTGTTCTCTCGATAGCCAAAGATGGAGGCGGAAAAAAACCGGGAAGAACAATGTCTTGACCTAAATGAAATTTGGAAACGACTTTTGGTAAAAATTGTATATCTGGTCGAAGCACCACTTTATCTTTGTGAAAAGTCGTGTATGGAGGATCGATTCTTAGGGCACACAGCTTGCTGGCCCTTCTGGCTGAAATTATTGCTACTAGAAAAATCGTTTTAAACTAAAGCAATCTCAAGTCTATTGTTGTCATTGATTCAAATGGTGGCTTAGTGAGAGCCTTTAGAACCAGAGGAAGGTCCCATCCAGGCATTAAGCTTTGAACTGGAGGTCTTAGGTTTCTTAGACCTTTCAAGAACTGCTTTACCAGGGGGTCTGTAAAGATCGATTCCTTTAGATGATGTTGTTCTGTATGCTGAAATTGCAGCCAAATACACCTTAATGGAGGAGAATCCTTAATGAATGCAGAAAATCCAGAATAATTGACATAGAACACGAACTCGGTTCTTTGTGTTTGGTAGTCACGAAAGTGGTAAAAGCAGTCCATTTCCTTGCATAAGACATCCGTGTCCATGGCTTTCTAGCTGCTAACAGCACTTCCTTAACAGCAGAAGAAAGGTCTGTATCCTGTATTATCTGATCCTCCAAGCCATTAGGCTTAGTGATTGTAGATCTGGATGCATCGCTTTGCCCTGATGTTGGGTTAGCAAATTACTTTGAAGTGGTAATTGAAGGTATTTGCCGTGAGAAAGACTGAGGAGGTGAGAGAACCAAGGCTGTCGAGGCCACCACGGGGATATCAGAATGCAATTTGTCTGGTCTGTGGAAATCTTTGCTATTACTCGAGTGAGAAGTGGAATTGGAGGTAACAGATAAAAGAAGTCCCCGCTCCAAGTCATCATGAATGACTTGGAGTCATGAATGACTTGGTTATGGATGCTGGATCTGAGGCTGCTCTGCTGCAGAACCGTGGGCAAGCCGCATTTTTGCTGGTGGCAAACAAGTCTATCCGAGGACGACCCCACCGCTGAAAAAGTGTGCGGAGGACTGTCTCTGATTCAATTCCCATTCGTGCAACTGGATTGACACCCTGCTTAGTATGTCTGCAAGCATGTTGGATTTCCCTGCGATATGGATCGCTACGAATGACATTCGTCGAGGTATTGCCCATTCATAAATCTGTAATGTTAGACGTGTTAGGTGTGTCGATCTCATGCCTCCTTCCTTGTTTAGATGCGCGATGACTGTCATGTTGTCAGACGCAATCTGAATGTGACAATCTGCAAGATGATGTTTTAATGCTTTTAGCGCCTTCCATACCGCCATCAGCTGCAGCCAGTTGATGTGCATAGAGTTTTCTTTTGTTGCCAATGTGCCCTGCACAACATGCTCGTCGGAGTGGGCTCCCCATCCTAATAGCGATGCATCGGTTGTCAGTATACGTGTCGGTACCGAAGGATGAACAGGCATGCCCTGGACCAGGTTCCTTTCCTGCATCAACCACCTTAATGACTCCTTGATCTTTCGAGGGATTTTTAGACGAAGGGAAGGCTTGTCTTTCTCTGGTTTGTGGATCAACCAATTTTGCAGCGGCCGCATGCAAAGCCTCGCATGCTGCACAACCGCTATTGTCGAAGCCATGTGTCCTAGAAGGTGCTTGACAATGTGAGCTGTACAGATTTTTAAATAGAAGAGTTTGTTTGACAAGGTAAGAATCTTTGTTATTCTGTCCTTTGGTAGATATGCCCGACCATCTATTGCATTCAGTCTTGCTCCAATGAATTGAATCTCTCTTACAGGGTGAAGGACCAACATTTCCGAGTTCAAGCAAAGTCCCAACTCGTCTAGTAGATAGTTTCCTGCAATGCCTGTCGAAGCTTGAGCTCCGATGATGCCACCAGTAACCAGTCATAGAGGTACGGGAAGATGGTGATGCCTCTTGCTCGAAGACTGGCGCACACGACAGCCATACACTTCGTGAATACCCTTGGTGCAGTGGAGAGACCGAATGGTAGAACCACGAACTGGTAAGCATAGAATCATAGAATCATAGAAAAGTAGAGTTGGAAGGGGCCTACAAGGCCATCGAGTCCAACCCCCTGCTCAATGCAGGAATCCAGGTCAAAGCATCTCTGACAGATGTCTGTCCAGCTGCACCTTGAATGCCTCCAGAGTGGGAGAGCCCACCACCTCCCTAGGTAGTTTATTCCATTGTCTTATTGCTCTGACAGTCAGGAAATTTTTCCTGATGTTTAGGTGGAATCTAGGTTCCTGTAACTTGAGCCCATTATTCCGTGTCCTGCAAACTGGGATGAACGAGAAGAGATCTTTGCCCTCCTCTGTGTGACATCCCTTCAAATACTGGAAGAGTGCGATCATATCTCCCCTCAGTCTCCTCTTCTGAAGGCTAAACATCCCCAGTTCTTTCAGTCTCTCCTCATAGGGCCTTGTTTCCAGTCCCTTTATCATCCTTGTTGCCCTCCTCTGACTTCTCTGACTTCTCCGACTCGAAACCGAAGGTATTTTTGACTGTTCTCATGGATGGTGATGTGGAAATACACATCCTTGGGATTGATGGATGCAAACCAATCGGTCTTGCGGAGTAGAGGTAAGATTGATTGGAGTGTGACCATGCGGAACCTCTTTGGTGAAATGAAGAGGTTGACAGTCCGAAGGTCCAAGATCGGCCTGAGTCCTCCGCCCTTTTTTGTTACCATGAAATACCTGGAGTAAAGACCGTCCTCCAGGTTTTCTTTGGGAACTGGGTGTATCACTCCCTTTTGGAGGAGGGATAACACTTCCTCTAAGAGCACTTGCGTTGGTCGAGTGGTCTTGATGCCGAGAAAAGGAGGGAGGACTCAATCCGGTAGCCGTGTTTGATGATATCTAACACCCACCAATTCGTTGTGATGTTTTGCCAGGATCGGTGGTGTCGACACAGGCAGGAACTGAAGATGAACTTCTGAGATGGTGGAGCAATGTTGGTCGGATGAATAGGGGAGTCAAAGATGCCGTTTGCCAAAGTCGCCTCCTCTTCTGGAGCCCCGGTACCACTGCTGATTGAATGAGTGCTGCGGTGCCTGGGGCTGCTGACCATGAAGATGGTTTCCATCTCTAAATGGCCTGGAAGGCTGATATGGTGTGGTTGAGTATGAGAACTTGGTCCAACATCTTGGCTTATAAGCCTGATATTGTAGAACGTGAGCCAGACCCATCTTTTTGACATTAGCTAGTGCCTTCTGTACCAAGTAGAGCAAGTTGTCAGTCGACGTGGTGAAAAGACCTTCTTCATCGAAGGGGAGGTCTTCAATCTTCAATCTCGCATCCAATCTCTCATCATTCTAGACTCCCAGCTGTCCATGGAGGCTCAGGTGTCAGCTGTGAGCCGGGCAGCACTGTATCAACTCCATCTGATACGGCAGCTGTGCCCCTACCTTCCTAATCATCTGCTCCCATCAGTGGTTCATGCCTTGGTCTCCTCTCACCTAGACTACTGTAATGCGCTCTACGTGGGGTTACCCTGGAAGACGGTTCGGAAGCTTCAGCTGGTACAGATTAAGGGCAGCCTGATTTAGGGCAGCCGCCGGCGTGATCACATCACATCAGTGCTTAATGAGTTGCACTGGCTACCAGTTGCTTGCCAAGCTGAATTCAAGGTGTTGGTTTTGACCTTTAAAACCCTACACGGCTCCAGCCCAGTTTATCTCAAGGAGAACCTCCAGCAACATCAAGTAGGCCGCTCAACAAGATCTGCCACGGACGGCCTTCTCCTTATCCCATCAGCCAGAGCAGCCAGGCTGGTGGGGACTAGGAAGAGGGCCTTCTCTGTGGCGGCCCCCACATTATGGAACTCCCTCCCTAGTGACCTTCGCCATGCCCCCTCTGAGATGAGCTTCCGCCGTGCATTAAAAACATCGCTGTTCAGGTGGGAATATGGGGTGGGTTAGGATTTTAAAAGAATTTTTTAATACTGTTTTAATTATCGTATTGTTTTACTGTATTTTAATTGTACATCGCCCAGGGTGGCCGGGTGACTGGCCAGATGGGCGATTAATAAATATAATAAATAAATAAATAAATAAATAAATAAATAAATAAAAGTTAGATTGGTGGAACGTAACCAAGCATGTCTTCGCAGCATCACGGACCCGATCATTGACCTGGCATGACTGTCTGCTTGATGGCGAGCGGTATTCATTTGTAACACAGCCATGCTGGTAGCCTCTTTTTGGAAAACTCTAGCCAATTCTCTCTTCTCATCCGGCAAGTAATCACAGAGATCCCCTAATTTCTCTGTGATGAACATTTAGTACCTTGCCATCATTGCCTGGTAGTTAGAAATTTTTAATCCCAACCAACTCGAAGCATATATCCTGCGGCCATAAGAATCCAAGCGCTTGCCTTCCTTATCCGCTGGGGTGCTATGCTGTTTTCCCCCACGAGACTGGGCAGACAGGACGATGATCGAGTTCGGGGCCGAATGGGAGAAGAGAAACTTCGTGTTTTCTTCACGCACTTTATACATGGACTCCAGCTTGCGGGCCATTTGCTGTTTGGTTGCTGGAGCTTTCCATGTTTCCTGCACTGTTTCCAATAGAGTAGGTAAAAATGGAATCAGCATCTGCAATGTTTGCATTGTCCTTATTATATCAAAGATTGGGTCCTTCACTTTAGACTCCTCAGTCTTTGACTCAACTCCTAAGGCTTTCACCATTGTATGTGCTCAGCAAAACTCCCCAGGTCTTATGAAGGGGAGATTGCGGCTTTGGATTCCACTTGCGCACCTGGAGATGTGGAGTGCGCTGAGGAAATGACAGACTCAGTGTCCGTTGTATAATGAGAACCTGAGGAAGTTTCTGCAGAGACAGGAGCGGAAGGAGGAACAGGTACTAAGGCTTGACCTTGAGTTACTGAATTGGAGGTTCCAGGTTGGACATTTAGTCCCTGATGCTCTGTTGCCGGATCCAGCACTGTTGACAGCAAGGGCGATCTCAGTTCCTGGCGTCGAGACCAAGAGGGCAATTCTCCTTGAGCCCGAGAAGAATACCGGTAATCCTGTCGATATCGAGGTGATTCTCGGTATCGAGAGTGGTAGCTGTCTCGCGAAGGAGATCTTGAATAGTAGGAAGATCGCTGATGCGGGCCTTCATATTGGTATCGTGAATAATATGACCTCGACGTCGATGCCATAGAGAGTACTGAATGTTCTCGATATCGAGGAGATCGAGATTGACGGGACACTGATTCCATCTGCTCTACTCTACTGCAGTATCTTGGAGAGATAGACACTCTGCACCGAGACTGTCTGGATCACGATCGAGATCGATCCACTGGAATCAACTGCCTTTCAAGTTGTTGGAGAGCAGGAGATTCAACAATCTATCCGTCAGACAGAGATGTTGCCGCCACCGACGTGAGCATCTATATTGGTGATTTTGAGCGGGCTGCTCCCTCCTGGTGGCTCGAAGTCGAGGCTAATGGAGAGTGACCATGGTCGGATCCCATTGCCTTACTATGCTTTTTCGCCGGTGTAGCCGAAGTCAAGGCTACTTGGCCAGAAACAGTTAAAGCTGGGGAGCGCGAAGAATGCTCCTTATCCTTTTTCTTCTTAGCCACTTTTTGTTTTTTTATAAAGCTCCTCCTTGGTTTTTCGGGCCTTCTTTGCAAGTTTCCTTGCCGCATAGTCTTCCTGCGGCTTAGAAGATTTCTGCGGCACCTCAGAAGTCTGTGTGTGTGTCGGAGACGAATGTGGCTGGGAGCCCCCAGGCCTCTCCTCTGGAGTAGGAGCCACCGCAGAGAGAGACTGCTCCCACAGGAGGGCTCTCAATTTGGTTGAGCGGTGGTTTCGGGCCTGTTTTGTGACGGCCTGACAATGCGGGCAAGTCTCCATTACATGAGACTGCCTGAGACACAGGAGGCACAATGAGTGCCCGGCAGCAGGTGGGATTTTAGTCCCACACCGCACACATTTTCTAAAAGGTGCCTTAGGAGGCATAGTTGGAAATTTAAAGTTAACAAAGAGGGACAAGAATGGGGGAGAGATAAGGAGATAGTAACCATTTTTTGAAGTAATTTTTTTTTGGAAAGAAGAAATACAGAGTCAAGATAGAAAGACAATGAAGAATACGAAGAAATCTGAAGAGAAATCTGAAGATATATAAAAGAAAAGCTCAGCTGAAAAACTCTAGATAGAGAGAGAAGAACACAAACGACTCGTCGCAATGGTGGTCGAAGAGGAACTGAGGTAACGGGTGGGAGCTGCGCTAAGGAGCACGCGCACTGGGGGAGGGGCTCCCGCCCGACTTTCCTCGGCTTTAGAATTCTTTCCTGAAACGATCTCCGCGCAGGCGCAGAGAACCCATATGTGTGTGATGCAAAGAGATCACGAAGAAGAACACTGTTATAATAAAAGGTTGAAATGCCTCTCCTAAGGCTTAGTTACTGGCAGTAAGAGCTTTCAGCTGGTATTTTTGGTATTTTATTCCTGCCTACTTTGCCTTCTGCCCTGCCCAAATGCAGCCCCTGGGAGCTTCTCCGAAATGGGATTCTGCCCTCGGGCTGGAAGAGGTTCAACACCCCTGCAGCAGGGGCAGAAATGCTTCACTTGCATTTTGCTTGACCAGTCCCAGGTACTATAGTGTATGTGTGAGTTGTCATTGGTTAATATTTCCTAAAGGGTTTGCCAGTTTAGAAAAGGGGGTGGGTGGGTGGGAGACAGGGAAAAACGTTATAAGCACGGGGGTCCTGCAGCTGCAGCACAATGAACAGGACTGGAGTGCTCCTGTTCATGGCTCTGGGCAGCCTAGAACAGAAGCTTTGTAGTACCTGTTCAGGTCTCAGGCTTGGGGGCGAGTTACAGGAGAATAAGGACACCTTATTTCCTCCCCACCCATAGGTCTTCCCCTGCTGAGTATTTTATAGTGTGTGTGTGTGTGTGTGTGTGTGGAGTTTCCCTCAACGATACTTACTATAAGCTGTGCGAGTCAATTCTCACTCTGCCCTCCATTCCGGCCCCTGCAACTCTCATGAACCTTTCATGTCTCAAAATGCTTTTGACCATAGACTTCATTAACAAAAACACAAGCCCAATTCAGGTGTTATGTCTAAATAGGGAACATGAACGTAAGTAAGAGGGATGGGGCAGTACACTCACCAGTGTTGAACAGGGAAGTCTGCAGGGGGCTCTACTTGTGTTCACTTGAATGCGAGTAGAAGCCTCCACCACACAACAGGGAATCCTGCTTTATCACAGAATGTGAGCAGCTGCCACACCTCCCAGTCAACACAGGGAAGGCAGGGAACTGGAAGGAAGGCCGGGGCCAGTGCGTGTGAGGCCTCATTCTCTTACTCATGTTCATGTACCCTATATTCAGGCGCAGGGATGGGGACTTGGACTCCAGGACTCGACTCGTGAGTCGGACTGAGTCCCCCCTCTGACTCGAGTCAGACTCGAGTCCCAATATTTTTAATGGGACTCGAGACCAAGGACTCGTGTTCCAAAATCGTGTTCCTCAAATGCAACATGGATAGATTTTAGGAAGTACAGCAAGTTTATTTTTAAAAATCATTTTCCTAAAATGCAACCTTTCAGACATTTTGGGTTTGGCTGCCTCTCCCTGCCTGTTTGGGGTTCCCTGTCTCCTCTGCCTGCCTGGTCTCTTCTTAACCAGTTCCACAGTTTGAATTGTCCAAGACAAAGGCCTCTGCCTGCCTGTTTTGGGGTTCCCTGCCTCCTCTGCCTGTCTGGTTATTTTGGGTTTGTCTGCCTGGTCTGTTCTTGCCAAAATCAGTTGCAGAGTTTTGAAATAAAAAGGCACACTTGTGCCTAGAATTTATTTAAGCCACACACATCTGAAATAGCCTTATTTTGTTGGGAAAAACCCCCATTGATTTTAATAGGGACTCGTGGAGTCAGCTTTGGGAGTGACTCGTGAGTCACCATTTTGGACCAAGGACTCAGACTCGGACTCGAGTCCAAAGACTCGTGACTCGACTCGTGACTCGAGACCTGAATATCGTTGCAGTTGGCCTGAATTCTGATTACTTCACTCCATTCTTCCCCCTCCCCCTTTATGCGTGACCACCATCAACATTCTGTAAGCCAGTGTTCTCCAACCTTGGGTCCCCAGATGTTTTTGGCCTACATTACAGACTACTGTAATGCGTTGTGCAGGGTTGCCCTTGAAGATAACCCAGAAACTACAGTTAGTACAGAATGTATCTGCTAGATTACTAACTGGCACTGGTTGTTGGGAACAAATGTTACTGGTGCTGGAAGAACTCCACTGCTTCCGGTCCCTTTCTGAGCTCAGTTCAAGGTTCTGTCTGGTGTTACGTTACGTTTAAATCCCTATAGGACTTGAACCCAGGTATCTGAAGGAATGCCTGCTCCTGCATCCATCTGCATCCATATATACTGTGGTGATCTGCTGCTGTCCTCCTTCAGGTGTCAGATAAGGGGAGCGATGTCTAGAGAGAGGACATTTTCAGCTGTGGGACCCCATCTTTGGCTCTCTCTCCCCAGGGAGTCACCTATGCTGTTATCATTTTGGTACCAGGCGAATATCATTTTACTCTGCTGGGCTTTTTTAAAAAAAATACTTGGATCTAGTTTTTCCACTTCTTTGATTGCCATTCTGTTTGATTCCGTATCTTCTGTATTATATGCTTATTATTTTGTAAACTGCCCTGGAAACTGATGTCAAAGGGTGATACAGCATCTATTAATACAGACATTTTAAAAAGGTTAATCTTTTTAAAAGGTTTCAATGCTAGCATAAGTTTTAAGATGCCTCTTATTTTTTTTGCCTCTTTTAACATGCAGTGAGAGGGCACACCACATGTGGTGATTCAATTCCTCTCACGGAGTGCTTCCAGACAAATGGGTCCTTGTGCTACCACTTAGAAGGCCTTGTGCATCTTTTTCTCCTTAACAGGTTTTCTGCAGTAAGAAGACAGACAGAAATGGTCGGAAAACACGGGAGGGTTACGAATGGAAGATGTTGATGTCTATACCCACTGTAAATGTGGAGAAAAAGCCTGCACACACACACACACACACACACACACACACACACACGCATGCACGCACACACACCTCCTCATGTGTAAACCAGGTAATTCCGGCTGGGGGCTGGGAGGAGGCGAAATGTGCATAAGTTATCTGATGAAGAGAAATGTGCATAAGTTATCTGATAAAGCATGGTGCCTGAAAGTCCTGAAAGTCTGGTCTGGTCTACTCTAGGTGCCCAGCCTTTGAGATGCAAAATGCAAAACGTTCTAAAGCCCACTAGTCATGAGTCATCCCTCCCCTCTGCCTGGGCCAGGTGAAATCCATCCTGATTGGCTAGAGGCAGCGGAGCTACTGAAAGGAGGAAGGGAGGGGGAAAATCTATTTTACCAGCGGTGGCTTCTGGGTTTGGTTGTTGTTGGTCGTCAGGCAGCAAGCTGCAAGCAGGTTCATGACTCTGGTCAGAACCTCAGCCACCAACCCTGGGGGGCTCCCAGTGAACAAAGCTAAATGAGGGCTGTGGTTAAGGCAAGCCCTGGAGAGGGCCACCCATCCCGGACCTTAGGGTGGGTGTGGTGGTCTCCTCGTGTGGCAGGGCCAGGCTGAGGTAAGCCCTGAAGCAGACGGACCCCCAGGTAACTGGTGAGTGCCTGGGAGAGATAAGGAATCAGCTTTTGTTATTTTGTAGCTCTATTGTTTGTACCAAAGTGTCTCCCTACCTTATCTCCTTCCCTCATTTCCCACCTTTTGTTGTAATCTGTTTACCTGAATAAACCTTCCTGGTTTTACCCCACATGGCGTTTGTGGTTGCTCTGTGGTTCAGCTAAATCCAGGGTATAGACAGAGGCAAGTCCCTGAGCAGAGATTCAAGTCAGGACTGCAGAGCTGAGGCTGGCAGTCTGGCACCTTAGATCTCTGGGTCTTTGGTAGAAAGGGGTGGGTTGGCAGAGTCAGCCAATTCCCCTTTCTTCACAGTAAAAATCTGTGAATGAGAACCAGAAGAAAAGCTTCATCTGGAAACACCCCTGGCCCTTTCAGTGGAGAAAGTGGGCTCTGGCGAATAAAAGTTTATGCCACAATACATTTGCTACTCTTTAAGATGACCCAAAATTCTTAGTCGTTTTTGCTGCAACAGATAACCCCTCTGGAATTTCTCCTACTTCTGCCACTTCAGAACCAGGAGCCAGATTTTCTTCACAGATTCTGAACCAGTGTTGTTAGTCAACTGGCTTGCGGATTGGAGCTGCAAATCAGGGAAACCACTGGGGGGTGGGGGGAGGCAATTATCCCCCACTTGAGGCCCTGCTGTCGATTATATTGGTCTATGTATCATATCCTCTCACAGATTTTTCCAGATGACAGTCCTTTCTGCAGAAAGCTTTGCTGATTGTAGAAGCTGTGTGTTTAACCTGAATTCTGAAATTGGTGGATTTCAGTGGCTACAAAACAGGCCCCTGCAGTTAACATTTGAAGGTATCATAAATTCTATAGGTTATTTACTGGCAAGAATTGTGAAGAAGGGTCATGGCGGCAGTTGCGCTAAGTTGGGTCGCCTGGTTTTCTTCTCCCCTTCCCCCCGCCTTTCCTGCTTCTGCCTTTTTCTTCACTCTTGTTTTCTTACCACTTCTTTGGAATGTGCCAGTGTCCTTGGAGCTAGAGTAGGGAGGACCTGGCAGATTAATGGCAGCTGGGAGACAACAGGTTATCTGCAGAGCTGTAACACCAAGGCCAGAGCTAACTGGGATGTCATGCGAGAGAGCCCACAGCTGAGAAGGGGTGGGGGACCCTCCTTCATGAATCAGGCGAGAAAGTTCTGCCTAGCAGGATGATGGGATTGGTCGGGAAAGGAGTCCCAGTTTTAGATCAAAGAGTCTGGTCAGGAGGGTGGCTTTGTTCTTCTGGACACTGCGGGAGTTCCATCAGGGGCAAGTATGCCAGGATTTCAGGAGAGCCGGGAGAGCTAGGCCTGGTTTGGCTCAAGAGGCTCTTTGCAGACTTTTGGGGGTTTGTTTTAGATAATCTTTTAGGGACTCTTTTTATCCCCATTCCCCTTCCCTCACAACAACCTACCTCACCCCTTTCCCCTACCTTCTTTTTAGCCCTTTCTTATAATTTATTTATTTATTATATTTATACCCCACCTTTTTTCCTGCAAGGAACCCAAGGCGGCTTACATAATCCTCCTCCTCCTCTCCATTTTTATCCTCACAACAACCCTGTGAGGTAGGTTAGGCTGAGAGGGAATATTTTTTATATGTATTGGACTATTGGAGACCCTACACTGCTTAATCTTTAATTTTGTTTTAATAAAGTCTCCATCTTAACATGTGTTCCTTCTTTGTTTACAAGGCTGGGCTGCTACACCAATTTGGTGTTAAGGGAACCGGGAAGGTGGGTGGCAGTCCCTGGGTAAGTTGGTACTGCGGCCTACCTGGTAGGGCTGACAAGCAGCAGTCCTTCACAAGAATTATTTCTAAAAGGAAACTATAGAAAACTGTTTTCTAAAAAGTGTGTGTGTGTGTGTGTGTGTATGTATGTGTGTGGCAATTTGACATTTATATGCATTTCGAGTCTTACCTTTAAAAATGTATCCAAAGATCCATTCTCCATGTATTCGGTTACAATCATGACCGGTTTACCTAGATAAAGAAGATCACAAGCCTATAAGCTGTATCTCCTGGATTATTGAATAGTCAATTGTGTGTTTTTGCATAGACCAGTGATTTTCAACTCTTGGGGTCACTTCACATATTACGTAGTTAAGGCATACACCTTAGATCAGTGTTCTCCAACCTTGGGTCCCCAGATGTTTTTGGCCTACAACTCCCAGCATGCTGGAGAACACTGCCTGAGATGGTTGAAGAGTACCTTAAAACGTAAAATATTTATCAGGGAGCTGCAGCAATTGCATATGTTGACATACTTTTGATGTTAAATCCAAGTTTGTTTCTGTATAATGTTTGACTTTTGAATATAATTCCATTTTTCTAATTCATATATTTCCTGAAACATTCATATGAATTGGTTGATGTAACATATACAACATGTGTGTTTGCCACCAGAGAGAATATTTATACTACATAATTCCAAACATTTGGTCATGCAGTCTTTTGCCCAACATAGTTAATACCTGCTTAGGAGAATACTTGTGAAATCACAAATTTCTGTTTGCTGCTGCTCTATATATGTAAGAACATTAAACAATATCACTCACTTGAAATCTAAGTACCCAGAATGTTTCTCCATAACACGACAGTGTAAATATTTAAATAATTTAAACAATAAAAACTGCAACACATCATATTTTGTTCTCCGCAGTCGCATCTTTTAGCCCTCAGTGTATCGTAGGGATGTGCAAATCAGCAAGACTTGAGCTTGTCAAAGTTCTCTGAATTCCCCCTTGAAGCTCATTCTGACTCATTCTGTATCAGATTGCGAGCTTTGTTTTTATTTTTGCATGAAAATTTGTGTATTTTTCCAAATGTACACATCAATTGTGTGCATTTTTAAATGTGCACTTTTTCTTCCATTGATTAAAGTGTGTGTGTGTGTGCATTTTTCAGATGTAGATATTTTTCATGAGTGTATTTCAAATGTATGCATTTTTCAAACGCTTTTTTGTTATTCTTACACAAACTGAATTGCATGCTCCAAAATGTACGGACTTTGACTGCAAATTCTGTTTGGTTCCGCGTTCAGTTTGGGAAGCTGTGAACTGGGCAAATTCTGGTCAGAAATGAATTGAAACTAATTTCTCATACGCTTCTGTTTAGCATTAATATGAATGAATATGTCCAATATTTACTATTTATTTATTATATTTATATCCCACCCTTTTTCTGCAAGGAATCCAAGGCAGTTTACATAATCCTCCTCTCCGTTTTATCCTCACAACAACCCTGTGAGGAAGGTTAGGTTGAGATCAGTGACTGGCCCGAAGTCACCCAGTGAGCTTCATGGTGAAGTGGGGACTAGAACCTGCAATGGCCTTGTAGGCCCCTTCCAACTCTACTTTTCTATGATTCTATGATCTCCCAAGTCCCAGTCCAACACTACACCATACTGGCTTTCAATAGAATTAAAGTGTTTGATAGAGTGTAATGAAATTATGACTTTGGACTATGAGTTTATGTCTCTATTAGATTCAGATATCATTTTAAACCAGGTTTTTTTTTTAAAGGGACATGTAATATAACTGACCATCAAAAAAAAAAGCAGAGGGGGAAATTCCAATGTAAAAATCATCAATTATTATTTTTTTAAATATATTTTTTATTTAATTTTTTTCCGAACAATATATAAAATACAAATACATAACATACATAAAAAGAAAAGGAAAAATAATAATTAATAACATATAAACTACAAAATACATAAACATCCAAATTATACTACAAATAACCAAAAATTTAAACAAACAACTACCTATACAAATACAAAAAAAAAGAAAAAACACATATACTAAACCCCCACCCACACATATAATGTTTCCCCCCCTATAGCCGGGACCCATTTATCCCGCTCATGGCCTGCCACACCGTCAAGGAGGGGGGGCGAAAGGATCCACCACCTGCTCATGGCAGCAGCTGTTCTTCTCCTCCCGATTAAACATTGATCATATTATTAAACCTATTAATCCTGCACCTATTATATCCTGTTTACCTAATATTATATCCCAATAAGGAAAGAGAGAAAAATAGAGTTGAGAAAATTTTATAAGTATTAATATCAAAAATATTAATATTATATCCCAATAAGGAAAGAGAGAAAAATAGAGTTGAGAAAAATTTGTAATTATTAATACCAAAAATATTAATATTAACAAATAAAACTTAAATCATAATTCTTTTTTTCTTTTTTTTAATATTACACTTCTACCACACCAATCGTCTTTCTTTCTATCTTTGCTTCCATCCGAACACATAATCCTTAGCGCAGCTCACCACCAACCGCTCCTTGCTCTGCCTGTGGTCCATCTCCATCTTCTTCCAAAAGTCCCTTTTCACGCAGTAGCTCCATTCCTTGACTCCAAGATGTAATCCTATGCTTTTTCCCATCAAACATAAAAGTTAAATATACTGGGTACCCCCAGCTATATGAAATTCCCTTCTTCATCAGAACAGTAGTGCAAGGTCTCACGCTACGCCTCCAATTAATTGTTTGTGAACATAAATCATTGTAAATTTGCACGGGAGCTCCTTGATACATCAGCTGATCAGATTTCTGCCTAATTGCTTTCATAAATAATTCCTTTTTATAATAGTTGGCAAAACTCATAACTACATCTCTGGGAGTTATTCCTCCCCTTTTGAAAGCCACTCTGTAAACACGCACAATATCTTCTTACTTCCATTGAAATTCAGGGGCCAATAATTTTAGCCAGTCCAAAATCATATCTCTCAAATTCCTGCCACCTTCCATGCCACCTTCTGGAAATCCTCGAAGTCGGGCGTTGGACCTCCGCTCTCTGTCCTGAAGGTCAATAATTCTCCGCTCCAATTGATCAAATCTTAAATCCTGCTCCTGAATTTTTTCAATATTATCTTTCACTCCTTTTTCCACCACTATAACTCTGTCTTTCATAACTTTCATATCAGCAGTGATTCCCAAGACTGATTTTTGTATCTTTTGAAGCTCAGTTTGAACCTCTGGCACAATCTGCTCTTTGTTTTGATTCAACTCAGCTTTTATCATCACTTGAAAACGTGCCATCAATTCATCAAGATTCATTTCTTTTTGTTTTAATTTCACCACGGGAGAAGTACTGCCTTCCTCAGATTGCCTTGCAGTTGATTGGTCATTATTG
Organism: Shinisaurus crocodilurus; assembly: GCA_021292165.1. Lineage (NCBI taxonomy): Eukaryota > Metazoa > Chordata > Lepidosauria > Squamata > Shinisauridae > Shinisaurus > Shinisaurus crocodilurus. The sequence goes on from CM037880.1 coordinate 95,408,617, forward strand.
CTGTCCATTCCAGCCGACATCTTCCTATTTCTGGGTGATGACTCAGCACTTAAAAGTTTCACTTTGAGAAAGTTTATCAAATCCCTTAATCTCACCCTCCGGATAATTATTAACCAATCCGTTTGTCCGTTCTTTTTCTATCTCCGTTCTCTGCAGCCGGGTAACACTAACATCCGAAGCGTGAGTTCTCTTAGAACGAACCCACACAGGCTCAGCTTTCTTTTTATCCCGGCCTCTCGGCATTTAGCACTTGATGGCCGTTATAAAGCAATAAAAAAGTTATAAATCTTGTTCTTTCTTAGAGAGCAGACGCTTAACTCTTCCCATCCAGGTAATCAATCGTTCCTACTCACATTTCTTCATTTGCAAGGCATAATACTGCTTTTAAGTTTTTCTTCATCGGGAGCAACCCAAAACAGCTACCAGCCCGTCCAGCCGGAAGCTCCCCCCCCCCCATCAATTTTTATCCAACCTATGAAATCACAGGAAGTCTCTACACCCTTTCTCGGAGCATTTATTTGAGGTTTTTTTAGATTGCGGAACCCACCTTTATGCACATTGCTAAAAACTAGTGATTTAGCAAGTTTCCAATAGAAATTAGAAGTTTAAACGAACACCGGCATATGCAGAGATAAAATCCTTACAAAAGCAACACCTGTGAAAGTACGCAACTCACCATAATGATGGAGAGTGGGAAAATTGCCTAGGGAACTATAATTTTTCATCTCAAAATACAAAAACGAGGAGGAGAGCCAATGAAAGTAATAGGCAGTATGCTTGAATATAAACAAAAGACGTTTGTCAAACGTAACCCACTATTCTCATCGCCATGGGAAGCATCAAGTCAGAACAATCAAGGGCCTAGCCAAGAATTCAGTGTCATTTTGACGGTTCTTTTATAAGCCAATCTCAGTGTTATCCTATTTGGACACAAATGCTTTCATGGCAGAAAATAATTCTAGAAACCATTCTATTTAGGACAGGGTAACATTCTCAGAGAATGATTGAATAGGTGCTAGGGTCGAGGCATTTTATTGATAATTGTTCTTAGTTCATCGATTTCATAGATCATAGAGTTGGAAGGAGCCTACAAGGCTATCGAGTCCAAACCCCTGCTCAATGCAGGAAACTAGAGGAGGGGTCTCCCATCCAAGTAATTAACCAGGCTTGACCCTGCTTAGCTTTCCACACTCAGACAAGCTGAGCCAGAGTAAGCCACATGCCTTTTTGTATGTTTTAATTTTGTGACAAGTCACCTTGAGTCTTTCTTTGGGAAGAAGCCACCTAAGAAGAAAATAATAATAATGATGATGATGATGACAGATACTAGGCAAGAGGAGCAGGTCAAAGTTCATACTTGAGATACTATAATCTACTGGCCTTGCTCAGACACATGGCAGTTCTCATCTTTTCATCTCTGGGAGTGTGCAGCAGCGGTCTTGCAAACAGGCTACAATTGTAAGAACCTAGCCCCTCCACATTGGGGTTTATAAAGATGACTGCCCCAATTTGCATGATTCCACAAGTCTTTTCTAAAGCTGCCACTATTATGCAAATCAGATTGACCACATGTATAACCCCCAACATAGAAGTATTGGTCGATACAAGTGGTGCCTCCATGTGACTCCAGCCAAATGAAGAGCCCACTTGCTGGCCCTACATCCTCCCATAGGCAATTGCATGAATATTGCTATACATTTGAACCAAGGGCCAAACTAAACCTTGGTTAAATCATACATAGCTCTCCTTTGATTGGATTACTTATTTCAGTGCAAACGCGCACAGCCCTGATTCTGATCAGGACCATGGACACTCTGGGAGGGGGGATTAAGATTTCCCCCCAACCAGTTTCATTCCAGAATTCCACCTCACCTGCCATAGGAGGGGTTCCACAGTCCTGATCCGAATTGGGGCCACGCACACTTACACTTCAGTAAATAATCCAATTGTGAATAGCTCTGCTATGGTTGATGTTGATCTGACAAATATTTTGTTTGGCCCCAAGCCACTAACTGCTAACCACTATAGTCAGATAATGGAAATGATGGGCAATGGCTATGTTTCTCCTACTCTTCTCAACATTGATTCTAGCCATTATCACAGCATATCGAAGCAATCACTTGATATCTCCCCGGACTGCATTTTAGCAGTCCAGCAAGACCCTGTTAAAAGACAGTCGGGTGGAATCCAGCCAGACAAAATGGATCAGGGCTTGGGAAGGACAGCCTTGCTGTAGAGGTGATTGTTTTGCTGCCTGTTCTCCCCCTTTTCAAACAAATTCAGGACATAGGTACATTCCAACAGTGAGAGAGGATGAGTGCACAGCCTTCAAATACCTGAATAAAATGAAACAGTTTCACCAACTGGCAAAACACTGCCTTGCCGGCATCCACCAATTATTCTGTAAGGGCCAAATGAGCACCTCTGATGTGCACCACTACAGCAGGGGAGTACTCAGCTTCTAAAGCATTATATATGTATATATCTATATACATATCACAAGATATATATGTATATCTATATACATATCACAAAATTAAACATGGAAAGGAAAAAGCTGTAAATATGGCATAAGAACACGCCAGCAAACTGTTTTGTGGAATGGGGGGCTGACCTTGGCCAATCTGTCCCTCCAGCTAAAGTAGATTTGACCATATGGTGACACATACCACCTGGATTCAGGGGACCTTGCGCCTTGTCAAGACCACCAGATGTGGGAGCTGAGTCCATCACAATAGAGGAGAGGAGGAAGAAGGCAGAGGGCCAAACGGGAGAGGAGTCATGGGGGATTCAGAAAATTTGTCATGAAGGTAACAGGTGATTTGTTCCCCATGCTGGTTCACCTGTGGAATGGTGTGTGTGTGTGTGTGTGTGTGTGTGTGTGCGCGCGTGCGTGTAGAGATAATTTTACTTGGCCACCCAAAATCTCCTTGAATGAGAACAAGGCCTGAGTAATGGCCTGCTCACAACTGAGGCAAAGGAGCCAGGATGGATAAGCACTGAAGAAGGGAGTTCCATGGCTCTCCGTGGATAAAGAGGGAGCCAGCAGTCCCAGAGGAGAAGGAACGGGGCATCAATCTCTCTCTTCCCTCCAACTGAGGCCAAAGGCACTCAATACTTACCTTCACACATACACACAGATTCTACTCATATGTGTTATGCATGATCTGTGTCAATGCACATCATCAACAGCTGTGTCCGTCACATTCAGTGGGATCCAGATTAACACTACAGTACTGAAGTATACCTGCATTTGCTTGTGCATTAGCATTGTACCTTAGCAGCACAGACAGCTCCACCCTTGATGGATCGGGGTGTGCGCAAATTCCCTATTGTAATGCTGACTGTATCACTAACAAATGCTTCAACAAGAGCACTCTCTGCGTATAAAAATAATAATAAAGCTGCCCAATCAAGGTAAAACATAATAAAGACTTGCTACCCCATTGCTGACAAGAATAATAATGCTTTTCCAATCCTATTAGGCTAATTTTCATGACCGAGTCATTTTAATGGTAATTGCATATAGTTTATGCTCCATTTTTATATGTAACTTCTCACTAGTTTGGCACGACGACACAGCAATAATTAACGGGGTTTGCTCCTGACCGTATAAATTCAATGAAATTCTACTAGAACACATACAGCTTTCTGCTTAAATCAATTTTCATTATCAGCCAGACAAAAGTAATCGTTGATTATTTTAAAGCAGGTTTTAAATGAAACAATCTATGAATCACATTTGCATCTTGCCCTTCTTCCAAGGATCTCAAGACAGTGAACATCTCTCTTCCCCATTTTATCTTCATAGCTATCCTGGGAAAGAAATTAGGCTGACAGAGTGAAGGGCCTAAGGACATAGATTCATAGATCATAGAGTTGGAAGGGGCCTACAAGGCCATTGAGTCCAACCCCCTGCTCAATGCAGGAAACTAGAGGAGGGGTCTCCCATCCAAGTAATAACCAGGCCTGACCCTGCTTAGCTTTCCACGCTCAGACAAGCTGAGCTTGAGCTTCGTAGCCGACGGCTGCTCCTCACATCACAATTGCTTTTGTGTTACACCCGTGTTTCCTACAGAAAATTTGTAACGTGTGCACATGAATCTTTGAAACACGCTTCACTGGGCCAGGGTTCCCAGATGCATGCACAAAGCGATTTAAAGAAGCGTGTACATGCATGAACGGGGGCATTCACGCACACCACCCATTTCTGAGAGGAAATACTGCTGTAGCACCGCCGTTCCGCACATCGACTATATGGAATTCTCAACCTACTGCTCCCGCACTCTTATCCACTGTGTGTAGTGTTTTGATTGGGCCCCAAATAGCCCCAAACAAGGTTTGTAAGGAAAATCTGAGGCAGGACTCTAGTCCATAAACTGGAGGGAAAACAGAGGAAAGAGATTTCATCTCTAGCAAGAAGTATTTCCATTCAAGCAGGTAGGCTGGCTGTTCGGCTTGTCCCCCAAAAGCTACAGCCACACACTGCCCCCATCTCCGAAGCGCAGTTTTGTAGAAAATGTTAGCTTTTAAAAGAGAATCCATGGTGCTTCCTGGCACTGGAAATAACGTGCACGATGCATTCAGGCATCATAAGTGAGCAATTTAAGGGAAGAGCTCTGGTCTTCTGCTCATTTATCAAAAAATCTCTGCAGACTGCAGTGGCATTTATGACGCACCCAGTTCTAATAGCAGATCACAGGCGAGTTGTACAGTGCAGCTCCCTTATCTCAGGCACTTAAAGGCAGCATTACAAAAAGGATGACACCTCATAATGACACCACCCCCTAGGAGTGCTACTTCTGGCTCTCTTCCTCTGTTTCAATCATAAGAAAATCATATTTCTTTGACCTTATGCTTCATCATCTGCGTGCTGCAGGTTGAGAGTAATTGCTGAATAAATTAGCATGACATTAGTGAACATGAAACTAAGGACACAAATAAGTATGAGCTCCAACAGGAAAAATTAAAAGCAAGTGGCAGCCTTTCTGAACCAGTGACCTTGCTTGGCGTCATCAGGAAGGTCTGGTGGTGAAATTAGCACGCTAGGGCTACATTATAACATGGGAAGCACAAGAGTGGAACTGCACGTTATAACTGCCTCATGTTGTCTCCCTCACCCCGATAATGCGATAATGTGTGGTACAATTAAACATGTGGTCCTGACATCCTGCGCATGGCCCCACAACTACTCCCCTGAGGTTGGGGGGCAGGGAAGTGCTTGGCATAACGGTTAAGAGAAACTTGTACAAGCCAGCATAGTCAATGGTGAGGCATCATGGGAGTTGTAAGCCAAAACATAGGGAGGGTCACAAGTTGCTCATATCTCCTGTACAATGTATTTGCGTGTGTGTGTGTGTGTGTGTGTGTGTGTGTGAGTGCGCATGCGCGTGGGCGGGCGCGGGTGGGGGGGCAACTCAGTGATAAGCTGCCATTTTGGTGAGCAACACTATGTTATAACAAGTAGTTCCAACTTAAGCTTCCCCTTTTAGCCTCAGTTTTTAAAGGACATGGGATAAGGCTGGTCTTTGGCAAAGGAAACAGACCCACTGCATGCCCGCATCTCCACCTGGGGAGATCTCTAGAAGGCCTCTGCCTTCTGAAGGGGAGGAGGGATATATGCATCAGTTCTAGCCTTAGTACAAGGAAAAGAACACTTCAGTTTGACATCCTAGTGCAGGGGTCCCCAACCTTTTTGAATTGGTGGGCACATCTGGGAATTTGAGAAACTGCTGTGGGAGCCACCACAAAATGCCTAATCAGTGGATCGCTGCTTTGGCGTCAGCCTGCCTATGGATCTTAGGCTGTCTTATTCAGCAAAAACGTTTGCTTCATGTCTATTGGACATTGCAACGTCTCTTTAATATAGGATTGCCTAATTTGGCTACTTGCTGGTGATGCAATACATCTACTGCTTCTTTTAAGCATATGTTTTGGCAATGTCCAGTAGTTGCTTCTTTTGGGGAGGAGGCTATATACAGATGCATTTTGTACTGGAACAGTCTGATATTCGCTGATGTACATGCTCTTTGAAATTATTAACCTGCTAAATGGAAATTAGCAAATTGTAAGCATAAATGGATTCTCTGCACCATTTTGACAGCTAAAGGACTGATATTACAGCACTAGAAGGATAAACACTCATCTCCTATAATACAATGGACTGAGGACCTTACAAGGCTTTCAATATTTGTACAGGTGGCATATAGATGCCACCTTCAAATCTATACTTATTTAGATATTTGGTCTGCTTTTGTTGAAGCCTATTTATAATTGCTAGATAGTTGTATGTATTTCATACAAGTTGTATGCATTTCATACAAATCCATGTATGTAAATTTTTTAAAAGAAAATCCAGGTGCCCACAGGCACTATGTTGGGGACCCCTTCATGGGTGCCATTGGAGGTGCTCATGGGAGACATGGAGCCCATGGGCACAGTGTTGGGGACCCCTGCCCTACTTAGTTTTTTTCACTGCTTTGATTTTGCATGAATAAAATGTGGAAAATACTTGAGAAAATACTGTGAATGACTCAATTAATATGGTAACAGGAGGTCACCAGTAAGTGTCGTAGGTAGGCACATGATGTCACTGTAATTGGATGTCACTAAGATGTCAGTTGATATGATGTTTCATAAACCAAGATCTATATAGCCAAAGCATTAATCAGCACCAGGTACATACTCTTTGTGACAACGCCTTCCAGGTGAATTATGTTGGGATGGTCAAACTGGCCCATTATGCTGGCTTCTCCCAGGAAATCTCGCCGTTGCTTCTCGGTGTAACCCACTTTCAGGGTTTTAATGGCCACTGGCAACTCACGTTTCCCAGGCACTTTCAAACGCCCACTGCATACTTCACCAAATTCACCTACAAACAAAGGAAAACTGAGTTAACATCCTCTGTGGCTGCAAATAAATACATACATTTATTTATTGTAAATAAATTATATGTGGGGAAAGTTAATTAACCCTTACGTTTTTAAGAAGAGAAGGATCGTTATTGCTGTTTGCTTCAATGTGCTGTATGTAACTATACATGTAATGGAGACAATTATTCTTCCCATCTACATAATAAATATATATCCTAATTACTTGAGCCAAAACTCAGGCTGTAGTGTTATAGCAATACAAGTGAAATTTGTACATCCATGTTTGGAAATGCATGTTTTGGGAGCTTGTAATACTTATCTCACTTATTAATTATTCTCCAGCTTGGATTGTAATTGAAACAGAGAAGAATTCTCCTCATATCCCGCTCCCCATAGACCCGCTCCTCCAGACTCCTTCCCTCTCACCTATCTCTGTAACCTCAACCCCCCACCCCACTACTTACTGGGCTCTCTAGTGATGGCAAGCAGCAGGGAGAAGGAAGACAGTGAAAGAGGTCTTTTCCCCTGCTCTGGTGATGGTGCCTTGATGTCAATTTACAGCAAGGAAGGGAGAAAGGAAAGTCTCTTCCCATCTCCTCTCCTTTTGACACCCGGTGCATTGTATAGCAGCTTGCCTCGTCAAAGGAGCCCCTGAGAAATGTAGCATTCCCAAGGGCATGCTACTGACATTGCTGCTGCCTTTGGAAATCAATGTTTCCAAGGGGCTACTTCAGTCATGTGTGCTGCTACACAGTACATCAGAAAGGGAAGGGGAGAGACCTTTCCCCACCTGCACAAGGAGTGCTGCTCCACAACCCAGTAAGTGGGGTGGGAAGGAAGAAGTTTCTGGGATTATTGATTCTGAGGTTCCAAATAACCTGAGTTTGTTTGTGGAGCAACACCAATATATTAGTGACCCATCATATGTTTGTGTGGTATCCTCCTCCTCCTCCTCCTCCTCCTCCTCCTCCTCCTCCTCCCCCCCCCCCCAGACTTTGATCAGACCACTGGGCATGGACTTTCTGTCACAGCTTTGTGCTGTGATTTAAAGTGTGATCCTATTGCCCCCGCCCTTGATGCACATAAGCATCCGAACTCGGAGGCTTACATGCATCCAACGCATGGCATGCTGGGAGTTGTAGGCCAAAACCATCTGGGGACCCAAGGTTGGAGAACACTGTTTTAGAATGAGGGGGAAAAAACAGCATGAAAGCCAGGAAGCCACCAAACAACCACTTTTCTGCCGCCATGCCTCACATTCTGCATTTCGTCTTGACGGCTGTTTTTGGCCATCTAGATGAAGCTCTTTGGAGGGGGAGAGAAGGAGGCTGGGGCACCATTTTGATACAGCGTAAGCCGTCAGCCCCAGCCTCCTCCCCTCCCTGCCCCCTGGCACGCCCCTTTTCCTCCTCTCCGAGGCCGATGTGCAACCTCGGGGAGGCAGCTGGCACAGTTCTTTCCATGCTGGCTGTGAGGGCAGCAGGGTGGGAGCTCCGCATTCAGAGTCCCAGCTCCAAGCCCACAGAACCTCGGAACTGGGACTCCAAATAATCCTATGGCCCCCCAGGCAAGGTTGGAGAGACATAGGATTGTGCCCTTAATCAATGAACATGTGCGCACAGATTAGATAACAGTGAAAGAAAAGGAATCCTGATGTTACAAGTGAATTCACTTGTAAGCTGCTTTGATTGATTGATTTGTGACATTTGTATGCAGCCCTATAACACCTGGGAAGCTTTTAATCCATGCACATAAACACTGATACATATTGAGAACCTATAAGGAGGGGAAAGACACAAACTGAAAACTGTGAAAGTGCAAAGGTCCAAAATTAATTTTAGAAACTCTCCAAGTTAAATAGGAAGAAATACTTAAATAGGAGCAGAATCAGCCCACATAACAATAATGATGCAGAAGAGTAGACATCATCCCTAGAAATAAAAGGAGGGAGAAGTGCAAAGGAGTACTTCCTACCAGAGACTACATATGCTCTTGGTGCTTCACTGAGATTAATTCAAACTTCACTGAAATTAGGAGCTACACAAGAGCATGGTAGTAGGTCTTGCCCCCAACCTTCATTGTAAAGGACATTTTGAGAAGCCATTGAGGTTCCTATCTATTCTCCAGATTCTTTCTAATTTTTCCAACAAAAGACACCAGAGTTAATTTGGTAAACAGTTTAGAAACTGTTTATATGTATTTTTGACTGTCTAATAGAGAGAGTATATGAACACAAGTATGTGCTCAACCACAAAATGATCAACAAATCCAATGAAGTGTACAATCAATGATTCACTAAGGGCAGAATCCTATGCATGTTAAGAGAGAAAGAGGTCCTACAACTCCAGCATTCCCCAGCCAGCATGGCTGGCTGGGGGATGCTGACAGCTGTAGGACGTTTTTCTGTCTAAACATGCATAAGATTGCACCCTAAAATATATATTAACCCAGAAGTGGCCCTACTAAGTTATTTACAAATGGAAACTGCATGGCACCATGCCTATATATCAAAAACAGTAGTCTTTGCAATGGTCTGTGTCACAGTAATATCATTTCCTCACCATATAAAAGCTTCTAAAATGAACCACACTGTCTTCTTAAAACTTAATTCTGCTCTCATAAACATTAGCAGTTTTATCAGTGACAGAATCACTTTTTCCCAATTCAATTACTGGACTTCCTTTGCAATGAATGTTCCTTGACTTACTCCTACCACCATCACAGTGCAGATGAAAGAGAGAAGATGCGTGGTATCTGGATCTTCTTACCAGCTCCAATAACTCTTTCGATTGATATACATGAGGCTTCTATTTCTTTCGCAAACTCATGAACAGCTTGATTGGGGTCTTCATAGGTATGCGGGTCGATATATGTCCTTACGCCTGGTAGTTTAACTGTGCAGAAATTAAGAGTTTAAGATATTACAAGTAGGGATGGATGAGCATAAGAGGACTGGCACTTGAATTAGCATAAGAGGACCAGCATTTGAGGTTGCAAAAGTGACCTTGGAGAAAAGGTTTAGGGGGCGTGCCGGGGAGCAGGGAGAGGAGGAGACTGTGCTGCCAAGATACAAGGGATATAAAGTATCCTGGTGGTGTCTCAGCCTCCTTCCCTCCCTCCCCAAAGCACAACACTTAGACAGCTTAAATCAGTCATCTAGCTGCTTCACAGAGCAGGAGGAGCACGGAGGCAAACTTCGCCTCCACGCTCCTCACGCCCTGCATAGGACGCCTGTAATCTTCCGAGTTCGGAGGATTAAGGGCATCTCCAGAGGATTGCACCCTAAAACATTTTTAATAGACTGAAAAAGGTGCCACAATTAATTGGGCAGCAGTTTTTTTTTTAATAAAAAAAATATTTTTAATATTTTATTTATTTATTACAAAGGTAATCTGCCCAATAACTAATATTCTCTAATACAAGTGCTTACAAAAACTGGAGATGGCAAGCACCATTTTAAGAGAGGCATTCCCCCATCTTTCTCTCTCATCGTAGAGAATGATTTTTCTAACATAATGATATGTATGTGTGCCATCTAAAACATAGAAAGTATCCTTCTTGCTTCAGAAATGTTGTTTTTACCCACATGCAAATTTATGTAAATTTAATTGATAATTAACTAAAATTTATACCATTAATCATTTAAAAATTCTTTAATTGAGTTGCAGCCCTAGTGTACAGATACATATGCACACATTTTCTTAGCACAGGCAAAATGGCTGCAGCTCTAGCTGAACATTTGCCAGATGAGATAAAATTAAAATGAACTATGAGACCACCCAGTATCCATCATATGTGTCTGTGTGTGTGTGTGTGTATAAACACACACCTTTGCGCTTTCCTTCCCCTTACTAGAGAGGAGTGAACTGCAGAAGGCCACAATCCATTCAGGAGTTTGGGCAAAGTGGAATGAAATCTACTCACTGCCAAACGTCAGAAGAGCTGAGCTTAGTGGTTCTACTCATTCCTAATGTATACAAGATGGTACTACAGTAATACCTTGGATTGCAAGTAACTTGGTTTGAGAGCGTTTTGCAAGACAAACAGATTTTGTACAATTTTGGGGGGGGGGATTTCGTTTTGATATAAGAGTGTTTTGGATTACAAGCACGTTTCCGGAACGAATTATGCTCTCAATCCAAGGCATGACTGTACTAGCTTTTTTTTACCTGGCGTTGCACGGCTCGTCATTTTCCTATAGGCACTATTTGTTCGAAATTCCTTAAGGCAGCTTTCCACTGTTTTGAATCCCTCCATAGGAAAGGTCCCCCGGGACTACATAATGGAATCCCAGTTCCACCAGGACTTCCAGCTCCCCCGGGACTGCACAATGAAATCCCAGTTCCCCTGGGACTACCTGTTCCCCCGGGACTACACAATGAAATCCCTGCTTCCCCACCCCCCGGGACTACACAATGAAATCCCTGCTCCCCTCCAGGGACTGCACAACAATGAAATCCGTCCCCACCCCACCCCAGGACTACACAATGAAATCCCAGCTTTCCCTCACCTGGGACTACACAATGAAATCCCTGCTCCCCCCTCCCCCCCTCCGGTACTGTACAATGAAATCCCTGCTCCCCCCCCCCCGGGACTACACAATGAAATCCCTGCTCCCCCTCGGGACTATGCAACAATGAAATCCCTGCTCCCCCCCCCGGGACTTTACAATGAAGTCCCTGCTCCCCCCCCCCGGGACTTTACAATGAAGTCCCTGCTCCCCCCCCCAGACCACACAATAAAATCCCAGCTCCCCCGCGGAGACTACCCAACAATGAAATCCCTGTTCCCCCTCCCCCCCGGGACAACCCAACAATGTAATCCCAGCTTGCCGCCCCCCCCGGGACTACCCAACAATGAAATTCCAGCCCCCTCCCCATGTAGGCCCTGGCTGCAGTTCATATGAACATTCTGTTTGGATGTAGGAGAGATTTGCATATCCGCTCCTGATTGGGCCCCTGTGGCGGCAGTTCATACCAACATTCTATATGTCAGTGGAGTGATTTGCATAACTGCTCCTGAATGGCCCCTGCGAACATTCCAAATGACGCCATTGGCTATCATCTATTTTGGGCCGTACAGGCGCAGTGAGGGCTTTTTTGGAGATTTGAACCCGCCAGTCTTTGTCCTTGGGCTGATGGAGAGTATGTGTGCCAAGTTTGGGGTGGATCTGTCAAAATGTGATGGAGCCTATGCAACGACGCCCCACACACAACAGTCATTCAGTCAGGCAGTCATTTAAAAAGTTTCCCTCCCTTTTCACCCCCTTAGATAACATTCTAAATGGCCTAGGGGAGATTTGCATACCCACACCTATCGGCCCCTCCAGGAATTCATACGAACATTCTAAGTGTCATATGGGCTATTTGCATAACTGCTCCTATTGGCTCCTGCAGCAATTATGAGGTGAGGCCGATTTGCATAACTGCTCCCCTGTTGTTTTGCCCATAGGAGATATGAGAGTGGGGCGATTCCCCCTCTTAGGGACGGAATTTCCAAAAATCCTTCCTTAGTGGGTGTCTATGTCATAAAAACAATGTTCCTTCAAAATTTCATGTTCCTAGATTAAACAGTTTGAGTTGGGCATTGATGAGTCAGTCAGTCAGGACTTCTTCTTTTATATATATAGATATAATATACAGTACAAAGACCAAAAACATACTAGAAAACTCCAGCAGCGTAGTTCGCTACCATATTATCTGAACTTAACTCACTGTGGCCGTTATGAAAATGCATCTTTTCTTCTTCAGGGTCTTGTTTAGCTTTGCTGTAGCCACACCGCCTGCCATGGAACAAGATTTAAGGCATGGTATAAGTAGATCTCATCTGTACCATCAGACAATACACCGACTCTCAAACAAGGAATGGGAAGATTCCCTGTTTGTACCAACATTTCCTACTGGAATCAAGAGGGAAATGAGCCTTAGACTTGCATGTGCCCTTTCACATCCATCCCCCAGGTAAACTGTGACTTGGTAAAATACCGAGATTATTTGTTCTTGGGGCCTTGGAAGACCTGCTATCCAGACACCCTTCTCAATCCAGGTAAATAAACTGGGTGCAGGGAAATCCCAGTAGTAGCAGCTTTGGGATTTGGAAGCCCTCTGGCCGGACATTCTCAATAGGTCTGCTGAAATAGGATTAGGCAAAGAACCAAGAATTCTCTTATACTGCCTCTGACCTTCTTAAATGCTCCAGGCAAAATGAGAACAGAGGTGCTGTTGGGGCAGTTTGTCCCTTGTGGGGTCCCAGAAATTCCTAGCTGTATCACCTTCTGGAGCTGGCTCTGGATCCAGTACTGCAGCACCACCCATATTTTACTTTCTCACTGGGGAGAGTAGAAGAGAAGGCAGGTTCAAAGGGACAGAGGCCTGCTTCCTCTCATACTGAGTAGAAATATATTAGAACAAAAAGAGCCCAAGGGTGCAATCCTATGCATGTTTAGACAGAAAAAGGGCCTACATCTCCCAGCATGCCCCAGCCAGCTATGCTGGCTGGCATATGCTGGGAGTTGTAGGGCTTTTTCTGTCTAAAATTGCATAGGATTGCACCGTAAGTCCCTATTTTGTAGTAATGGGATATTCTGAAACTTCTCAATCTTGTTATATGCTATTGTTGACTCTTAATTAGCAACATTATGTTCCAAATATCTGTTTTGGTACACCAAGGTACTTTCTATTTAATCCACTTACCCACTTAGGGATTTGGGGTCATAACCAACCTCAAACATCCAAAGGGTTTTTTAAAAATTATGTAAAACTTTCCCTTCCTAAATTCATGTGTCGCTTCATATTCCATGTATTTGCCTATCGTCGCTGCGAGCTCTGAAACAAGAGGTGAGAAGGCTAGAGCGCCGATGGCGAAATTCCCGCTCCGAAGACGATCGAACACGGGTTAGAGCTGCATCTTCAGCCTACCGGGTGGCGGTGAAGGCAGCAAAAAAGAATTTCTATGCTGCCTCCATTGCGTCTGCAGAGTGCTGCCCCAGGAGGCTGTTCCAAGTGGTCCGGAGTCTGGTCGGTCCAGTCGCTCCGGACCCACTGGAACAGTCAAAAGCCTCCTGTGAGGCTTTAGCGAAGCACTTCGCAGATAAAATCGATCGGATTAGGAGTGGGATATCGTACGTCGTGGACACAGGGAGTGAGCGGGAGGAGGCCAATGGCAGACCGGTTTTGTGGGATCGGTTTCGGCTTCTTCCTTCTGATGAAGTGGACAAGGTGCTTTCATCTGTGAGGCCGACCACCTGCTTGTTTGACCCTTGCCCATCCTGGCTCATCATGAGCTGCAGGGAGAGACTGGGTGAGGGGATCAAGGCGGTGGTGAATGCCTCCCTCGGGGAGGGAGTGATGCCATCAGCCCTCAAGGAGGCAGTAATAAGACCGCTTCTAAAGAAGCCCTCCTTGGATCCCCAGGATTTAAACAACTTTCGCCCAGTCTCCAATTTACCATTTCTGGGCAAGGTGATCGAGCGGGTGGTGGGTGCTCAGTTGAAGGCACACTTGGATGAAGCCGATTATTTGGATCCGTGCCAGTCGGGCTTCAGGTCTGGACATGGGACGGAGACGGCCTTGGTCGCCTTGGTGGATGATATGAGGAGGGCTTTGGATAGGGGCGAATGCTCCTTTCTAGTCCTCCTCGATCTCTCAGCGGCTTTTGATACCGTTGACCACGGTATCCTCCTGGACCGTCTGGAGGGGTTGGGCTTGGGAAGCACTGTATTGCAGTGGTTCCGGTCCTTCCTCTCTGGAAGGTATCAGAGGGTAGTTCTCGGGGAGGAGGCTTCGGACCCTCGGCTGCTCACTTGTGGAGTGCCGCAGGGTTCCATCCTCTCCCCGATGTTATTCAACATCTACCTCAAGCCGCTGGGAGCTATCATCAGGAGGATTGGGGTGCAGTGTCATCAGTATGCGGATGACACGCAGCTCTACCTCTGTTTTAAGTCCTCACCGAGGTTGGCCGTTGAGACCCTGTCCAAGTGCCTGGAGTCAGTGGCTGGCTGGATGGGAAGGAACATGCTGAAACTGAACCCCGACAAGACCGAGGTACTTCTGGTGGGGGACAAGGGAAGGTTAGGGGATGTTGACCTGGTGCTGAATGGGGTACATCTACCCCTGAAGGACCAGGTCCGCAGCTTGGGGGTCATTCTAGACTCCCAGCTGTCCATGGAGGCTCAGGTGGCAGCTGTGAGCCGGGCGGCGCTGTATCAACTCCATCTGATACGGCAGCTGCGCCCCTACCTTCCTAATCACCTGCTCCCATCAGTGGTTCATGCCTTGGTCTCCTCTCGCCTAGACTACTGTAATGCGCTCTACGTGGGGTTACCCTTGAAGACGGTCCGGAAGCTTCAGCTGGTACAGAACGCGGCGGCTCGCCTGATTAAGGGCAGCCGCCGGCGTGATCACATCACGCCAGTGCTTAATGAGTTGCACTGGCTACCAGTTGCTTGCCGGGCCGAATTCAAGGTGTTGGTTTTGACCTTTAAAACCCTACACGGCTCCGGCCCAGCTTATCTCAAGGAGCGCCTCCAGCAACATCAAGTAGGCCGCTCAACAAGGTCTGCCACGGACGGCCTTCTCCTTATCCCATCAGCCAGAGCAGCCAGGCTGGTGGGACTAGGAGAGGGCCTTCTCTGTGGCGGCCCCACATTATGGAACTCCCTCCCTAGTGACCTTCGCCATGCCCCCTCCGTGATGAGCTTCCGCCGTGCATTAAAAACATGGCTGTTCAGGCGGGAATATGGGGTGGGTTAGGTTTTTAATGAGAATTTTTAATATTGTTTTAATTATTATGTTTTATTGTGTTTTATTGTATTTTAATTGTACATTGCCCAGGGTGGCCGGGTGACCGGCCAGATGGGCGATTGAAAAATATAATAATAATAATAATAATAATATCATTGGAAAGGGGTGTCAATTGTACTGTGATATTTCAACACACACACACACACACACACACTTGGGTTTAATCTGAAGGTTTCACTAATGAGATCCAAATTAAAGTGAATCTGCATGTCGAAATTACAGGGATCTAACTGACCCCAACATGTAGAAAACTCTCATTTAGTATCACAACAGCTCCTTCCATAATAATGCAACTGTTAAGATAACTATGAACCATTCCATTTTTAAAAATTCATAAACTTCAGGAGGTTTTCCATTTAAGGGAAAGGTTCACAAGTAGGATATCTAGGGTCTGTGAAAACCTAGATATCCTACTTAAGGGATGCTATTATAGACCCAATAAGGGATCTAAGGGATGCTATTATAGACCCAATAAATTTAAACAATAATCTTTAATACAATGTTGTATTTCTCCATTAAACCGGTGTCATTATCAAATACACCTCTCTCGCTCGCTTTTATTTAAAGCTATGACTTAATAGGGTTTTTATTTGATCTTGTTGACATTGGATTAGTAAACTACTTTTTAGGAGCATAGAAGTGTTAACACATTTATTCATTTATAATATTTACTGTGGTAAGAACTAAAATGTAAAGGAGGATGACACGCACTCATATTTGTTTTATGCACCCTTCAAGAAATACAATTTTCCTACAAGTGAGCATTCACACCTAATGCTGTATTACCAAATGGCAAGCAATTACTACTATATCAGTTCCTACAGAAAATATAGAGCATTTAAGGCTTAATTTATCTACCTCTGATCTAAAGAAACTGAATGAGTTCTTTGGCTGATATAAATACAACAGATATGGACTTGTATTTGCTTGATCATTTCCATACCTTGGAAACTATTTCTCCCCAGCAAATTTATGTCGCTTATTCTCATCTCAGGGTCACAGGGCAATGTTTTTCAATAAATGTAGAACAGAAGAGCGACATTTCCATTCTAAATATTCTTGTGGCATTTTATCTGGTAGAAAACCTACTCCACACTGACAATCACCCGGTGAAATATTTATCACATGCCTCATAAAACTGAGGCTGTAAAGTGTTCCTCCAAGAAATTTATAAGAGAGAAAATGGGAGGATGACAAATCTTATTGGTAAAGTGAGGGCATGAGCCACGCAGACAACCCATTGTAACTGATTTTACAAGACTACACTAGAAGATGATTCATATAGTAGGGTAATGGATGATAAAGGCCTCCAGACAGTCGATGGCTGTGAGCTCTTTACAGATGTTCTTATAAGATGAGTTTGCAATCCAGAAAATAATAAAAAGCCACTGCCCCAGCCATCTCTATGGTCTATCACATTTAAACAAACAAATAAAACAAAATAAAACAAATAAAAACACCCTCATTGAATGCAGAAAACTAGAACACGGGGTGGGTGGGTGTTAGCACATCCTTCTTCTTGATGGGATTGTTTACTACATGGAGGGCAGTTCCAAATCTACCACCCTCTCCACGGCTGCTGCTCAAGGATGCTGAGCCTTGACGCAGGCCCCATTTTAGTGATCATTACAACAGCCTCATAAATGTTATTTATAAATAAATAATAAACATTATTATTCCCAGGTTGCAAGCAGAAGGCTGGGGGAGACAATCATGGCTTACCAAGGACTATGTAGAATTGATTTGAGAGGTTTGATTTGCCTGAGGCGAGGTCTGAATTACAGTTCCCCAATTAACAATCTAAGCAACCATACCACACTATGCAAGCTATTACCTGAGTGATTGGTACATTTTATTCTATGCTTCTGTATACCTTAAGGTTCTAACAGGAGCTGGGAACTTGTCTGTAAGCAGGAGCTACCAACATAAATGCAATATAATCTAACATCATATTTTAAAAGGCTGAGTTCTGGCATAAGAACATATTCTGGGGCTGAACCCAGAATAAGCTCATGTGATGGTAGGTACCCAAGACAGGAGCTGGCCATGTTTTCAGCTGGTGGAGTCACAACAGCTGAATTGCTGGTGAGGAACAATTCCTGGAATGTCACACAAAACAAATCATAACTCAAGTCACAAGCACTGCTAACTTGTTAAGAAAATGTTGCCAAAGAGCACCATTTTGGGTCTCCGCACCATCACCCTAGCTCAGTGGTTCTCAACCTTTTTTGCCCCATGCACCCTCTATGTCCAAATGTCAATCCCCCTTTCCAAGATTGTCTGATTTAATCTGTGCCACACAATAAGGTGTGATGTCCTGTAGATTATGTACAAACTGTAGAATTGTAATTTGTAGAAAGATTAGTATTCCAACAGTTTGAGTCTGTGGTCCAAATCCCCCGCCCCAAACCCTAAAACCCTCCCCTAGGGGATATCCCCCCTGGTTGAGAACCCCTGCCCTAGCTCAAAAGTCTCAATTTTCTCTGGAAATGTTAGCTGGCAATGACAAATTAAAACAGGGTGCATTTTGTTGGTGCCATTGACACCCTCTACTGCAGGGCTCTCCAACCTTGGGTCCCCAGATGTTGCTGGCCTACAGCTCCCAGCATACCCAGCCAGCATGGCTAATGGCAAGGGATTCTGGGAGCTGTAGTCCAGCAACATCTGGAGACCCAAGGTTGGAGAGCCCTGCTCTATTGAAATTGGAAAAAAGAGTGCGCCAGCCCTCTATATTCTGGCCAGGGAACTTTTGAGTGAAATAAAGCCACATTTCCCACACGTCTTCATTCAATCAATACAATACCACATCACTTATCAACTGGCTATTGTTGATAAGCCCTAGGCTTTTGAGTGACCTTCCAATTAGTACCCAAACACAACCACTTAGAGCCAAGTATCCCCTTCTGTCAAAGAGCACAGTCATTCATTCTCCCCTCTTGTGTACCTGGAAGACTCTTTTTCTGAAACAGCTGTGATGCGGCATGCACACTAACAAACTAAAGATGGGGCCACAGAAGGGAAACAGTTCCCATAGTATTCGGACAAGTAAGTTTCAGGTGTGTATAAAGACACATGTCCTGAGCAAGTAGGGCTAACAAAAGCATTAGTTAATACAAACATGCTGCCTTTGTTGTCTCTTATATTAGGAAGAGTAAACTATTTTAAGCTTTAGTACATGCTGCCAACACAAGATTTTAAGGCAGAAGATCTGGGCTGGATCCACACCTAAGGTATACTGCAGTACTGTATCACTGCTGTGACTTGCAGGGGACACGACACACTCATGTGATTTCATAGAATCATAGAAAAGTAGAGTTGGAAGGGGCCTACAAGGCCATCGAGTCCAACCCCCTGCTCAATGCAGGAATCCAGGTCAAAGCATCCCTGACAGATGGCTGTCCAGCTGCACCCTGAATGCCTCCAGAGTTTCAATGTTGGTTGCACTAGTCCTGCGTAACCATTCTTCGTTTCTTCCAGAATTTCCTGGAGTACTTTTATCACAGCTTTTTTAGTTATTGCGGTTCACTGGCGCAGTACGCGGGTAGTGTATGCTGAACTGGTACTGTTGTTGCCTGTTCTAGGTATGGCCATGAAAGTGTCATCACCGGAGTTAGCCAATTGTTTTCGAGGGGCGGGGGAAATGTGCATTACGTGTGTCTCCCAAACTGGTGGGCAAGAGAGGTATCCACCATTTATTGTTGTGCAGCGTTTCAATTTCTTCCCTGAAAGCTTGTTATTTTTATTTTTTTGTAAACATTCCTGCGCACCTCCGCGCAGAAGAAATTTCAAACTGCTGGAGGGGCGGGGAACATTCCGCGTTTGTTTCCTCAACCTGTTTCAGGGGTTCGGCAAAGCAGCTTTCCCACCTCTCTCCCTCTCCCCTCGTGGCTCCTCTGCTGGCTTCACCCTGACCCTGAGGGACGGTGGCGGCGGCAGCAGCACACTCCAGCTCCTTCTTTTTTCCCTTGTTTTAACAGCCGCTTTCACCCAAAAGGCAACTAGCCAAAAGGCATGTCCACTCAGAAGTAATGTCCACAGTCCACAGCATGTCCACAGTCTCTTCAATGGCCTTGTTCCCAGGTCAATCACATAGATTTAAATGGCGCTTGTGCTTGGGAAACTTAGCATGGGGGAAGAGTGCTTTGAGAAATTGCTTTTGGGTGGAGGGGAAAGGGCTGATCCTGCTGGCTTCGCCATACGGGGGGATGGTGGAGGATGGTCTCTTCCCTTCTTCCCTTCCCTTCTCCTTCTGTTTTGTGAGCAGGCATGGGGCAGGAAAAGCCTTTTCTTTTCTTTTTTAAAAAACAATCTTGCTCCTTCACACGTCTGCTCCTTCACATCACTGCTTAAGCAACCCCCCAACACCTTTCTCTTAAAGGGCACCAGCCCAAAGAAAAAGGAGGTGTAAATTAGCCAGAAGGCATGTCTGCTCAGAAGTAAATCACATTCTCTCCAATGCCCTTACTCTCAAGTGAATCTCACTGATTTGACAGGAGCCTTGTGCTCGGGGAAACTCAGAATGGGAGGAACACTGCTTTGGGAAACTGCATTTGGGTGGAGGAGAGGGGCGCGTTGATCCTGCTGGCTTCACCCTGACCCCGTGCGAGGGCAGTGGCAGCAGCATCCTTCTCCTTTTCTGTGAGGGGCCAGAAGAGCTTTTCCCTTTCTCTTTTTAAATATCGCTCCTGTGCTCGTTGGCAGCTGCACAGAGATGACGAATCATAGTAATTTAAAAAAACTGTTCAAGGCAACGCCCAGTTCTACTGTTACGGAGTTAGGTGTGGGGTGGCAAACCGGGATGACTGCAGTACATTTAACGAGTGTGCCCTGTGAGTAGTGACTGCGGAACGTGAATAAAGCAGTACCAGTCTGCTAGCTTGACAATATACAGTCCGCCCCGATCCGATTTTGTCCTTTCCATGTTACGCATTACTAGTTACGTGAGTGCTGTACACAAATTCACAACTTGACCAATCCAGAATACAAGGGCTAGGAAATCGTAATTTCCCCAAGGCTGAAAAAGAGAATCCACAATGGAGTGGGAGTTGAGTTGTAGTTAAATTCCAGAAAGGAGATGTAATCCCTCAGGTTTGTCTAGAAGTTATATTCTTTGAGATGAATCCCCACCTGCAACCATAATGTCAGGTCTGTATGGTCTAGCTATAGTTAGTTAAGTAGTGTTTGGTGCCTCCCCAACTCCCCCAGCACCATTTCCAAAAGTAGCACACTGACACTGCCTCTCCTGGCCTCCCTTTTCATTAACCCCTCCTTTCCTCCATGTCCGAGACATTCTCTCCTACCATTCCCCATTCCTCAGGCTCCTATTTCTCAGTCAAAGGCCCACTCTGCTCTCTTCTCTCAGCCAAACTGCCACTGGGCAGTTTGCCCCTTTCCTTCCCTGACTTCTGGAATTTCTTCCCATTCAACTTTCTGATACTCAGTCCAGCCAAAACCTGGGAATCCAGGTCCAAGGCAGAGTCCAAGAATACACCCAAACTGCAAGTCTGAGTGTTGAAAGGGGGTGTAACCCATCTCAGCACAGGTTGAATCCCTATTTCCTGATCTGCCTTTTGACCAACCAGGAGCACCTCTGTCTTGTCTGGATTAAGCTTCATTTTGTTTGCCCTCATGCCTCATCCAGTCCATTACTGACATCAGACACTGGTTTAGAATTAGAACAGCTTCCTTGGATTTGGATGGAAAGGAGAGATAGAGTTGGATGTCAGATAGAGTTGGATACCGGTGGCACTGAACCCCAAAACTCTGGACAATCTGTCCAAGCAGTTTCATGTATATGTTAAATAGCATGGGGGATAAGATGACATCCAAGGGACACCATAGGCCAACAGTTAAGGCATTGAGTAGGAATCCCCCAGCACCAATTTTTGAGATCGGCACTCCTAAAAGGACTACGGCCACCATATAACAGTGCCTCTCAATCCTATCTCAGACAGATACCCGAGAAGGATACCAAGGTCGATGGTGTTGAAAGCCACCAAGAGGAACACACTCCCCTTGTACAGTTTCCAGTGCAGATCATCCTCCCAGGCAACCAAAGCTATCTCTATCCCATAACCAGGCCTGAAACCAGATTGAACTGGATCTAGGTAATCCGCATCGTACAGAAATCCCTGGAGCTAAGAAGGCACCATACACTCAAGCATCTTGCCAAAGAATGGAATATTAGCGACCGGCCAGAAATTATGCGATACAGTGGGGTTCAGGCCTTACCACCACCTCTTTTAGGCAAGACAGAATCATTGCTTGCGTAAAAGGTGTTCACCACTGCCCTTACCCGCTCAGCAGGTCCCCCCGGCTGCTTTTATAATTCAGGAAGGGCCAAGGGTTCAGCACACAAGTGATAGGCCTCACCTCTGCAAGGATCCTGGCCACATCCTCAGGCTGTACAAATCGAAAAGTATCCATTGTAGCTGGACAAGCAGGGGACAAAGTTACATGCACTGGACCGGTATCAGCTATGGCATCCAGGTCAACACGGATACGCTCAACTTTATCTGCAAAGTGTCGGACAAATTGCTCACAGTGAACTATCGAGTAGTCCAGCTTTTCTTCTTCCCCGCTCGGCCATGAAACTCACTGGGTGACTTTGGGCCAGTCACTGACTCTCAGCCTAACCTACCTCACAGGGTTGTTGTGAAGATAAAATGGAGAGGAAGAGGAGGATTATGTAAGTTGCCTTGGGTTCCTTGCAGGAAAAAAGGAGGGGGGAAATATAATAAATAAATAAGTGCAATGGTAGCGGAGAACTGCAAGAGCAGAGGTGTTCAATTCCCTGGCAAACCTGAAGTGCAGACTGAAGGGGCAGGATTGTAGCTTGAGATTGATAGGCAAGCTTTCGACAAAGTGCCTCATGATATCCCGATTAGCAAGCTAGCTAAAAGTGGGCTGGACGGAACAACTATCAGGTGGATCCACAATTGGCTACAGAATCGGACTCAAAGAGTGCTTATCAATGGTTCCTTCTCAAACTGGGGAGAGGTAACGAGTGGGGTACCACAGGGCTTGGTCCTGGGCCCAGTGCTCTTCAACATTTTTATTAATGACTTGGATGAGGAGGTGCAGGGAATGCTTATCAAATTTGCAGATGACACAAAGTTGGGCGGAACAGCTAATACTCTGGAAGACAGAAACAAAATTCAAAGCAACCTCGATAGGCTGGAGCGCTGGGACGAAAACAACAGAATGAAATTTAATAGGGATAAATGCCAAGTGCTGCACCTAGGGAAAGGAAACCAAATGCAGAGTTACAGAACGGGGGACACATGGCTCAACAATACTACAAGGGAGAAGGATCTTGGAATTGTGGTAGATCACAAACTGAATATGAGCCAGCAATGTGATGTGGCTGCAAAGAAGGCAAATGCTATTTTGGGCTGCATTAATAGAAGTATAGCTTCCAAATCGCGTGAAGTGATAATTCCCCTCTACTCAGCACTGCTTAGGCCTCATCTTGAGTACTGCGTCCAGTTCTGGGCACCTCACTTTAAGACGGTCGTAGACAAACTGGAGAGGGTTCAGAGGAGGGCAACAAGGATGATAAAGGGACTGGAAACAAGGCCCTATCAGGAGAGACTGAAAGAACTGGGCATGTTTAGCCTTCAGAAGAGGAGACTGAGGGGAGATATGATCACACTCTTCCAGTACTTGAAGGGATGTCACACAGAGGAGGGCCAGGATCTCTTCTCGATCATCCCAGTTTGCAGGACACAGAACAAAGGGCTCAAGTTACAGGAACCTAGATTCCACCTAAACATCAGAAAAAAATTCCTGACTGTTAGAGCAATAAGACAATGGAACCAACTACCTAGGGAGGTGGTGGGCTCTCCCACTCTGCAGGCATTCAAGGTGCAGCGGGACAGCCATCTGTCAGGGATGCTTTGACCTGGTTTCCTGCATTGAGCAGGGGGTTGGACTCGATGGCCTTGTAGGCCCCTTCCAACTCTACTTTTCTATGATTCTATGATTCGCCAGGGAGTAGGCGTTAAAGTGAGCTCTAGCCCATCTTCGATCGGATTCGTTCCAAGTTTTCTGCCAACATTGTTCTAGTCAACATCCCACTTGTTTTATCGCCCTCAGCACCCTGGAAAACCAGGGGGCTCATTTGGCTCCACTCCAAGGGAGAGCTGTTGTGTCAACCACCTGGGCCATTTCTGCAATCCAGAGGTCAAGCAGGGCTTCGACAGAATCACCTGCACACGTCTCCTAATATATTAATTTTTGTGTGCATTTCCCCCAAACATACACATTTGTGTGTGCACTTTTTGCTAATGTATGAGGGGATTTTTGCAAGCTATTTCCCATATAATAATGTGTTTCTCGGTGTTATTTTCACTATTGTGCACACTTTCCTGTAGCAAATGGATTTTTGTGTGCCCTTTCTCCTGATGAGGTGAACCAGAATGCTAGATGTGGGAAAGTGTGAATTTTGGTGCACAACTCTGTTCTACTTCGCTCAATGGTTTGGCAGGTGTGAATTTAATAAATCCCCCCCCCCATTTTTTAAAAAATCAGTTGGATGACATTTGCAGGCATAGTATCCCCTTATGATTTATTTATTTATTCTATTTTTTCCTGCAAGGAACCCAAGGCGGCTTACATGATCCTCATCCTCGTCTCCATTTTATCCTCACAAGAACAACCCTGTGAGGTAGGTTAGGCTGAGAGTCAGTGACTGGCCCAAAGTCACCCAGTGAGTTTCATGGCCGAGCGGGGACTAGAACCTGGATCTCCCGAGTTCCAGTCCAACACTCTAACCACTATGCAACACTGGCTCTCAGTGATGGCAGGTGTAATGATGGGATTACACCTGCCAAATGTCAGAAAAATAGGTGCATATGTGTGTGTGCTATGTGCTTTTATATTTTTGTTGTTTTAAAGAGAACTGCCAATACTTTTTTTTATTTCTTGGCAGAATTGGATGAAAATTTCAAGGAGTAGTAGGTGATCACTTGAGTGATCGCCTACTACTCCTTGAAATTTTCATCTAATTCTGCCAAGAAATTTTTTTAAAAAAATTCTTGGCAGAATTGGATGAAAATTTCAAGGATAGTTGTCCTATCTGAGGGTATCAAGCCTGCCAAATTTCACTATGATAGCTGCAGTATTGTTAGTGCAAGAACAGCCTAGACATGTTTAGGCTCTTCAAAAGAGGATACACTTATCCCTCTATGTTCCTTGAAGAACATTGTTCTGAAAATGACAGGTATTATAGAGGTTTCCCTAAGTAAGAAACCTGCACATTTTCAGAAGGATAGGTGCGGCCGTTCCTGTGGAAGGGGAGCCCTCGAATGCTTTAGGGGGGGAAGTAATTTGCTTCTTCTTCCCTTCCCCCTCTGTTTTTTGGGCCATTTGTATGAAAATGGCACATAACATAGAGGTTTTCCCAGGCAAAAACCATGCAGAGCTTCAGAAGGATGGGTTCAGGGACTAGCGAGTAACAATGATTGAAACCAGTTTAAGACTTTTTTCACAGTGAGAACTGGTGGCAATGGAAGAATGGTGATCTCATGTTCCCATCCTTGCCCCCACCCCAGGTCAAAGCACAGTGATTGGAGCACCTGGTAGAATGTGCCCTAGGATTAAAATGTGGACCCGTCAGTCACTCAACCACACTCCCTCCCCGTCCCTGCTCATAATCATAGCATTCAGAGAAATGGAACATAAAGATGCCGGAGACATAAAGTCTCTACACCTGAGTCTCCAAAACATGAATTGCTAATGAAGCCTCATTCTGGAGCAGGTTCAGATCTGTTGGTTTTGGAGGGAAGCCTAATTCTGCTTGGGAAGCAACAGAACAGGACTGAAGTGGCCCAATTCTGCTCAGGCTTTGGGCTACATCCGAATCTGATGCACATCCCTAATTTTCCTTTGCAACTGAAAATAGGTTATTCATTTTTTTTTCTTTTTTTAAAAATGAGCAAAGCTATTATTAAATGATTAAAATGACCATTGGTATTTTGTTCAACAGCTCAATGACCTTGATCAGAAGACACATTATTTAATAAGGGAGATTAGAATATTTGCAAGAAAATCAGATCTGAAATGCAGCTTGATTTTTCAGGACAAAACACGTCTAATTTAACATTCTCCAGGCATCTCTATAGCTTTAGAAGTTAATGCGTTTCCACAGATGGGTATTGATTTGTGAAAACACCACAGTGACTAATCCTTGCCTGACCTTTGGTTTCAAAGACTGCTGCCAATGGGCTCAGGTACCCTATGGTACCATAGGGCATCTGAATGCCAAGCTGTTATTTATGACCACTTGCAAGAAAAACAAAAGATTGTGTTGTAGGAGACAAAGAGAGCCAAGTGTCAACTCTTTACTGAAGGAAGAACAAACAGTCCCTGTAGCTGCTGGGTACTCTATGCCTCCATGAGGTCCAAAGGAAGTTGCCTTATACCCAGCCATTGGTCCATTTAGCCCAATATTGCCTTTCCAAGGCCCAAGCTACACATTATATGGAAATGCATGGAACAGTAGCCCAATTGCCCATTTAGATGAAGAGAGGCCGCTACCAGTGGCCTTTTCAGCCCCACCATTTCCCCAGTCCAAGTTGCTTCCCTCCCCTGCATTTAAATGCTTTCAAGGGGGAAAATTTACCTCTGGGGGTAACTTCAAGTGGGGAAAGGGTTAAGTATGCTCCATCCCCCACCCCACAGATCTTTGTCCTTAGAAGCAGCTTTTCCTCCCCTTAAAATGGGATCTAAGATCTTTTTATTTTATTTATTTATTTATTTATTATATTTATACCCCGCCTTTTTTCCTTCAAGGAACCCAAGGCGGCTTACATAATCCTCCTCCTTCTCTCCATTTTATCCATTTTTGTTCAGGATTGCTCTGTAAATTTCATAAAAATACCAAATAGCAAAATTTAAATGCTAACTTATAAGTGATGTCTTTTATGTTGTTAAAGCAGTAAAATAAATTTAGGTTTGATAAGTAAATATTGCAAGTATTTCAATTCCCTCCCTCCCCCGCAAAAAACCACTTCTGTTTTCCTGAAAACTGCCCAGGAAAAAGGGTTCCCCCCCCCCATGGTTTCAACATTTCCAGAAATTTTATATTTCTAATCATAACTAGCAGCCTCATTCTCTGTGAATTTGTCTAATTTGGTGGCCATCATTACAGCTTGTGGTAGTGAATTCCATAGTTCAACTATGCATCATGTGAAAAAATAATTATTTTTGTCTGTTCTGAATCTCCCACCATTCTGCTTGACTCCAATAAAACTGGTATTAAGAGAGAGGGAGAAAACCTCCCTATCCACTTTTCTCCACACCAACCATAATTCCGTAAACCTCTATCATGTCACTTCTTATTCCCCTTTTTCCTAAGCTAAACCCCACCAAATGTCAGAACCTTTTCTCACAGGGGAGTTGCTCCACCATTTCAGTTTCCCTTTTCTGCACTTTTTCCAACTCTACAATATCCTTTCTGAAATGTGACAAACTATACACAGCATTCCAACTGTGCTCGCACCACAGATTTCTTTAAAGGCATTGATGTTAACAAAAGACCCCTTTCCAAATGATCCCTATCATGGGATAATCTTTTAACACCAGGAATCTCTGTCTGTGAGCTGTGGGCTCTTTAGCAACCAAGACAGAAATGGAAAAACACACACATATACACCATACAAATAGGGGGCAGAGAGCTGCCAATGGAAGGAGACTTTGGCCTTGTTAGTGCAAAAACAGCAGATTAGGTAATACAATTGTTCCTGGATAGTACCACTTCAGACTGGAGGTGTGGGAATCACCTGGTGTAATGCTTTCCATGAGGCGTGGGGAGGAAATCCCAGTATATGCATAACTTATCAGGGAGAACTCTTCTCCTTAGCACCTAGATTTCTACACAAGACTGTTTAATATGAAGGAACATTCAATAAAGCAATCCCCAGCCCAGCCTCGTCTATTATGTGTGTGAGGGTGGAATAACAAGTTACATGCCAATGTGTGTAAATAAAACCTTGACAAACACTTGATATATGCAAATGCACTGTGGGACAGAATGAATTTAGTGATGGAGAAATACTGCAGCACTCCTCTGAAACGCCACCCAAGCCACTTCCCTCGGCCCCATGGTTCCAGACATATGTTTACCTCACATCACGTGAGGTAAATGTGTGTGGTGGTGGCTTGATGTGGTGGTGTTGTAGGGGGGAAATGGAAGGCAAGGAATGTGTAAGCATCCCTCCCTGCACTACAAACCACCTCCTCCCAGAGCAGTTATCAAAAAAAGGTTTGGGGGGGGGGAAGTGGCTATTAGAAGTTCATTATAGCATTGGCATGCAATGTGTACTTTCACCCTGAATGAGGGCATTCAGTTGAATAACACTCAAGAAGCAGAACAGTCATTTACTCCTTTTCCTGGGTTTCCAGCAGATTGGTCTTTCCCTCCCCATACTAAAAACACAGAGATAAGGAGCTGAAAGAAACTCCCTGCTGTGGCTGGTGCTTCAGCCCAGCTATACTGCAGCCAAATGTTGATACTTGCTAGAAATAATTACAAGGAGGAATCTTTTAAACAAAGAACTTGAACCTTGAGTTGTCTACTGAGCACTAGGGCAGGAATCAAAATATGTCCACAAAATGATTAGGAGATGTTAGAAAGGGGCATAGCTTGGCCTGGAATATATTTTCCCCTCAACCTTGTAATGTCACAGCATGCTAAGCCACTCCACAAATTCTTTCAAAATTGCATCCAAGAAGACAAACACAGCAGGCCTAAAAATAATTTCTCTCTTAAATCAGCTTCCTTTCACTTTAATTTCCAAATTGGTTGGTAGCTAGAAAGTCCAGAGCTCCCCCCCGCCCCTGTTCTGTTTTAGTTTGGATTGTCAAGAGCCACTCAAAACACCAGCTAGGCTTTGCAATTCATGAAGAAGAACGTCTACACAAGCCAGATAAATCTGCTTTTTAGAACAATGCAAGGGAATTCTTAACAGTTTGGAAAATACAAGAGCCATCACAGAGTTCTGATGTAACGCAAACTATGGTTTCCTGCTATCATCATCATCATCAGGCGATCACTCGTGACCGAGTAAGATTGTCTTCCGGGATAAAAGGAGGAAATTCTAAAGAAGATTGTGTAGACTCTAGCGATGGGTCTGTAAGTGACTGTGGAGGCCAATTCTAGATCCACACAGCTTCCCACAGTGAGGACACAGGTTATCAGATAGAAGATGGTCCTGTAAAGGATTCATTTGACGCGCTTTTCGCTTAGCACGTTTCTCCCTTTCACCTTGCACTCGGGCTTCTTCAAAGTCCATGGAACCTTTGTGAAAGGCCAACCTCCATTTAGATCGTTCATGGGCCAGAGCTTCCCAGTTTTCGATGTTTATATTGCATTTTTTTAGATTAGCCTTATGAACATCTTTAAACCTCTTATATTGACCACCGATATTCCGCTTTCCATCCTTGAGTTGGGAGTAAAGTAACTGCTTTGGGAGACGGCAGTCAGGCATTCGAACAACATGACCGGTCCACTGAAGTTGGCGTTGAAGGATCATTTTTTCAATGCTAGTAGTCTTTGCTTCTTCCAGTACACTGACATTTGTTCGCCTATCTTCCCAAGTAATTTGCAGGATTTTCCGGAGGCAACGTTGATGAAACCTTTCAAGGAGGTGGAAGTGACGTTTATAGATAGTCCATGTTTCGCAGGCATACAATAAAGTTGGTAATACAATGGCTTCATAAACCAGTGTTTTGGTCTTCTTACAAATATCCCGATCCTCGAACACTCTATGTTTCATTCGAGAAAATGCGGCACTTGCGGAGCTCAGACGATGCTGGATTTCACTGTCGATGTTAGCTGTAACAGAAAGATAGCTGCCAAGATAGAGAAAATGATCGACATTTTCCAGTATTGTCCCGCCAAGCTGGATAGATGGCATCACCAAAGGATTGGCTTGCACTTGCTGATGAAGCACTTTGGTTTTTTTGATGTTAAGTGAGAGACCAAGTTTTTCGTATGCTTCTGCAAAAGCATTTAGGATAGTTTGGAGATCATCCTCTGAATGTGCGGAGACCACATTATCATCAGCATACTGAAGTTCCACAACGGAGGTTGTAATTACCTTACTTTTTGCTTTCAGCCTGCTGAGATTAAAAAGCTTTCCATCTGTTCGATATATAATTCCCACACCGGTGGGAAGTTTCCCCTTGACAAGATGTAAAACCATGGCGATGAAAATGGCAAATAATGTTGGGGCGATAACACATCCCTGTTTAACACCTGATCCCACTTTAAATGGAGCACCATGAGAGCCGTTGTTGTCCAAAACCGTTGCCGTCATGTTGTCATGGAGAAGTCGCAAGATATTCACAAATTTATTGGGGCATCCAATTTTCATAAGGATAGTCCAGAGAGCTGTACGGTCTACAGTATCAAAGGCCTTAGCCAAATCGATAAATGCCATATAAAGGGGTTGATTTTGCTCCCGGCATTTTTCTTGGAGCTGACGTGCAGTAAAAATCATGTCTACTGTCCCTCTAGAGGGGCGGAAACCATATTGAGTTTCAGGGAGGATCTCTTCTGAAATAGATAGAAGACGGTTTGCGAGAATCCTAGCAAATATTTTACCTGCGGTTGCTAAGAGAGAAATGCCCCGATAGTTTCCACAGTCTGTTCTATCACCCTTCTTAAAGAGGGTGATAATTATGGCATCCCTGAAGTCTTCTGGGATCTCTTCTCTTATCCAGATTTTTTCGATGAGTTTATGAAGATGTTGTAGAAGTTCGGGGGGCCCTTCTTTAAAGATTTCAGCAGGAATCCCATCTGGTCCACTAGCTTTGTTGTTCTTCATTTGATTAATGGCTTTTTTTACTTCATCCAAAGTGGGGAGTATTGCAAGTTCCTCTTTAATTTGTTTTTGCGGGATTTGCGAAAAAATCTCGTTATCCACCTTAGACTTACGATTTAAAAGGTCATAATAATGCTCTTTCCAACGCAGTGCAATAGACTCTTTGTCTTTTAAGAGTTTGGTGCCATCTTTTGATTGTAAAGGGTTTGTACCATAGGTTTTTGGTCCATAAATGGCCCTTGTGGCCTTAAAAAAGCCCCGTGCATCATGAGATTCTGCAAGTTGTTGAATTTCTTCAGCTTTCTTTTTCCACCAAGCGTTCTTAAGTTCTCTTGTTCTTCTTTGGACCTCAGCCTTTGCGCTAGCGTAGGTTTTTTTCTTGGCAGCGCAGTTAATATCATTTTGCCATATTTGGAAGGCTTTCCTTTTTTGGTCAATTATATATTTAATCTCATTGTCATTTTCATCAAACCAATCCTGATGTTTCTTAGTTTCATATCCAATAGTTTGTTCACAAGCTGCAATAATGGAGGTTTTCAGCTTAGACCAATGGTCCTCAATGTTGTCAGGAGGTTCCGTAGGTAGATGTTCCTTAAGAAGTGATTGAAGACGAGTTTGCTTAGTAGGATCTTGAAGGACTTGGATGTTCATTTTACGCCTTGGTTTCCTTCCTTGAAGCCTACGTTGGGGAGCAATGTTGATAACCATTGTGGACCGGATTAGTCGGTGGTCTGTCCAGCAGTCGTCGGCACTCACCATGGCCCTAGTAAGAAGTACATCGCGGCGATCTCTAACACGGACAATTACATAATCCAGAAGATGCCAGTGCTTTGACCGTGGGTGCTGCCATGATGTTTTAAACTTATTCTTTTGTCGGAAGAGCGTGTTTGTGATAGTGAGATTATGCTCTGCACATATAGACAAAAGTAAGAGTCCGTTCGGGTTGCTATTACCAACTCCGTCCTTTCCAATAGTTTCTGGCCATAAATCAAAGTCACGCCCGACTCTTGCGTTAAAATCGCCCAGGAGGATAATTTTATCCTCCTTAGGTATCTCTGACAGGAGAGTGTCCAACTGGCTGTAAAAACTTTCCTTGATGTCATCATCAGCGTCTAATGTTGGTGCATAAGTGCTCAAAATAGTTACCTGTTGGTTATTGGCGAGCTTTAATCGAAGAGTTATCAGGCGTTCGTTAATGCCAGTAGGAACTTCTGACAAAGAGTTCACTAGTTCATTTTTGATGGCAAAGCCTACACCATGTATTCGTCGGTCCTGCTCAGGTAGTCCTTTCCAGAAGAAGGTATAACCTCCTTTTTCTTCTTTCAGCTGTCCCTCTCCTGCCCTTCGAGTTTCTTGAAGTGCTGCTATGTCAATTTTAAACCGTCTCAGCTCCCTTGCAATAATAGCAGTCCTACGCTCAGGGCGTTCACTATCTATGTTATCCAGCAATGTCCGTATATTCCATGTTCCAAAATTCAAATGTCTTTTTCGACCGCTAAAATGGTGACCCCACTGGACGCGGTAATCCAGTCAGGGGAGAAAGAGGTAGACTATGTTTAGGGCACCTTTTCTAGCCCCCTCCCCATACGGGGTGAGCAGAGTGGATCCTAAATAGGGCTGCTCAGTCATGGATACAGCTGCCGAGCTGCTCGACTACCTCGTTCCTTGAACAGGGCGACTGAGTCTGCATCCACCGCCCATGTGCTGGTCCATGACTAGGGGCTTCCAGATTCACAGTCCTGCCCCCGTTGCCATTCGCCAGTCGCCATGGGACTTTTTTTTGTTTGTTTGGTTGGTTGGTTGGGTTGGGTTGGGTTGGGTTGGATGGGTTGGGTTGGAAGACGCCTGTGCGTGAAACTGTTTTATGTGGGGAGATTGGTGCACAACGAATCACCACACAAACTTGACAGAGTACGGCAGAGATCCAATGGCACGGTTACCCTGACGATTGGAAAACCATTCTCTGCTGCAGCCTTCATCCGCCTTCACAGCCGTTGTAATTTAGGTTTAATTATCTTCCGCCTGTTCTGCCGTTGAGGACTTTATGTTTTGGATCGTTCTTTGTCTGGTTCCTCTCCCCGGACCTTACCGCCATGGGTGACCCTACTGGGAGTACATAGCTCCCGACGGCATTGCTCACAGGATTCATCGGAACACGCAAGCCCACTCACCACTTCAAGGTGACGATCCGGCGAGGGGCAGTGAGCTAGCTGCAGTGAGCCTCAGGATTGTGTGCTCCCCCTCTTTTTGCTTTCTGTTTTGCAACCACGAGGAGGAGATTGGAAGCTTCCACTTCCATTTTTAAACAAACTACAGTTCCATGTGATGTCTGAACTCAGGAAACTATGGTTTGTACTTTGTTTAAACTATGGCTTTTGAGAACAAGCCTGGATTAAACTGTGGTTTCAGATCCTGGCTTCTCATGAATCACCGGTTAACTAAAGTTCCCCAAGCCTTGACAAATATACTTGCCAATGCTCTGCACTATTCCCTCTGGTAAGCAGCTCCTATCACCCCCTACTGGCCTTTCCTGCAGGAAAAGCACTGGGAGGAAAGTATTGGATTCAGCTTCCCAAACCTTCTGGAGATCTACTTTCTGCCCATCCCTGTCTTAAAAGAGGGACCTACAGAATACACACAAACTAAAAAGCAAGCCATAACCAAAACCAGAGGTACAGCAGTAACTGAGACAGGACATGCAATGTCAGGGACGAGGTCAGAGGGTGTCCTGCAGGAGCCAGGTCCCTTCCAGAGATATTCCAAGACCCTTCCCTGACTGCTGTTTTAATTAAAAGAAGCAAAAACACTGTCTAGCTACAGTTAAACACTTGCACTATCAACTGATTTTAAATGGGAGAGAAATAACAATGGGCTTAACTTTCCTGTTGAATATAACGGGGATTAGGAATGCTTCACACATTACATTTTGTAGCTGTTTATGTAAGATTTTTTTTTAAAAGCGTACACCTGAAAGTGTAATGTGTAACTGAGAAGTGTTTCATACAGGTAAACTCAGCATTTAGTTGGAACTGACTGGCCACATAATGTGTGGAGCTCATTCTTAAAAGTACTTAATTGTGGCTGGATTGTGCCCTGTTTCTAGCCCTGTTCTTTGCAGGGATGTAGGCATAAACCTGCTCCAAACTGCTGTGTGCGTGCCACTTTCTTCTTCTTTAACATTATAAATACATGAAATTACTTAAAACTGTCTGCTTGTATTTAGGTAGTTGTGATGTTGTATAGCCCCACAGCTGACAACAGGGAGGCACCAAAAGCAGCCAAAAAACAACAAACGTGATATAGGATCACATAGGTGTCGATTTATTTTGTGCCAACTTGCCCTAGGTTTCGGAGAACATGACCTTCCCTACACTAAACAAAACTCCTTATCACTGATTCACACTGATGTGTATATGAGTGGTAAGGAGTTTTTCATAGATTTCATAGATCATAGAGTTGGAAGGAGCCTACAAGGCTATTGAGTCCAACCCCCTGCTCAGTGCAGGAAACTAGAGGAGGGGTCTCCCATCCAAGTAATAACCAGGCCTGACCCTGCTTAGCTTTCCACTGCTCAGACAAGCTGAGCCAGCATAAGCTCTGTTTTCAGTAGTGTGGTGAGAGTCGGTGTGGTGGTTAGAGCACTGGACTGGGGAGACCTGGCTTGAAGGCCCCACCTGGCCATGAATCTCACTGGGTGAAGTTGGGCCAGTGACTCTCAGCCTGACCCACCTCATAGGTTTGCTGTGAGGATAAAAAGGGAGAGGAAGAGAACTATGTATGCTGCCTTGGGCTCCTTGGAAGAAAGGCAGGATATAAATGTAACAAACAATCAATACATAACAGTGCAGGTAGCCCTTGAGGAAGAAGCTGGACGGCCATCTGTCAGGGATGCTTTGACCTGGATTCCTGCATTGAGCAGGGGGTTGGACTCGATGGCCTTGTAGGCCCCTTCCAACTCTACTTTTCTATGATTCTATGATTCTAAGCCATTCTCCAAAATGTTGGGCCGGGTGGCACAAAATACACTGGGCACCTGTGTGTTTTGTTTTTTATATAGCTCCACAACATGCCTGGCTATGGGCACAAGCAATGTGCTGTAAACAGTTTAAGTGAACTGCCATGCATATGCCATATAAATATTTTAAAGAAGGAAAGAGGTGCAGAAGCAACAGAGCACATGAAATACAACCTACAGGAGCACGAAGTTAACAAGGTATTATCTCCTGTATGGAGAACAGCATCCCTGGGAAGCATGGATGGAGCTCTCTTTCTGAGACAGGTATTTCCAGGAGAGAACTCCCCCCCCCTACACACACACACACACACACACACACCAGTGACTGGAGTTAATAGACTACGGTGCTTCTGTGTTTTCTGGCTTGTGAAAAAACGTGCTCCAAAGACAGCAAGCCCGATCAAAGTTAAAGGAGAGGCAGGGGGACGAAGGAGAGTTGTACAGTACAAAACACACCACTTTCTCCCTCTTACCTTCCACTGAGAAGGAAACCGATAACAACAGCCAAGAGAATCACTCCCACTGTTACAGACACAGCAATTATAGGGATCTGGCTCTGATCGCTGGATGCAGCTACTGCTGAGAACAGAAACAAAAGGGGAGGTTACAGTTAAAATTGCCATAAATCTTTAGAGGGGCCTTTACTTCAAGTCTGACAGAGGTGAACTGTGGCTTACAAAATTAAGTCATTATTTAAGATGGATTAAATAATAATAATAATAATAATAATAATAATAATAATAATAATTTTATTTATTTATTAATTATATTTATACCCCTCCTTTTTTCCTGCAAGGAACCCAAGGTGGCTTACATAACTGTCCTCCTCCTCTCCATTTCATCCTCACAACAACCCTGTGAGGTAGTTTTAGGCTGAGAGTCAGTGACTGGCCCAAAGTCACCCAGTGAGTTTCATGGCCGAGCGGGGACTAGAACCCGGATCTCCCGAGTCCCAGCCCAACACTCTCACCACTACGCCACACTGGCTAGTTTCAAAAAGAAAAAAATAATTAAAATAGTATTTTCAGTTTTAGGGAACCTCCATTGTAATTAGACACGGAATCCTTTTTGCACACATTGTATTTGTCTGTCGCAACTCGTGGTGATGTGTGGACCCAGCTTCTCTGCCCCAAAGAAATGTTTACTAGACATTTTGTCACACAACTTTTTTCCCCCTTCAAAGTAGGAACCTCCAAATCTGCTTTGATGTTTCACTTTAGCCAAAATTTGACAGCCTTCTAGGTCTTGTCATCTTTGTCCATGGCATGGTTCATTTTCCTTCCTAGCCCTGGATTCCCAACTGCATTGACCCGGCTAATGGTGGCAGGAAAGCAGCAACCCCAGTTGCAATTGCTGGGGAAGGAGAAAGCTAACTTCCTCCCTCCCTAGCAACCCCTAAACAGCCAGGATCACCACTTTCCTGCCGCTAATGGAGATATTACACACACACACACACACACACACACACACCGCACACGCACACACACTAGCCTTCCCCAACCTGGTGCCCTCCAGATGTGTTGGTCTACAACTCCCAGCATCCCCCAGGAATTGTAGTCCAACACATCTAGAGGGCACCAGGTTAGGGAAGGCTAGTATATATACTAATAGTGAATTGAGGTGGCTGAATGCCCATTACTTTGGAAGCAAAACAGAGCCACCCAAAAATAAATTCGTGGCTTCTACATACTCAAAGAACTCCCTAGCTACACAGAAGGTGACTAGAGCCATGAACAGTAACACTCCTCTTAGGGAGAGAATACAATAATACCTTGATTACGAGTAACCCGGTGTGCGAGCATTTTTCAAGACGAACCAAAAAATTTCAAAATTTTTGACTTGCTAAACAAGCGAGGTCTTGCAAAACAAGCACACCGGGTTACTCGCTGCCGGCTCCCAGGCGCAGAGTGAGTGGCCGCGCCTGGCCTCCGCGCCAGGAAGCTGCGTGGAGGCCAGGTGCGGCCGCTCACTCTGTGGACGCCTTGCGCGCTGCTGTGCCGGTTCCTGGGCAGGGAAGCGGCACGGCAGCGCAAGACACCCGTAGCGCAAGAGGCCATGCCGGAGCCGGCAAAGCACTTTGCTGGCTCCATGGCAGGGAACCGCATAGAGGCGCTCCCGCCGCTCCCTACCTTACCTTTTTCCAGCGGTGCCTCGCCTCGCCGCCCGGGCAGGAAAGCGGCACGGCAGCGTGAGGCGCCCGCAAAGCGAGCAGCCATGCCTGGCCTTCGTGGCTCCCTGCCAGGGAGCCAGCAAAGCACTGCCGGCTCCATGGCAGGGAGCCGTGTGGAGGCGTTCCCGGCACTACCTTTCCTTTTTCCCCGCTGGCGCCGGTCCCGTGTGTCACTTCCGGCGCTGGCCCCGGAAGTGATGCGACGGGACCAGCGATGGCAGTGCGGGCGGCTCGCCGAGGAGAGCCGCTGCTGGAAAAAGGAAAAGTAGGGAGCGGCGGGAGCGCCTCCACGTGGCTCACTGCCATGGAGCAGGCAGTGCTTTGCCGGCTCCCTGGCAGGGAGCCGCAGAGGCCAGACATGGCTGCTCGCTTTGCGGGCGCCTCGTGCTGCTGTGCCGCTTCCCTGCCAGGGAGCCGGCAAAGCACTGCCGGCTCCATGGCAGGGAGCCGCATGGAGGCGAGGCGTGGCCAGGAGCCCGGGAGCCGGCATGGCAGTGTGGGAGGTGCCCACAGAGCGAGTGGAGGCGCGATGCAGCGTGGCCGCTTTCTCTGCAGGCGCCTCGCGCTGCTGTACCGGCTCCTGGGAATTCGTTCCACAACCATTTAATCACTGCTTTGCCAGCTCCCTCTATGGGGCTCCCTGCCAGGGAGCTGGCAAAGCAGTGATTAAATGGTTGCGGAACGAATCATCTGAGTTCCCATTATTTCTAATGGGGAAACTTGCTTTGATATGCGAGTTTATTGGATTACGAGCATGGTTCCGGAATGAATTATGCTCGTAATACAAGGTACTACTGTACACCAACACATTGTATTGCACGTCCCACTTGTACCTTGCTATAAAACATTGAAAAAGAAAAGAAGGAATCATAACAAATGGCCTGAAACTACACAGAGTGGGCTTTGAATGTTTGTTTGTTTTTGACAATTTAATCTTGATTCTATCTAAGATAAGGTTTTGAACTTTGCCGGGAACTCTCCACTGATAAATTTTCCCTCCTTCCCTAACTGGTGCTCCTGTCACTAATAATGATCAAAGTATTAACACTGGTCAGTCGTGCACCCCTACCTAAAAAAGTTTTTTTTAAAAAAAAGGTAAAGGGATTTGTGCCTTTGATGTGATAATAGCTATAGCTAGTAAATGGGCCCCTTTAATTGTTTAGAGCAGTGTTCTCCAACCTTGGGTCCCCAGATGTTTTTGGCCTATAACTCCCAGCATGCCCCAGCCAGCGTAGCTTGGAGTTGTAGGCCAAAAACATCTGGGGACCCAAGGTTGGAGAACACTGGTTTAGAGCAATGGCTATGAAAAATGAGCAAGTTTGCCATAGAGACTCCTGTGGAATATCTGGTCAGAAACATCAGCAGGGAGAGCAACTTCTCTCCTCCCTAAAATGGCACCCACGATCGGAAACAGATGGTGTTGTCTCAGCAATGGCTTCTGCCTTTTATTACATCCACCATGGAAGAGAAGTTCTTCCATTTCCTGGGGTTCATGCTTCAAGAACTGACAGAAGGGAGGAAGCACGTAGGAACACAGGAAGCTGCCTTATGCGGAGTGAGACCCTGGGTCCATCTAGCCCAGTACTGTCAATATTCACTGCCAGTGGCTCTCCCGGGTTTCAGGCAGGATTCTTCCCTAACCCCACCTGGAGAAGCCAGGGATTGAACCTTGGAACTTCCGCATGCAAAGCAGCTGCTCTACCACTGAGCTGCGCCCCCCACCCCCAACCCACGCAACACATATGAAGGGGGAAATATTTCCCCATGTATTTCCACAGATCGAACTATCTTCAAATGACTAAATGTTGGCAAAAACTCACATAATAGTACACAGCAGCTCTTAACTTACAGATAGAGTTGGGAAGGGAAGGGGTCACTGATTAATTGGATGACAGCTATAAAATTAGTGATTACAATCTAATACTAAGTGCAAACTCACAATGTACTAAACATTATTTTACCATAGGATTTAAAGTAGTACTTTTGTTTTAAGTATCTGATCAGTAAATCACCAGTGGAGCAGTGCTGGGCTACATAGTCAATTGTTATAATTTCATAATGATTGGACATTACATTCAATTGCAAATTCTGTTCTGTCAACTAAAGTTCTAATTAGTGCTACAGATTTATAGACACTTATTTCTGGCAGGTTTATTAGCTCTTCGGTGGAATGTAATTCCCAAAAAGTGTTTATAAACATGTGTAATTAGGTCTTGCTATGGTGGGGACCCTCAGAGGCCATAAAAGCCATTGCAGATTCTAGAACGTCTCCTCTTCCCCCCACCCCTCTCCCTGTCCCTGATTCATCAGAAAACATTCTGCCCCCAACAGAATTCCACCCCCACCCCTAGCTGGGAGAAATTCAGCAGCAACCATATTTGGTACCTGCAACTGCATTTACTTGTTCCAGAGTGTTTGCTAAAACTAATTCTTTAATAACTGAAAAGTACTTTAGCCATGCAATCCTTCATGCCTACTCAGAAGTAAGCCTCACTGCATTTGGAGGACTTACTTCCAGGAAAGTGTGTATAGGATTGCAGCCCAAGGCAATTTCATTAGAATGGCTTTCCTATAAACAAGTTCTAGGCAATGTTGCTTATTTCCTTGATTTACATGATAGGCCTCTAAACATTATTACTATGATATGTTTTGCTCATACATTTAAGGTCAGGATCGCAGTAAACAGATTGTGCTGAAATGCCAGCAGGTTATTTATAAATACCCTGAAACATGATTACGGAACTACTTTAAATTAGAAACTTTTCTACTGTATCCAAAATTTATAATAGAGATTTATTTGGCAGCATAATAAGGTTTTATTTCTACTTATAGGACATGATTAATGGTTAATGCAATATGAGAAACATTAAATAGATAATTTTTATTACATTAATGTTTGCATCACTAAGCTCTTTTCTCTATATCAGCCTGCTCACTGACTCCATGGCCACTTCTGCCATTCCTTTAAAATCTATTTCATTTTTAAAAATGAAACATGCACTGAAAATAGCAAAGCTGACAACATTATTATTTTTTTTAAAAAGAGTGGATGAGAGCTTAAGGCAAACAATAATCAAGTACTGATCAATTTAAATTCAGAAGCTAAATACGTAAAATGGGTTACCAGGGAAATGAAGGGAATTTATTCCATTATGAAATCATTCCTGAATAGAATGAGTATGAAAATGTAATATACACATCATTTGAACAAATTGAAATAGGTACGCAGTACACACATAAATATTGGTGGCAAGTGAAATTTAACCACAATAGAACACAACACAACAAAAGGGACAGTTTCCCTTATCATTATGACTTATCATAGACAAAGTGAAGCCCTTAAATATGGTACACTTACTCCACAACTTTAGATTAACACAAGAATGTTGAAGTTATTTTTTAGAAGTTTTCTGTTGCATATACAAAAGTCAACAGAGCTAAGAACTTTATTTGAACTTCGTAATTAAAAAATAAAGAAAAGAAAAGAAACAGGGCAGCACTATATGTGATCAGAACAAGGCTGTCATTGAAAATTCCTCCTTCGCCCTCTGTAACATCTAGTACATCTTACCCTGTGTATTGACATGATTACAATGGATATTTCTCTCCACTCCCTATGACTGGATGCAGTTGGTGGAGCGGGGCAATGCACTTTGTAATGATATCAGGACACAGGTTAAGATGTATGAGATGTTACAGGTGGGGAGTGGGGAAATCAACACGGGGCTGATGTTTTCTGCAGCAGCCCTGTCGATTTCATAATATATAGTTCTGTCTAAAAAAAAAGACAATAATGTAGCACATTTATTTTTACTTACACTATTTCTATACCACCACCACCACAAGGCAGTTTGAAATAATACACTTTAAAAACAAATAGTCAAAATGTACATACCTAAACATCTAAAGCCATACATTCAAAATTCAAATATCTAATGATGTAAAACCATAAATCAACATATGAAGCTGCCTTATAATGAATCAGATTATTGTTCCATCTTATCCAGCACTGCCTGCCCTAAATGGCACTGGCTTTTTCCAGGATCTAAGGCTGAAGGTATTTCCTGAGATCTCTTAACTGGAGATGTCAGGGATTGAACCTGGGACTTTCTGCATGGAAAGCTTTTGCTTTACCACGGAGCTAATATCCTCCAACAAAACTCTCCTTTTGAAGACAAGATACGATACCATCTGTGCCTCATGAGGAAGGCCATTCTATAGTAGCTCATGGGCCACTACAGAAAAGACCCCATTCCTACTGGAGACCACTCTGGCCTCTAAAAATGATCATAAAGCCCATGGGGAGACATCCACTTATAAACACTCTGAATTCAGGGCACATGTGGCAGGCCACGTGTCAACAACCTGCAGCATGGGTGCCACAAATTACACAGGCAGCAAGTGGTACTCACATGCAGAAGCTGGAGGGCCTGCAGACTGTCCTGTTCTGTGGTTCCTTGAGGCTCACAGGGGAAACTGCTAGCACCTGATGGCAGTCAAATCAAGGAAGGAAGGAGGCCCTTGGATAGCTCCAATTGGTCCTGCTGGCTGTCAACTGAAGCCTTATGTAGGTTGAAAACACCTGTAGCATGGTCAGCTCCACCCCTCCTGGAGGAGCTCACTGGACCGTTAAAGGGCCCTCACCTGATTACATAGCCTGGGGCTTCTGCAAGTCTAGGGAGATGGGAGTTCCTGCCAGGTCAATGGCAGGGCTGTGTCCTTTGGCCAGGAGGGCCCTGAATAAGGCACTGACTGCCCTGCCCCTGAGCAAGCGGCCTGTACCATTTGCTCATCAGAGTCCTCTGCTGCAGACTGGAAAGCCTGAGGGCTGGGGGGTCATATAGGCTGTCAATGGCAGAGTCCCATAGACCTATGGCATAGTCCTATCAGGGGATGGTGTAAAGATGAAACAGAACGGGCTAGAACAGCTGCTTTATTAAAAAAAAAAGAAAAAGGGGGAAAAAAGGATGCCAAAAACAGTGGGATGTGTTAGAGGCACTTCAGAACAATATTTTAGAACTCATACCCTTCCAATATTATACTTTTATTAACCCCTTAACACCCAGAAGCTGCCTGAAACAGAATGGAATGCCATGGAACACCAACCTCTGAGCTAGCCAAACCAAGCAAATTCACCAATCACACATGGCTTGATGGGAGTGATATAATAAGCCTCAAAATGTCCACAAAATCCATGTTCCAGTACATGTGCCGGGATATAACCAGTATTCCAGAAAATGGCCCAGAACACCACCTCGTGAATGAGCCAAACCAACCAAATTCACCAATCACGTGATGAGATGGGAGACATGCAATAAGCCACAGAACTCCAACATAAACCAAATTCTGATACCTGGATTCTGGAAAATGTCCTGGAACACCAACTTCTGAACTAGCTAAACTAAGGAAATGCACCTGTCACATATGACTAGATGAGACTGATGCAATAAGCTATGAAACCTCTGCAGAAACCACATTCTGGTACCTGTTCCAGGAAATAATCTGTATTTTGGAAAAATGGCTCAGAATTCCAACTCTGAGTGAGCTAAAGCAACCAAACATGCCAGTAGATCACTAGATAGAACCAAACATCACTAGATAGGACTGATGTAATAAGCCGTGAAATGTCCACAGACAGTCTGGGCAATAATCAGTAATCCAGAAAACTGGCCCAGAATGCCAGCATTTGAGCTAGTCAAATCAACCAAATTCACCAGTCACACATAGAATCATAGAAAAGTAGAGTTGGAAGGGGCCTACTACCAGGCCATCGAGTCCAACCCCCTGCTAAATGCAGGAATCCAGGTCAAAGCATCCCTGACAGATGGCTGTCCAGCTGCACCTTGAATGCCTCCAGAGTGGGAGAGCCCACCACCTCCCTAGGTAGTTGGTTCCATTGTCTTATTGCTCTGACAGTTTTATTCACATGACTAAATAAAATTGATGCAATAAGCCACAAAGCTTCTACTGCCCTCGGATAACTGAGTTGTGACAAGGGGAAACAAAAGGGAGGTCTCAAACAGATCTACTTTCTTAGACGGATTCAGTTTGTGTTCTGGGCCATTTTAGTTGGTTAAGCTCACTCAAAAGTTGGCATTCAGGGCCCTTTTCCTGGAATAGTGTTTATTGCCCAGAAAAAGTACCAGAATATGATTTCTGTGGAAGTTTTGTGACTTATTAGAGCCAGTGTGGCGTAGTGGTGAGAGTGTTAGACTGGGACTTAGGAGATCTGGGTTCTAGTCCCCGCTCAGCCATGAAACTCACTGGGTGACTTTGGGCCAGTCACTGACTCTCAGCCTAACCTACCTCACAGGGTTGTTGTGAGGATGAAGAGGAGGAGGAGGAGGAGGATTATGTAGGCCGCTTTGGGTTCCTTGCAGGAAAAAGGCGGGGTATAAATATAATAAATAAATAAATAAAATTATTGCATCAATCCCATCTATTCATGTGTGACTGATGAATTTGGTTGGTTTAGCTTGTTCAGAAGTTGGTGTTCCATGCGATTTTCCAGAATACACATTATTGCCTAGA
Source organism: Shinisaurus crocodilurus (assembly GCA_021292165.1). Classification (NCBI taxonomy): domain Eukaryota; kingdom Metazoa; phylum Chordata; class Lepidosauria; order Squamata; family Shinisauridae; genus Shinisaurus; species Shinisaurus crocodilurus. Next base: position 95,451,834 of record CM037880.1, read on the forward strand.
ACTGATACTGGAACAGGTACCAGAATGTATTTTCTGTGGAAAAGTTGTGGCTAAATACAACACTTCCACCTAGTCATGTGTGATTGGTTGGTTTGTCTCAGAGGTTGGCATTGGGACCATTTTCTGGAGTACTGCATTGCCTGGAACCGGAGCATGGTTTCTGTGGAAGTTTCATGGCTTATTGTATTGCTCTGATCTAGTCATGTGAGGAATGAGAACTATTTCACCAAACACGCTCATTAGCTTGAGATCTTTCTCCGTATTTCACACCTTGTCAGCAATAGTTAATAGATATGTTGACAGTAACAAGCTAGTTTGTTCCAACAAGTTAATAGAACTGAAGAACAAAGGATTTATTCAAATTCTCTTTCTCCAAGTTGAACTTAAATTCAAATGTCATTAATTGTAGTCTGAAAGGTGACTCTTTCTGAATAGCCTAAAGTGCTTGGATACAATGGGAATCTCATATAGAGATTCAGGGCATAGCTACATTACGAATATACAGTAATACCTTGGATTGCGAGTAACTTGGTCTGAGAGCGTTTTGCAAGACAAGCAAAAATGTTTTAAAAATTTTGACTTGATAAACAAGCAAGGTCTTGCAAGACAAGTGTAGGGATGTAACCGCTCGCCTCGAGCGAGTGTAGCGGGCTGAAATCGGCCCCGCTCACACCTGCCAGAGACTCGCTTTGATATAAGAGTGTTTTGGATTACAAGCACGGTTCCGGAATGAATTATGCTTGCAATCCAAGGTATTACTGTACAGGCAGTCCCCGGGTTATGAACGTCCAACTTACGGACAACTCGTACTTACGAACAGACTGCTGAGCTTCCAGTGAGCGCCAGCTGAGGTGCTCGCTGGACTTTCTGGTTCCCCAGCTCTACGTCGTTTATGTAGAATATAGGTATACGTAAAAATGCCCGCAATTTGCGTAAATGCCATTTTTAATGTATACAGGTAGTCCCCGAGTTAAGAACATCCGACTTACAGACAACCCATACTTAAGAACAGACTTCTGGGTTCCCCAGCGCTACGTCGTTCACGTAGAGTCCATAATGTAGAATACTACGCAATTTGCGTAAATGCCAATCTATATATATATAAAAGAAGAAGTCCTGACTGACTGACTGACTCATCAACGCCCAGCTCAAATAAGAGTGGGTATGCAAATCTCCCCTAGGCCATTTAGAATGTTCTCTAAGGGGATGAAAAGGGAGGGAAACTTTTTAAATGACTGCCTGACTGAATGACTGTTGTGTGTGGGACGTCGTCGCATAGGCTCCATCACGTTTTGACGGATCTACCCCAAACTTGGCACGGTCACTCTTCATCACCTGTAGACTCTCAGGATTATCCTGATTTTTCTTTAAGATCAGATATTTCTGTCAGAAAATATTTCTGCTGCCAGCACCCAGCCTAAATGTTACACTTTCAGTCAGAGACACTGTATCTTTTCCATACAGCTCTCACAGGCCTTCAAGGAGAGGGGGGGGGGAAAAACCTTTTCATTTTTAAACCTGTTTTTTTTTCTTCTCCATAAAAAAAAATTCAAAATGCAAATTGAAAATTTAAATGTAAATGGTGTGATGATACCACACACAGTCGTATCAATTGTAGGCGATGAAGCGTGCCTATTCTGGGCACTATCTTTCGTTATGTATGGCAGTCAAAATCTAGGTAGGGAGGTACGTGAACAAATAGTTGATGATGTCGTTGAAAACTGGGATGAATTCTCTATAATGTCCCACGACAGTGATGGAAACAACTATGTGAGTGCCGATGCATACTTTGACAACATGTCCCGACCCCATACATATGGTGGTTTGTGCGAGTTGACAGCGGGTGGACAATTGTACCAAATCCTAAAATCCACGCGAGCAAAGCCGCAGGCAACAGCTAGTTTTAACATATAGAACGCAATGCTGTTCCGGCGTACATACAAATGCAACTTAAAGACATTCTTAAGAACGGAACCTGTTCATAACCTGGGGACTGCCTGTACTACGTTATACTCTACGTAAATGGTGTATCTCATGCCAGTTTTCTACGTAAACAACGTAGAGCTGGGGAACCATATGTACCTGTTCCGACTTACGTACAAATTCAACTTAAAGACAGACTTACAAACGGATCTCATTCGTAACCCAGGGACTGCCTGTAAACTGCTTAATATTCTCTTTCTTCTAGGTCAGTGTTCTCCAACCTTGGGTCCCCAGATGTTTTGGCCTACAACTCCCAGCAGGCATGCTGGGAGTTGTAGGCCAAAAACATCTGGGGACCCAAGGTTGGAGAACACTGTTCTAGGATGTATGGTTTTTCACAAAAATAATTTTCACAAACTATAATTTCCAGGATTCTCTCTCTCTCTCTCTCTCTCTCTCTCTCTCTCTCCCTCTCTCCTGATATTTATAAGCCACCCTTCATCAAAAGACAGCAAGGCACTGAACAAGAAATATAACAAGAAATAGTAATAGAACTATAAAATGTAATAAAAACAATAACATCCAATCACAAGCATTAAAAGGCAATAAGAACACCACAGAACAGATTGGCCTTCTGGGGGGGGGGCATAATAATTAATGATATTTACATGTATCATTCTGATATATAGCCTTGTTATGTAGATCTGCTTTTAGTGAAAATACCCTACATTTTCATAAGTTTTAAATGGTTGTAAATTCAGAGACCAAATTGGAAAAAATGTCTTCAGGATATTGCTCTTCGGGTACCCATGCAAGGTGCCCATTTACAGTGCAACTAATGATGAAACATAGGAAACTGCCTTATACTGAGTCAGACCATTGGTCCATCTAGCCCAGTATTATCGACACTGGGCAAGTTCACATGTTATGACAGAACACCCGGCAAAGAAGCTATACAGGGTGGGTTGTTTGTGAAACAACCCACAATGCACCCAACAGACAGTCGGGGTCATCATGGGTTGTCCCCCACTTCTTCCCCCTCGGTCCTCCTTCAGGAATTCTAGGAGACTGCGTGGTAGGACTTATCTTGTCTGCCCTCCCTGTCGTGATCATGAGCCCTTTTGCACCTGCCATAGCCCATAGCTTTCCCCCCCTCCCCCCCACTGGAGGTAGCTTTTTGCAATCTCTGAGTTGACAGCAACTGGTTCGTCACCCCCACCCCTTTTCTTTTTCTGGCGCAAGAAATTTGCGCAATTTTTTAAGTACATTATTTAAATTATTTTTTTAACCAGACTTGCAGAAGTGCACAGGTGCAAACTTGTGTGGGTCCGAAATAGCAAGAATTGCAGAGGTCCAAAGTGCAGCAGGCACCTCTCATGGACATTGACCCAGAGAGGCTGCAAAGCTCGCCATTTCAGACCCGTGCAAGTGCACACCTGCGCACTTGTGCAAGTCTGACTAAAAAAAATAATTTTAAAATGTACAAAAAAATTGTGCAAATTTCTTGCACTAAAAAAAGGGGGGCGAACCAATGACAGCCCTTCCAATGTGCCACTTGGGCAATTCGAAGGGGCTGTCAGTAGCTGTCAACTCAGAGACTGTGACAAGCAATCTCTGGGGGGGGGATAAAAGGGGGAAGGCCAGGGCGAGCACAAAAGGGCTCGTGATCACAGCGGGGGGCACCAAGCCAGTGCCTGCCGCTCCACTGTGCCAATTGGGCATTGGTGGGGCCACTGGCACTGGCAGTGCCCCAGGCTAGCTCAACAACAGCAACAAAGGGGTTTTGCTGCTCTCGCCAAGTGTCTCGCTAGTCACTTCCTGCAACCCATGATAGAGTTGGTCACCTGGGTTTGGATGACACAACAACCCATTGTGGGTCCAACAACCCCAAGAACAAGCCATAGGTTGTTGGAGTGGCTTATAGATTCATAGATCATAGAGTTGGAAGGGGCCTACCATCATCAGGCGATCACTCGTGACCGAGTAAGATTGTCTTCCGGGATAAAAGGAGGAAATTCTAAAGAAGATTGTGTAGACTCTAGCGATGGGTCCGTAAGTGACTGTGGAGGCCAATTCTAGATCCACACAGCTTCCCACAGTGAGGACACAGGTTACCAGATAGAAGATGGTCCTGTAAAGGATTCATTTGACGTGCTTTTCGCTTAGCACGTTTCTCCCTTTCACCTTGCACTCGGGCTTCTTCAAAGTCCATGGAACCTTTGTGAAAGGCCAACCTCCATTTAGATCGTTCATGGGCCAGAGCTTCCCAGTTTTCGATGTTTATATTGCATTTTTTTAGATTAGCCTTATGAACATCTTTAAACCTCTTATATTGACCACCGATATTCCGCTTTCCATCCTTGAGTTGGGAGTAAAGTAACTGCTTTGGGAGACGGCAGTCAGGCATTCGAACAACATGACCGGTCCACTGAAGTTGGCGTTGAAGGATCATTTTTTCAATGCTAGTAGTCTTTGCTTCTTCCAGTACACTGACATTTGTTCGCCTATCTTCCCAAGTAATTTGCAGGATTTTCCGGAGGCAACGTTGATGAAACCTTTCAAGGAGGTGGAAGTGACGTTTATAGATAGTCCATGTTTCGCAGGCATACAATAAAGTTGGTAATACAATGGCTTCATAAACCAGCGTTTTGGTCTTCTTACAGATATCCCGATCCTCGAACACTCTATGTTTCATTCGAGAAAATGCAGCACTTGCGGAGCTCAAACGATGCTGGATTTCACTGTCAATGTTAGCTGTAACAGAAAGATAGCTGCCAAGATAGAGAAAATGATCGACATTTTCCAGTATTGTCCCGCCAAGCTGGATAGATGGCATCACCAAAGGATTGGCTTGCACTTGCTGATGAAGCACTTTGGTTTTTTTGATGTTAAGTGAGAGACCAAGTTTTCGTATGCTTCTGCAAAAGCATTTAGGATAGTTTGGAGATCATCCTCTGAATGTGCGGAGACCACATTATCATCAGCATACTGAAGTTCCACAACGGAGGTTGTAATTACTTTACTTTTTGCTTTCAGCCTGCTGAGATTAAAAAGCTTTCCATCTGTTCGATATATAATTCCCACACCGGTGGGAAGTTTCCCCTTGACAAGATGTAAAACCATGGCGATGAAAATGGCAAATAATGTTGGGGGCGATAACACATCCCTGTTTAACACCTGATCCCACTTTAAATGGAGCACCATGAGAGCCGTTGTTGTCCAAAACCGTTGCCGTCATGTTGTCATGGAGAAGTCGCAAGATATTCACAAATTTATTGGGGCATCCAATTTTCATAAGGATAGTCCAGAGAGCTGTACGGTCTACAGTATCAAAGGCCTTAGCCAAATCGATAAATGCCATATAAAGGGGTTGATTTTGCTCCCGGCATTTTTCTTGGAGCTGACGTGCAGTAAAAATCATGTCTACTGTCCCTCTAGAGGGGCGGAAACCATATTGAGTTTCAGGGAGGATCTCTTCTGAAATAGATAGAAGACGGTTTGCGAGAATCCTAGCAAATATTTTACCTGCGGTTGCTAAGAGAGAAATGCCCCGATAGTTTCCACAGTCTGTTCTATCACCCTTCTTAAAGAGGGTGATAATTATGGCATCCCTGAAGTCTTCTGGGATCTCTTCTCTTATCCAGATTTTTTCGATGAGTTTATGAAGATGTTGTACAAGTTCGGGCCCCCCTTCTTTAAAGATTTCAGCAGGAATCCCATCTGGTCCACTAGCTTTGTTGTTCTTCATTTGATTAATGGCTTTTTTTACTTCATCCAAAGTGGGGAGTATTGCAAGTTCCTCTTTAATTTGTTTTTGCGGGATTTGCGAAAAAAATCTCATTATCCACCTTAGATTTACGATTTAAAAGGTCATAATAATGCTCTTTCCAACGCAGTGCAATAGACTCTTTGTCTTTTAAGAGTTTGGTACCATCTTTTGATTGTAAAGGGTTTGTACCATAGGTTTTTGGTCCATAAATGGCCCTTGTGGCCTTAAAAAAGCCCCGTGCATCATGAGATTCTGCAAGTTGTTGAATTTCTTCAGCTTTCTTTTTCCACCAAGCGTTCTTAAGTTCTCTTGTTCTTCTTTGGACCTCAGCCTTTGCGCTAGCGTAGGTTTTTTTCTTGGCAGCGCAGTTAATATCATTTTGCCATATTTGGAAGGCTTTCCTTTTTTGGTCAATTATATATTTAATCTCATTGTCATTTTCATCAAACCAATCCTGATGTTTCTTAGTTTCATATCCAATAGTTTGTTCACAAGCTGCAGTAATGGAGGTTTTCAGCTTAGACCAATGGTCCTCAATGTTGTCAGGAGGTTCCGTAGGTAGATGTTCCTTAAGAAGTGATTGAAGACGAGTTTGCTTAATAGGATCTTGAAGGACTTGGATGTTCATTTTACGCCTTGGTTTCCTTCCTTGAAGCCTACGTTGGGGAGCAATGTTGATAACCATTGTGGACCGGATTAGTCGGTGGTCTGTCCAGCAGTCGTCGGCACTCACCATGGCCCTAGTAAGAAGTACATCGCGGCGATCTCTAACACGGACAATTACATAATCCAGAAGATGCCAGTGCTTTGACCGTGGGTGCTGCCATGATGTTTTAAACTTATTCTTTTGTCGAAAGAGCGTGTTTGTGATAGTGAGATTATGCTCTGCACATATAGACAAAAGTAAGAGTCTGTTCGGGTTGCTATTACCAACTCCGTCTTTTCCAATAGTTTCTGGCCATAAATCAAAGTCACGCCCGACTCTTGCGTTAAAATCGCCCAGGAGGATAATTTTATCCTCCTTAGGTATCTCTGACAGGAGACTGTCCAACTGGCTGTAAAAACTTTCCTTGATGTCATCATCAGCATCTAATGTTGGTGCATAAGCGCTCAAAATAGTTACCTGTTGGTTATTGGCGAGCTTTAATCGAAGAGTTATCAGGCGTTCGTTAATGCCAGTAGGAACTTCTGACAAAGAGTTCACTAGTTCATTTTTGATGGCAAAGCCTACACCATGCATTCGTCGGTCCTGCTCAGGTAGTCCTTTCCAGAAGAAGGTATAACCTCCTTTTTCTTCTTTCAGCTGTCCCTCTCCTGCCCTTCGAGTTTCTTGAAGTGCTGCTATGTCAATTTTAAACCGTCTCAGCTCCCTTGCAATAATAGCAGTCCTACGCTCAGGGCGTTCACTATCTATGTTATCCATCAATGTCCGTATATTCCATGTTCCAAAATTCAAATGTCTTTTTCGACCGCTAAAATGGTGACCCCACTGGACACGGTAATCCAGTCAGGGGAGAAAGAGGTAGACTATGTTTAGGGCACCTTTTCTAGCCCCCTCCCCATACGGGGTGAGCAGAGTGGATCCTAAATAGGGCTGCTCAGTCATGGATACAGCTGCCGAGCTGCTCAACTACCTCGTTCCAACCCCCTGCTCAATGCAGGAAACTAGAGGAGGGGTCTCCCATCCAAGTAACAACCAGGCCTGACCCGGCTTAGCTTTCCACATTCAGACAAGCTGACCAGCGTGAGCCACCCACGAACAAACCACCCTACAGTCCTAGTTTGCACAACACGACAACCCACCATGGCTTGTCATCCATGATGGACTGTCATATCATGTGAACCTAGGCAGTGGCTCTCCAGGGTTTAGGGCAGGAGTTTTCCTGCCCCACCTGGAGATGCTGGGGATTGAATCTAGGACCTTCTTCATGAAAAGCAGGTGCTCTGCCACTGAGCTATGGCCCCTCTCCCAAACATCCATCCTCCCTAAAGATGTCAATCCTTCAAAAAAAAGAGCACCTTTGCAGAACTATGAAGAAGCTGTTGCCCTGGCAGTACCTTAAGAATGTCCATGATGAGTCACTGAAGACACAATCATGTTTAGAAAGAAAAAAGTCATAGAATCATAGAAAAGTAGAGTTGGAAGGGGCCTACTACCAGGCCATCGAGTCCAACCCCCTGCTCAATGCAGGAATCCAGGTCAAAGCATCCCTGACAGATGGCCGTCCAGCTTCACCTTGAATGCCTCCAGAGTGGGAGAGCTCACCACCTCCCTTGGTAATTGGTTCCATTGTCTTATTGCTCTAACAGTCAGGAAATTTTTCCTGATGTTCAGGTGGAATCTGGGTTCCTGTAACTTGAGCCCATTATTCCATGTCCTGCAAACTGGGATGATCGAGAAGAGATCCTGGTCCTCCTCTATGTGGAGAGGGCCAAGCCTGGTCCTCCTCTGGAGAGGGCCAAGCCAGGCAAGTAGCCCAGCTTTGCTGCTTGCTGCTGCTGCCTGCTGCCTGGGAGGGACCACCCGCACCACCGGTGGGACTGCTGGCTGCCGCTGCAGGACCGGGCCCAGCCAGGAGCCACCCCGCCTCACCTGCAACTGTGGGGCCATAAAGATCCGGCCCCAGGCAGCTGGGCTTCATCTGCCATCGCCTCTCTGGAGAGGGCCAAGCCAGGCAAGTAGCCCAGCTTTGCTGCTTGCTGCCTGCTGCCTGCTGCCTGGGAGGGACCACCCGCACCACCGGTGGGACTGCTGGCTGCCGCTGCAGGACCGGGCCCAGCCAGGAGCCACCCCGCCTCACCTGCAACTGTGGGGCCATAAAGATCCGGCCCCAGCGGGGGCGGGTCCGCCGCCGGCGGGGTCGCCGCCGAGGGGGCGACACCAAAGGGGGTCGCCCCTTTGGGGGAGCCACTTCGGGGGTGGCACGAGGGCGAGGGCCTGCCCCCGTGTTGATGGGGATATAGGTGGGGCTGGGGTTTTTAAGAGACCCTGCTTTTTGAAGGGCTTGGGGGTTTTAGGGGTTGATTTTAGGGGTGGGTCTCCCGCCTGATCGACGGAAGCGAGGGGGCATGTGCCACTCCCAGGGAGATGATGGAGGGAGTTCTGGGGGGCAAAATATACCACTGTTGAGCGGCAGGCGCTGGCAGAACGCTAGGGGCAGGCCACGCCAACTGCGGGGGACAAGGGATCGATGCTTAATACCTATCCCTTGTCCCGGGCCTGCCCAGAGCCAAGGGATAACTGGGGGATGTGTGGCTCCTCCCCATACCTTGCGTTTGCTGTTGTGCAATGCCAGGTCCGTTACCCAGAAAACTTCTGTAATCCATGACTTGATCCTGGATGAGGGTGCGGACCTGGCATGTATTACGGAAACCTGGCTGGACGAGGCCGCTGCTCCAACTCTGGCGGCCTTGTGTCCGGCTGGTTTCTCGTATGCCCAGCAGCCAAGGGTTGGGGGACGGGGAGGGGGAGTGGCTGTTATCTATCGGGAGTCCTTGGTCCTTACCAGACTCCCTCTCCGGGAGACCAAGTTTATTGAGTGCATGTACTGGAGGTTGGGTCCCAAGGGCAGTCTGGGGATTCTGCTCGTGTACCGTCCACCCCGCTGCACGACAGACTCCCTGGCCTGAGGTGCTGGAGGTGGTCTCTGATGTGCGTGTGTTGTCCCCCAGGCTATTGGTGCTGGGGGACTTCAATGTGCATTCGGGGGCTGTCCTCACGGGGGCACCTCGGGACTTCATGGAGACCATGGCTTCCTGGGAGCTGCACCCTGTATTAACTGGACCTACCCATGTAGCCGGTCATGCACTGGACTTGGTTTTTGTTTCTGGAGAGGGGGGAAATGATCTGGAAATCGGGGGTATATCCGCCACCCCCTTGTCATGGTCAGATCACTATCTGGTGGGGTTGGATTTCTCGATGCCACAACCCCTCTGCAGGGGTGAGGGACCTATTAGGATGGTCCGCCCCAGGCGTCTTATGGATCCGGATGGATTCCTGAACGCGCTTGGGGAATTGGAGCACACAAACGGTAGCTCGGTCGAGACCCTGGTGGACGACTGGAATGCTGCAATCACCAGGGCATTAGACCGAGTTGCTCCGAAGCGCCCTCTTCGCCTAAACAGAGCGCGCGCGGCGCCATGGTTCACTCCGTCGCTGCGTGCTCTGAAACAAGAGGTGAGAAGGCTAGAGCGCCGATGGCGAAATTCCCGCTCCGAAGACAATCGAACACTGGTTAGAGCTGCATCTTCAGCCTACCGGGTGGCGGTGAAGGCAGCAAAAAAGAATTTCTATGCTGCCTCCATTGCGTCTGCAGAGTGCTGCCCCAGGAGGCTGTTCCAAGTGGTCCGGAGTCTGGTCGGTCCAGTCGCTCCGGACCCATTGGAACAGTCTAGAGCCTCCTGTGAGGCTTTAGCGAAGCACTTCGCAGATAAAATCGATCGGATTAGGAGTGGGATATCGTGCGTCGTGGATACAGGGAGTGAGCGGGAGGAGGCCAATGGCAGACCGGTTTTGTGGGATCGGTTTCGGCTTCTTCCTTCTGATGAAGTGGACAAGGTGCTTTCATCTGTGAGGCCGACCACCTGCTTGCTTGATCCTTGCCCGTCCTGGCTCATAATGAGCTGCAGGGAGAGACTGGGTGAGGGGATCAAGGCGGTGGTGAATGCCTCCCTCGAGGAGGCAGTGATGCCATCAGCCCTCAAGGAGGCAGTAATAAGACCGCTTCTAAAGAAGCCCTCCTTGGATCCCCAGGATTTAAACAACTTTCGCCCAGTCTCCAATTTACCATTTCTGGGCAAGGTGATCGAGCGGGTGGTGGGTGCTCAGTTGAAGGAACACTTGGATGAAGCCGATTATTTAGATCCGTGCCAGTCGGGCTTCAGGTCTGGACATGGGACGGAGACGGCCTTGGTCGCCTTGGTGGATGATATGAGGAGGGCTTTGGATAGGGGCGAATGCTCCTTTCTAGTCCTCCTCGATCTCTCGGCGGCTTTTGATACCGTTGACCACGGTATCCTCCTGGACCGCCTGGAGGGCTTGGGCTTGGAAGGCACTGTATTGCAGTGGTTCCGGTCCTTCCTCTCTGGAAGGTACCAGAGGGTAGTTCTCGGGGAGGAGGCTTCGGACCCTCGGCTGCTCACTTGTGGGGTGCCGCAGGGTTCCATCCTCTCCCCGATGTTATTCAACATCTACCTCAAGCCGCTGGGAGCTATCATCAGGAGGTTTGGGGTGCGGTGTCATCAGTATGCGGATGACACGCAGCTATACCTCTGTTTCAAGTCCTCACCGAGGTTGGCCGTTGAGACCCTGTCCAAGTGCCTGGAGGCAGTGGCTGGCTGGATGGGAAGGAACATGCTGAAGCTGAACCCCGACAAGACCGAGGTACTGCTGGTGGGGGACAAGGGGAGGTTAGGGGATGTTGACCTGGTGCTGAATGGGGTACATCTACCCCTGAAGGACCAGGTCCGCAGCTTGGGGGTCATTCTAGACTCCCAGCTGTCCATGGAGGCTCAGGTGGCAGCTGTGAGCCGGGCAGCGCTGTATCAACTCCATCTGATACGGCAGCTGCGCCCCTACCTTCCTAATCACCTGCTCCCATCAGTGGTTCATGCCTTGGTCTCCTCTCGCCTAGACTACTGTAATGCACTCTACGTGGGGTTACCCTTGAAGACGGTTCGGAAGCTGCAGCTGGTACAGAACGCGGCGGCTCGCCTGGTTAAAGGCAGCCGCCGGCGGGATCACATCACGCCAGTGCTGAAGGATTTGCACTGGCTACCAGTTGCTTGCCGAGCCGAATTCAAGGTGTTGGTTTTGACCTTTAAAACCCTATACGGCTCTGGTCCAGTTTATCTCAAGGAGCGTCTCCAGCAACACCAAGTGGGCCGCTCAACAAGATCTGCCATGGATGGCCTTCTCCTTGTCCCTTCAGCCAGAGCAGCTAGACTGGTGGGGACGAGGAAGAGGGCCTTTTCTGTGGCGGCCCCCGTACTGTGGAACTCTCTCCCGAGCGACCTCCGCCATGCCTCCTCTCTGATGAGCTTCCGTCGCTCATTAAAAGCCTGGTTGTTCAGGCGGGAATATGGGGTGGGTTAAGATTTTAAAATTTTTATATTGTTTTAATGTATTTTATTGTATTTATGTATTTTATTGTTGTACATCGCCCAGGGTGGCCGGTTGCCGGCCAGATGGGCAATAAATAAATATTAATAATAAATAAATAAATAAATAAATAAAATGTGACATCCCTCCAAGTACTGGAAGAGTGCTATCATATCTCGCCTCAGTCTCCTCTTCTGAAGGCTAAACATGCCCAGTTCTTTCAGTCTCTGCTTATAGGGCCTTGTTTCCAGTCCCTTTATCATCTTGGTTGCCCTCCTCTGAACCCTCTCCAGTTTGTCTATATCCTTCTTAAAGTGAGGTGCCCAGAACTGGATGCAGTACTCAAGACGAGGCCTAACCAGTGCTGAGTAAAGGGGAATTATCACTTCCCGCGATTTGGACTCTATACTTCTATTAATGTAGCCCAAAATAGCATTTGCCTTCTTTGCAGCCACATCGCATTGCTGGCTCATATTCAGTTTCTGATCTACCACAATTCCAAGATCCTTCTCCGTTGTAGTATTGTTGAGCCAAGTGTCCCCCATTCTGTAACTCTGCATTTGGTTTCCTCTCCCTAGGTGCAACACTTGGCATTATCCCTATTAAATTTCATTCTGTTGTTTTCAGCCCAGCGCTCCAGTCTATCGAGATCGCTTTGAATTTTGTTTCTGTCTTCCAGAGTATTAGCTGTTCCACCCAACTTTGTGTCATCTGCAAATTTGATAAGCATTCCCTGCACCTCCTCATCCAAGTCATTAATAAAAATGTTGAATAGCACTGGGCCCAGGACCGAGCCCTGTGGTACCCCACTCATAACCTCTCCCCAGTTTGAGAAGGTATCTGCAGTCCACTTTTAGCTAGCTTGCTAATCAGGATATCATGAGGCATGATACATGCCTACAACTCCCAGCATTCCCCAGCCAGCATTTTTTTCTGTCTGAATATGCATAGGATTGCACTCTTAGACCTCTACCAGTACCTTAGATCAGTGGATATATTTCCATGCCACCATTATACCCAAACTCTAGTAGGTATCATACAGAGTACAGACACACTCATATCAGATAGCCAGGAATGGCTGTTGATGCTGTCAAGTGTATACCCTGGGTTTTCTGCCATGTTCAGTGTATTACCCTGGTTTTCTACCATGTGCCTTTTGTCCACAACTGTTTAAGCACACAGAGCCCTGCCTGTGGCTGTATCTGATAAGCTTTCTTCAACTTATTAAGATTCCACACACAATCTTTGACAAAAACAAACAAACACTGAACAATAACATGAGAAAGAAAATTGCAACGATCCAGTACATATGGGGGCAGGGAGGTTGAGAGAAGTTCTTTGGCAATCAAGTTTTAGAGATGCCCTACGCTTGATGACCTGGATTGAGGAAAGAACTAGGGAAATATGAGTTAACCTGCCTAACCATACTAATGACTGATGTGCCTGAACACATCAGGCCAGGAGGGACTCAGGTGAGAGAGAGGCGAATGAGATGGAGGCTGAGTCCCCTGCAAAGATATTGATCTGCTGACTCTTTTTTAGTAACCATTACAGAGACATGGGCAGACAGTAATTAAAATGACTTACACACTGGGCTGGTTTCAAACTCAAATCTTCGGCTGAAGCCACCATACCCTGCTGCGGTGCGTGCTCGGATCTGGAAGACATATGCTGAAGCAGGTTTCAAGCCATCCGCAGTAATTTTCGTCTCCTTGGATTTGATGATGGTATAGCTGGTCTCTTGATCCTGTTTGATACATGTGCGCACGCACACACACATACAGGAAAGTGAAACTTATAAATAGCAATTACCATCTTGATGGCTATCACTTTCCAGCCAGAGTACTGGGCTGCTGCTAGCATAGTGTTCATGATCTCTTAACCATGGTTCATGAGAGATAGGGAGCAGGGTTCACTCTCTCCCTTCTCCTTCCTCCCTTTCTCCGTGTTACATCTGCACCAAGCAGTATGGCATAAACTTCATGCTGGGGAGGGGAAGCCTATTCCCAACTCACTCCCCTCGATTCCACCTTTTTCTCAGACTTTTTTTTAATGTCAGTCACCACTGACTCCACCCAACTGCCATTCGGAGCCTTTTGTGTGACCCAGATATTAGTTTCTGTTTCACTTTACAAGTATGTTTCCCAAGTAATTTTCTCCTAGTCAAAGCCCCACCTTGTGCAGAAATGTGCCATCCAAATCCAGATGTACTTAAAGCACAGTGGGGAAAGTCAAACAAATCTGGGATTCCTGCATTGAGCAGGGGGTTGGACTCGATGGCCTTATAGGCCCCTTCCAACTACTATTCTATGATTCTAGGCCCAAGTATTAGCTTGCTTACAGTTTTAAACGCTGGACTTAAAAAGCATGGCAGAGGGCACTAGTGGCATCAAGAGAACTTTAAGATGTTCTGGCTGGAGTCCACTGGCAAAAAGTTTAGGTGTTGCATCCAGATTTAGTAATAGGTAGAGTAGACCCATTGAAATTAATGGGATTTAAGTTAGTCACGAGAAACTTTAGTCCTACTGATTTCAATGAGCCTACTCTAAGCATGACTAAATCTGGATTCAACCCTAAGAAAACCCTATCACAACCCTCCATATAAATAAAGCTTGCTTGGAAATACTGGAGAAATTTGAGAAGAATCTGGATTTCCAGAGTGAATTTGCTGCTGTCTTTTAGAGATTATGGAAGGGCTGCAGGCAGTTATGCCTGATTCATAGATCATAGAGATCAATGTTACGTGTCCATTTTTCAATGGATTATCAGTGTTACTGTTTGAAACTTTATGCATTCACACAAACAAAACAAACATATTGAAATATAATGTATTTTTTATCTAGCTTCATTTTAACATTTTTGAATATTGGAGTGAGTTAGACCGGGGGCGGGCAACTTCTGGTGCTCCAGAAGTTTTGGTGTACAACTCCCATATTCCCTCACCATTGGCTATGCTGGCTAAGGTTAATGTGAGTTGTAGGCCAAAACATCTGGAGGGTCACAAGTTGCCCACCCCTGAGTTAAGCAGTAGGTAAATACAGGTCACCATTTGCTAAATGAGAAATTATCATGGTGAGCAAGTAACCATGAGGTATACCAGTCAACTGTATTGTCTTGTCAAATTTTGAGAAGAAACTTACCACACTTCTGCATTAGATTTGGGGGCCCTTCACAAGCACCCATAGCAGCATGGGAGCTGCTTCCCCATGGTGTAATCCTACATGGCTGTGTGTGAATAATGGAACCTATTGGGTGGGGCCAATTGTGTGGATCTTTCCTATACAATCAGCACCTTCCCTGTAGCAGTACAACCATCCTGCAAATGTGCTTGCTTCATTGAACTGCAACTTGCAGCTGTGTGGGATCACACTACACTACAGGGCAACAAGGATGATAAAGGGACTGGAAACAAGGCCCTATGAGGAGAGACTGGAAGAACTGGGCATGTTTAGCCTTCAGAAGAGGAGACTGAGGGGAGATATGATCACACTCTTCCAGTACTTGAAGGGTTGTCACGTAGAGGAGGGTCAGGATCTCTTCTCAATCATCCCAGTTTGCAGGACACGGAATAATAGGCTCAAGTTACAGGAACCCAGATTCCACCTGAACATCAGGAAAAAATTCCTGACTGTTAGAGCAATAAAACAATGGAACCAATTACCAAGGGAGGTGGTGAGCTCTCCCACTCTGGAGGCATTCAAGGTGAAGCTGGACAGCCATCTGTCAGGGATGCTTTGATCTGGATTCCTGCATTGAGCAGGGGGTTTGCCTCGATGGCCTTATAGGCCCCTTCCAACTCTACTTTTCTATGATTCTACATAGAAACGATTCCAACCCTAGCCTGGCTGTTTGTGAAGGGGCCTAGGAATCCAGGGAAACATGTGACACAATTTCCCTCATCAATTGGTGGTGGTGGTGATGTGATACTGCCAAATGGCTTACAAAGTGGTTCTATCCATAAAGTGGTCTGCTAAACTGGTCATTTGGTAAACTGGTCATTTGTATCCCCCCAAATACTATATTCATGAGGTTTTGTGGCAAGATCAAGATTAGGAAGGAGTAGATTTCTCCCAGACTGTTACTGTTCCATGAGTTTGCTCTGTCCTATGATCCATTCTCCTTAAGCTGCATTCCAGTGTAACTTGAAGAATGTCTAAAATTAATGCTGGAGTTGGCACATTAAAGACATTTTGCCACTGTCTTTCATGTATTTCCTTACAGGTTAGCGATGCGTATCAGTGCATATGCACATAACATCATAGTGCAAAATGGAATCCTGGTGCAATCACATCAAGCTTCCTCTTGGCACTAATTTAATCAATGTGCATATGTGTTGGTAACATGTGAGGAAGGGGTGGGGAATGTGAACTGAAAATAGTGGCAAACTGTACGTGTATGCAGCAATCTGACCACACAGTCCAGCAATCAAAAACAGAATACTAGAGAATTGCTAACATTATTAGTGGCACTCTGGAAGGAAGAGGAGGTAATTCAGAGCCCCCAAAGCTGGGGTGGGATCCCCAGTCAAAGAACTATCAGGATGTCAGACTGTGGAGCAGTGGGTATCAAACGTTCAGATAATATGGCCAAACAGCTGATGGAGTTGAAGAAAATTTTGGGACCTTCCCTTTGTAATACAGCTATGGCCAGGGTGAATGTGTGTGTGTGTGGGGGGGGGCAGGGTATGCTTGTTTCAAGTGATATTATTCCAGTCTACATTTTGATTTGCCATGCATTGCAATCCAACAGAGAGCAAGGGGTGCTTGACCCAAATGATTTCAATAGGCCTCAGTTTGCCTAACTCTGAACATATTTATTCAGTAGATTTTAAACTGATTTGTGAATCATTTCCTCTTCTCAAGGAAACCTAGCAACTACAGCTGTGTGAGGAGGGAGAAAAGCTTAGGGATCTCTGACAGAGAAGTCCTGTCACTCTCAACCAAACTACAATTCCCATGATTCTTTAGGGGAAGCAAGAAAGTAGTTGGTAGTGTAGATATGTCCTCTGTACTGGTTTGTTGTCTTGATGTTTTGAAACTTGGTGTCCATAGGATCAGAGCCCTTCATCTATCCAAAGTCCTGCAGGCAAGAGCCAGGCAAGATGGGAAGAACGAGGGAGGTGATTTTGCCTCCTGTTTCTCCTAAGAAAAGCAATTTCAGCTAGATGGGCCTCTGAACTTGTCTAGCAGACTTACCGGCGGTGGGCGGGGATGGAGACAGAGATGCTGTAGGATCCTGCCCCCTCCCTACCACCCCATCCACATTTTGCCTTCCCCAAGCTCTGCATCCACCACGGTACTCTTCCGTGGTGGCTGCAAGGGGGTGGGGGAGGGGAACAGCCTGAACTTGGATTCCCTCTCTTACAGATGCTCTCTTAGGGACCATAGGATTGGTCTGTAAAATACATAAAACAAAATAATTTCTAGAAAAGCACATGTCAGCAGAGAGCTGGTATAGTGTGCTGCTGTTGTGGCCACAAGAGTGAGCTACAAAACAGGAAGTTCCCGGTTTGAATCTTGCCTCTGACATGAGCTCACTAGGCAACCTGCAAGCCACTCTCAGCCTCAGCTCTACCATTTGCATTATGCACCACCAGCCTACTTGTCAGAGCTATTGTAAGGATTATGTTACAAAATAATCTATGTGAAGTATTTGGAAATGACATGGTGTTCTGGAAAGGAATAATGCTAATAGTTGTACCCAGTGCTTTTTTTCTGGAGAAAAAGGTACCAGAACTCTTGGATTATGTTTCCTCGGGAGTAGATGGCGATTAAATTGTAATGAAATTAATAGAATAAAAGGTGCTGGAACTTAGTTCTGGTGAGTTCCACCAGAAAAAAAGCCCTGGTTGTACCCCTTAATCTTACCTAATTAGGCTGTAATCCTATACACCAGTGTTCTCCAACCTTGGGTCCCCAGATGTTTTTGGCCTACAACTCCCAGCATGCCCCAGCCAGCTACGCTACACTATGGAAGGAAGTACCACTGAACTCAATGGGGCTCACTTCTGAGTAGAAATGTATAGGATTGCAGTGTTAAGTCTACTTTATTTTAAGACAATAAGGCAGGAGATGGATCTGATAGAAAACCTTAAAATTTGTTCAACAGATGTGATGTACTAATGAAAATTAAGGTTTGTGCATAAGCACATACACTTCATGGTTTCCTAATCAGTTACAGTATAATCAATTTAACACTAAGTTACACACAAAAATTACTCCATTCCTTTTGAACAGATTATAATTCTCACTGAACAGAGGAAGGCAGAAATCAAAGAAGATAAGGATGGCTTTGCAATCACACAATCGCACCTTTTCAAAATATTTGATTTCATACTCCAGGATGATGCCATTGGGTCGATCTGGCTCCTGCCAGGAGAGGGAGATGCTATTTTTGGCGACTTTCCCTTTTTTCACATTTGTGATTGGAGATGGTGCTGTGGAACAGGAGAAGAAATCAAAACAAAGTCAGAATAATTATTAGTTTAGATGAAGAAAAAGAAATCCCGTCCTAACAAGCTTTAGAGCTTGTTAGACAGATAACAGCTCTTTGCTGTGTAAGCAGCTCATCACCTCCAGCCAATAAATGAGTGAGAGTTAAGAGCAGAATAGCCATCTTTTTGCCTGGTAGAGAGACTAGCCCAGTGAAGTTGTAACATTTCTCCGCCTCTTAAATGCAGTGTAAACTGTTTTCCTAATGAGAGCACCTTTACTGAATCAGTCCAATTTTAGCATTTTATCTCCAACAGTCCTGAGCCAGATGGGTTGGAACCAGACTTGGTTACACTTACAGTAGACCAGGGGTGGGTAACCTCCTGGGGCCCAATCTGGCCCTACGTGGTTCTCCAGATGGCCATGCCCCTGACCCTCCAACCGCGAATCTTCTGGTGGTATCTTGGCTTTTGTGCAGTTTCACCTCCATTCTAAAGGGTTGGAATGTCTCTCCTGAGGCTTAGTTACTGCGCTTTCAGCTAAAATATGCTGGTATTTTTTTGAATTTTTGCACCCACCCCTCTCGTATTTCGCCCTGTCCCCTTTGGCCCCACCCACCACTGGGATGCAGCCCCTGAGAGATTCTCTGAAATTGAATTCAATCCTCAGGCAGAAAAAGCTCCCCAGCCCTGGAGTAGACCCACTGAAATCAAATCAATGGGACTTAAAGTTAGTGTTGATTAACTTGTCCCACTGATTTTAACAGGTCTACTCCAAGTATGACAAAGTCTGGATCCAACCCAATATGTCTGCACTAGTGCTGTGTCAATGTACTCAGCCTAGATTTTTTCCCCAGCATTTTTGTTTTTGTGGGGAGGGACAGCCCCTAAATATTGTAATAATCTTCAGGGTTAGGGGCCAATAGTTACCATGGGGGGGTGGGGTGGCTTACAATTCTAAACAAGGTGGCTGAGGGTTTCTCTCCCTCTCTCTCTTTTCAGAACACACAGAAAAGCTCTGCCATAGTTTGAAGTGACAACAGAGCTGCCTAAGCCACCCAGGGACATTCCATTCTACTTTCTATATGTTCCAGTGGGGAAAATGTCATTCCCAAGGACATTGTTGGGGGGGGGGAGATGGCTGCCCCCACTGGAAGAAGGGAGTGTACGAGACGCAGGGCACTACCAATCTCATAACCATGGTTCAGAATTTGGAAACCCTGGCCTGATACAAATGTAACAGAAACCTTTCATCCACCCCCATTCTCCTCCTCTTTCAAGACCCCGAGAAGATCGGAAATTTCCATCTTTTAAAAAAGTGCAGTTCCCAATTATATCTGAACTTGGGGAACTGTGCTTTCTTCAAACTACAGTTAGTGAACAAACCAGAATCTGCAACCATATTTTTCAGGGAGAAGCATGTAAGCTTGAGACTCAAGCAGGCTCCTTCATAACTATGATGAGGGATGTTGGGAATGGTAGGCCATTATGTCTGGGGGCCCACAGGTTGCCCACACCTGATATATCTAATCTTTCTTAAAGCCTACTGTGATGATATCTGACATACCATCACCTGGCAGCAGAGGGAGGGATGGGAAGCATCAAGGATGCTCTGCTGAAAGACCAGACCCATTGGGCTCCTCCTCTTCCTGACCTAGTCATCATAAGAACTGCCAACTTTAAAAATTGGTGCCCGAGTTTGCTTTTTTCATCTTCCCTCCTCATTGTGTGTTTTAGATTGCAAGCTGGAGGACAGGGACTGTTTTGCTTCTTAATGATCTTATGTAAACTGTTCTCAGAGTCCTTTTGGCTAAAGGGCAGAATAAAAATACTTTAAAGAAATACCTGTGTAGAAAACGCTCCCCTACCAGCCTTTCCCACTGGGAAAACACAAGTCAGAGTGTGGGTGCTTGGATTAATTAGAGAAAAGTCAACATCTACGTTCATGGTTGATTGGAAACCTCTGATAGACTTTTTGTGGAGTTTGGAAAAAAATGATTTATGTATTTGTGGGTTTGATGAATAAGAAGAAAAATTTGGGATAATGGAAAAAAGAGTGTTTTCTTTGTAATTATAGAGTAAGAGAAAGTATTGTTACTTATATTTGTTGTGGAGAAAATTGGAAGTCCATTTTATGTTTTGTTGTTTGTTATTTGTGTATGTAGTGTATGTCTTTGTTTTTAATAAAAATTGCAACCCCCCCCCCAAGAGTGTGGATGCTTGGGCAAGGCCCCAAGTGCCTCCGACTAGTGTTGACCCACACACTTGTGTTTTGGTATGAGCTCCAAAACACAAAATCACTCTTTTGAACCCAAATAAAGATAGCACTGAAGGGCAGTGCTTTGCTTTGCCTCCTGGGCTTTTTGTTTCTAAAAAATAATACATCTTAAGAAATAAAATAAAAATCAGGAGGGGCTGGGAGCCTGGGAAGCATCATGTTGAGGATCCCAGCATTATACCATAGCTAACTATAGCTTGGTGTAATGCAGTGTTCTCCAACCTTGGGTCCCCAGATGTTTTTGGCCTACAACTCCCAGCATGCCCCAGACAGCGTAGCTGGGAGTTGTAGGCCAAAAACTTCTGAGGACCCAAGGTTGGAGAAGACTAGTGTAACTTGGGTAGTATCCTATTGTGCCTGTGCACTCACTCATGCAACAGGGCTGAGGAGCTTCTAAAAATAACCCAAAATGAGTGGAAACACTCATTTCCAGAATGGGGCAGGTCAGCAAAGATTGCAGAAGGGAGCTCCAATGACCTGTCCCAATCCAGAAACGATCATTTCCGGGTTTATTTTTAGAAGCACCAAAGCCCCGTTGCACAAGCAGTGGGTCCCATGAACACAACAGAACCAGTGGAGGTGGTGCCAGATACTGCCCAATGTCACTGAGTCAAAATTATATTGTTACCTTTTTGGAAAAATTACATATAAGCCATTATCCGAAGAACTGCACATCAAGTTCTGTGCCTGTAACGGGGATTTGGGTCACTCAAACAGCAGCCTTGTACGCTGCATGGCAAACCACTTCTGGAACTGATGGGATTTTCAATTGCAGGTTGTGATGTGGGGTCTGACATTCAAGAAGAAAACCCAAAACTTCCATTGGGCATGCCACTGGATGCACCTAAAGTAGTTCTTCAGATAGTAATCATTGTACATAAGCATTATATATAATCATTCTTCGTGATGCATTCTTGTGGAGTTAATCCATTGGATTTTGCCCACAGTTTAGTCACTAACACCCACTTCTCTCTGTGTGTGCTTTTTTAAAAGCATCGTTGAAGTCTTCTCAACCTTTGTGGGTTTGGCACTTTGATAGACCTGAATTTCTGATGGCATAAATTGCTAACATGTTCATTAATTGCTATGCAGAATGTTGTGTTCAATGTTGTGTGGGGGGGGGGAGGATGAGGAAAAAGATAACAGAATGGGTAACTGTACACCCAGAGCACTTCAGAAAAGACAGTAACCGTATTCTTTTAGGCTCTTCCTCAAAAGAAGTGTTAAAGTATAATAGCAAGATAAGGACCAATTAAGAATGTTCAATCGATCTTTGTGGTTCTGGCATGAAACCATAGCTACTTTGCATCCTCCATATATCTAAATTACAAAACTCTGAACTGAAGAAAGAAGGTATGCTTCTTTTGGCTTTCTTTGTCAAACAAAACGTAATATAATCTCTGCAGTCAGTCTTCTATCATCCTGTTTTAAAAGCTTGAAATGCGATACTATGCAACATGATCACACAGGAAAAAAGGACTGCCATAAGAATAGCATTTTAAAGGTCATTGGTACTACAAGGACAATATACTCTAAAAAAGGGAACCACATTAGCCGAATCAGTGAATTATTTTTATTTATTTATTTGATTGATGCTCCATTCTTCAACAGATCCCTAAAACAGCTTACAAAAAGCTAAAGTTACAGTAAAACAAATTCAAACAAAAACAATAAAATAAGATTAAAGCACCATATAAAAGAGTAGTATAAAAGCAGTCAGGGGAATTAAAAACAAAACCAAGCAGCATAAAAGCAATGTACAGAGAATGTAAAAGCCTGAGAAAATAAAAAGATCTTTGCCTGGCACCAAAATGGCATCAAGATAGTCACCAGCCAAACCTCTTTGGGGAAAGTAATCCACAGTCAGAGTGCCACCACCAAGTAGGCTCTTTCCCCTGTAGCCTCCCATCGCACGTCAAATTATGGCAGCAGCACCCCATTGTACTTTGGGGTTTTTTAATGCTTATGAGGAGTTTTTAACATATGGGGTCATTCAAAAATATGATTCCACACATGCATTCTGAAGTGGTAAGTCCATTCTATCACCTCATTCCATTGCCTATGTAGACCAGGCCATATATTCCACCCTTTTCCACATTGGACCCCAAAACAAAGAGGGCAAAGGCATTACAGTCATAAAGCAAAACTCCAGCAAATGCCGATGTCATAACAATTAGAAAGGTTGTCCAATACAATCAATCAATCAAACAAACAAACAAACTCTGTGGCTTACACAGGCTCAGCTTGTCTGAGCATGGAAAGCTAAGCAGGGTCAAATTGGACTCGATAGCCTTGTAGGCTCCTTCCAACTCTATGATCTATGAAATCACAATCAATTTCGAATGGCATCCAAAGTACTTTGAACTAAGACTATCATCAGTTTCCAATCATCACTATAAAGTGGGCTTGCCAGGCTTTTCTAAGAACAGGATTCTAAAGTGGGGAGGATCAATGAAAAGGCACTGCTCTAAATGGTTTCCAGTCTGACAATATCTGAAGATGAAAGAAGGCACCCAAGCAAGTTGGGCAGGATCACAAGGATGCAATCCTGGTTTGGCAGTGACAGTACATGTTTGGCTGGCCACAGCCAAGATGCTCGTGCTTTTGGCAACTGAAGTGACCCCAACGAGACTGACGGTTGTATGAAAACAGCCATTGAGAGCCGATTTTCAGAAAGGGTCAACTGCTCAGCTTGTATGAATGTACATTATCAACTTGTACATTTCAAACCCACCTCACAGGGTTGTTGTGAGGATAAAATGGAGGGGAGGATGATGATGATTATCCTCCCCTCCATTTTATGTAAGCCGCCTTGCAGGAAAAAAGGCGGGGTATAAATATGTGAAGGAAGGGGGGCTGGCTGACTCCGCCAACCCACCCTTTCCTACCCAAAAGACCCCCAGAGATCTCAAGGTGCCAGACTGCCAGCCTCAGCTCTGCAATCCTACTTGAATCTCTGCCAGGGACTTGCCTTTGACTATAACCTGGATTTAGATGAACCAACAGAGCAACTACAAACGCCATGTGGGGTAAAAACCAAGGTTTATTCAGGTAGCATATTACAACAAAAGGTGGGAAATGAGGTAAGGACACAAAATAGATAGACACTTTGGTACAAACAATAGAGCTACAAAACAATAAAAACTGACTCCTTATATCTCCCAGGCACTCACCAGTTACCTGGGGGTCCGTCTGCTTCAGGGCTTACCTCAGCCTGGCCCTGTCACAAGAGGGGACCACCGCACCCACCCTAAGGTCCAGGGTGGGTGGCCCTCTTCAGGGCTTGCTTTAGCCAGAGCCCTACCACAAGAGGAGACCACCGCACCCACCCTAAGGTCCAGGATGGGTGGCCTTCTTCAGGGCTTGCCGTAGCCACAGCCCTCATTCAGCTTTGTTCACTGGGAGCCCTCCAGGGTTGGTGGCGGAGGCCTGACCGGAGTCATGAACCTGCTTGCAGCTTGCTGCCTAACGACCAACAACAACCAGCAGCCACAGCTTGGCAATATAGCTCTTCCCCCCTTCCCCCCTTTCTGTAGCTCCGCTGCCTCTAGCAAATCAGGATGAACTTCACCTGGCTAGGCAAGAGGGAGGGGTGACTCATGACTAGTGGGCTTCTGCAACTTGCATATGAAAGGCCACTGTAGACTAGACCAGCTTTTCAGGACTTTCAGGCGCCATGCTTTATCAGATACTTATGCACATTTTGCCTCCTCCCAGCCCCCAGCCGGGATTACCTGGTTTACACATGAGGAGGTGTGTGTGTGTGTGTGTGTGTGTGTGTGTGTGTGTGCAGGCGTGTGTGTGTGTGTGTGTGTGTGTAGGAACCCTCAGAGGCTCTTTTCTTTACAAAATATAATTAATAATAAAGAGAGAAAGAAACCTCCCATTGGGGGTTGGGGTGGGAGAGCAATAATTGCAGTGCTCTGGGTCATGCACATGGGCAGGAAAGGGTTAGTGGTTCTCAGCCAGGGCCAGAGTCAAGGGTAGGCATGCTTGGGCACCAGCCAAGGAGTCACCTCCAAACAGGGATCCACTGACAACCACCCGCTGGAGTCGTTCTTTTTCACCATTGCAACCTGCTTGTTCACCTGCCTCTTGCTCAGATCCGGACAATGGGGGTGGTGAGAAAGAGGAGCAGTAGATGCCGCCGCCTACTCACTCTGACAGTCAAGCAAGGAAGTGGTAGCAGTGGTAAGAAAGAGGATGAGGAGCAATAGCAGCTGCTGACAACAGTGGTGAGAAGGTAGATTCACTGAGGGAGGGGGCCCATTTAGGGTGTCTTGCCCAAGGGCCCTCAAAAGCCTGGAGACGGCACTGTTCCCTCCTCAGTCTGAAGCTTTCAAGAAGTCTGTGGGGAACAGCAATTACAGATCTACAGTAATCTGCAGTTTGATTCTCAGTCCCAATAAAGGCGGGTTTTTGTTTTTATTCCTGCATGAAAAGCACAAAAACATTAAACCCTCTTGAATGACAAGTGGGCAAGTAGAATCATAGAATCATAGAATCACTGCGGCGCAGTGGTGAGAGTGTTGGACTGGGACTCGGGAGATCCGGGTTCTAGTCCCCGCTCGGCCATGAAACTCACTGGGTGACTTTGGGCCAGTCACTGATTCTCAGCCTAACCTACCTCACAGGGTTGTTGTGAGGATAAAATGGAGAGGAGGAGGATTATGTAAGCCGCCTTGGGTTCCTTTCAGGAAAAAAGGCGGGCTATAAATATAATAAATAAATAATAATAATAATAGAATGTTGAAGAGCACCGGGCCCAGGACCGAGCCCTGTGGTACCCCGCTCGTTACCTCTCCCCAGTTTGAGAAGGAACCATTGATAAGCACCCTTTGAGTCCGATTCTGTAGCCAATTGTGGATCCACCTGACAGTTGTTCCATCTAGCCCACTTTTAGCTAGCTTGCTAATCAGGATATCATGAGGCACTTTGTCGAAAGCTTTGCTGAAGTTCAGATATATTACGTCCACAGCATTCCCACAGTCCACAAGGGAGGTTACCCGGTCAAAAAATGAGATCAGATTAGTCTGGCAGCATTTGTTCTTGACAAATCCATGCTGGCTTGTAGTAATCACTGCATTGCTTTCAAGGTGCTTGCAGACTGACTTCTTTATAATCTGCTCCAAAATTTTCCCAGGGATTGATGTCAGACTGACTGGCCTATAGTTCCCAGGTTCCTCCTTCTTGCCCTTTTTGAAGATAGGAACAACATTTGCCCTGCTCCAGTCATCTGGCACTTCGCCTGTCCTCCATGATTTCTCAAAGATAGTAGACAGTGGTTCTGAGAGTTCTTCTGCCAGTTCCTTTATTACTCTAGGATGCAGCTCGTCAGGCCTTGGAGATTTAAACTCGTTCAGAGTAATCAGGTGCTCCTTGACCATTTGCCTATCAATCTCAAGCTGCAATCCTGCCCCTTCCATCTGCTCTTCAGGTTTGCCAGGGGGGTCATAGACCCTCTTTTGGGAGAAGACCGAGCCGAAGTAGGAATTGAACACTTCTGCCTTTTCCTTGTCTTCTGTTATCAATTTGCCATCCTCATTGTGTAGTTGAACCACCATTTCTTTCCTCTGTCTTTTACTATGCACGTATCTGAAGCTTTCTTGTTTTTAGCATCCCTCGCTAACCTTAGCTCATTCTCAGCTTTAGCCTTCCTGACACTATTCCTGCAGTTCTGTGCTACCTGCCTGTACTCTTCCCTTGTAGCCTGCCCTTCCTTCCACTTCCTATACGTGTCCTTTTTTGTTTTCAGGTCATCTTTGAGTTTATTGTGAAGCCACATTGGGTTCTTCTGTTGCCCTCTGCCTTTTTTCCTTGTGGGAATTGTTTGCAATTGTGCCTTTAAAATTTCCTTTTTTAAAAACTCCCACCCATCCTGGGCTCCTTTACTCATTAGAGTCGCTTGCCATGGGACCTCACTTATCATTGTTCTGATGTTGTTAAAATTGGCTTTCCTAAAATCCAGGGTACACGTTTGGCTACACTCAGCTTTTGCTCCCCTTAGAATCAAGAACTCAAGTATAACATGGCCACTTTCCCTCAGAGTTCCCGAAACTGCCACTTTATCCACTAACTCATCTTTGTTGGTTAGAATCAGGTCAAGGATAGCCGCTCCTCTAGTTCCTTCCTCCACTTTCTGTAGCAGGGGTGATCATGCGCCATTGCCTATATGGTAAAGTCTGCAGTGAGCTATATAATTTTATGTTTATGCAGACTGTTCTTATTTGCTACCACATTCTCTTTCCTTAATTATATTCCCACACACACACACACACACACACACATACACACATATATATATATATATATACACACACAAACACCTACGCTCTGACTTATCTCTCCATTGCATCAATAATGTTTAGTGTTGGTTATAAAAAGCAATGATGAAATGTTTTTAATCTTCCAAGGTTCAGCTGAGACATCAAAACAGTACTTTTAACATCTAGAGGTATTAGTGATGAAATAAATAAATTAATTAAAACCTGCACCTCTGCAATCTCAACCTTCCTTGTCCTGCACACCCTTCTGGAGGCTATCAATAATTAGTCTCAGTTCTTTGTTGAATAACAGTGATCCTCTCAGAGGGTGTCTGGGCTGGATTGTGAAATCATAGAAAACTCTCTCATCCATGATCCGGGGGAAGGAAAGAGACAAATCACCATGGCAGTCAGGGAGTGCTCAGAACAGGGCTCTCCAACCTTGGGTCCCCAGATGTTGCTGGAGTACAGCTCCCAGAATCCCTTGCCATTAGCCATGCTGGCTGGGTATGCTGGGAGATGTAGGCCAGCAACATCTGGGGATCCAAGGTTGGAGAGCCCTGGCTCAGAAGCAGTTGTGTCTCCCAGGCAAAGGGTGTGGTGACGTTCACCCTCACAAGACTGGGAGATATTGCTGGGGCTTCAGGAAAGAGGAGTGAATTTGCATTACTAGTGTGTCTCCATGGTTTAGTTCTCACAACTAGCAGATAAGGTGATCATCTGTGTCTGGGCTGTACCAATTCAGATTGCAAGTGGGGGCTCACATGTCTGAATGCTCCTCCATACAAATAAATAAATAATCCCTACACAGTGACCTGTGTTTTCACAGTCATTTTCAGACACAATGGCTTAAATAAGCTACCATGGTTTGCAGAACGTGCCGGGCACCCATGGGCATCCACTCCATAGCCCAGCCCGATCGTAGGTTGTTATCTGAATCTGGAGAGGGTGGGTTGTTGGCGTGGTTGACAAACCACCCATAAAAATAAAAGAGCCCATGGGTTCTGGGTGATTTGTTAACCATGGCAACAACCCACCCTCGCCAAGTTCAGATGACACAACGACCTATGTGCAGGGGTTGGGTTATGGAACAGGAGCCAGTGGGTGCCTGGCATGTGGCACAAACTACGGTGGCTTAGTTAAACCACCATGGCTGAAAATGATCATGCGAACCCACCCAGACAATTACATGTCAAGAAGAAAGGTCTAGTTAGCCTGGCCCTCTACTTTACATACTAGTTTTCTGCATCTCAGTTCAGATATCACACGAAACCATGCTTAAGGAAGCTTGCTGCCTGAAGGGTTCTGGGAGTTGTAGTCCAACACATCTGAAGGGTGTCAGGTTGAAGAAGGCTGGTTTAGTGTGATGTCAGAATTGACAAACTACGGCTTTGCAAATCAGGGTTTGTGTGAACTATGGTTTCACACGATACCCGAGTAGACAAACTGTAGTTATGGCACGACTCCACCTCTGGTGGCCACTGCACGTAGAGACTGGATTGCCGAGAGACAAAAAATGAAAGCAGAGAAGCAGCTCTAAATCATGGTTTGCCTGTGCCTCAAGTCATAGTTTGGATTCTAAACTATGGAAGTACAATCCATAGTTGGACTTGATGTCTGAACTGAGTTCTTGTATAAGAGTCCACCCCTGGATAAGAGCTTACATTGATTGCTGCACCTTAGAGACCTTTCTCCACCGTGGATTTAATTAAAATTATGTGACTAGGTGTCCATGAATGTAAGAAAATGTCCTCTCCATCCCGCACCCACCGCAATACAGTGAATGGCTGGATGGTCCACAAGTTGTCATTTTAAAAGATGGAAACCCTATTTCTTGTAGCTATTGTTTCAGATGTCTTTTTGTGTATCCTGTACAGTTGTTAGTTTAACACATGGTTTTTCTTGTCACCAAAAATTTGGCTTCTTTCTGCATTTCAGTGATTCTTCCATAAAATACGTATATGCAAAGTATGGGTTTGAAGAAGACAAAATGCCTCCTCTGCATTTTTTGTGGGAATGCTGAGGTGGTGGTGCAGACCTGGTGGCGTCGCATGAATGAAATCTCTATAAATTCCACAGCGCCTTGTGGAACTTTAAATACTAACAAATAAGCATCCGTGCATGCGTGCCACAAACTGGGCTCTGGCTTCGGTAAATGCATGCTGCAAGATTTTTTGTTGCTTTTACTGCATCAGAATGACACGACCACTCCTCTGGAACCTCTATATTCAATCCATTACATATTAAGCACATGGTCCCCTTGAAGAGAACAGAACTGCAAGCAGATGTTAGGGACAGGCTGGTTCTTTGATAATGGGAAGAAGCAGATTAGATTCCCATTCAAGTAACACATTACCTTACTTCCCCCCCCCCGCTCAAAAAATAGCTCTGTTAACACATTACTGAATAAAAGCAAAGAAAATATATTGATGCTAACTTGCAAATGAATTCATGTTGATAGCCTATTTGTGATTGAGCAGCTTAACTTCGCTTCCTGCCGTGTATTCCAGCTCTTGCACCATCAGCTCCTCATGCCCACCAGCTACCGACACTGCTTTATATATGCTGGGGGTTGTGGCAAGTAACTTTCTGGTGACATGCAGATTGCCCTGCCTGGCAGGATGCCACAGTTAAACACTATTTCTGATTACACTGCAAAAATACTGCTTAGATAGCTAGAGCTGCTCATGTATCTGTGGGATCCAGTTATATTTAGTTGACTACAGAAGCCATGACCCAATGCATACATGTCAACTCCCAACTGGATTACTGTAATGCATGGTATTTCGGGTGGCCCTTGAAGATGACTTGAAAGCTTCAGCAAGTGCAGAATGTGGCAGCCAGGACTGTAACCAGGTGGAGTCATATTCCAGTTCTGAAAGAGCTGCACTGGCTGCTGATTCGTGTTGTGCCTCCAGTAGGTCAGACAGAGACCAGCCGTGCCGGAGTGTGTTTGGGGTGGGGTCAGGCTAAGTGCAGCCTGACCCAGCTGGGCAGCCTTACCAATCAGCGCCTGCTCAAAAGGCAGGTCCCAAACACACTTAGATGCTGGAAGCAATTGTTTGTTACAGCTACACCCAGACTATCCTGACATTCCCGACCTCAGACTTGTACCTTGGAAGTTGGAACCTTGGAACGACTTTGACCACAACTTTGCCTGATCCCGAACTGGTTTATGTTTGCTGTATTTCGGAATAATATATTTTGACTTTGACCCTCGGACTGTGATAACGACTACGGCTTATCTTGGAACTGGACAGATTTACGACAATTCGATTCTGAGCCCAATTCAAGATGCTGGTGCTTACCTTTAAATACCTATATAGCTTGGGACTCAAATATCTGCAGGAGCACCTCTCTTGATACCAGCCTGTATATGCTTTGAGAGAGACTATTCTCCAAGGGAGAGAGCCATCTCTGTCGTGGCGCCCCAAATTGTGGAACTCCCTCCCCATGGAGGTATGCCTTGTGCTAACAGTATATCCTTTTCAGCACCAGGTCAACACCTATTTGTTTGCCCAAGCATTTTAAACTGATTTATTGTGCTGGTTAAGGGAAATATTTTATGGGTAGCCTTTTTTTTTTTTTTTTACTGTTTTATTAATTTCACTGTATATTATATTGCGATTTTAAAAATTACATTTTGTATACCACTCTGGTATCGAAAGATGAAGGGCAGTATAAAAATATGTTTAATAAATAAGAAATAAATCTAGCAGTTGGGCAAACGCAACCTGCTTGAAATGCAACCCTGTAGATGCAACCCTACAACTCCCATCATCCCTAGCCAGCATAGTCAATGGTGATGGATCATGGGAGTTGGAGCCCAAAACATTGGAGGGCCACCAGTTGCCAACTTCTGATGTAGAAACTCATCGGCATAGCAAGCCATTTGTATATGTTGTGGCTCCCTGCACATGATCTGAGCATTTCAACTATACAATGCAAACCTGTAAGAGATCTGTAAGAGATAGAACCTGCTACCTGACAGCTGTGCGCAGCCTCCATAGATGAATTGGGCCTGAAAATATCCTTATGGATGGCAAAGTTTGATATACTCCATGAGCTGATCAGAATGTTTGAAGCAATATTGGTCACTGTGAATAAACTAGAATAATGTAAGGCAGAGGCCCCCAACCTTTCTGGACCCATGGGCATATTTGGGAATTTGAGAAACTGCTGTGGGCACCACCACAAAATGCCTAATCAGTGGATTGTTGTTTTGGCATCTAACTGTTGCATCTATGGATCTTAGGCAGCATCTAATTCAGCAAAAACTTTTGTCTCATGTCTATTGGACACCGCAACATCTCTTTAATAAGGGATTGTCTAATTCGGCTAATTGCTGCAGGTGCAAAACGGCTAATGATTCTTTTAAACATATGTTTTGGCAATGTCCAGTAGTTGATTCTTTTTGCTTCATTTTTACATAGATAAATTTTGTACTGGAACAGTCTTTAATATTCATTGATGTACACGCTCTTTTAAATTATTTACCTGCTTCATGGAATTTAAGAAATGGTCAGTGTAAATAGATTTTCCATGCCTTTTTGATAGCTAAAAGACTAATATTACAACATTGGAAGGATAAACACTCAGCTCCTATAATGCAGTAGAGTAAGGACCTTACAGCGCTTTCATAGATTTCATAGATCATAGAGTTGGAAGGAGCCTACAAGGCTATCAAGTCCAACCCCCTGATCAATGCAGGAAACTAGAGGAGGGGTCTCCCATCCAAGTAATTAACCAGGCTTGACCCTGCTTAGCTTTCCACGCTCAGACAAGCTGAGCCAGCGTAAGCCACAGGCCTGTATCAATATTTGAACTGGTGGCATACAGACACCACCATCAAATGGATACTTATTTGGATATGTATGCATTTTGTATGTATTCATTGCTATGGCTATATACAAATCCAGTATGTATATTTAAAAAAGGAAAGAAAGAAAGGTTTTGTGGGTGCCTGCGGGCACCACATTGGGGACCCATTCATGGGGGCCATTGGAGGTGCCTGCATGTTCAAATCCCCACTCAGCCATTAAATCTGCTGTCCCACCAGCCCACTGCTTTCCCTCTGCAACCCCTCTCCCAAGGTCATATATCCTCTGGTGGGGGGGGGAGGGGTTGCAGTCAAGTGGGAAAAGTGGCCAGGGAAAGGGATTGCAGAAGTAGTGGGTGGGGTCTGAAAGGATTAAACCTCTCCCTGCCTGCCTGCTACGTCTTATATAAAAGCCTAGTTGTGTCTGTTAGCTCCCTAGAAGAGCTTCCTTGTCTCCAACTTACCATCTCAAAACCACTGTAGCAACATAGCTGCACACCCATCATACCAGTTGGGAAAGGCAGTGGAGACCACCTTCAACATGTTGCTTCCCACTTCCTTAAATAAGGAGCAATTAGCCCAACTACAAACCTGGATTCCTGCATTGAGCAGGGGGTTGGACTCGATGGCCTTATAGGTCCCTTCCAACTCTACTTTTCTATGATTCTATGAAATAAATGCTAATGAGCTGTAAAACCAAACACACTATCGTGTGCTACAAACCACAGCTGGCTGAGTCACACTTCAGGGAAAGTCTGTGTGAAGAGATGGGTCTGAAGAAGTTGGGTCTTACGAAGGCATAAAAGTAAGCCACTCACCATTTGTTTCTGGACAGGGTGGAAGGTTCCTTGTAAACTCAGTGCTATTGTGTGCCCTTTGACTCCCAGCCTGGACAGGCAAGGCAGAGAGAAAGAAGACCAGGAATCAGCTATCTAAACCCATCCAGAAACTCTTGACTATTATCCTTACTCCTCAAAGGACCAGTCAAGGGTGAGGAGGATAGAAACAGAGTGAGGAAGCATTAGATCTTGAGCCCTAGCCCCTCTCTTCGGGGAGTTTATTATGTTTGTCTCATTATTAAAGCAAGTGTCCAATTTGATGGAAGGAGGACCAGACCTCCATCCACTCACTGCAGCAGTCAGAGAGGGCCCCACTAGACCTCCCAAAATCAACACAGGTGATGCCCCTATATCCCACCCATGAAGGCAGAGCTAGCCACATGTAACAGCCACCCCACTGCCCCTACAATCATTTTACATGATAGAGGCAAAAACATTGCACATGTAGTTTCTTCCTTATTATAAAATGTCTTGATTCTTCAACATAAAAGTGGGGTTAAAATGTCCTAAGTAACTTACTAAAATTATGTGATTGTCCTTAAACTGGTTTCATTCCATTGAGATGAATAGATGTAACCTGGTTTACAAGTCTGTACTTAACATAACTTGGGAGGAAGCATTTCAGCCTTCCTAGACACTGTATTAGAGAACTCAGACTGGCCATTCTCAAGAAAATCAATTCTGTGGTAGACATATGAAGTATAAGGTGACGGAACAAGAGTTCATACAAAAGATCCGATGCTGTGGACCAGGGCTTAAACAGCGACTATGGATTCTTCTCCCACTATCAAGTCTGTGAATGATTTCATTTGCTCTTCTGTGTTGTTTGTGGTATAGGCTACTATCCCTTGAAAAACTAGTCTTATTGAGAGAAACTTTCATTTAACTGCCTTGTACTGCTTGCTGCCAGCTAGTCCTCTTCTGCATCTGAAGAAATAAGTTCTAAACTTTAAAAGCTTATACTGTACTAAAAATTAGACTGACAAGGTATTACTGAAATCATGCTTTAAAAAATTTAAATACTGTAACCTAAGATTAAGAAAGCTTTGGAGACAATTTTGAACCATATCTGCACAGTGGACTCAGTGGCCTAGTGTGAAGACTATTCCTAAATGCCGATGAACTGTATTTCAGTAGTTGGGGATGGATTCGACACTTAGCACTGTTAGGGAAACCATGCTCAAATGCTGAGTATATTCTGGGATGTGTGTGGTCTCTTGCCTGCATATGTGCCAGCACAGCGTCTCCTTTTTGCTCCCCAAGAAGCTTAATGCACCGAGATCAATAGGGCAGTTTTAGAAAGGAATCAATATTGCACTCAAATAAATATTTTCTTTTCTTTTCTTACAAAAAAAAACTAGTTACTTACTAATATTTTAAAAAAACAAACTTGTTGTAACATTTATATCTCGAGCTGAAAGGCAAGGTGTGAGTTTTGTTGCCTCCGGTTTACATAGTGTGTTCAGTGGTTTGGCTTTAATATTGGAATTCATCAAAGTGATTGATTGGTGTATCACAGAAAGAGGCAGTGTTGGCACTGAAGGAAATTTCCCACACACTCTAAAACTGGCTCGTGTAGTTGGTTTGAATTTAATAGCAGCCAAGCAAAAGGATGCAGTGGAGACTTATTGAAGGCAGAGGCTGAGAGCCATTTTGGATGTAATATTAAGTGGGGGAAACAGGAAATGCAACCAACTTGCAGTCCCTGTCATGTCTGAAAGGGAACTCTCACACCCTCCTAAGGTGCCAGAGAGACAGTCAGTTCACCTGGGATAGCAACTCCTTTTGGCTACAGGCACGGTCAAGTTGTTAGGATACCAATGGAAGGTGATACCCTGCTTCCCAGACCAGCCCTGCTAGCAGGTGATGGGTTCTGTGGATGTTCAAAGTTTACACACACACACACACACACACACACACCCCTATAATTTTTATTATCCCGACCTTTCCTTAATCCCAAGGGGCTTAACTAAGAAATTTTCTTCACAGGAAAAAGAAGCAGAATGTCCTGCATGGCACTACTACTCCCCCCAGCCCCAGTGGCAGGGGAAGATGCACTATTGAGACACTAGTCAAGTGCCAAGATGGCTTTCTTCAATCTTCTCCATGATGGGAAACAAGCCATTCATACTTCTCCACCCTACATCATGGCTGGGGAAGGTGTGTTTCAGAGGCACAAGATGGCTTATTTCCTCCCACAAATGTGGCAAGAAACAAGCCAGCCTCATTTCAAGATGGAATGTTCCTTTTCCCTCTCTTGTCTTGGGCAGAGATGGAGAGGGAAGCTCATTGCCCTGGTTTCCACATCACTTCAGCAACCACAAAATGGCATCCAGCAGCAACTAAAGTCCACAATGCCCAGAGAGAGGTAAAGTTGTCATAAGTAATACTGCA
The DNA here is from genome assembly GCA_021292165.1 of Shinisaurus crocodilurus. NCBI lineage: Eukaryota > Metazoa > Chordata > Lepidosauria > Squamata > Shinisauridae > Shinisaurus > Shinisaurus crocodilurus. Next base: position 95,486,649 of record CM037880.1, read on the forward strand.
AAAATTTCCTGTTTACCGACTTCTTTAAAGCCTTAGCACTGTTCTAGAAGCTGAAACATGGGGGATAATTTAAACAATTTGTGTGCAAGGGTGTCTCTTCAGGCTTAAGATTTTTCCCTCTCCCCCTCTGATAGTAGTAGGCGATCACTCGTGACCAAGTAAGATTGTCTTCCAGGATAAAATTACAAAAAGAAAATTATGAAAGGAGGAAATTCTAAAAAAAAAATTGTGTAGACTCTAGTGATGGGTCTGTAAGTGACTGTGGAGGCTAATTCTAGATACACACAGCTTCCCACAGTGAGGACACAGGTTACCAGATGGAAGATGGTCCTGTAAAGGATTCGTTTGACGTGCTTTTCGCTTAGCACGTTTCTCCCTTTCACCTTGCACTCGGGCTTCTTCAAAGACCATGGAACCCTTGTAAAGGCCAACCTCCAGTTAGATCGTTCATGGGCCAGAGCTTCCCAGTTTTCGATGTTTATATTGCATTTTTTTAGATTAGTCTTAAGAACATCTTTAAACCTTTTATACTGACCATGGATATTCCACTTTCCATCGTTGAGTTGGGAATAAAGTAACTGCTTTGGGAGACGGCAGTCAGACATTCATAGAATCATAGAATCATAGAAAAGTAGAGTTGGAAGGGGCCTACAAGGCCATCGAGTCCAACCCCACGGCAGGAATCCAGGTCAAAGCATCCCCGACAGATGGCTGTCCAGCCGCACCTTGAATGCCTCCAGAGTGGGAGAGCCCACCACCTCCCTAGGTAGTTGGTTCCATTGTCTTATTGCTCTGACAGTCAGGAAATTTTTCCTGATGTTTAGGTGGAATCTGGGTTCCTGTAACTCGAGCCCATTATTCCGTGTCCTGCAAACTGGGATGATCAAGAAGAGATCCTGGCCCTCCTCTGTGTGACAACCCTTTAAGTACTGGAAGAGTGCTACCATATCTCCCCAGTCTCCCCTTCTGAAGGCTAAACATGCCCAGTTCTTTCAGTCTCTCCTCATAGGACCTTGTTTCCAGTCCCTTTATCATCCTTGTTGCCCTCCTCTGAACCCTCTCCAGTTTGTCTATGTCCTTCTTAAAGTCTGGTGCCCAGAACTGGACGCAGTACTCAAGATGAGGCCTAACCAGTGCTGAGTAAAGGGAAATTATCACTTCACGCGATTTGGAAGCTATACTTCTATTAATGCAGCCCAAAATAGCATTTGCCATCTTTGCAGCCACATCGCATTGCTGGCTCATATTCAGTTTGTGATCTACCACAATTCCAAGATCCTTCTCACTTGTAGTATTGTTGAGCCAAGTATCCCCCATACTGTAACTCTGCATTTGGTTTCTTTTCCCTAGGTGGAGCACTTGGCATTTATCCCTATTAAATTTCATTCTGTTGTTTTCGGCCCAGCGCTTCAGCCTATCGAGGTCACTTTGAATTTTGTTTCTGTCTTCCAGAGTATTAGCTGTTCCACCCAACTTTGTGTCATCTGCAAATTTGATAAGCATTCCCTGCACCTCCTCATCCAAGTCATTAATAAAAATGTTGAATAGCACTGGGTCCAGGACCAAGCCCTGTGGTACCCTGCTCGTTACCTCTCCCCAGTTTGAGAAGGAACCATTGATAAGCACCCTTTGAGCCAACTGTAGCCAACTGTGGATCCACCTGATAGTTGTTCCATCTAGCCCACTTTTAGCTAGCTTGCTAATCAGGATATCATGAGGCACTTTGTCGAAAGCTTTGCTGAAGTCCAGATATATGATGTCCACCGCATTCCCATAGTCCACAAGGGAGGTTACCCGATCAAAAAATGAGATAAGATTAGTCTGGCAGGATTTGTTCTTGACATATCCATGCTGGCTTCTAGTAATCACTGCATTGTTTTCAAGGTGCTTGCAGACTGACTTTTTTATAATCTGCTCCAAAATTTTCCCAGGGATTGATGTCAGACTGACTGGCCTATAGTTCCCAGGTTCCTCCTTCTTGCCCTTTTTGAAGATGGGAACAACATTTGCCCTCCTCCAGTCATCTGGCACTTCACCTGTCCTCCATGATTTCTCAAAGATAATAGACAGTGGTTCTGAGAGTTCATTCGAACAACATGACCGGTCCATTGAAGTTGGCGTTGAAGGATAATTTTTCAACGCTAGTAGTCTTTGCATCTTCCAGTACACTGACATTTGTTCGCTTATCTTTCCCAAGTAATTCACAGGATTTTCCGGAGGCAACGTTGAAGAAATCTTTCAAGGAGATGGAGATGACGTTTATAGATAGTCCATGTTTCGCAGTCATACAATAAAGTTGGTAATACAATGGCTTCATAAACCAGCGTTTAGGTCTTCTTACAGATATCCTGATCCTCGAACACTCTTATGTTTCATTTGAGAAATGCGGCACTTGCGGAGCTCAAACGATGCTGGATTTCACTGTTGATGTTAGCTGTAACAGAAAGATAGCTGCCAAGATAGAGAAAATGATTGACATTTTCCAGTATTGCCCCGCCAAGCTGGATAGATGGCATCAGCAAAGGGTTAACTTGCACTTGCTGATGAAGCACTTTGGGGTTTTTGAAGTTAAGTGAGAGACCAAGTTTTTTGTATGCTTCTGCAAAGCATTTAAGATAATTTGGAGATCATCCTCTGCATGTGTGGAGACCACATTATCATCAGCATACTGAAGTTCCACAACGGAGGTTGTACAATCATGCCTTGGATTGAGAGCATAATTCGTTCCGGAAACGTGCTTGTAATCCAAAACACTCTTATATCAAAACGAAATCCCCCCAAAAAATTTGTACAGAGATTTTTAATTTAAGCCGTACTACTGTACTTGTATTGCAAGATGTCGCTTGTATATCAAGTTAAAAAAAATTAAATAAATATTTTAAAATTTGCTTGTCTTGCAAAACGCTCTCAAACCAAGTTACTTGCAATCCAAGGTATACTGTAATTACCTTACTTTTTGCTTCCAGCCTACTAAGATTAAATTGCTTTCCATCTGTTCGATATATAATTCCCACAGCAGTGGGAGGTTTCCCCTCAACAAGATGTAAAATCATGGCGATGAAAATAGCAAATAATGTTGGGACAATAACACATCCCTGTTTAACACCTGATCCACTTTAAATGGAGCACCATGAGAGCTGTTATTGTCCAAAACCGTTGCCGTCATGTCATGGAGAAGTCGCAAGATATTCACAAATTTATTGGGGAATCCAATTTTCATAAGGATAGTCAAGAGAGCCGTTCGGTCTACAGTATCAAAGGCCTTAGCCAAATCAATAAATGCCATATAAAGGGGTTGATTTTGCTCCCGGCAATACCAGTTCCCCCTCTGGTATTCTGTAATTGACTCAGCTAAAAATTATGTAACCCCTAATCTGTAGCAGATTGTCTGATTTTTCAAAAAACAGACATTTTAAAAGAACATTGAGGTGTGAGGTGGGTGCACAGACACCTGCCTTGTGACTTAAAATGAACTTTGATTGGTTCTCATAGTAGGGAGAGTGGCTGTTGTGCCTCCATTTGGGATGGAGGAGGAGGACATGGGGCAACTGAGCCCGAGTGTGTTTGGGGTGGGGCCAGGCAGGTGTCATCTGCAGCCTGGCCCAGTTGTGCTGACTTGCCAATCAGTGCTTGCTTAAAAAACAGGCCCCAAATACAGTTCAGACACAGGAAGCAACTGTTGTTGCAGATCAGATACTCCTGCCAGCTCCTGGACTGAGACTTGTGCATTTTGACTCCAGGATGACCTTGAAGACTTTTCAGCCTGCTCCTAATCTGGTTTGTGTTTTCTTGACTTCGGATACTTATTTTGGCTTCTAACCTTTGACTGTGATAACGACTATGGCTTATCTCTGGACCGGACTAATTTATGACAGCTGTGTTGGAAGACCCATGCATTGGGATGTATGAAGGCAGGCATGGGGCACATACAGCCCACGAGGTCTCCCCATCCAGTATGCCAGCTTCTCTCCCAGGCCTTGTAAAGCTCAGCGCTAGAGAAAGGCAGCCCTTCTCTGGCAATGGAGAGAGAAAGGCAGTCCCTTTCTCCATGCAGAGAGAGGCATGGAGTGATGTCAGGGGCTGGGGCTTCAGGCAGGAGGGGCTTGCCCCTGGGGCCAGAACAGTTCCCCACCCCTGTATTAAGGGAAACCATACCTATGGATGAATTCCTCATTGCAGTGGCTCATATGCACAATCAGCTTCTGGGGTTATTAGTCAGAAATGATAGACCTCAGTCCATTGTAGCTCCTTGAATGCACCTGGAAATGGCCCTTTGCCCCCCCCCCCAACACACCTTTTACCCAATCAGGATATGGTGATTGTGATATATGCTGTGATGGTCTATTGTGATGCAGTTATTGTTCCAGGTGGGGTGGGGAGGGAAGAAGAGGCTACTACTAGAGCATTTCTCCTGAGTTCACAGGTCAAGCTCATAGTGTAAGGAGAGTGAGGAAGACAAAGCCTGGTTGCCCACACAACACAGGCACACACACACAGAACTAAACCATTTGGGTAAGGTGAGTAAAAAATCTTGTTTCATATTAACAAGGAACAGGAAATCAGCTACACCATTGCCAAACTCTAGATGCTGCAGCCAAACATAGGAGTGCTTAAGGTTCCTTACTGCCAAATTAATGAGATGTTGGATCATGATTTGTTGGGGAGGGAAGATAGCTTTAGAAGCTAGTTGCAGTCTAACTTAAAAAAAACACCTGGTACTATAAATGTGTATATCATTTTTTGTCATTACTATATTTGTCATTACAGAAGACAACATTTTTTCCAGATGAACAAAAAACAGAAAATAACATAACGGCCTGGTTCGCACATAATGCCAACCTGTGGTTTATTTAACCCACAGTTTAAACAACCCAGAGTTCACAAGAGTTCACAAACCTTGGGTTCTCTTTCTGGGTTGTCTGTGGTTAATAAACCATGGTTCATCAGCGCAGCTGCATTCACACATCATGACAACCCAGAATTCAACAACCCATACCATGGGTTAGTGTTATTGCAAAGCAGGGCCAATGACAGCCTTCGTCTAAAAAACAAACAAACCACCTTTCCCCCCTTTTCTCTCTCTACACACACACACACACACACACACACGTACATATACACATGCACTTAAGTGACATTTCATGCATATGATGACACACACAAGCTTATGCCACAATAAATTTGTTAATCTTTATGGTGCCAGGCCTGTGGCTCACGCTGGCTCAGCTTGTCTGAGTGTGGAAAGCTAAGCAGGGTCAGGCCTGGTTATTACTTGGATGGGAGACCCCTCCTCTAGTTTCCTGCACTGAGCAGGGGGTTGGACTCGATGGCCTTGTAGGCCCCTTCCAACTCTATGACCTATGAATCTATAACTCTTGGTCAGAATACTATGGAGAAACTGGATGATCATGAAGATAAGAATGGTCTGTCAATCTCATTGTTACTTTCTGTGTTATTGTTAGTACATTTTTAGTAGTGCACGCACGCACGCACGCACACACGCACGCACACAAACACACACAGGTTTGCTGTTGCAAGTTTCTTTGAGTGTTGCTTCAGGTAGAGAGGTGACAGACAAATAACTAACTAAACATAAGGATGAGGCAGGATGACAAGCATCATCAAAACGTTGTTCAGATGTTCAAGAAGAGAGCAACAAACTCATGAAAGTTAAAGAGAAAGAGAACCCAGCAATATGCTAGTCCCTGCACTTTGGTCAAGACTGAAAAAATAGAGCTACACAGCACACGTGAAATTCGCAATGACTTTAAAAGATTGTCGAATACTTGTTCTCCCAACTCAGAACTTGTGTTTGCAGTTAGGAAAAGGAGAAATGTTCCCCAGTGAAAGAGATGCAGAAATTTATATCTCTGATGTTGCTAACATGCTAATGTAAGAAATTAATAAAAATGACGAGACTGGAATGAAAAAATAATATTGTATTTACTAATAACCATGAAACCTATCTTTTATCAGTCTTGCATGTTGCCCTCTGTTCTCAGGAAGGAGAGGTAAGCATTTTATCTCTCTTTTTTCATTCAAACATCTTTATTGAATGTGCTATTTTTCTGTGGGTTTTTAATTATTTTGCTGCTCTTGTTTTGTATTTATTTTGCTAGTTTTGGTTATGATTGATGGAAAGGCAGTATATAAATATTAAGTATTTAATAATAAATATTTAATAACAACAATAATATATAATAATTATGGATACATGCTGATGTCACTGTGGCAAACAAAGCCAAATGAGAATGAGCACAATATTTATCCCTTTCAGGTATCATAAGTGCTGCAGAGGGAAATGCAGAGCTACCAGTAGATGAAGTGAAAGCTGCCTGAACAGAAAGTTTAACAAGGGCTCCTGCTTAAGCCAAACCATAATAATTATGAAGCAAATGTCTTTACCAGTGAGGCTTCTCCTTTTGGCCCCTGATGTCCAGGCTTTGTCCACCAATGCAGCAATCAAACGGACATTCTGGGCTTCCTGTGATACGATGTAGCTGAGAAAGAGGCAGCATCCTCAATATGCAATGCCTAAGCCAATTAGGGGATGAGGAGGCCATAGCTCAGTGTAAGAGAACGTGTAGAGATGGGGAACATTCCAGGTTCCATTCCCGACATTATCCAGTTAAAGGATAATAGAGCAGAATTTGGAAATACCTCTGCTAGGAAGCTACTGCCAGTCAAAGTAAATAACGCTGGGCTAAATAGATCCTAATAGTCAGGAAGGCAGCTTATTATACCCAGGTCCAGGTAAAAGGATTTCAGGCAGAAGAACTGGAGGGAAAAAAACTCAGTCCAAGGCCTAGGAGTGGTTCTGCTAGTTGGTATAGATAGCACTGGGCTAAATAGACCAACAATCTGACCCAGTAGAACTCTGCTTCATATGTAAGACTTTAGACTTATGTAAGACTTATTGTGACTCATACGTCACAATAAGCCAGAATTCTAAAGTATTCTAGTTTATTACGAATGAGCCAGCATGCTTGTGCATGCTGCCTGATCTAGATGAACCGCAGACAAAAGGTTTATTGCTGCTTGTGAACCAGGAACTCTGGCCTTTCTCCTTGGACAAGGCAAAGTCATAAGCCAAGAACAAACCATGGCCTCTGGCTTGTCTGGGGAAACACAAACAAGAGTTCCCAGTTCACATGTCACAATAAACAAGCTACAGATAGAAGTCTTGCAGGAGGAATCAAGCAGGAGTGATCGGGCAGTATCACTCCTGCCCGCCGGTTTGTTCACAGTAAGGCAGAATTAGAATTCTGGCTTATAGTGATGTCTGAACAATTACTATAAGGAATATAGTATATCCTTCTTGTGAATACCTGACCCTCTGGTAAATACCTGACCCAGTCACAAAACACTTTGTCCTGCAGCTCGCATCATAAAGTAACCAGCATGAACGCACACATTCAGAAATATATGCTGCTTATTTTAAAGCCTCAACAACCCAGAGTTCTGGGTTCAGACATCACACTAAACAATCCAGGGGCAAAGTATAAGGAGCAAACTGTATGCAGTTCAAGTTGGAACACATTCATCACAGGCCCAGACAGCTAATCTCATGACACTGTCTACTATAAAGCTCCCAGATCTGCCTTTAACATGCACTCTGGTTGTTGTTAATGAACACTTATTTACAATCAACATTTTCTAGACTTTTTTAACCCCCAAAGCAGCAAATATTGTCAGTGAGAGATGAGGCTTCGTGCTATATTTTACTGGGATTTGTTCTTCTCTTTTAGCGTCATTAACCTGATCAGTTTTTAATAGAAAAGTACTAGAAGTGGAGGGAGGGTCTAAGTGCAAAAAAACCCCCCACCCCAACTTAAAATTATATAAAATCTTCTAACAATTATAACACATTTTAAGTTGTTCCAGACCTATATCTGGCTCGATACTTGAAATGGGTCACAAATGCTCTCCTGTCCCAGTTCACAAGGCAGACAGGTGTGCCTAATGGGCTCCAAGATTTCAAAAGATAATTCTGAGCATGCTCAGAACCGTCATTTCAAGTTTTGGAGCTTGCCAATCAGTAAGTTTCCCTGCCTCCCTCCTACTGCTGGCTATCCCCTCACAATAGTAAGCTTTTTGTTAGAGTTGTTGCTGCTTGTGAATGGAAGTGTCTAAAAATATGCTATCTCAGTTTTTGTGAGCAATTGCACAAGAAACAAAACAAACAAAAAACCTCCAAGTACTCACAAAGAATGCTTACAAAAACTGAGATGATTTGTGAGCCGAGCAGGCAATACTTTGCATATTCTTAGTTTTTAGCTAACTGGGAGGTAGTAGGGGTTTTCTGTCCTTCCTGACTGCCTGTCATAGAATTTGGCCAGATGGGTGATTAACCAATATAATAAATAAATAAATAAATAAATAAATTCAGTATCTATGCTACTCAAGAGTAATTTGATATTTACACACATTTAAATGAACTTACACAATACAGATAAGCAACAGTCAGATTCATTTTAGACAATAAGAGTGGGCCACCTTTCTTTCTTCATATAGATTTATTACTAGGAATACCTAGGCATATGTACCTGTCATAGCAGGTATGTTCCTAGAAGAGGCATTCTCTCTGGGGGGCATGGGTGGAGATGACTCCAATATAGATATCCTGCTTTTCTGCCTTCTCAAGGCAGCTTTAACATGTTATTTCTCCAGTCCCAACACTTGCTTGGGCATAGGTAGCAGCATTCTTGGGAAGAAACAGCCAGAGAAACATCCTGACCTATGGAAGTGGAAAATGCATAGCACTGATGTGCCCACTGCAATAATCTCAACTCAAGTCAACCTGGATGAAAAATTACTATACTTTCAAGGCACTTAATAGTGAACGCACTCAACTGGATTGTCCAGTCTTTGTTTAAAAGTAGGCAAGGCCTGGGGCAGGCAGTAAAGAAGTGAACCAAGAAGTATGTAGGGACCTGAGAAGGGGGGAAATACTTTTATCTGGTGTTTCTTTTCTTTAGGCAAAAAGAGTAATGCAGCAGCAGATTAATCTATCAATACTAAAATTCATTGTGTTCTTTACTGACCAAGGATACCAGCCCAGTAGCATTTGCTAGACCAGTATTCTCCAACCTTGGGTCCCCAGATGTTTTTGGTCTGCAACTCCCAGCATGCCCCAGACAGCATAGCTGGCTGGGGCATGCTGGGAGTTGTAGGCCAAAAACATCTGGGGACCCAAGGTTGGAGAACACTGTGCTAGACCATGCCTCCAAGCATGTAAACAAATTATTACCAAAACCAACATTGTTGGCTTAACTCAACTATTTGGCACTCTCCATTTGTTTCTTAGGAACAGTATCACTATTGAACAAAGCAACAATGGAATGAAATTTGCTACATACTTTCAGGATATAATTCTACATGTCAAGTTCCAACACAAGCTCAACAACTCCATCTATTTTCAAGGGGCAAGACAACACATAACTTACTGTAATGTGATATTTACCTCGGGCATTGAAAGAGAAGATGCAACATACATTGTTACAAGTATGTTGCAATAAAATGTTGCAGTTTAGCATGCTCCTGTTCAGGGTTCCAGCCAGCCATCCTGAAATGCTACCTTGCAGAAGATTCCATTCCATCCTTTAGGTCCCCGTCCCCCCCCGACGACAACAACAACAGTCACTCAGCTTTCCATGGCCACTGAGCATGCTCAGTTCTCATTGGACTGTATTTCCAGGTATTTCCCCCACTTATTTTTTCTAGTTTTATTGTATGTCTGCAAAGCTTGGTGTTTCCTTGAGCCTGCTGATACTTTCTTCGTGTGTGTGCATGCATGTGCGTGTGCATGTGTTGCTATTTTGGCTACATAGGCATCCACATTCAAAGAATAAGTTTGCTATTAATATGGGGATGCAATATCTACTTTGAAGAAGGAAATATCAGAATCAAAGTCAGAATCCTGCACAATCAGGATGCAGTTCTACATTTCAAGTGGAATACTGGTACAATGAGCCAGACAGATAATGTTATGGCCCAGTATCCAAAATTACTACACATACAAGAGAGTGAAATGTTAATGAAGTGGCAGAATGGATACCTATGATATTTCAGGATTACAGGTGAGAGATGGCATTGTTGAGTGGGAAAAAACTCCCCCTGCAACTAGCTGAAAAAGTCCAGCAGGGAGCACGCTGGGCTAGAACCTCTCTCCCTGATGTACTTGCCATATTTATTTTTATGAGGAGTTTTTTACACAGGGAAGCACCCCACCTGCAATCTGAAGTGGCATAGTCCAGTTCTCAGGATTCTACCACCTCATTCTGCTGCATGTGCAGGCCAGGCCTCAGTCAATTCAGCATAAAAGGAATCCTGAGACATCAAGGACTCGATGTGGGATACCTACTCCTCTTACCTAGAGGAAACTGCAAAGCAGTTACATGGATATTAGTGACCCTAAATATGTACAGGCTTTCTTTGTCAGTACTATGGCTTTCAAGAACAAAGGTGGAGTGGAAAGGCAAGCAGGACAGCTTTGGCCAAAGGGCTGCCACTTGACCTCTAACATAGAGTATAAAACATTGTTTGGAAGTGAGAACAGGGACAAAAGCTGCAAGATTCACATTACAAGTGATATAAGCCACGTGCAAATTATGTGGACAAGTTGAAAAAACAACAATGTATTCGAAAGCAAAAATGTGGTAACGGGCACAGTAAGTGGTGAGGTATCCAGTGAGTAGCACAAAGTAACAACACATATAGGCAGCTTGCAAAATAAAGGCACAGAGGAACACTGACAGGCCCTGGAGAGAAAAATACTATACCCCTACAATTGTAGGAGAGGATACAGGAAAGGCGATTGATAAAACAAATCAAGCACCGACAGATAAAGTAATCAACTGAAAAAATGAGTAGTTCTCAGACTGAAGGGTTAGAAGGCCAAACTCCCTCGCAGATTCTCACGTCCTAGCAAGCCCATAGCCAGCCTAAAACTTTTTTTGGGGGGTGCCAAAAAAGTAGGGGGGCAATTCATCTGGTTTGCAGGCCTCTTAAAGACAAAACTGTAAACTGTTTTTAAATTAATTGTTCGTAAAAAGGATTTAGGGGGGCAGCCCCCCCCCAGTGTGCCCTGGGCTATAGGCCCATATCCTAGACCCATAATTTTGCATTAAATAATCCCCTACATTTGACGGAGAAGGGGCTCAGTAGTAGGACCAGAGGCTAGCTTTTAGAAGTGCTCCTTACCATCCATACCCAATGCACTTGGCTGCTAAATGTTGGCAGACTGCACTCACCCCACCTTCCTTGGCAATCATGTTCCTAATTTAACATGGACCAGAGGAGAGGCTGATGCTGTAGCAATCAGTATCAGCCACTGGTAGGCCACCCTCTTTGCCCTACTAAGAGCATTTCTTCCAAGCTCTAAAGATGGTTCAATCATTTGCACGGGGTGTAGTAGGGCTTCTGAGGACCACATTGAGGACCTTTAATGTAACAGGTGGGAAAACACAACATAACAAAGAAACTATTTTTGAAGGCATATTTTCTTAAAGTGTAACAAAAAAATAGGTAAAGCTTAGCAGAATGGTATCACTTCACAATGCTGAGGAGGAGGTGGTGGTTTTCAAATTACTTTCCAATTACATGTAAAACAGCCCAACACAAATCCCTGAATGTGGGGCCAGACACCTCGGGGAGAGAGGTAGGCTATACACGTTTTCTCACTCATCTGCTTGCTTTCCATGTAGAAAGAGCTTTGGATGTGGAGTTCAATCATATGACCCCCCACCTCTATCAAAGCAGTGCTATTGCAGGAAGGCGGGACCAGATCCTTTTTCTGAATTGATTCTGGATATGGTATTCCAGAGAATGAAACTTATGAGGACTCCCTAAATATTCTCATTTTCATAGAGGCCTTTTGCATAGATCTCTGGCATGGACACACACACACACACACACACACAGGCTTCCTACGTGAAAAGGCTGGCCACTATAATGAAGGAAGAGAAAGCATCATAGTGGCAAGTGACAGGGTAGGCTGAGAACACTTTCAAAAAGTCACAGCTCGCAGTTCCTGAAATGCCTTCAAACACCCACATGCCATGTACAATCGGGAAAAATGTACTGGAGCATACATGGCTTATTTTCTATTCAGAGCACCTGAGAACAAAAGAATACAAAGGCTGAACAACATTATGGGGTCCTCAACTTGACTGAGCAATGGAAAATATAAGGTGGCATGATGAAATGCAATCGGCTGGGTTTGTTTGTGTGTCAAACGCAAAGAAAGAGCTGGAAAGATTGCTGGATACAGATTCACCAGGACATGCATCTATCATTCTGTCAGTGTGGCCAAACACCAAGAGGTCTGAGCTGCCACTCATTGTGAAATTACTGAAGCAAGCTCAGCCTTGCAGACAGTCAAATATGGGGACCCAAATTACTGCAAGCAGGGCTTTATTCAAGGATACTTTAGGGAGCAAGGCAGACAAAGGGCTTGCATTCAGAAAAACTAAGAGGCAAGGATAAATGAACAAATATGGATGAAAGCTCTAAAAACAATTAGGCCATGAAGACTCAGAAAATGTGCAGCAATATCAGTCAATCTGCAGCAGAGGGGAGACCATAGCTAAGTGCTAAACCCCTTGCTTTGCATGCAGGCGGTCTCAGGTTCAATCACCAGTTAAAAGGAACTCAAGTGGCAATCCTGGGAAAAGACCATTGCTCTCTTTGCCTGAGATCTGAGAGAGCAGCTGCGGATCAGAAGAGAGGCAGCAGTGGGCTATTTCGACCAATGATCCGACTCAGTCTAAGGCAGTTTTGTATGTTTTAATAGCTAGGCCCTGCTGCAAAGCAGGAATTTATTATTTATTTAGATGTTCAGTATCCAACTCTTCATACAACATTCTCAGAGGAATGGAACCTTGATGTATTTATGAACTCCACAGATCAGAACTGGTCTGACAAAAAAATTCATGACAAAGATTAGGCTGCTTGTTTCAAATCGATCGGTTGGATCCAGGTTTAGCCATACTTAGAGTAGACACACAGAAATCAGTGGGGCTTACTTTACTAATGACTAACAAGTCCCATTGGTTTCAATGGGTCTATGTAAGTATGACTAAGTCTGGATCCAACCCATGATATGAACTTCAACCTTTCTCTGTAGCTCCTAGCAATGTGCTCCCGCTCCTCTTTACTCACTCTTTTGCCCAGTTTGCCCTTCTATCAGGCTTCTGCCTCTGGCCTTTCCTGTTGCCCTCATTCCTCCAGGCCACTTTCTCTTCCAATCTTTCTTTACTAGGCTCCCTGAGGATCTTTGTCATCTGGGCCCCTGCCTATGGCTAGGCCTTCCCAAGGCCTCTCTGTTTGCTCTGCCCCCTCTGTAGAATCTGAACAGCTTATCCAAAGGCAGCTAGAGAAACCAACCCCTTTGTGACATAAGGGCAGCTCAGCCAATCACTGCCAGAGGCTTGACCACCAGTGGCACTCCCAGGGTTGAGCCCCCCCATCTCCATTCGCTCCTGGGCACTCTGCCTCCCCAGTTTCTCTCTGTCCCCTAGCGCTCTCTTTCTTCCTTGATCTTCCCCCAACCCCAGTGCTTACTGTCCCCTCAATCTCCCCCCACCAGCACTCCCCAATTTCCTTTTTAAAACTTACAATAGAGTTCAGGCACACTGCAGAGCAAACTGCAGTCGCACCTAGCTTCTTAATTTTCCCAGTGTCTCTGGGACCTAGAGGCACATTGGGGAAATGAAACCGCCTTGAAAGACTGCAACTTTGCTCTGTAATGCAGCCGAACTTTTCTGTAGTAGAAGGGGGGGAAGACACTGTGGTGAGTGCATTTGGCAGCTCTCCAAACTGCAGGGTCTTGGACCTGTGCCCAGCAATCCAGCCCTAGCGGCACCACTGTTAACCATCACCACCACAAAATCCCTGAGCACAGTACATTCTAGATAGCTGAAGCATTGACTCCCAAACATTTTACTATTGTGATTGCCAGTAAGAAGTTTGACTTTCTTTGGGATGTCATTCAACTTGTCATGCTCTTAGACCTCTGGGAACCTGTTACTCTAATATTACAATGTGATGTACTCAAAAGATATGCCAGAATCGATGGTACCAGAAGAGCAAAATCTACTGTAAATGAGAAATAAGGAGTCCTTATAGCTCCTTACACAGGAGACCTCATAAGATGACATCTTAAGGTATCATCTGATATAGAAGCCATGCAGTTACATATATGAAGTCAATAGATCCACATTTATTCTACATAATCAGGATGGTCAATATTTTTATTGCAGTCCTATCTCAGGCTACATTGCAGAAAGATGAAGATGTTGATCAAAAACATTTGTAAAGAACTCAGACCATATTAATCTCCCCACCTTACTAGGTGGTTGTGCATTTTTGTCACATTTACACCTTTCCCAGAGTTGACTAAAAGAGTAAAGATCCTACCTCCCCCAGACCTCTGTTGCCTCCTTCCACCATTACCTTCTAGCACCCCGTCTTCTTGCCATTTCCTCACCAGATCCTGCCTATTTTCTCCCTTTCGTCTTCCTTCCTCCACCAGTGGTTCCTGGTGAACTTTGAACATGAAAATAAGAGGAAAATCCTGACATGCTAGAAGTTTCTCTGAAGGTTTCACAACATGCTAAAGAGGCAACCAACCCACTTTACACAGCAAAAATCAGCTTGCCACTTCAGCAGCGTAAGTTTATGTAGCCGACACTTCAAAGACATAACGTGCAATGGCCACACACCCATGCTTCACTGGATCAAAGTCACAAAGGAAAAATGAAGCTGAGAGTTGCTGAAATTTATTTAATTTATGTATTTATTATATTTATACCCCACCTTTTTTCCTGCAAGGAACCCAAGGCAGCTTACATAATCCTCCTCTTCCTCTCCATTTTAAATAAGGTGTGATGATCTATGAAGGACAAAGCAATTGGAACAAAAAGCCCTGTTCTAGACATGTGACACTTGTCGCATCAAAGGTAGGCATGTGTAAACCAGGTCCTAACTTTGGAGAATTTGGAAGTCACTGCCCCCCACACCCCTGCCCAGTGACAGACAGAGCAATACCAATGCCTTGACTCTGTGACTTGTAATGCTCATCTCCAATCCAGAATTCATCTCTTGCTCAGATTGTAATCCACGTAATCCTTTCTTCCCTTAGCTACAGCAGCCTATGAGCCATGGAGGGAAGGGAAGGAGGGCTCTGCTTACCCCCACAACTGTTGCAGCCAAGTAAGGGTAGAGAAGGGAAAGACCCGCTCCTGTTGCCACTGGAGCATGGTGAGGAGGTTTGGAGCAGTGAACAGTTTCAGACCCTCTGGCACTCCCGATGTCGTAAGGAGCCCAACAGGACCCAAAATAGGTTTGTACTGAGGGATGCACAACATCCCACTGCTTGCCCTCAAGCAATGTGCATGTTCCAAGTGAATTCATGGCAGGAGCTGGGAGCACCCACAGCTGCCTCACCCTTCCCTTGCCCCAAGGTGAAGAAAATGTATAATGAGGTGCAGGGGCGGGCGAGCAGGGTGCTCCCAGCTCTGACAAAGCATCTTTCTCCACAAGGCACTGGGACCAAGTCCTGATGGGAAACTGATGCTGCATGCACCATTCCTGCCAAGAATAAAGCCCTCAGAGTACCAGTCCCAGATGAAAAACGATGCTCCACTGATGGATGAGAGTGCCCCCTGCCTTTACCTACACTAAAGTAAGTGTCTTTCAGAAGGCAGCAGCAGAATGTAGGACAAAGGTGAGTGGGGGTTATGTTCACCGCAGTTCTGCTTGAGAGCATCTGAGGAGGGGTGTTTGCCTATACAAGCACCTCTCCTCAAACGGTTGCAACATCCATACTTGTATTTGGGCTTGTAAAGGAAAATAGCCCCATTAGTTGAACTCAGTTCCAAATGGAGTCTAGAAAGGTTTGTCCATCACTAATACAAATGCATTTTGGTACACTTCATTTTATGTGCTTTTATGTGTTGTTATTATTGTTCTCTAAAAATCTTTGAGCGACTGGAAAAGGTATATATGAAGATTTTAATAAAATAAAATTTTAAAAATCATGAAAAAGAACTATTTGTATTTCAGTTTATATCCCTCTGCTGCAAGGAAGAGCATGACTATAAAAGATTCTTTTTAAAAGCCAAGAGCCAAAAAACATATTCGTATCACAATAGGAAAAAAAGTTCCAAAACACCGATACAAGAAACAAAAGCAGCAGTCTTAAATTCAGATCAAATCAGAATAGTCAACAGTGGTTGTTCAAGCCATAGGCTTCTTCCCAGATTGACACCAGGAGATTGTGCTTATTCCTTTAAAATCATTGATGCAAGGGGAGATGAGGCAGCTGCAGCTTTTTCAGTTGTTACTTATTCCTATTATCAGACCCTTTTCCCACGGTGGTGCAAGTACATTTAAAAGTCCAGCTTTTTACAGGAGGTTGTGGGCAGTCCCGGGAGGGACAGACAGGAGAAGCCAAGATTCTTTTGTCTTTTAATTACATTGCTGAATGTAATGGCAAAGGACCATTATCTGGGAACAAAATTTAGCCAGCCTTCAGAAAATGTAAAGGGATTTATTTATTTTTTGCAGGCTTAGCAGAAGATGGAGTTTGCTGATGCTGTCTAAAGTTACAGCTAAGAATACGATAGCATGAAATGGGTTAAATTATCAGGGCTTTCTACAGAAAACAGTTCCCATTATTTAACCCACGAAAATATACCAAATTCCAGATATATAGTATAAAATCAGTATGCGAAAGGGCATAACAAGGGACTCAAACAATGGAATAACTTTTGATATATTTCCCACAATCCAAGCTCTTCATTTAATGCTTACATATATTGTGTGTCTCTCGATGTCTAAGGATTGTTTAAAGCTTGGTAACCAACTAAGAGAAACCAATTACCAACAGGGGAGTTATAACTAAAACCATAAAGTATTCATCTGATCCATAATTCATTGGTAACAGACATCCCACCATCTGGAGTGGGGATGAACTTGCAACTCAAGCATCAGATGGCTTGTGATGAAAATTTGACATGCAAAAAACGGGTGTCGGTGTTGCAAGTGATTTCATGTGATATCTTATTTCTGATTAATCTTAACATTACAGGCTGGACGTAAGATAAATGTTCAAGTTTTCCAATGAATCATTTTAATTTTAGAAAGGAAGCATATAAACAATAGAAATATTATTCAAATGAAGTTCTGTTAATTGCAATACTTCTGCACTTGGTAAAAGGAGAACTTGTAGAAATGTCATGGTATCGGAAACACCTTTTTAATATACTTTATGGCCAAGATCCTAGCCCTATTCGGACATACAATCTCCCACACACTTAGAATCTCATGAGGGAGAGTGGAAGTAAGCGCGCTAGCTCCAGTGCAAAGCGTGTTAGCTCCAGTGCAAAGCGTGCTAGCTCCAGCCTCTCTGTCACCAGCCCCATTTCCATGAGGCCATTAGCAGATGGTGTGATGTGTTCCACTGAGGGAGTTAGCTGCTTCTCCATCTTCTTTTTCCATCTGGTGGTAGAGGAGCATTACCTGGTTTAGCAGCACCTTTTGTGCAGCAAGGAGTGGGAAGTGAGAGAAAGAATCCAGTACACATGCTCCCCCTTTGTTTCTGGCTCAGAAGAGGAACACAGTTATGGGCAGATTCTATGCTTCTGTGATTTCCCTACAAGCACAGAAACTGTTGTTGCATGCAGAGGTCAGCACCTTGAGGATCTCACCAATTTTTAAAAGCAAATTTCTAACACTGATGGATGCAAAGACAGGCTTGAAACTGCCTGGGTAAAGCCTGGTAAAATCCCAGAAGTCAGAGGTGTGGCAGAATAAGATTTCCAGTGTTGAGAAGCTGGGATTCAGTTGGTGACTTCAATTTCCCTGATATCTGTTGGGAGACAAATTATGGGGAAAAGATGGGGACTAAAGACCAAATAATGGAAATTGTTGGGAGAAGAAGATTGTCGTGGTTAAATTTATTACAGTTAGAACAGTGGTCAAAGAAATGGAAAAGGAAAACTGAGTATGAGAGAGATTTAACTAAATTTGAAAATATGGTTATGTCTAGAGATGGCCTACCAGGTAATGCATCAACAAGAGGTATAACAAGGGATTTATATAGATTGATTCAAAAAGCAGAAGGACAAGAGGATCAGCTAAAGGCAGTATGGGATAATGAATTTGAAGAGGTGACCTCGAAGGTGGGGTGGAATAATATATGGGATAGATGGATTGTGAAAATGATGTCAACTAGGATAAAGAAATTTTTTATAAACTAATTTGGAGATGGTATTTAACTCCAGTAAGATTAAATAGAATAGATAATAATTGTTCTGCATTTTGTTGGAGAGGATGTCAGGAAAAAGGGACACATGCTCATATGTGGTGGAGTTGTAAAAATGTATTGGCGTTTTGGCGAGAGGTTTTTACAGAAATATCGAATATTATTGGTATTAATTTAGAGGTCTGTCCAAAATTAGCATTGTTATCAATAACGGAGAAGCTTATTTGTGACCAAAATACGAAGGAGTTAATTGCAAACTTGTTAACTGCGGCCAGGCTAATGATAGCGAGAAATTGGAAAGTACAACATGTTTTCCTAATAACAGACTGGTATAAGGAAGTTTGGGACATAGCCCTAAATGATAAACTAACTAGTAGTATCAAATGCAAAAAAGGATTGTTAAAGAAGAATAATTTTATGGATACTGTATATGGAATCAATTACTAGACTATGTATTAATAAAGGGGAAGGGGAACTTGCCTTCTCAGGATACCGTATATACTTGAGTATAAGCCGAGTTTTTCAGCACATTTTTTGTGCTGAAAAATGCCCCCCCTCGGCTTATACTCGGGTCAGCGCCGCCGCCCCCGGAGCCCCGCCGCCCCAGACCCCCCCGCCACCCCCCGCCACCGTACCTGCACCCGCCGCTGCCGAAAAAGCCCCGCCGCCGCCAAAGCCCCGCCGCCGCCAAAGCCCCGCCGCCGCCAAAGCCCCCCCAGGACCCCCGCCGCCACCCCCAGACCCCCCCGCCACTCCCCCGCCACCGTACCTGCACCCGCCGAAAAAGTCCCGCCACCGCCGAAAAAGCCCCGCCACCGCCGAAGCCCCGCCGCCGCCAAAACCCCCCCAGGACCCCCGCTGCCACCCCCAAGCCCCCCCGCCACCCCCGCCACCGTACCTGCACCCGCTGCCGCCGAAAAAGCCCCGCCACCGCCTGCTGCTGCCGCCTCGCTACCACTCACGTCACTGCCGTCGCCGTTTCACCTCACCGCCAACCACTCGCAGCCACCGCCGCCGCACAGAGCGGCAGCGGCCAAGCACGCCGGAGCAGGGGCCCGGCGCGTCACTTCCGCTGCGCCAAAAGTGATGACGGGACCGACGCGGGCGGCGTGGTGTGCGATGGTGGCGGCATGGCGTGCGATGGTGGCGGCATGGCGTGCGATGGCAGCAGTGATGGCTGCGGCTGCGAGCGGGTGGCGGCGAGGTGAAACGGCGACGGCAGTGACGTGAGCGGCGGCGAGGTAGCGAGGCGGCTGCAGCAGGCGGCGGCGGCGGCTCGAGTGGCGCGGGGAATGCTCTCCGCGCTGCTCAGAAGAGCGAGATCGGGCTGCGCCGCCGCCGCGGAGAACTACGAACCCAGGGAAGGGCTCGTAATGCATCCCTGGTGCGGCGGCAGCAACAGCAGGAGCAGGGACGAGGGAAGGACCCGCCCATGGTAAGTGGGGGCGGTGGCGGCCCATGGAGGGAGCGGGAGGGTTTTTTAAATTTACCATATATACTCGAGTATATAGTATATACTCGAGTATATAGTGTGGGAAATGCAGCAGCTACTGGTAAAAAACGAGAGGGTTTTTTAAATTTACCAGTAGCTGCTGCATTTCCACCCTAGGCTTATACTCGAGTCAATAAGTTCCCCAGTTTTTGGGGGGTAAAATTAGGTGCCTCGGCTTATATTCGGGTCGGCTTATACTCGAGTATATACGGGGGTATGTTCTATTTTTCGAATTTGGAATTCATTTGATCAAGAGGATGGAAGTATATTAATTGGTCCCTTGGAGGGGGGGGTGCACTTTATGATTTATTGTATGTTGTTTAGGTTATATTTTTGTGATATTCTTGTATTCTGTTATATATTTTTTATAATTTGTTTTGAAAAGTAAATAAATATTTTAAAAAAAATAAATTCTGCCAAACATGCCCCCTCCAAGAAATTCCTGACCTGTGTTACTGATAACTTCCTCCTACAGAAAGTGGAGGAAGGAACTAGAGGATTGGCTATCCTTGACCTGATTCTAACCAACAGAGACGAGTTAGTGGATAAAGTGGCAGTTTCGGGAACTCTGGGGGAAAGTGACCATGTTATACTTGAGTTCTTGATTCTAACAGAAGCAAAAGCTGAGTGTAGCCAAACGTGTACCCTGGATTTTAGGAAAGCCAATTTTAACAAACTCAGAACAATGATAAGTAAGGTCCCATGGCAAGCGACTCTAATGAGAAAAGGGGCCCAGGATGGGTGGGAGTTTTTTAAAAAGGAAATTTTAAAGGCATAATTGCAAACAATTCCCACAAGGAAAAAAAGCAGAGGGCAACAGAAGAACCCAATGTGGCTTCACAATAAACTCAAAGATGACCTGAAAACAAAAAAGGACACGTATAGGAAGTGGAAGGAAGGACAGGCTACAAGGGAAGAGTACAGGCAGGTAGCACAGAACTGCAGGAATAGTGTCAGGAAGGCTAAAGCTGAGAATGAGCTAAGGTTAGCGAGGGATGCTAAACACAACAAGAAAGCTTTCTTCAGATACATGCACAGTAAAAGACAGAGGAAAGGAATGGTGGTTCAACTACGCAATGAGGATGGCAAATTGATAACAGAAGACAAAGAAAAGGCAGAAGTGTTCAATTCCTACTTCGGCTCGGTCTTCTCCCAAAAGAGGGTCTATGTCCCCCCTGGCAAACCTGAAGTGCAGACTGAAGGGGCAGGATTGCAGCTTGAGATTGATAGGCAAATGGTCAAGGAGCACCTGATTACTCTGAACGAGTTTAAATCTCCAGGGCCTGACGAGCTGCATCCTAGAGTAATAAAGGAACTGGCAGAAGAACTCTCAGAACCACTGTCTATTATCTTTGAGAAATCATGGAGGACAGGTGAAGTGCCAGATGACTGGAGCAGGGCAAATGTTGTTCCCATCTTCAAAAAGGGCAAGAAGGAGGAACCTGGGAACTATAGGCCAGTCAGTCTGACATCAATCCCTGGGAAAATTTTGGAGTAGATTATAAAGAAAGAACTTCCAATGGCCCCTACGTGGGAACAGGGAGAAGGCTTGCGCGTGGGGGAGGAGAGCAAGTCAGTCTGCAAGCACCTTGAAAACAATGCAGTGATTACTAGAAGTCAGCATGGATTTGTCAAGAACAAATCCTGCCAGACTAATCTGATCTCATTTTTGATCGGGTAACCTCCCTTGTGGACTG
This sequence comes from Shinisaurus crocodilurus, assembly GCA_021292165.1. Taxonomy (NCBI): domain Eukaryota; kingdom Metazoa; phylum Chordata; class Lepidosauria; order Squamata; family Shinisauridae; genus Shinisaurus; species Shinisaurus crocodilurus. The sequence continues at coordinate 95,508,106 of CM037880.1, forward strand.
TGGGAATGCTGTGGACATTATATATCTGGACTTCAGCAAAGCTTTCGACAAAGTGCCTCATGATATCCTGATTAGTAAGCTAGCTAAGAGTGGGCTAGATGGAACAACTATCAGGTGGATCCACAATTGGCTACAGAATTGGACTCAAAGAGTGCTTATCAATGGTTTCTTCTCAAACTGGGGAGAGGTAACGAGCGGGGTACCACAGGGCTCATTCCTGGGCCCAGTGCTCGTCAACATTTTTATTAATGACTTGGATGAGGAGGTGCAGGGAATGTTTATCAAATTTGCAGATGACACAAAGTTGGGTGGAACAGCTAATACTCTGGAAGTCAGAAACAAAATTCAAAGAGATCTCGATAGGCTGAAGCGCTGGGCCAAAAACAACAGAATGAAATTTAATAGGGATAAATGCCAAGTGCTGCACCTAGGGAAAGGAAACCAAATGCACAGTTACAGAACGGGGGACACTTGGCTCAACAATACTACAAGTGAGAAGGATCTTGGAATTGTGGTAGATCATAAACTGAATATGAGCCAGCAATGCGATGTGGCTGCAAAGAAGGCAAATGCTATTTTGGGCTGCATTAATAGAAGTATAGCTTCCAAATCACATGAAGTGATAATTCCCCTTTATTCAGCACTGGCTAGGCCTCATCTTGAGTACTGCGTCCAGTTCTGGGCACCACACTTTAAGAAGGACGTAGACAAACTGGAGAGGGTTCAGAGGAAGGCAACAAGGATGATAAAGGGACTGGAAACAAGGCCCTATGAGGAGAGACTGAAAGAACTGGCCATGTTTAGCCTTCAGAAGGGGAGACTGAGGGGAGATATGATTGCACTCTTCCAGTACTTGAAGGGATGTCACACAGAGGAGGGCCAGGATCTCTTCTTGATCATCCCACTTTGCAGGACACGGAATAATGGGCTCAAGTTACAGGAAGCCAGATTCCATCTAAACATCAGGAAAAATTTCCTGACTGTCAGAGCAATAAGACAATGGAACCAACTACCTAGGGAGGTGGTGAGCTCTCTCACTCTGGAGGCATTCGAGGTGCAGCTGGACGGCCATCTGTCAGGGATGCTTTGACCTGGATTCCTGCATTGAGCAGGCGGTTGGACTCGATGGCCTTGTAGGCCCCTTCCAACTCTACTTTTCTATGATTTCTATGAAAATTAAAATAAGCTGCCTAGAGTACAATTTGCAGAAAGGAAGCACACAAGTTTTTAAAATAATAAAACAATGCAGATCTGTGCAGATTGGTTTAATTAGACTGATTTGTATCATTTGCAAAGTTCAGGTTAGCGATGCATCCAAGGCCAGGTCGCGCTCCCGACCCGATTCTCCGCGGGGGCGCCGACCCGACCTGATTTTCTGAGTGGTGCAGAGAGGTTCTCCGCGCCGCTCGATCGGACTTCTCCGGCCCCGTCCGTCATTTCCGAGATCGGAAATGACGCAACGGGACCTTGCGCAGGCACAGAACGCGCCACAGGGGTCCAGCGCGCCTGCGCAGGGTTCCATCGTGTCATTTCCTGTCCTGGAAGTGACGGGACGGAACGGGCTGCGCAGGCGGCTCGACGCGGAGAGGCGAGCCGCCCCGAAGAAAAAGCTAAGGCCTCACCGGGCGTGAGCGGGACCAATTTCGGCCTCATTTTGCCCGGCGTGGCTCGATTTTACATCGCTAGTTCAGGTTTTCTTGGCATAGAACTTCTCTTTTATAGCACAAGTATAATCTGCCATGGGGTCAGCAGCACAGGGCAGGGGGACTGGGTCTTTTAATCTTTGACCTCCTGCATGAATTCACTGGACCCTGAACTCCTCCTCCCTATCTTACTGTCTACAATGCAATTAAAATAGTTTGAGTATTTTATTTATTTTATTTATTACATCTATACCCCACCTTTTTTCCTGCAAGGAACCCAAGGCAGCTTACATAATCCTCCTCTCCATTTTATCCCCTCAACAACCCTGTGAGGTAGGTTAGGCTGAGAGACCATGACTGGCCCAAAGTCACCCAGTGAGTTTCATGGCCGAGCGGGGATTTGAACCAGGATCTCCAGAGTCCCAGTCCAGCACTCTAACCACTACGCCACACTGGCTCTACTGAACGGAGAATCATAGACTGAATGACAGAAGCAACTTTTTTTCACAAGAAAGCCATTACTGGATTCCATTGGCTGACCTGCCAGCATTAGCTAATTAATTGTATCTTTCTGCTTATTGTAATATGTTTCAGTCTATGAAATGAACCAGTTGTTTTCTTGTTGCTTTTGTGGTCACTTCACATGCACTTTGTAGTCAAAAAGGCAAGTTACATTGTCTGAGAAAGCAAGACATACTGATGGTGCCCATTATACAAAGGAGAGGAGACAAAATTATTTGAGGATAAAGCTACATTTTCCTGATAGAACTGAAGACCAATTTGTTACCAAAAAATTAAACACGTGATGTACATCTGGCACAGCCAGAATATTAATACATGAACATTTGTGTAAATTCTGAAATTCACAAGGCTTTTCTTAGGCCCAGCACAGTAAGAGACAAAAAGGTAGCATCCCATCTGTGATGCTGGCTAGCAAAAATTCTGTCAACACCAATGCAGCTGCCAGACCAGCACCATGGCATATGGTTTTGAATTTCTAGACAGGCCTGTGGCTCACGCTGGCTCAGCTTGTCTGAGTGTGGAAAGCTAAGCAGGGTCAGGCCTGGTTATTACTTGGATGGGAGACCCCCTCCTCTAGTTTCCTGCATTGAGCAGGGGGTTGGACTCGATGGCCTTGTAGGCCCCTTCCAACTCTATGATCTATGAAATCTATTTCTTAGTGCTAACATAAAATTAGATTTCTTTGTCGTAAGGAATGCTTTTTATCAACGCAGACCAGCAAACCAGCCAGCAACTGGAACACTCTCCAGGGAGGGAGGTAAGCTGGTAACTTACCATCTACCAGCCAACTTTCCCCCCCTCCTTGGTTGTTCCTTGCTGGACTGGGGCCCTGCTTCCCTTGAAGCCTGCAACAATTCTGGAAGGAGCTTCCCCCTGGACTGACTGAGGACCTGTGTCAGTTGTTCTCTCCAGGGAAGCCTTCATCTGCTGGCCCCAGTGGCGACATCACCGAAGGGGACGGCACCAAAGGGTTTGCCCCTTTGGGGGGAGCCACTTCAGGAGGGAGCCACAAGGGCAAGGGCCACCCCCTAACATTCTAACATTTGTCTATTTAGGTCCCTTGGGGGGGGGTTGCTCCCCCCCTTTCACTGAGGATGTGCCATGGAGGGCAGATATGGGGCCTAGCAGGGAATCTGTGGGGGGCCCAATCAGCATAGTGACGGGTAGAGGGAGATATGGTGTTGGGAGGAGGGTTAGCCAGGTAAAGGGAACGTGGCCCAGTTAATGGCTGTGCTGTTTTCCAGCCCTCCTTGCACCCACAGGTTTGGTGGTTGCCCTATCAGCCTGCCCTCGGGTCTCCAGATGCTGTTTTTTAATACCAGATCTGTCCAAAATAAGACCTCCTTCATCCATAAACTAATAGTGGATGAGGCGGCTAATCTGGCATGCATTACCGAGACCTGGGTGGGTGAACAGGGAGGATTCAGTCTCTCCCAGCTCTCCCCAACTTGGTGCAGCATCAGGGTAGACCTGAGGGGAGGGGAGGGGGGGTTGCCATGGTCTATAGGAGTTCTCTCTCCCTGCAGGTTCCCTGTCTGTCTGAGTGACTACTGGTCTGGAATGTTTGCACCTTGTGTTGGGGATTGGGGATTCTGTTGGTGTACCTCCCACCCCGCTGCTCAACAAACTCCCTATCTGAGCTGACAGAGGTGGTCTCGGTTGCAATGTTGAGGTCCCCCAGGCTGTTGGTCCTGGGAAACGTTAATGTCCATGCCAAGAGCGACCTATCTGGGGCGGCTCAGGATTTCATTTTCTCCATGACAACCATGGGACTGTTCCAACATGTCATTGGCCCAACACATGTAGCAGGGCACACTCTAGATCTGGTTTTTTCAGCCGGGCACAGGGATAGTGATCTGAAGGTGGGGGACTTTGAATCGGTCCCTTTGTCATAGTCCGATCACTGCCTGCTGAGATTTAGATTAACAGTGACTTTTCCCCTCTGCAAGGGTAGGGGACCTATTAAGATGGTCTGCCCCCGGAGGCTAAAGGATCCAGATGGTTTCCAGAGCACCCTTGGGGTTTTTCCAGCTGATATGGCTGGTGGTCTTGTCGAATCCCTGGTCAATCTCTGGAATACAGAGATGGCTCGGGTGATTGACACGATCACTCCTGAGCACCCTCTCTGTAGTAGAGCTCATACAGATCCGTGGTACACCCCAGAGCTGAGAGCAATGAAACAGGAGATGGCTTGAGTGCAGGCGGAGGAAAACTCCTAGAGGATGCAATCGAGCCCTGGTATGTGCCTACAATCAGGTATATTTAGAGGCAGTGAGGGCGGCAAAGAAACAACATCTCACTGCCTCTATCCAATCTTCCATTTGCTGCCCAGTGGAGTTTTTTAGGGTTGTCCGGGGCCTATTGTATACTGGCCCCAAAGGACATTCTGGACCCCTCTGAGGCCCGCTGCAATGTATTTGCCAGGCACTTCCAGGACAAAATCTCTTGAATCCGCTGGGACTTGGGACTCCAATGTTATGGCCTGGTCAAATTTTCTTGGATGAGTTTCAGTTGGTACAGCTCGAGGATGTTGACAAGGTGCTTGGGCAGATTCATGCAACCACATCCGTACTACATCCTTGCCCCTATAGGCTCATAAAAACCAGCAGGGAGGGAACAGCTGGCTGGGCCAGGGAGGTAATCAACGTCTCCTTCAAAGAGGGAGTGGCCCCATGCCGCCTGAAAGATGAGGTGATGAGGCCACTCCTGAAGAAACCCTCCCTGGACCAGGAAGATCTTCATAACTTTAGGCCGGTAGTGAATGTTCCTTTCCTGGGCAAGGTCCTTGAAGGGGTGGTAGCCAACCAGCTCCAGGCACTCTTGGATGAGACTGATTATCTGGATCCATTTCAGTTGGGGTTCAGGCCTGGTTTTGGCATGGAAACAGCTTTGGTTGCCCTGTATGATGACCTATGTCGGAGAGAGACAGAGGGAGCGTGACCCTGTTGATTCTCTTGGATCTCTCAGCAGCTTTTGATACCATTGACCATGGTATCCTTCTGGGGTGGCTGTCTGAGTTGCGAGTGGGAGGTACTGCATTGCAGTGGTTCCACTCCTACTTGGATGGCCAGCTCCAGAAGGTGGTGCCTGAGGAATATTGCTTGGCCCTATGGAATCTCCTTTATTCTTTTCCATAGTAGAGACTGGCCTGTACACAGCAACTAAGAGTGAGGTATGAATCAAGAAGTTTTTGGTTCCAATCCCAGCAGTGGCCTTAGGCAAGCCATTCTCTCTCACAACACCCCCAGCCCAGCCCAGCAATATAGGGAAAACAGTAGCTATTTTACAAGGTGTTAGGATTACAACAGGATAGGAAGTGCTTTGAATGCTTGTAAGCATTATTTAAAAGCAAGTGTCATTATGTACTTTTAAGGAGGATAAGTTGAACTATTAAGAGGTTCTACCCAGTTCGTGACCCAAAGAGTTGCCCTTTTTGCGATTAAGGCAGCCAGTATAAGGAATAAAGAAAAAGATAAAGTAATGAATTAAAGTACGTAGATATTTTTACAGCTTTTAAATAAAGTGGGTTTAATGGATTTTAAATGTATATGTAATTTTTATCTCATACATTAATGATAGTTGTATGTTTTTAACCATTGCCTTTTAAGGTTTCCCACGCATTGTTTCTTTTTAACTTGATATTATTGTGATTATGGTGTGTGAAATGGTCTGTGGACTTATTCAATAAATTTCTGGGAATTTCTGGAAATATTTCTTTAGGCAGCCTAAAAGTAGAAAGCAACACTTGGCATACCAAGGCTCCCGAGCAGAAAAAGTTGGGCTTCAAACCATTTCTCCTTGTAATGCTGTCTGTCTGTTATCATTTCGGAGGAGTAGTTCAAATTGTCCTTCAGGAACAGCTAATTCAAGCTGTTTTTCAGGAACAGCTTTCTTCCTTCTCTGCGACACTTCACAAATCCAGCTCTCCTTCTCCTGCGTGTCTACAGAATGCAACTGAAAGGAAAGAATTTTGAAGTCCGCTACACATGGGAGTGCTGGTTCATTCTGATTCAGGATTGCTGTTCGTTAGTGGCATAGCTAACAGCCACCAGAGCAGGGTGGATAAAAATCAATGATTTATTAAAAAAAAATTTAAAAATAAGATTTTTTCACATTTAAATGGTATTTGTTTAAAATTTATGGTAAAAATGCCTTTGTTTTTTTTTGTTTTTTTTAAAGAAGCCCTACATGATCATAGATCATAGTTTTAATTTAAAATGTGTTGTAGTTCAAATATCTCATTATGAAATAGGGATTATTAATTTGGTATTATGATACAACGTATTTATATAATCTTTTTAAAAAAGTTTTATAAATAGCGTCTTGGATTGGGCCTCAATTTTATGAGGTTCCATATTCATTTTATTTTTTATTTATTTGTACTATTTATATACCACTAGATATTTTTTTAAAATCTCTAAGCGGTTCCCATAGAAATATTAGAATCATAATTAAAATCACATTTACAAACACATTTAAAATACAATTTTAAAAACAATATAATTACAATAATAATAAATAATACACAGCAGTACAGGAGCAGTAAACATGGGACAGCATACGGTAGTTAATTTAATTACGGGACAGGGAAAGCCTGAGTGAACAAGTGCGTTCTCGGGAGGGGTTTAAGAGATACCAAATTCTCTGCCTCCCAAACCGCATGAGGGACTTTTTTTCCACAGGGTGGGTGCCACTACTGAGAAGGCCCGCCATCGAGATATTGCATGGCAACATTCTGATAATTTTGGAAAGATCAGCAAGGCCTCCTCTGCTGATCTTAATGGTTGGTTGCGCGTATATAAGGGAAGGTGGTCTGCTAGGCTTCCATAGGCTTTTTCTTCCGTAGGCTTCTGTATATATTATTTAGATTAATCTTTCTATCTCCCCAAGTACTCAGTCTAAATTTCTATCTCTATGATCCATTATTATTCCATATTCCAAAAGTACATCATATTTTGGCATGAATCATAGAATCATAGAAAAGTCGAATTGGAAGGGGCCTACAAGGCCATCGAGTCCAACCCCCTGCTCAATGCAGGAATCCAGGTCAAAGCATCCCTGACAGATGGCTGTCCAGCTGCACCTTGAATGCCTCCAGAGTGGGAGAGCTCACCACCTCCCTAGGTAATTGGTTCCATTGTCTTATTGCTCTGACAGTCAGGAAATTTTTCCTGATGTTTAGGTGGAATCTGGCTTCCTGTAACTTGAGCCCATTATTCCGTGTCCTGCAAACTGGGATGATCAAGAAGAGATCCTGGCCCTCCTCTGTGTGACAACCCTTCAAGTACTGGAAGAGTGCGATCATATCTCCCCTCAGTCTCCTCTTCTGAAGGCTAAACATGCCCAGTTCTTTCAGTCTCTCCTCACAGGGCCTTGTTTCCAGTCCCTTTATCATCCTTGTTGCCCGCCTCTGAACCCTCTCCAGTTTGTCTACGTCCTTCTTAAAGTGTGGTGCCCAGAACTGGACGCAGTACTCAAGATGAGGCCTAACCAGTGCTGAGTAAAGGGGAATTATCACTTCACGCGATTTGGAAGCTATACTTCTATTAATGCAGCCCAAAATAGCATTTGCCTTCTTTGCAGCCACATCGCATTGCTGGCTCCTATTCAGTTTGTGATCCACCACAATTCCAAGTCCTTCTCACTTGTAGTATTGTTGAGCCAAGTGTCCCCCGCTCTGTAACTCTGCATTTGGTTTCCTCTCCCTAGGTGCAGCACTTGGCATTTATCCCTATTAAATTTCATTCTGTTGTTTTCAGCCCAGCGCTCCAGCCTATCGAGGTCGCTTTGAATTTTGTTTCTGTCTTCCAGAGTATTAGCTGTCTGCACTTCAGGTTTGCCAGGGGGGTCATAGACCTTCTTTTGGGAGAAAGCTGAGCCGAAGTAAGAATTGAACACTTCTGCCTTTTCTTTGTCTTCTGTTATCAATTTGCCATCCTCATTGCGTAGTTGAACCACCATTTCTTTCTTCTGTCTTTTACTGTGCATGTATCTGAAGAAAGCTTTTTTGTTGCTTTTAGCATTCCTCGCTAACCTTAGCTCATTCTCAGCTTTAGCCTTCCTGACACTATTCCTGCAGTTCTGTGCTACCTGCCTGTACTCTTCCCTTGTAGCCTGTCCTTCCTTCCACTTCCTATACATGTTCTTTTTTGTTTTCAGGTCATCTTTTGAGTTTATTTTGAAGCCACATTAGCTTCTTCTGTTGCCCTCTGCCTTTTTTCCTTGTGGGAATTGTTTGCAATTGTGCCTTTAAAATTTCCTTTTGTAAAAACTCCCACCCATCCTGGGCTCCTTTTCTCATTAGAGTCGCTTGCCATGGGACCTTACTTATCATTGTTCTGAGTTTGTTAAAATTGGCTTTCCTAAAATCCAGGGTACGTGTTTAGCTACACTCAGCTTTTGCTCCTCTTAGAATCAAGAACTCAAGTATAACATGGTCACTTTCCCCCAGAGTTCCCGAAACTGCCACTTTATCCACTAACTCGTAATGGTGATGGCAGCACTAAGTCAAGGCAACCAAAAAGTGAACAAACCCTTATTTCTTTCTGTTTCTCTTGTGATTCTGTTGGCAAGACTTTGAGTGAAAAGGATTGTTAGCAAAAACAAAGAAAATCTTATTCTCTCTGAACAGTTTGATGGTCTCAGGTATGTTGCCCTTGGCTTTAATACCAAGGGTAATATCCTGTAGCTACTGTGTAGTTTTATTGGCCAACAGACTGGTATGTTCAAAGGCCATACTGGTAATCCAAAGAATCATAACCAAACTACAGATTTGTATGACCTTTAATAAAAGATACTGTATACTGAGTTGTATCCAATGTTTGTCTCACTTAGAGCAGACCCACTGAAATGACCGAGACTTGAGTTAGACTAATATTGGCTACAACCCATTATTTCAAAACTAAACTGGCCTGTAATAAAGATCATGCATATTACCACCACTAAACTACAGTTTATGAACATGTTGCTTGATTCTGCAACATTCTCTCTCTGAAATTGGTTCCCTCAAATATGAACAATACAAAGCTATCCTTTAAAATAATCTCATGGCATTGTGCTTAGTTTATGATTAGAAATCATGGCAGGTACAAAAAATAATCTGGGCTTCTTTTAACATACTACCTTGTTTCCAAATTGTAAACTATTATGCCATCACATTTTCAGTCACATTCTTGACAACCAAGTTTATTTATGTACTTATTTATTTGTTAAATTTATAGTCCACCTTTCCATATAAAATGTCAAAGGCAGCTAAACAAAATATGATATAAAATAGGTTTGAATCCAGGAATACACCCGCCATAAGAAGAACTTCTGCCAGTGGCACTGTTGCACATGAGCTAGCAGAAAGCTTAACACACTTAGTGCAAGCACACATCTTGAGATAGTGTGCAAGAGCTTGTGCAAGGTATTGCTAACAGGCACTCTGCTAGATTTCAGCTCTCTTTCCTCATGCAAGGAGCTCGTGCTAAGTTAGGAAAAGTCCTTCTGCTTGCAGAAGAAGCCTTGTAATTATAGAAGGGCACCGCTGGAACGCAACCACTGCAAAAAAAAATGATCGGTCAATATAGCAAGCTAAATTAAAAATTAAAACAAAACCCTAAAGCTAGCTAGCATGCTTGGTAAGGTCCAGCAAAAGTATACTTGGTGCAAGATCTGCACTAAAACAACTAATATATTCAATATTGTTTGCTTCCTTTTCAAATGATCTTTTAAAAACAGTAACTACTATTTTAAAGGCTATTGAAAACAGTGTAACTACATCTAGATTTAACCACTCTTTATACCAACAAAGAATAATCACAGTTTGTCTTCCATTTTAAGATTGGTTTGACAGTGAAACAATATTCTGTGCAAGCAACTCCACATTAAAGGGGCTCCTGAGAGGAAACATTACTTATACTGTGTGGCTTAGCAATTTATGTGATGTAACCAGAAAAAGTAAACACAAGCTCATTACTGAACGCCAAGTTGTGTGATTTCAAGCACCACTCAATAGTTAATTTATTGTGAGTTCCACCCCTGGCAATCTACAGACAAAACCACCCACTGAACCTACTTATCCCATTGTGAAATTGCACTTACCTGCCTGGTTTGTGGTTACATTGACCGACACAAATTGCCGTGCAGTTGGACTCTGGCCGGACACACCATTCACTGCCTCAATTTCAAAGGTATAGTTTGTGTGAGCAAGCAGGTCCACCATCATCACAGAGGTGTTTCTCAGGCTGCTTTGTTGTGGAAGGTACCTGACATGACTGCCACATGCCTCACAGAGACCTGAGTGCGAGTTGCACTTCTTGCATGCAATATAATAAGACACATCTTTCCTTCCACCAGTATCAGCAGGAGGAATCCATTCCAGAAAGACACTAGTCTCGTTAACATTTGAGATGGCACTCCGAGGAGCAGAGGGGGGTCCTGGCGTGTAAAGTGAGAAAAACACATAGTAAGAATCAGATTCAAACACCCAGCCCACTAAGACTTTCTAAGGAAAAAAGGGTCATCAGTGACTATAAGCCAGTGGATCCCATCCCAGACATGCCACAGTATCCACCACCACCACCACCATCACTTCAGGGTATAAGGCGGAACCCCCTGAAGAAGACAAGGGGATGTTGTCTGGTTCAGATTTTTCAGCTAAGGCGTCTGAAATCTAAACTGTGTAGGCCCACGAGCCATCTAAGATTTTCTGTCCCCTAGGACAGGAGTGGGGAACCTCTTTCAGCCCGTGGGCTGAATTACCAATTTTGAAGAAGCTCTTGGGGGCTGTGTTCAGGTGATGAGAGGGACCAAGTGCAAAAGGGGTGAGGCCAAAAATACCCCCCCCCATACCAAAAAAGTCAGCATATTGTAGCTTAAGCTTTTACTGCCAGTAACTAACCCTTTGGAGTGGCATTTCGACCTTTTAGAATCGAGGGAAAGCCATGAAACTACCAAACAATCAGTGGCCATCTGAGGGACCCCGGAGGGCTATATTGGCTCCTGGCGTGAGGTTCCCCGCCCCTGCTCTAGGACATGGGAGGCCCACCAACATGTTTTAGATTTACAAAGCAAGAGTGCACACTCAGAATCCAAATGCAAAGGGGGCGAGGCCAAAAGTACCCTGCCTCCCAAGGCATCATGAGAGGCACCATTAGTGAAGGGATCACTAATCTGTGTTAAGTGATCCTGAGTACATATTCTTGCTCATCAACATCAGAAGTACTACTATGCTGGATTAGACAAAGTCCACCAGCATTCTTTGTAAGAAACTCAACAACTAACAGGCACGCTGTGCTCCACTGGAAATTTGTCAGTGGCCCATTAGTAGGACACAGACTACCTTCCCCCCCATCCCTGCCCTGAAGGTTCCAGGTTAAGGAAGCAGCAGGAACAATGAGTCTGTCCAACAAGGCCATAGCACACAGCTCCAAGCCAGAACACACCCCATGCCTTTAAAATTCCCCATACCTTCAGTTTAGGAGTGGGGAAGGGTGTCTCTGTTAATGGCATGTTCGAAAGATCTAATGAATAGGACAATCCAGTTTGAAACCCAACTTTTGTTTAAAGCAATGCCACTGCTAGCCACAGAGTTGTTCAGGAGCGGCAGCCTTTGCTGCTGAATTTGGCTCCTGCCAGCCTGTCCCTGAAAGACCTATTACCTTGCTGTGTGCACACATTTAACCCTGATCTGCACCTGCTACCTCCTGTGTGTCGTGTCTGCTGCCTGGTTTACACAAAACAGAAAGCAAAAGCTGTTTCATCTCCACTGGGGACCAGCTGGTTCCTTCTGCTGTGCTGCTGTCCCTGAGAAAGGGGTCCAAGATGTCTCAGATAGTACCAGTATTGGCAAACATTTAGTTTGGCCCTCAAAGATCTGTTGGACATGCCCACCTTTTCTAGCTTTAGCCTTACTCCCATCTCTACAAAGCTGCCCAATTAGGGCCAAACCAGACATGACACAATTCACGCAATTAGGAATTGCATAAAGGTTGCTGTTGTTGTTGCTGTTGTGAAGAGTAAATAGCCAGTGCAGCCTCCCCGCACCTCCAATCCAGATCAGGAACTTGGTGGGGACATTAGGGGGCTTTAAATCTTTGCCTTCTCCCACCTATTACCTCTTTAAAGAATGCACACAATTGCTAATTTCGTAAATATTGCTACACAGGGCCAGCTTTTCCATGAAGCAGGGCGAAGCCCCAGCCTCAGGCAGCAGAGCGGGAGGAGTGGTGTAATTCTCCACTACCACCACTCCCCCCTGCCCCCACCAGGAGGGCCTGCTGCCACCTTCTCCAGCAGATGCTCCAGAGAGCACTGCCAGCCACTCTCCCACCGTGGCATTTGCTGCAGCAGGAGAGCAGCTGGCGGAGTTCTCTGGAGCAGCTGCCCTCTGGAGGGGTGTCCCAGGAGATCACCTGTGCGGGTGATCTCCTGAAATACCTCTCCCATGCCTGGCACTGAGAAAGGACCCCCTCAGAGCCAGGCATTTTGGCCTGGCGGGCTCTCTGAAGAGCCACACCAGCTGCTTCCCTTGGCTGCATGGTAAAGATAAGGTGAAAGGGGGGGGGCGTGATGTGGTAAAGGTAATGGGTGGAGGATGTGAAGCGGTAAAGGAAAGAAGGTGGAGGATGCGACGTGGCAGCAAGAAGTGTGACGTGGGAAGGGGTGGGGGGTTGTGACACAGCAGCACGTGTGCTCTCTCAACTCAGGAGGTGGGACAGCTCGCACTGGGGTTGTTGCTACCTCTAGTTTGGCCCTCACTGCACTAGTCCCACATACTGTAGATAGAAAATTACAAATTTATATTAAAACCAAATCCAATGAGATGCAGCCATATTACACATCCAGTCATTCACAAATTTCACGCATTTCACTCAATGAAGTTGATTGGCTGTACAGTAGGTGCTGTACAGTCAAAATGAATGACTTTGTTCAATACGTTATCAATATTGACAAGATGTTGCAAGGGTCACTTAGCTTAGAGTCAAACTACATGTTATGTTAATTGCGTAGGGTGTAGCTGAGCCTGATTGTTTACTTTAGTGTAACTGTGCATAGCCTTGATTCGGACTGGAGCCACCGTGCACTGGGAGTGGAGGATTAAACCTTCCCCACACACATTTTCTTCCTGAAATCCCTCCCCCAGCTCAGGGATTAAAAAAAAGAAAGAAGTCTCTTTTGAGTTAATTGGGTCCCTCCCCCCTTTTTAAATCCCCATGTGGGAAGAGGGATGGCATTTTGGGCAGAAAATGGGTGTGTAGGGGGAGATTTAATTCTCCCCTCCCAGTGCGAGCTGGTCCTGATCCGACTCAGGGCTACATGCAGTTACACTCAAGTAAAGAAAATGATCAGGCTCAGCTACACGCTATGCAGTTAACATAATGGGCAGGTTGACCCTTAGATGGTTTTTAAAAGGATCAGACAAATGAATGGTGAACAGGCCTATCACAACAGCTACTAACCATGACGGCCAAATAGAACCTCCACACACTCTCTCCAAATACCAGATGCTGGGGGGTGGGCAAGCCTATTTCCTCCATCCCTACATGATGCCAACTTCAAGAAGCACCTGGCTGGCTGCGGCTGAAAACAGAACACTGTACTAGATTCAGATGGGTTGGGGGCATCCACACTTTGAACCCAACGGATGCCCAGCGGCCATGCCAAACCAGTTTTGATTGGGGTGGGCAGAAAGAAAGGTAGAACGTATGATTCACTTCTAAAAATATTCTTCACCATTTGCCATATTGCTATATATCTATATATCCACCCTTGCAATCTCTCCATCAGTACCACTGTCGCCTCTCATTGCCACCTCTCCGGGTCCGAGCACCCCACTGCAGCAGCTCCCGCTATTTCAGCCCTCTCTTTCCTGCCACTGCTTGATTTCACATGCCAACGGACCTCCACCCTCCGGTCCTGCATGCCTAAACAAAACCTGATCCTGAACTGGCCACAGGCAGCCAACAAACACTACCCTTCCTCTGTCTTGGTTGTACATACAAGCACATTTTCACGTCCCTCTTTTCCAGAGTACCACACTGAATTTTCTTATACTTGCCATGCTCCAGCGTTGCTAATTTAAGGCCATTATGGGAAAGGTTGATGCCGAGTCACATACTTTGCCCTGCTAAGGGCATTAGCTTCTTCAACCAGAAGATGATCGACTAGGTCGATGGCGGGTAGTCAGGGAGGCACAAAGCATGCAAAGGAGGGCCCCAAACGGCATGATAAAGCCCCTGGGCCTTGGGTGTGACAGCCCTGGACAAGAAGGACCTTGGTCCTTTACCAGATTTACACTTGGGATAATGAATTCCTGCTTGTCTGGTGGCTGTTTAAAGGCACAGAAACTTGTCAGCAAAACATGCTGGCAACCATGTGGCAGAAACTATATCAGTTTTATATTTACTGCACTGACAACTGTTTCACAGATGATTGGGAATGGGTAACAGCTACATGAGCAAACAAGAAACTCACAATCAATCAGTAAAATACTACTGGAAGAACAAAGATAATTATACACTACAGATGAGATAAGACAACTTCCCTCATTTTGTTTCATGTTTATGAGTTCATGTTTCCCTCATTTTGTTTCATGTTCATTGTATCATCAACATCAGCCTTCAATTTTTGGCATTTTTCTGCATTTGTTGCAAACATTTCAATTCTGTTCTCCTTTGCATCATTGTTTTTCTCTTTCTTTGCCTTCACTGTCTTTAGCTTCATTTATCCTCATTGTCACATAGGACATCACAGCCAACAGGTTTAACATGGCACTGTGGGCAAATGAGAGAGAGGGGACAGTGAAGGCAAAAAAGGAGGAGGATATTTATCCAGGTACAAACCAACAAAAGAAAGGTGTATTGAGAAGTATGTGAATGTTCACTGAGATTTTTGTTTTGCTTTGATAATTTTTTCAGCTGCACTGGGTGTCAAGATTTTGGGGGTGAATATCAAAATTAGAGAGTAGCCAGAGCAGTTCTGTTACACCCAGTCTCACAAACTACATTACAGTGATGGAATATTTATACATATTCCTGACATGCTTCTTCTCCTCCCACCGGATACATACCTGTGCCAAATCTCAATCTTCTCTATTTTTTAACGCTTCTAAAATGTATAACCATTTTTGAATATATATGTTTTATCCAATAAGTGTTTGTCTCCCTGGCCTCTCTCTCTAAAAACAATAGAAACAAATCACAGTAATTCTAATCTGATGCCTCCCCTCACTAACACCACCATCTCCATTGTGTCGGCTCCTCTTATCTTTTCAAAGGAGTTTCTAACTCATAATGAAACCCTATAAATACTCAGTGAGTTCAAAGGAAATTACATCTAGGTACATGGTTATTGGATTGCAGCCTTAGTCTGGATTCAACCCTTTGTTTTTACAAACAAAGCAATATTTTAGCCTTTGGAGTTGGAAAGAAATAGTACTGAAATGTGTGGGCAGTTTCTGATGTAGGCTTAAAACCAAAACATGGTAAAAAAATCGGTATTAATAAATGTATTGATATTTTGATATTGAAGTCATTTTATTATGTATTCATTAAGATAAGACTGTTCTGAATATTTCTTTTCTTTGAAGATATTATGGATAGCAATGAATTAGAAAATGAATTCATGTTGAAGGTGTGGGAGAGCCTTCTCCAATCTGGTGCCCTGCAGATGTTTTGGACAACAATTCCCAACATGATGGCTGGGACTGATGGGAGTTGAAGTCCAAAACATCTGGAGGGCACCAGGTTGGGGAAGGCTGGTGTGGGATATAAATTAATTAAATGGTTTAAATAAACAGTACGGAAACTTCAGCTGGTCCAAAATAGGGCAGCGAGATTATTAATGGGGACTGGCCGACGTGAACATATTATGCCAGTGCTTTCTCATCTGCACTGGCTGCCAGTCTGTTTCCGGGCCCAATTCAAAGTGCTGGTACTAACATTCAAAGCCCTAAACGGCTTGGGGCCAGGGTATCTGAAGGATCGTCTCCTCCCATATGTACCTGCCCAGACACTAAGATCTTTGCATCAGTGGTCCTTCTCCAAGAGCCCCTGCCAGCCTTTTCTGCTGTGGCACCCCAGCTGTGCAATGAGCTCCCCAAAGAGGCTCACCTGGTGCCTACATTGTACTCTTTCCGGCATCAGGTGAAGACCTTTCTATTCTCCCAGGCATTTTAATCATTTTAATAACCTTAATCATTTTAATCTTGTAGTTGTTTTTAACTCTGTTATTGTAACTGCTGCTGCTAGCTTTGCTGTTTGTTTTTAATCTGTGGTTTTAAATTTTATATTTATACTGTATTGTATTTTATGGTTTTAACTGTTGTAAACCACCCAGAGAGCTTCGGCTATTGGGCGGTATAAAAATGTATTAAATAAAAAATATATAAATAAAAATAGTTTATTTGTTACTTTGCCATACTTCGTTGTGAACTGCTTTGAGTTAATATATACAGAAAAGCGGTATACAAATAAAATAATGCCAGGCATGAGGCTTCAAATGAAGAGTCCCATGACGCACTTCCATCTATCCCATTCCCTTACACCCTGTCCACAATTTTTTCTCTCCTTTTCTTCAGGTTATTTGCAATATATGCATATTTATGGCTACCATTTCCTCTAATATTTGGTTTCTCCTGTTTTAGGACAGCTTGTCTGCCATTACTGAACTTCTCATCAAGCAGCCCCTCATAAGCTTCTGAAGAACACTGGGGCTCATCAGAAAACAATCTGGAAAACATTAATCTAAGTGATAAATTCATGCTTCATGTGAAATTATTGAAAAGATGACGCCCCCAAGATCCACCTCCCCCAAAACCACAAATGAACAATATACATTCTTAAAACATCATGGCTTTAAGTCAATCACTAGCAGACAAGGAGGTGACTCCCAATTTTCTGCATTCATAGGCTTGGCAACACAGTTGACCTCTTTTATATTTATGCTGAGCAATCTATTATTGTGTGGTCTATAAACAAAGCTACTTTTCCCTGGAGTGACTTTGTTCAGCCTATCAGTAAGTCCAGCTTCTTGCCCCCTTTGTGTGACATAAGGGCACATACGACAGTTCAACTGCTTGCAGTACTCAGAATTGGGGGCAATTCCCTCTCTCTTTCTTTTTCAGCAGCCACAAAGTCTTAATATTCAGCAAGCCATAGGATAGCACCCCTCTGGAGAGTGGGCAGCACTAAGCACTTTCTCTTACCTTCTTCTTCTCTGACCTAAGATGCCTCCATCAACTTCCAAAACAGCTAATATCACATGGAATTCCATGTTAATGTTGTCCCTACACTAAGATATTTGGCGCTAGATTAATCCCCAGGCTCAGCCAATATTGCAAATAATTTGCAATCAGCTCAGAGCCACGGATACCAGTTTTTTTAGGTGGGAAACTGATTAGTAGCATTAAAGAAGGCACTAAGTTTCAAATACATGTACAGGAATGCTAATATGTTGTACAAAGTGAAGTGACCTTTCCCCCTAGTCTTTGTATATTGACTAGCTAAAAAAGTTTCTTTAATGGTTATTGATGGCTGGTGGCTACTGCCTAGAGGACACACTCTACTTGTTTGAGTGGAGACTAGAAAGAAACAGTCTGGCAGTTTGAACGTAGAGGAGAGACAAGTCTGAGTTTTGCAGGTGGCTGACAAAAGAAAGACAGGGAATGGGACGCGTGTGCTGTTTCTTATGGGGAATTGATGCTGTTTTTAAAAGGCTTGGTGTCTGCCCTGGTTCTTGTGCTCAACTTATAATGCTCCAAAATTTTGGTAGGCTTTTCACATGGGATTTCATACTACTTGGGGATATGTGGAGCATGAAACAACCTCAAGCTTCTTTTTTGCTATACATGCCTCTCCACATACAAAGCTAAACCATTCAAAGCTAGACTAGCCCATGCAACGGGAGTCGTCCAGCAACCACACCAGTCAGTATCCCTCCAGTTTGTACAGAGCAATAATATAGATGGGTCTGCAAACACAACTAGGGGAAAATATAAGGCAGCAAAGGAACAGATGCGGGGGGGGGGGATTACATGAAATGCTGAGAAGTACCATATCAGCAGAACAAAATGCATTAAGCAACAAGAGAACAAAATAGGCAGCTGGAACTCCTTCTGGGGATACATGAATAGTGGGAATTGTAGGGTGAGGGTCTAGATTGCAGCAGGAAAGTTCAATTAGGACTACTCTGGGACTGGATGGGGCTTTTACCCATGGTGTTCCAGCACCCCTTCCTTTGTTGGGAACAATATATATTTGGTACGTTTATATTCCACCTTTTTTCCTCTTGCAAGGGGTCGAAGACAACTTACATGGTCCTACCTGCTCGCCATTTTATCCTCCCAACAACCCTTTGAGGTAGGCTAGGCTGAGAGTTAGTGACTGGCCCAAAGTCACCCAATGAGCTTCATGGCCAAGTAGGGACCAGAACCTGAATCTCCCGAGTCCCAGCCCAACATTCTTATTATGTCACACTGTCCCATCCTACCCAGGACCGGTGCTACCATTAGGCAAACTAGGCAGCTGCCTAGGGCGCCGGGCTAAAGGGGGCGCCAGAAACGCCTTGGAAAAAACAGCGCTAAAATGCGTATTTTACCAAGTTTGTTTTACCAATCATGTCCTGTGGCGGGGAAGGGGAGGCGAAAGAAGCGTGACCCTCCCTCTCTCTCCTCCACCTCAGGGCTCGGTCTCCAAGCCTGGTCTCCAAGCCTCGCCGCCGTTACCAGGAGCAGCAGCAGCTGCTGCTGGCGCCACTGAAGCTTCAGGCAGGCTCCTCCTCACAACCAGCATCAAAAGAGGCAGAGAAGGCGACAGGCTGGAGGAGGCGGAGGGGGGCAGGGGCCAATGATGGGAGGCTGGTGGGCGGTGGGAAGGAGGCACCTGCAAACATGTCCTTCGCCTTCCCTCCCTCCAGCGCGCACCTCAGGTTCCTTAGCCAACTAAGGAACCCCCGAAAGCAGTTATTTCCAGCAACCAGGGAGGGAGGGAAAGGTATTTTAAGCTAGCTGGGGCTCCAATGTTTTAATTATTTACTATGCTGTTTCTGTGTTTTGGTTTTAAATGCTTTTAGGATGCAATCCTACGCGTGTTTGGATGGGGGGGGGAAGTCCTACAACTCCCAGCATTCCCCAGCCAGCCATGCGCAATCCTATGCACGTTGAGGCAGAAAAAAGCCCCGCAACTCCCAGCATTCCAACAGCCAGCCATGCTGGCTGGTGAATGCTGGGAGTTGCAGGGCTTTTTTCTGCCTCAACGTGCGTAGGATTGTGCCCTGAGCTGTTGATATTGTTGTCTGCCTTGAGCACTAGGCTGGTAAAGGGAAAGACAGGATGATATACATTATTCTGATAAAGAAATATTGCAACAAAGTGATAGAGAGAGGAGGGGAAGCAGCAAGTTTCGTAAAGCCCCTCCTAAATTTGAACCAGATGATCCACGGGCTCTCTCTTTGCTATGTTTCTACTACATGCATCCCCCCCCCCGCAACGCAGAAGGTGTATGAGTCAAACCGGTGTCTCTGCACCTCCACCCTGCGAGGTAGGACAGGCTGCAAGACGCCCTTTTGTCTCTATTCCTCACAGGTAGCGCCACGCCACCACACCTCTCTCACATCCTTTTTTCATATCCCTTGTGCTGCCCGCAGGAAGAGACAGGCTTTTACATATATATAGGAGAAGGCCCTTGAGAATTCCTGGCATAGCTGGGCTGATGTTGCCTCTTCGCTTTCCGCGTGAACACAAAGGAAAAGTCTCAAAGTCCACAAACTTTTTCTATGGGGCTCGGCAGTTCCCAGGGAGGGAAATTTATTTCATAATGGGCATAGGGCTAGAGGGAGGGAGGGCTCAAGTGGGAAGCCCCCCCCAAAAAATATCTGATCTTGCCTAGGGCACCAAACTGCCTTGCACCGGCCCTGATCCTACCTTTAAAGAACCTATTTCTTAGGGTCAAAGTAGATGTGATGGTGGCAGCCACATTTGCTATTCATATGTTTACCTTGTTCATGTTTAAAGAAGGGGGGGGATCTAATTTTAACATAAAACGTTTTGTGAGGGGAGCTGATCCTGCCCCTCCCTCGCCTGCTTTATCTCCCCATGGTCCATTGCCCACGCTCCTTTCTTTCCCAGCCCCGCTCTGACACAAGAAGTGAACTGGACCAGGAGACAAGCGCTTCTGATGTGTCAAGGTTAAGGTAGGAGGACTCAGTTTCCATACACTCCTTTTTATACTCAAAATAGGTCTCTCACTTTATACATCTGGGGTACAGAACCTCAGACCCAGGGGACAAATCTCAAATCTGCCCCATTGGGGTCCCAATCCAGGCCTCTGGGGTTCCCTCTGGCTATGCCCCCTTCCCATCACCCCAACTCCTATCCCACATTTGCAGTTTTCCCGCCATTCTAAAAGGTTGAGATGCCTCTCCTAAGGCTCAGTTACTGGCAGTGAAAGCTTTATGCTCAAATATCCTGGTGTTTTTTTGTATTTTGGTCCACCCCTTTTGCCTTTGGCCCCACTGACCACTGGAATGCATCCCCCATGAGCTTCTCCGAAATGGAATTTGGCCCTTGGGCTGAAAGTGGCTCAACACCCCTGATATACATGAACAAGGAAGGCATGTGCACAACATGACTGCTTCCATGGTGTTTAGTTTGGTCCCTAGCAAGTATAAAACACACACGCACACACATGCACACGCACACACTTTCAGTGGTCCAGGAAAATTGCCTCAATACCTCTTGATTCTGTTTTGCTTACAGTGCTGGAACCTGGCTTCCGCTAATGGAAGGGCAGCACTACATGACTGAAACTGGGGAAGGAGCTGTAGCTCACTGGTAAAGCACAGGCTTTTCATGCACAAAGCTCCAGGTTCAATTGCTGACAGATCAAGTTAAAATGGATGGATCAATGATCTGATCGGCATAAGGTGGCTGCATATGTTCCCAATCATCTGTCATCATCTCTTATCAAGCAAACACTTCAATATAGTAAATGCAAATAAACTCACTTGTACAGGCCATTGTGGGTGGATCGGACTCCTTTCGGAAATAGTGCTCTTCACAAACACAAGAGGTTGAGGCTTCTTCGCGGGTGTAACTGTGTGGGGGGCATTTGGTGCATGTCTGACTCTGGGGCAAGTCCTTAAAGAATCCTGACTGGCACGCTGTAACAGAAGAACCAACATTTAGGAGTGTTTTTCCCCCGCCTCACCAGCATGTCAATATCCTCATTTTCAAAAACCCCTTAAAAAAATCAACATTTTTCAATTCCTGAAATTGGGAACATGACAAAAGTGAAATTGGTGGCCATGATGGATCCAATATGGCAGCTGCATATCATTACACTATTCTGAGACATGAAATGTCTTATACTGGATGACACATACCAGAGTTATGTTTCTTCATTCATTTCCAGCATCATTTTAGAGTTTTCAGGATGAAGGAGTGGAACTATAGCCTGACATACACCAGATAAAGCCAAAGCAAGGAATGCAGCAGGCAGAAGGTTATTACGCAGGGCAATGCTAGGCTCCTAGCGTTTCTATCTGGCCTAGCCAATCCAGGGGTTTCATATGGTTTGCCATTCACAGGGGCTGACCTTGCACACTTTTGTTTCCTTCTGCGTTAGCCTTGATCTATGAGCCCACATCCCTGAATAGCTCACTAGGCTAGGTCTTGGGCTCAGGCTATGAGTCCCTAAGAGTGATATTGCCCTTCTTCTATGTGCCTTTTTGATCCACCCCTGCTAGCAATGAGTGCACTAAAGGCCACTAGGGTGTCCAGGTGCCCTGGATAGTCCTCTATTTTGGAGAGCTGGCAAAGGACAACCTTCTATTTGAAGGTGTCCTCTATTGGATAGGCTGTCCAGTCCAAGTCTGGTTTAAAGTTAAAGAACCATCAAGAGGGAGAACAGCAGGGGCCTTGAAGTTGCCCATCAACAGTTTGCACCTGAACTGCAGTCTGACCAGGCACACAGGTCACCCACTTCTTCTTCTCCACTATGGTGAGATGTCTTGTATTTCTATTTAAATAATAGTTATTATTTCTAAATTTGCACCTACATGTGTAAATTTGCATATGCCGATTTGTGTCCCTTTTTTTGGTGATGCATTTCCTCTTTTTTTGGTGATCCAGAAGTGGCCACCAAGCAGAACAACATGAATCATCATTTTAAGTATGCTGCACTGAAAAGTAGCCTCCTAGCCAACAGATGAACTGAGTGGTGATTGGTTGAGAATGCCACCTAATGGAGAACCTATCTTGTTCCAAGTTCTGTGCTCTTGGGTAGCTGTAACTCAGTCACATGAGAGCAAAACAATTACTCTCAAAACAATTGTTGTTTTTTTGTTTTGTTTTTCTTCTTCTTTTTACTTCTTTCCCTATATTCATGAGAATGAATTAATTTGTGTGGCTACAGAGGCAAAGAGAAGGAAAATATGCCCAAATTTCTGAATAAAGGACCAGAGAATGTTGGGATGCTGTACCTCCTTCCTACCAGCAAGAAACCTAACACTGCCTAACCTATCCTAAACAAGGGGAAGATGAACTTGGTGCCAATCGGATTTACATGTCTGTTAAAAAGTTTCACTCTGGCATTCTCCCCCTGGTGCAGTCTCTTTGGGCCAAAGTAGATGTGACAGGAGCAGCCACATTTGTTGTTCACAAGTTTGCTCCTTTCCCATACAGAGCAGTGGATGAGAGAGTCTGATTTTTACATCAAAAGAGGGGTGCCGGTGAGGGGAGCCAAACCTTCCCTCTCCTCCAGCTTACCTCTTCATAGTAAGTCCCATGAACTCCTGTTTCCCACAACCCAGTTCAAACAGTAGACATGAGCTGGGCCCAGGGAAAGCTGTATGGGATGATGGACAATAGGCAGGTAAAGCAGGAGAGGGGGAAAGATTAATGCTAAAATGAGAGCCAACCACCCTCAATTGATACATAAACAGGGAAGACACACTGGCCCAGTTTGCACTTCATTATAACCCAGATCTCATACTGCCCAATCACTCCTGCTGCAAGCAGAAGTGGTTAAACAACCCATAGACCTTCCATCTGTGGTTTGGTTAGCGACCGTTATGAGAGAACCAGGAACTCTGGTTTCTCTCTCCCCTGAAAAGCCATAGAAATAACCCATAGTTTGTTGTTGGGTTCAGCCACTCCCGCTTGCAGCAAGAGTGACCAGGCAGTGTGCGCTGGCATGTTGCCATGTTCACAAAAACCCAGAACTTTAAAATATTCAGGTTTATTGTGATGTGTGAATCAGGCCACTGTTAAACAAACATGGCTTATTTTGGCCTTTAGATTATGAACCTAAAGACTAGAGCATGTGTACTTTGTTTTGCACATAGCACCAGATTGTTATAAGCCTTCTAGAACAGTGCTCTCCAACTTTGGGTCCCCAGATGTTTTTGGCCTACAACTCCCAGCATGCCCCAGCCAGAGTAGCTGGCTGGGGCATGCTGGGAGTTGTAGGCCAAAAACCTGGGGACCCAAGGTTGGAGAACACTGCTCTAGAAAAAAGGGCAATATCTAAATTAAAAAATACAACACATGGGCAGTTTTAAAGGGGGGAGATGGAATCATCTTCCTTGTGGGAGCTGAGTTCCATTGACTATGGATGAGATACCTTCTAAGATCCAGCCCTTGAAAGTGAATATAAATCACAGCTGCAGATAGCCTGAGAGTACCTTTAGAATTGAATTTATTCTGCTGGACTGTTCATAAATTACTCAAATGTGGACCTCGTGCTTTATGGCTCCTGGCATGAAATGCAGGACTTTTATTTACTCCGAGGCTATCTCTAAATACGGCCCTATTTCTATTGAGATGTTTTATGTTACATTTCAATATCTATAGGATATGGAGGGAGGGGGGTGACAGGCAAGAGTGTGTCCCTATCATTTATTTTTTATTTCAAAGCTATCACCAAATCCACTTGTACACAGACTGGAGAAAAGAGAGATAAAAGCAAAGACACAAACTCACAAGGGCAGCCTATGTCTACAATGTACAGGATGTAATTAGCCTTCAAAGAGGTCTTGAATTTATCCAATTATGTCTCATCAAGACAGATAGAAAATCATTACAGTACAAAAAGTTTGATGCAGTTCTATTCTGTGTAAGCTAGCTGACACAAGATTTCTTTGATAGATCCTGATAGAAAGCAGGGCAATTTGCTGATGACAATGTGATACGCATGTCACCTAATTAGTTTCCAAGAGGAACAAACACACACACATACAGTATACACAATCATGCCTCCAAACATTTCAAAATCTGAAAGTAGCAAGATTAAAATTCCTCCTGACACCTGCTGCACAGAAGGAAAGACAAAGTGGTTAGACTTTTCAATGTTTAGCAGCATTCAAGTTTTCACTCTTCAGCAAACCTTTCCACTGTTGAGGGACCCCCTACTCTCTGCCACGGATCTTCAGAACACTGAAAGGATTCTGGGACATATTCTAAATAGAGCACAAACTTAGTCAATGCATGGCTCCAGCCATGCCTGTTGAGCCTCAACATCACCTCATTCGAACATCTAGAATACATCCAACACTCCACATTTGACTGCACATTGCAGGAGATGATCAGTTGTGATAGGTAAGGTATCTTGCAGGGACGTTGTTCACCATTACTAAGCTTCAGGTTCAGGATAAGCTTCTGAAGAACCCCAGGCTCTCCTGGAAAGCAGTCTGAAAATCACTGCCTACCTCCAGTAACATGAGATCTTATACGGACTCCTACCTGAACTGCCTGGTCTTTTGAGCAACACTGAATACCAAGAGAGATGCCAGCAGTTTAAAAAGAAAAAAGGCAGGTCCAATCATCAGATCCAGTCTGACTTTTTCCACCCATTTCAGAGTCCAAGTGAAATGCCTTGATATCTAAACTGGGCCTGGAAAAGGCAGAAATGGCTTAAAGTTTCCTAAAGCCCTCAGGCCCTAAGCATGCCAGATGGGGACTAGAGGACACTACTTCAACTGTGACCCTTGGGACATGGATCAGGGCCACACTGCTGCATCCATGGTGTCATCCAAGTGCCTAGAACCTGATTTAACAACCCATGCTTGATAATGTTTGGCCAGGTTGATGGACAGGTTGCTTATCTGTTACTGTGGTTCTTCGAGCGGTCATCTGTGAACTCACACATATGGGTTATGCGCCTGCGCAGAACAGTCATTTGGAACATTCTAGAGCTGAACAGAGTTTAGGCTGGAGTCCCACACTCACCCCCTCTGTGCACACCCGGCTGTGGCTTCCACCTGTCTCTCAGTTCTGGTCCACCGCAGCGGAGGAATAAATTGAGGGCTAGACAACAAAGCAGGGAAGAGGGTAGACTGTGTGAGTTCACAGATGACCACTCAAAGAACCACAGTTACAGGTAAGCAACCTGTCTTTCTTCGTCATGGTCTCTGTGAAGAGCAAGAAAAACTTACCAGAGTGGGGAGATGTCATGCCAGAACTGTAGAGAGAACTGCCCTGCTGAAGGCTGCAACTGTACAAGCCCTGATATCCAGGTGGTAGTGCTTGATGAAGGTTGAGGGCTGAGCCCATGCCACAGCATTGCACAGCTGGGGAAGTGGGATTCCCTTGGGAAAGGTGGCAGGTGATGCTATGGCCCTAGTTGAGTGGCTATGCAAAGTGAAAGGAAGAGGTCCCTCAATAAAAGACACAAACAAAACAAGCCAATGGATCAAACGATATTGTACCAGAACAAAAAGTGCATAAATGTACACACCAATAAATTATCAAAGAATAAAAACCTTTACTTCAAATGAATAGTGTACATACACCCAAATACTCAAAAACATGTATTATGAGTCACACGCACAACAATTCTTGAAAGGACACAAAGTATCAACTTAATGGTACGAAACAAAGGGGTCTTGTGTAACACACAATGCAAATGTATCTCTGATTGACTAAATTAACAATCGGTTAGAATCTTTTCCTAGAGTAAATATTTATTTATTGGTGTGTACATTTATGCACTTTTTGTTCTTGTACAATATCATTAGTCCCACAGTCCACTGATTTGTTTTGTTTACATCCTTGATGAGTGGCTACATATATGTAGAGGGGCTGGAAGGTGAGCAAGCTGATACACCAAGAATATTGTCAACACCACCCATTTGGCAAAGTGCTGTGAGGATTCCGGGTGCCCCTTCCTCAGGACCGAACAGCAGACAAACAGATGAGGGGAGCTTCAAAACAGGGCTGTTTGCTGTAAACAGAATGCAAGTGCCCTCCTTACATGTAGTGAGTGAAGTCTGTCTGACCTCCAACGGGGAGGTAGGGTGAGGAAGGAAGGTAGGTAATACAATGTCCTGAACTAAGTAAAACTGTGATACCACCTTAGGGAGAAAGGCGCAGGCCAGACGCAAAGCTATCCTATTCCCGTGGGATATTAAATATGGCTGAT
The DNA here is from genome assembly GCA_021292165.1 of Shinisaurus crocodilurus. NCBI lineage: Eukaryota > Metazoa > Chordata > Lepidosauria > Squamata > Shinisauridae > Shinisaurus > Shinisaurus crocodilurus. The sequence continues at coordinate 95,534,672 of CM037880.1, forward strand.
CACGGCAGAGGGCACACAGCTCACCTGCTCTGCAGGTGATGGCAGTGAAAAGGGCAACTTTCATAGTAAGGAGCCATAAATCCAGCTATAGTAATTGGTTTGAAGGGTTTTGCTGTCAGTTGCACCAGGACCACACACAGACTCCATGTCAGGAAAAGTGGGATGACTGGGGATTAGAGATTAGGGAGTTCCTTGAGGAAAAACTCTACTTCTGGGTGTGAGTAGAGAGAAGAGCCCCTGACATTGTCCTAATTGGCTGATATTGTTGCCAGATAGAACCTGGGAGAAGAGAGCACTAGTCCTCTAGTTTTCAGAGAGAGAAGAAATTGGAGGACTTGAGGATTCTGCCCCATCACAGCAATAAATGTTAAAAATGTCTTCCATTTTGCAGCTTACAAGGCTCAAGTAGAGGGTTTATGAGAGGCAGTCATTACCTCTAATATCTCCTGACAGAACTGGTGAAGATTCCCACCTTCCAGGCTGTGAGGTGAAGAGTTTTGAGGTTTGGGTGCCTTATTTTCCTGTTCTTCATGGTGAGATCTGGCCTTTGAGGAAGATGGATAAACTTGAGGTCAGATAGGAGAAACAATGTTGCAAACCATGGCTGTCATGGCCACCACAGGGTTATCAGGATGCAGTGGGTGCCATCTTCCTCTATCTTGTTCTCAACCCATGCAATGAGAGGGAAGGCGTAGTTCAGAGTGATCCCCAATCGAGGAGAAAAGCATTGCCCAGAGAATCTGGATCATGGCCTGCTCTGCTACAAAAGGGGCTGCATTTTGAGTTGAGGCTTGTAGCGAACAGGTTGATAGTAGGTTTGCCCCACCTTTTGAACAGGTTCAACGTGATGGCTAGGGAGAGCTCCCATTCATGAGAGGTGGTCCCCAATCTGCTGAGTGAATCCGCTAGTGCAGTGTTCTCCAACCTTGAGTCCCCAGATGTTTTTGGCCTACAACTCCCAGCATGCCCCAGCCAGACCAAGGTTGGAGAACACTGCACTAGTGTGTTTGATGTGCCTTCACATGGCTGGTGAAGTCTCCTGGTCTCTGGGAGATCTATCCCTGTGAGAATGAGGCATACAAGGAGAGGGCATTGGGGAGCAGTCCCTACGGGTGTGCTGAAAGGGTTCTGGGGAGAATTGTTCCCTGGATTCACCCTCCATTACCTACCTGATACACATCATCTGAGGAGTTGCAATGCAATGGGAACTGGCATTTTTCTGGAACTGGTGTTGGGGACTGAGAACAAGGAAGTTGTGAAAACATTGGTACACCTGCTTTGGAGCAGGTGTAATGATTGGTTCATCATTGGATTTGATCCTGTGTGCGGTCTTCTTTTTGTTCTTTGGTCCTGGTGCCTGGGAGTTTGCAGGGCATTTATTTCAGGATTTGGTGGGACTGACCTTTTTGGGCCTGGCTGTTGGCATCAAAGTGTCGAGCCTGATCTGAGTTGCTGAGGCTGACTGTTGGTCTGAAAACACGGCCACAGACGATGCCAGAGAAAGGGTTGGTATCCCAATATTGGGGGTGATTGCCCTGTAGCCCCTTCCATCGATGGAAGTGCTGCGGTGCTGGCTAGATGGAGGATGAAGCGGTGTGAATAGACCAGTTTAGCATGGCCATATCATAGAATCATAGAATAGTAGAGTTGGAAGTTGCCTATAAGGCCATCAAGTCCAACCCCCTGCGCAATATAGGAATCCAGGTCAAAGCATCCCTGACATATGGCTGTCCAGCTGCACCTTGAATGCCTCCAGTGTGGGAGAGCCCACAACCTCCTTAGGTAGTTGGTTCCATTGTCGTATTGCTCTGACAGTCAGGAATTTTTTTTCTGATGTCCACGCAGAATCTGGGTTCCTGTAACTTGAGCCCATGATTCTGTGTCCTGCAATCTGGGATGTTCGAGAAGAGATCCTGGCCCTCCTCTTTGTGACAACCTTTCAAGAACTTGAAGAGTGCTATCATATCTGTCGCCTTGAGAGCTTGCTCCCTCAAGGGGGCATGGAGGCGAACCGTCCTGTTCCTCCTGGCCTGCTCAGTAAAGGCCTTGCAATGGGTGCAAAAGTCCAGCCTGTGTGATATTTTTCCACCACAACAGGTACACTTCTTGGAGAAAGTCTTGGTGGCCATGCACCCCTTCTGCCGTTCATTAAAAACCTGGCTGTTCAGGCGGGAATATGGGGTGGGTTAAGATTTTTTAAAAATTTATAATGCTTTAAATGTATTTTATCTTGTTTTTAGCCTATGTACATCGCCCAGGGTGGCCGGTTGCCAGCCAGATGGGAGATTAATAAATGTAAATAATAAATAATAATAAATAAATAAAAGAGAAAGAGTGAAAGAAACTCAAGAGAAGACAGGAAATAGAGAAGAGAAGAGAAAAGAAGAGAAGAACTCTGCCCAGCATCCCAGGAGGGACATAGAAACTATTTTGCAAAGAAGAGGTCATGAAGCATGAGAATCTTCCAAGTGCTGCCAGTCGCTACCCTGGACGAAAAAGAACAGAGGCAGGTGGGAGCTATGCCTGGAGCATGGGGAGAGGGGTGGACAGGACTCCCGCCTAAACTGTTTAGCTCTAGAATGTTCCAAATGACTGGTCTGCACAGGTGCATAACCCACATGTGTGAGTCTCAGAGACCACGAAGAAGAACGTATTGTTTTCTATTTTAAAAGAGCAAGATTTCATTTGGGGAGATTAGAAGCCAGTGCCATTTTGGGGACTGAATAAAGGACTTTGGGAACATGTATATTTTTGGGACCCTGCTTGGTAATTCTATCTTAGCCAAGAAGTGAAGCAAGGTGTCACTTAAGTAATCCCATATTTTGCTACTTTTTGTGCTTTTATTTTTCTCCCCTTCTTTATAATACACATTTCCCCCCTTTTAATAAGAGTTCTACCTGAGTGTTTCAGTTTTGCACCCATGTCTTACAAGCAAAAAGACAGCCCCAATTGCTTACTGACTGCTATACCTTCTTGAAAAGGAGCTGTTATTTTTAAGACTGTGCATCCAGAGTTACATATTTATATGATGATGATGATGATGATGATGATGATGATGATGATGATGATGATGATGATGATAGGCTGGTAGCAGCTGTTGAGAAACAGTCTTCACTAACAGATGGGGGGAGCGATCCTATGGATCCTAGACATAATCTGGGAGGCCACAGGATACTTCAGATTCCCCGATCCAAGATCGGAAACACAGGTCCGCACCCCTACCCCTTGCGGCCGGCAAGGACAGAACTGTGCTGGTTGCCTCTCCAAGGTTGAGAACCCAACCTCGGAGAGGGGTAAAGGGGGCGTTCCAGTGGGCAGGGAGAGGAGGAGACTGCAGAGGCCAGGATACTATGTATCCTGTATCCTCTGCAGCCTCCTCCCCTACCCCCTCTAAAGTGCCCCAGCTGGATGGCCGAAAAAAGCCGTCTAGCAAAAATGCAGAACAGGAGGAGTGGGGAGGCGGAAATCATCTCTGCTGCTCTTCCTGCATTGCATAACATACCTATAATCCTCCGGGTTCAGAGGCTTACGGGCAGCCCAACTGGATTGTGCCCTTAAACTGCAATCCTATACACTTTTACCTGGGAGTAAGTCCCATTGAACTGAATATGACTTACTTCAGAAAAGACATGTATTGGATTGTGCTTCAGGTTTGAACTAATCGTTTTACCTCCATGTAAATGTCCAATAAAGTTGAAAAGGTCTTTTTCTTTTAAGGGAACTTTAAAAAGATTTATACCTATCATCTGATTTGAGGGGCATTGGCTACTACTGCCATAGCTCTAGAACCATTTCCACAGATGAATTGCTTTTTTATTTCCCAATACTTGGTTTAAAAGGTTAGTCAGAATTAATACACATAACAATATTATTTTACTGGTAAATTTGTTCTGTTAAGATTGGGATTTGTTCTGTTAAGATTACCAGTTGCATGTCCATTCAGTCTTAAAAGTTTTTTTTTTCTATACCACAAATTACTTTCCTCAAAATGGCTTTGATCCCAAAGGTTTAATTTCTCATAAAGGCTTATTTTACTGCAGTTTTTAAAAATCCACTATTTCTTATTCAACAGCATTATAAAAAGGTACTTATCTAGAGTGTGACCACCATGACTCATTTTAATAGCAGTCCCTTAGGTAAGAAAAAGAGGGGGAAAGAAACCAAGAGATAGGAAGAAAAGAACATTCCTTCTAAGTTAGAGGCAAATAACTAAGAAAATTAAAATAAAAAAGTTGAAGCTGTTAGACACCTGATCCTTTTTTTAGTTTCTGACATTAGCATTATCTACTTATTTGATTAACAGCCACAAAGGTGAGGAAAAGGAATTCCTAAAATAAAATTGTTGTCAAAGCAGCATTTTTAGACACAAGAACTAAGTCAAATGAGTGCAAGCAAAGTGCTACTGTTGCAGATAATCTATAATTGGCATTTTGCGATTTTAGCAGCAAAAACAAAACACAGAAGTATTAAAGTTTAATAAAGTGACTATCCATGGCCTATCCATGGCCTATGCATGGACTATTTTGGCCTACAACTCCCAGCATGCCCCAGCCAGCAAACATCTGGGGACCCAAGGTTGGAGAACACTGCTATAGATGGTGATTACAAGGACGGGATGAAATTGCTTTCAAAATATATCTTTTAAAAAACTGCTTTCAAAATGTATCTTTAAAAAAACAACCCGGCTGTTTTTATGCCTTGCACTGGAAGATAACGAGGATAGTAGCAGACAAACCGGAAACACAGCTGGAAGCACCTCAGAGAAGTACATTCTGTTTCGGGGTAATCAGATGGATTATGGGTGATCAGCCTTTCAGAGTACTAGGCAGAACACATGTTCTCTACACATTCAGAGGGAGGGATGTGTGTCCATCTCTCTCATCACCTCAGGGGAATAATGGGGTCTCATTTCTTGCTGTATTTGGAGAAGGAGGTAGATGTACATTGGAGAAGGAATGGTCCCTGGCTTCATATATATATGCGCTTTATGTCCTGTCCCCACCCACACTGATGGTTGACCCAGTTGGGTAGGGCACAACGGTTCAAGTGATTCAGGCCGTGTGTGTGTGTGTGTGTGTGTGCTGGTTTGCTTAACATGATACTGCTGCATTTTTTGTTCATCATCAGTGAATGGATCCAGCTTCAGCACAGGTTGGAAAAGACCTTAGTTTGATATATAGCAAAACCTTCAAGCAAACCTATGCAGCTATCAGAGTTGGAAACATTATGCCTGCCCCATACTAAAGTCATGGCCAGTAGCACCCCTATAGTCCCCTGGGGGAGGGGGGTCTGTCCTCTCCATTCTCCTGGAGGGGGGCTGCCCCACAGCAGAGGGGCAGGGGAGGCAAATAACTGTAATAATCACCCCGGGCTTCAAACTGTACAGACTGCAAAGCTAGGGGCTGTTCAGGGAAGCCTGCCCCTAATGGCTGAAGATGTTACTGCAGGCTTCAACCACCTGGACCAACCAAATGTGCCTGCAAGTCCAAAAAGGTCAGGGGACCCCTGCCTTATATCATTCCAGCATAATTCCTGGGTGGTGGGAGGGGGAACATAGCGGTAATCAGAGCTTGGTGCTTTGGCCAGCACCGACACAGGCAACTGCTCTTTTCAGCTGTTCTTAAAAACAAAAACAGCTCTGAATCACTCAGCAGCTCCGCCTCCTGGCTCCACCCCCCTTACATGGTAGGGAAAGCTCTTATCTTCAATTAGCTGCTGTATTTCTGATTGGAGATAAGAGGTTTACCCAGCTGGGCTGGGCCTGGGAAGGAAGTTGCTAAGTGATTTCCATCCAGGAAACGGTGTTAAGATACACTGAAAAAGAATGAGCTGCAGACAAACTTCACTAATGGAGAACACAGCAGGCTAAAACTACAGTCCTAAACCCATTTACCTGGGAGTAAGCCCCACTGAATTCAATTCGACTTTCTTATGATAGACATGTATAAGATAGTTGCACTGCAAGTCTCCCATATTCCACAACAGTGTGCTCCTTCAATCCATGTTTGCATGGGATGTCATTCTCTTACCTCAGGGATTTCCAAGGGGAAATCACAAAGATATCCCAAAACTAAGAACATTTTTCAACGCTGTCATTTTGCCTGATGGTCTGAAATTTCTAGGAATCCTTGTGAAATTGCAGAGGAAGTTAAACAGCTTGCTGAAACAGCCCTTCAAAGTGGTTAATATGCTGCTTAATGGTAAGAGTCTTGTCTGACTACTTAGCACCGAGCAGCTTTACACAGAAGCTGAACATGAAGATACTTCTCGGAGTTGATTTACACAGTATGAAATGGTAGACTGAGAAGGTAGAATTCTATACTACTACAGACCATAGCTGTTTAATATTTTTGAACATGACAAAAATGTGATGTTCCACCGCATTAAAAAAACAAACAAAACAATCCCTGCATGTAGTAAACCACAACACTGGGAGAAAGTTGTGCTAAACTTTATTCTCCCTAACATGCTGGTTTACTACATTCAGGGATAACTAACACGGGTGTATGAAAGACCCCCAACACATACCTTCTGCCAGAAGTAGTACAATCCAGAATTCTACCATGTGAGCCTACCACTTTATTCTGCATAAATGACGGATAGATCCACTTTCAGTCCCAAATGAGGATCATTTCTTTCATTACCAGGGTGGTGTAGCAGATACTGGCTGGGTTCAGACAAAATGCTAAATTATGGTTTAACTTTGACTTGTTTGTACATCTGAACCTGCCTCAGCCAACTAACGATGGCTTGTTTGGGACCAACAAATTATGAACCTAAACCACAGTTTGAAGCTGGTTTGTGAATCGCCACTTGTGTTAACTGGGGTTTGTCGTTATATCCTTGCTTAATCCTAGCTTGTTGGGCCGCTCCATCTGGCTACAGAGACACAAGGGAAGAGTGCCCCAAAAATGCAACTACTCACACAGCAAAGAGAGAGTGTTGCCGGTGCTTTCACAGGCCACTCTATCCCTTCACTTTGTCTGGCAATAGGCTCCTCCGCACCCTCTACTGACAACAAGCTCTCCCTCTCCAGCTCAGCTCCACAGCAGCCTTGTGAGGGGGAAAAACATTAGAGGGACCACAGGCGCTTTTACCAATATCTAGCAAGGTATGTATGTTAAAAGCGCATCTCTGTCCTGAGCAAGCTAGAACAGTTCAAAAGATGAAATTGGAAGTTTGATCTAAAAGCCTTCCGTGAATGCTACCACCCATTCGCTTAACTCTGTTTTTGCAATAATCCAACCACTTGGCTCCAATTGAACTTGGACCGAAGTTACTGATAACAGTACTGATACTGTTCTGCTTGCTCACCAGTAAAATGTTATTAATGAAAAAAAAAAGTGTGCCTTTATTGAAAGAGCAGCCACAGAAGGGTCAACAAAGAGATGTTTTAGGACTGTGTTTTGCTCAGGGACTTGTTGAGAGTGGCTGAAGATGTCTGAGGAGAGAATCTGTGTTTGCAGGCCAACTAATGTCAAAAGAACTGGAGATGCCTTCCTACTCCTCTGTTGCCACAAAGCACTTTAGAAAAGCACTTGAATATTCACAGAGGAGGTGGAAGGGCAAACCAGCATTAAGTGAAACACTCCATGGTTTGAGTGTCCTGGCTTTTTCAACAAACCATGATTAAAGCAAACTATGGTTTAGCATTTATGTAAAAACTGGACCAGGGGACCCAGATTCAAACCCATCTTCAGGCATGGAACTTACTGGCTTTCAGGCACAGAAGCAGACTATTAAGCATGTCTATTCTAAATGTGTGGCAGTATTTGAATCTGGTTGAAACAAATATATATTTATTTAATATATTTATTCACCGCCCATCAGCCAAAAGGCTCCCTGGGCGGTTTCAAGCTGAAAAGTTCATGGCTGCAGATCCAAATACATTTAACCTTTGTTTCACTACTTGGAATAAGCAACAAAACACAACAGAAGAGACTTCCAGGCACTTTAATACAGGAACCTTTAACAACAGGGGTGGCTAAATGTTATGCAGGGATTCCAGTGTTTTTTCAGCTCCCATATATTAGCTCCTGTGACAGGAAAGCACTGCAATGCATATTACCTTTGCTGGGCATATTGATTCTGCTTGTTATTGTATTACAAGGATCATGAATCTTCACCTGAGAGTTCCATCTTTGCAACAATTAATTTGACAAGATGTCTATCCAGTTAGGCTGTTGAGGATGCCAGAAGACGAAAGCAACTGACAAAAGAATAACATGGCGGTACTATCTTACGACTGCTAACCAAGTGTCGGAGTTCAAGGAAGCTGCCACAAGAAAGTCAGAAGAAGTCTGCCACCATTCTGCATATATGGACAGTAATGCACTAAGGCACAGGTTTGCAGCTGGGGGTTCCTCGCTCACCCTTCCACTGCCTGTCACATGCTGGCTTCAGTAATTCGTTGTTGGCTTGTATTAAGTCAACATTACCTGGTTATGTCTGAACCAGGGAACTTTGTTTTAATGTCAAACCAAGATAACAACCTAGGATCAGATTGTCCAAATCCAGCCACTGTCTTTGGGTCTTGTTTGTATCCATCTGATCCAGCCTGGAACACACATTTTCACCTGCCCTTGAACCATATTCAAACCATGGCTTCAGTCAGATGCTGGTTTGCTAACTGACCCCAAACCAGAGTTTGTCAGTTTGGACATCACATTAAGCTTGCAAACCATGGCTTGATGTTATGCCCATAGTTCTGTCTAGTCCCATTTCCAACTGTGGACAGCCAGATGTTTCCATGACATATTTCAAGCTTACATGAAATCAACAACCCTGCCATGCTGTTTGTTCCCTAATATTCAGAGGTATCATTGAGGTTCTGTTGAGCCACATGGATATGAACTATTAGTAGACCCTAGGCTTCCATAGTTTTGCCTAATCCCCTTTGAAAAGACATCTAGGCTACTCACCATTACTACAACATACTAGCAGCTTTCCCCAACCTCACACCCTCCAAATATTTTGGACCACAACTCCCATCATCTCTGTTCATTGACCATGGTGGCTGAGACTGATGGGAGCTGGAGTCAAAAATATCTGGAGGGCACCACATTGGGGAAGGCTGACTTATAGCGATGAAATCCGTAAAGGACGCATTGTGTGAGGTAGTTCTTTTGCCTTTAGTGTTATTGGCGTGGCAGGGGGGGTATTCTCTCTCCACTCTCTATACCAGGAGTAGACAATGGTGCCCTCCAGATATCTTGGACTACAACTCCCATAATCCCTGAACATTGGCCCTGAACAATGGTGGCTTGGGCTGGTGGGAGTTATAGTCCAAAACGTCTAGAGGGCACCAGGTTGCCTACCCCTACTTTAGCTTAGTGTTATAAATCTTTCATGTACCCCAAATTTTTTTCTAAAGAACTTAATCCCCCCCAAATACTTTAGCCTTTCCTTTGTGGAAAGTTTTTCAATCCATGATCATTTTAGTTGCCCTTTTCTGCACCTTCGCCTGGTACAATATCCTTTTTTAAATGAAATGGCAAAATACTGTACACAATATTTCAAATCCAGATGTGCCACAGATTAATATAAAGGTATCTTTATTTTTAATCCTTTCCCTAACGATCCTTGGCATGGAATTTGCATTTTACATCCCTGCTGCAGCCTATTACCTTTCTAGTGCCCTGTACACCATGATCCTGATATTTCTTGCTCTGACTATCACAGCCAGTTCAGACCGCATCACGGTATATGTGATAGCCATTTATTCTGGATTATAGAGAAGAATGATAATCCATATTCATTTGGCTCTTTCCAAAGTTATTTAAAAAACACCGCAAGGTTCTGAAGTCATGTTCCTGTCTCCGTGATACTTTCCTGGGGTTTATCATTCATATGATCATTTCTCATTAGGTACAAGCAAGCAGGAGGTTAATTGTAATTGCATGGTCACCTGGACCATTGTGTGATTAGAAGCAGAGCCATTCTGCTGTGTCAGGTTTGACAGTATATTATTTCACGGCATTCGTTCCAGGATGCTCGTTAAATCTGCCATGGAGCCAAAGAAGTAGTGATTTAAGTGCTCAATTTAGTGCGCTCTTCTTGCCGCTTGCTTCAGGCCACTTTAGTGGCAGCAGCAAGATGTGAACAGAATGCCAAGTATCGCTGCTTGAGAAAACGACATCAAGAGTGCCATGTAGGGACATAGAACCCCATTGCTTTCTTTACACCATGTAAGAACACTATGTCAGCAAGTATACAGTAATACCTTGGATTGCAAGTAACTTGGTCTGAGAGCGTTTTGCAAGACAAGCAAAAAAAATTTAAAAAATTTGACTTGATAAACGAGCAAGGTCTTGCAAGACAAGTAGTGTAGGGATGTAACCGCTCACCTCGAGTGGGCGTAGCAGGCCAAAATCGCCCCCGCTCACGCCCCCCAAGACTCGCTTTGATATACGAGTGTTTTGGATTACAAGCACGTTTCCGGAACGAATTATGCTCTCAATCCAAGGTATTACTGTATATGTAAATCAATTACCAGCCCAAACTATTCATTGCCCTCAAGGATGTTCCGGATCCAACATTATGAGTCTGAGATAATGGATGACAGCCAAAACCGATTCCCCACAGGTAACTGTATTATGTAAACCTTTTAGATCAGTGTTCTGCTGGCTGGCTGGGGCATGCTGGGAGTTGTAGGCCAAAAACATCTGGGGACCCAAGGTTGGAGAACACTGTTTTAGATAGTTGCTTGGAGATCCCTGTAACTGATTGTGATAGAGTAAATGTATAGGCAGAGAAATGCAACACTAGTTCTTACAGATCTTTATGCTACTCCAAAATGATAGACAACCCTTAAAAAGGCATACATCAGGGTTTTCTGTTGTTCCAATGCAAATATACACATCCGTAACTTCTGCAGACTCCTTTGGCAAGAGGGTGACTGCCACCATTTCAGCCTCCCAATGGGTAGCCTAAGGGTGCGGCCAGCCACACACCTCAGCATGATTTTTTTATATGCTATAAGGAATGACCAACCAGACCTTTAAACACTAAGAAGCTAGCAATGGGCAGGATTCCATGCCAAGTAACCCAGAAGGGCACATTGCCAAAGGATGCCACTAGGCTGCTCTTTAGCACTGCACTTCAATGGAAGCAAGGGTGCAGGAGGAATGGGATTCAGGAAATCTATAATCTTCGAATGAATGAGGGAAGCACTAAGTTGAGGGAGCTGAAAATCCTTGGTTGAAAATTAAGGGCGTCGGTGAGAAAGCTGGTTCTGTATTTAATTGTTTTTAACCTCTTATAAACTGTCCAAGCTGACAAATATGGGTGACATATAAATATGCTAAATAATAAACAATGGATGCTGAGCTCAGAGTCATCCCTCCAACCATGTACGGTTTTGGAGCTTTGATTGTTTTATGGGAAATTCTAACCCAAGGACAAAGATTACTATTATTGAAGGAAGAGACGAGCATGAAAGAGGACAGTCAAATGAGGTTTGCAGCAGGAAGGGTGGAAACATGCACAGTGGTGAAGAAATCCTATAAAATCATGACTCATAAGGGGCCAACAAATTCCTGTCCAGCCTTCCCCATCTTAGAATAGGTAGCAGTACATGGCAGTGGTACCCAGATGTTTTGGCGCTGTTAGTTAATGCAAAGTTGGTGGCAAACCACCACCATCTATTGTTTAATTCAGCATGAGGCCACATAATAGAGTTATGGGTGGATGTGGTGTCAAGACCAGTGGTTCCCAACCTTGGGTCCCCAGATGTTGCTGGCCTACAGCTCCCAGCATACCCAGCCAGCATGGCTAATGGCAAGGGATGCTGGGAGCTGTAGTCCAGCAACATCTGGGGACCCAAGGTTGGGAACCACTGGTCAAGGCCACTGTTTGCCCAGATGGTGCAATCAGTAGAATTACTTGATTGTTCTGGTTTAGTATCAACCTCTTCAACCAAAATTAAACATTTGCAAACCAGCTCAAAACTGGCTTCTAGCTTTGTCTTGAACAGTAAACACTGTTTTCATCTTCTTGTCCCCTTTTTGCTACCCAGGCAAAATCTAATTATTGGTAGGAAGCACTCTTATAAACACCAACAACAAATCCTAACGACTAAGGAAAGAAAGGTAAGTAAAAGTAGCTCAAGAAGTTGCTGATGGGAGTGTGTGTGTGTGTATGCATACATGTGTGTGTGTGTACGTACAAGTACATGGTTGCTGATTCAATGAAATAAGGAACTGGTTTAGGCTTGCTTGGATGAAAATTGCTTTATCTAATCAACCTTTTCTAAATTGGTCTTAATGTACTCCTATAAATACGTTATTTCTCAAGCTCCATCTTGCTTGGGCAATACCAATCTTATTCTTTCTGCCTTGGTACTTCAAGACTCCTATCGATTTTCTCATTGTAAAAAAAGAGAAAAAAATAATGTTAATTGTTTTTGGAAAAGCAGCAACTATATTTACAAGTCTCAATATGGAGCCATATGTTATACTTAACTGTGAATAATGTTATTCAACTGTTGATTAGCTTGTAAATGAAAGTCAGTATTATGAAATCAAAAGTGTAGTACAAAATTGCCAACTTGTACAATACATTACATATATGCAGCTATTTTATCTGTTTCTGGCATCTAATAAGATTTATTTTATTTTATTTATTTATTTATTTATTTTATGCCCCGCCTTTTTTCCTGCAAGGAACCCAAGGTGGCTTACATAATCCTCCTCCTCTCCGTTTTATCCTCACAACAACCCTTTGAAGTAGGTTAGGCTGAGAGTCAGTGATTGGCCCAAAGTCACCCAGTGAGTTTCATGGCTGAGCGGGGACTAGAACCCGGATCTCCTGAGTCCCAGTCCAACACTCTCAGCACGGGAATATAAGGCCAGTCCCCGTTGGCCTTTAGAAACAAAAAAAAGGCCACCCTCAAAACAAGAACCGTAACTACCACTGGCCCAAAAAGATCATCAGAATTATGCTTAGTTAAAATAAAGAGCACTCATGCGTTCAATGCTGAATGGAGATTTGTTACAGGCACGGGAAACGAAGTTGGGCAAGGCTGGTGCCAGTACCCTTTTGACCGCTAGAAGCGCTACAGACATTTGAATAGGTCCACGCAGCACCCCCTAGTGGCTGTGCGGTTAATGTATGGAGGACTGCCCAGGGTACCTGGTTGAAGAGCTTTCAGGGATTTAGATGGGAAGCTCCTTTTTTCCACTGAAGGGTGTGGGGTGTGGGTAGAGGAAGAGATCCGATCAGGACCCATGGAAGGGAACCCCACCTCACCCCCACCCACCCCCACACACATGCACACAAACTATGGGATGGATCCAGAATAACTTAATTGTACTTGGCTCCTACTTAAATCAATGGGACAAGTTAGTTAGTCATGACTTGATTTCAACGGAAGCTAAGTGCAAGTCATTGAAGCCCTATTCAGATGTTCGCTTGAACATGATAAGGAAAGGGCTACAATTGTGCTGAGACCTCGCTACAATCAAGTGAACGCAAGTGGAACTCCCTTTCAGACCTTGCTGGTTCAACATGGTACGGTCTGAACTGAGGGGGGCAGAGGCAGTGTGCTCAAAGATGTGGGGGCAGGGACAGTGAGCACGGCCCCATCCCAGTACACACTTTAAATCCTCACACGTTCAAGAGAATGCCTGAACAGGGCTTTAGTCTAGATCCAAACTATAATTAGAATCCCTGCTCATTGATATTGCATTTTCTATGTGTGTTGGGAGGTCTATGTGTAGATCAGGTCTACAACTGGACAAAACAGGTGGATAATTCCATACCTGATGTGATGTACTGTAGTGATAGTTCCAAAAGCACTCTGGGGGCATGTTGAGGTTCTTATGTAACAAAATCCTTTCGTGGTTACTATCCTGCTGTGATGCACAAGGGTGGTGACTGGGAATAGTTTGTTAGATTTAATCATGCCACGTTACCCATCTGCCTACAGGTTCAGTTTGAATATAAAATCAGATTGGCAGACAATGTTCTATTTATTATTACCAAATATTAAATTTGTCCCTTTTGTTTAAATAGTTGTACAGGTCATGAGATTTGAAAAGCAAAGGATTTAGATGTTACACCAGCACAATCAAGTCAATTCTTGGTATCCAACTCCAGGAACCCATACTGCAGATCAGAACAGCTTGCTTGAGGAGTGTAGCAGTTAAGAGTATGAACTGGGAAGTCCCAGTTCAAGTCTCAGCACAGATAGGATTCACAACATGGTCTTAGGGAAACAATTATTTCTTCAGGGAGCCAGTGTGGCGTAGTGGTTAGAGTGTTGGACTGGGACTCGGGAGATCCGGGTTCAAATCCCCGCTTGGCCATGAAACTCACTGGGTGACTTTGGGCCAGTCACTGACTCTCAGCCTAACCTACCTCACAGGGTTGTTGTGGGGATAACATGGAGAGGAGGAGGAGGAGGATTATGTAAGCCGCCTTGGGTTCCTTTCAGGAAAAAAGGCGGGGTATAAATATAATAAATAAATAAAATAATTCACCTTCAGTCCATCAACACAGAGATAACAAGACTGACCTACTCCAAAGGATTGGTACAAAGATTAATTTATTTCAACTGCTTTGAACACCTTTAAAAAATCAATATATAAGTGCTGCTATTATTTCTGTATTTATCTGTAAACAAAATTTAGAACTCACCATCTAACACTTTATTAAGATTTCTGTACTTATTATAAAACATGACAAATTTAGAGAGTGATCCTATGGCCCCTAGACAGCATCTAGGGGGCCATAGGATAATTCAGATTCTAAGATCCAAAAGCATAGACAAAGCTGTGACGTTGGAGCTGGGGGTCATAGAATCATAGAAAGGTAGAGTTGGAAGGGGCCTACAAGGCCATCGAGTCCAACCCCCTGCTCAATGCAGGAATCCAGCTCAAAGCATCCCTGACAGATGGCTGTCCAGCTGCACCTTGAATGCCTCCAGATTGGGAGAGCCCACCACCTCCCTAGGTAGTTGGTTCCATTGTCTTATTGCTCTGACAGTCAGGAAATTTTTCCTGATGTTTAGGTGGAATCTGGGTTCCTGTAACTTGAGCCCATTATTCCGTGTCCTGCAAACCGGGATGATCGAGAAGAGATCCTGGCCCTCCTCTGTGTGACATCCCTTCAAGTACTGGAAGAGTGCGATCATATCTCCCCTCAGTCTCCTCTTCTGAAGGCTAAACATGCCCAGCATAGCTGGCTGGGGCATGCTGGGAGTTGTAGGCCAAAAACATCTGGGGACCCAAGGTTGGAAAACACTGTTATAGAGCATTCTCTCTCTCACACCTGTATTTCATCATTTTGAGTGACAATGGGTATTACCACCTAAACCACCTCTCACTGTGTGTTTCACAGTCCTGCAGGAGGCAAGTCTGAAGATCAACCCACAGAACAGCGAAGCCAGATTCTCCGCACTGAAATACCTGGCTTAGATGGTGGAGAGAGGCCTGCTGCAGCCCCTGCTTGAGAAAAGGGCCACTTTGGAGGCTATTTATTTATTTATTATTTATTATATTTATCAATCGCCCATCTGGCCGGTCACCCGGCCACCCTGGGCGATGTACAACTAAAATACAACAAAACAACACAATAAAATATAATAATTAAAACAATATAAAAAATTCTCATTAAAAACCTAACCCACCCCATATTCCCGCCTGAACAGCCATGTTTTTAATGCACGGCGGAAGCTCATCACGGAGGGGGCATGGCGAAGGTCACTAGGGAGGGAGTTCCATAATGTGGGGGCCGCCACAGAGAAGGCCCTCTTCCTAGTCCCCACCAGCCTGGCTGCTCTGGCTGATGGGATAAGGAGAAGGCCGTCCGTGGCAGGCCTTGTTGTGCGGCCTACTTGATGTTGCTGGAGGCGCTCCTTGAGATAAGTTGGGCCGGAGCCGTGTAGGGTTTTAAAGGTCAAAACCAACACCTTGAATTCGGCTCGGCAAGCAACTGGTAGCCAGTGCAACTCATTAAGCACTGGCGTGATGTGATCACGCCGGCGGCTGCCCTTAATCAGGCGAGCCGCCGCGTTCTGTACCAGCTGAAGCTTCCGGACCGTCTTCAAGGGTAACCCTACGTAGAGCGCATTACAGTAGTCTAGGCGAGAGGAGACCAAGGCATGAACCACTGATGGGAGCAGGTGATTAGGAAGGTAGGGGCGCAGCTGCCGTATCAGATGGAGTTGATACAGCGCCGCCCGGCTCACAGCTGCCACCTGAGCCTCCATGGACAGCTGGGAGTCTAGAATGACCCCCAAGCTGCGGACCTGGTCCTTCAGGGGTAGATGTACCCCATTCAGCACCAGGTCAACATCCCCTAACCTTCCCTTGTCCCCCACCAGAAGTACCTCAGTCTTGTCAGGGTTCAGTTTCAGCATGTTCCTTCCCATCCAGCCAGCCACTGACTCCAGGCACTTGGACAGGGTCTCAACGGCCAACCTCAGTGAGGACTTGAAACAGAGGTAGAGCTGCATGTCATCCGCATACTGATGACACTGCACCCCAAACCTCCTGATGATAGCTCCCAGCGGCTTGAGGTAGATGTTGAATAACATCGGGGAGAGGATGGAACCCTGCGGCACCCCACAAGTGAGCAGCCGAGGGTCCGAAGCCTCCTCCCCGAGAACTACCCTCTGATACCTTCCAGAGAGGAAGGACCGGAACCACTGCAATACAGTGCCTCCCAAGCCCAACCCCTCCAGACGGTCCAGGAGGATACCGTGGTCAACGGTATCAAAAGCCGCCGAGAGATCGAGGAGGACTAGAAAGGAGCATTCGCCCCTATCCAAAGCCCTCCTCATATCATCCACCAAGGCGACCAAGGCCGTCTCCGTCCCATGTCCAGACCTGAAGCCCGACTGGCACGGATCCAAATAATCGGCTTCATCCAAGTGTGCCTTCAACTGAGCACCCACCACCCGCTCGATCACCTTGCCCAGAAATGGTAAATTGGAGACTGGGCGAAAGTTGTTTAAATCCTGGGGATCCAAGGAGGGCTTCTTTAGAAGCGGTCTTATTACTGCCTCCTTGAGGGCTGATGGCAGCACTCCCTCCTCGAGGGAGGCATTCACCACCGCCTTGATCCCCTCACCCAGTCTCTCCCTGCAGCTCATGATGAGCCAGGACGGGCAAGGGTCAAGCAAGCAGGTGGTTGGCCTCACAGATGAAAGCACCTTGCCCACTTCATCAGAAGGAAGAAGCCGAAACCGATCCCACAAAACCGGTCTGCCATTGGCCTCCTCCCGCTCACTCCCTGTGTCCACGACGTACGATATCCCACTCCTAATCCGATCGATTTTATCTGCGAAGTGCTTCGCTAAAGCCTCACAGGAGGCTTTTGACTGTTCCAGTGGGTCCGGAGCGACTGGACCGACCAGACTCCGGACCACTTGGAACAGCCTCCTGGGGCAGCACTCTGCAGACGCAATGGAGGCAGCATAGAAATTCTTTTTTGCTGCCTTCACCGCCACCCGGTAGGCTGAAGATGCAGCTCTAACCCGTGTTCGATCGTCTTCGGAGTGGGAATTTCGCCATCGGCGCTCTAGCCTTCTCACCTCTTGTTTCAGAGCTCGCAGCGACGGAGTGAACCATGGCGCCGCGCGAGCTCTGTTTAGGCGAAGAGGGCGCTTCGGGGCAACTCGGTCTAATGCCCTGGTGATTGCAGCATTCCAGTCATTCACCAGGGTCTCGACCGAGCTACTGTTTGTGTGCTCCAATTCCCCAAGCGCGTTCAGGAATCCATCTGGATCCATAAGACGCCTGGGGCGGACCATTCTAATAGGTCCCTCACCCCTGCAGAGGGGTTGTGGCACCGAGAAATCCAACCCCACCAGATAGTGATCTGACCATGACAAGGGGGTGGTGGATATACCCCCGATCTCCAGATCATTTCCCCCCTCTCCGGAAACAAAAACCAAGTCCAGTGCATGAGCGGCTACGTGGGTAGGTCCAGTTAATACAGGGTGCAGCTCCCAGGAAGCCATGGTCTCCATGAAGTCCCGAGGTGCCCCAGTGAGGGAAGCCCCCGAATGCATGTTGAAGTCCCCCAGCACCACTAGCCTGGGGGACAACACACGCACATCGGAGACCACCTCCAGCACCTCGGCCAGGGAGTCTGTCGTGCAGCGGGGTGGACGGTACACGAGCAGAATCCCCAGGCTGCCCTTTGGACCCAACCTCCAGTACATGCACTCAATAAACTTGGTCTCCCGGAGAGGGAGTCTGGTGAGGACCAAGGACTCCTGGTAGATAACAGCCACTCCCCCTCCCCGTCCCCCAACCCTTGGCTGCTGGGCATACGAGAAACCGGCCGGACACAAGGCCGCCAGAGTAGGAGCAGCGGCCTCGTCCAGCCAGGTTTCCGTAACACATGCCAGGTCCGCACCCTCATCCATGATCAAGTCATGGATGAGAGATGTTTTTTGGGTAACGGACCTGGCATTGCACAACAGCAAATGCAGGGTGGGGGGAGGAGCAACACATCCCCCAGTTATCCCTTGGCTCTGGGCAGGCCCGGAAAAAGGGATAGATATTAAGCATCGATCCCTTGTTCCCCTTACTCGGCGTGGCCTGCCCCTAGCGCTCTGCCAA
Source organism: Shinisaurus crocodilurus (assembly GCA_021292165.1). Classification (NCBI taxonomy): domain Eukaryota; kingdom Metazoa; phylum Chordata; class Lepidosauria; order Squamata; family Shinisauridae; genus Shinisaurus; species Shinisaurus crocodilurus. The sequence goes on from CM037880.1 coordinate 95,553,244, forward strand.
CGCCTGCCGCTCAACGTTGGTACCGTTTGCCCCCCAGAACTCCCCCCACTATCTCCCTGGGAGGGACACATGCCCCCTCGCTTCCGTCAATCAGGCGGGAGACCCACCCCTAAAATCAACCCCTAAAAAGCCCCAGCCCTTCAAAAAGGAAGGGCCTCTTAAAAACTCCCAGCCCCACCTATATCCCCAGCAGCAGGGGGACAGGCCCTCGCCCTCGTGCCACCCCCGAAGTGGCTCCCCCAAAGGGGCAACCTTTGGTCTTTATGGCCCCACAGTCAAGCAGCTGCAGGTGGGGCAAGGCGGCTCCCGGCTGAGCCCGGGCCTGCAGGGGGCAGGCAGCAGTCCCACAGGTGCGGTGGGGTGGGCTGGCCTTACACAGGCGGCGGCAGCAGCAGCAGCCATGGTCCAAAAGGCAACCTATACTGGTTACTTGGCTACTTTACTGATTTTGCAACCAGCACTAGCCTACTAACTAATTTGCTAAAAGAAGCAATCGTATTCAGTGGGGTACCCTCTGTGAAAGGGGTATTCCAGCATGTCAAGATAGTCTAGATGAGCATGCCCATCTTTAGAAATACAGATTTCCAATTACCTTTTACCCTCCAAACTGATGTGCCTTCCATGGGCTATCATATCTGAAAAATACAAAGACCACAGAAAACCAGCAGTTTCTTTAACCTATTTCAGTTGCTAACCACAATGGTGGAACAGAAATATTCAGTGGTTAAGTGGGAAGACCTGCCAGTAAAGAGGGCTGTTAAAGCCTCGCAGTATTACCTGGCAAACAAGCACTTTACCCTCATAACAGACCATGCCCTCTTCAATACATGCCTACCAAGTCCCTCCTACGTTTTCCACCCCAGCTGTCCTGGCAAGTTATGAGAGAGACGAGTTCTAGGAAGTTCCTGTTGGTAAAGCTCTAATGCTTAAGGAAGGCCTGAAGAATGATCCTTGTACCCTCACCGCATCATTGTCATTAGAAGATACGTTTGGGGAAAGGGCAGCTCAGAACAGCTGTGCACACTTGAAGTTCAAAAAACAATGAAGAGTCTTGTGGCTCCTGAAGACTAACAAATTTATTCTGGCATTAGCTTTTGTGGACACTGACCACTAGATTTCACTCAGACTGCAATAAGGTCAGATTTTCCCTCCCCAAGACTTTTCTATCCATAGCTGTAGCCCAGCCCAGCACTTCCTGCTTACCTTTTCAGCCAGGGAGAAGTAAAGCAATTACAAATTGACTACTTTTTAACTGGGTTGTATTTTTCACAATTGCAGAAGTCCAATGGATGGGTCCCATTCACCTACATGCCAACATAGAGTTTACCATCTTAACATGGAACAGATGCAGGGCCTTTGGGCCAAACATGGAATTCATTCAATGGATGGGCTGGGCTTAAACTTCCTAAGAAAACGGAAATTGATATATTTCTACACAGGATATTTCCTTTCCAAACTAGCAGTCACTCATTTTGTATTTTTGCAACAGATTAAGATGTGACTACTGATGCTCCATGAAATATAAATTATGCTGAAATTCTACTTGCAAACCACAAAGCGATCTGCTCAGTAGGTAATTTTATGAAATGCTTACATACCCCTGTGGCAGAAGTGACATTTATAAGGAAAACTATACAAAGTTATGTCACACCCTCACCATGTAACAAATCTGTATTTTTTTAAAGGAAAAACTTTATATGTTTATTCTGAGAAGGGCAGGAACACATTTCTAAATACAATTCTTCTTTAGTGATCACTGGGAATACTTTTGGTTATATTTTCAAATGAAGATGAATTGCAATGAGGCAGTCTACACAATGTTCTCCCATTATGATGCCCCAGAATTGTTTTTGCTTTAAACAGGGCACTATTTTCATTAGTCCTGACAGCAATTTCTACCTCTAGGGGATACGATTAGGAATTAATTATATACAGTCATGCCTTGGATTGAGAGCATAATTCGTTCCGGAAACGTGCTTGTAATCCAAAACACTTTTATATCAAAACGAAATCCCCCCCAAAAAAATTTGTACAGAGATTTTTAATTTAAGCCGTACTACAGTACTTGTATTGCAAGACGTCGCTTGTATATCAAGTAAAAAATAAATAAATATTTAAAAATTTGCTTGTCTTGCAAAACGCTCTCAAACCAAGTTACTTGCAATCCAAGGTATTACTGTAGCTAGGTTTGAGATAAATGTGAAAAAGATATTTCAACGTTATTTCCTAGCATCTTCTAAAGTGATTTTCAGTTTTATCTATATATATAAAAGAAGAAGTCCTGACTGACTGACTGACTCATCAACGCCCAGCTCAAACCGTGTAATCTAGGAACGTGAAATTTTGAAGGAACATTGTTTTTATGATGGAGACACCCACTAAGGAAGGATTTTTGGAAATTCTGTCCCTAAGGGGGTGAAAACGGGGGGGGGAATCGCCCCACTCTCATATCTCCTATGGGCAAAACAACAGGGGAGCAGTTTTGCAAATCGGCCTCACCTCATAATTGCTGCAGGAGCCAATAGGAGCAGTTATGCAAATCGCCCATACGACACTTAGAATGTTCGTATGAATTCCTGCAGGGGCCAATAGCAGTGGGTATGCAAATCTCCCCTTGGCCATTTAGAATGTTCTCTAAGGGGGTGAAAAGGGAGGGAAACTTTTTACATGACTGCCTGACTGAATGACTGTTGTGTGGGGGGCATCGTCGCATAGGCTCCATCACGTTTTGACGGATCTACCCCAAACTTGGCACGGTCACTCTTCATCACCTGTAGACTCTCAGGATTAACCTGATTTTTCTTTAAGAACAGATATTTCTGTCAGAAAAGATTTCTGCTGCCAGAACCCAGCCTAAATGTTACACTTTCAGTCAGAGACACTGTATCTATTCCATACAGCTCTCGCAGGCCTTCAAGGAAGAAAAAAATAAAAAAATAAAAATAAACCCTTTTCATTTTTAAACCTGTTTTTTTTTAATTTTTCCTCTTCTCCATAAAAAAAAAATTCAAAATGCAAATTGAAAATTTAAATGTAAATGGTGTGATGATACCACACACAGTCGTACCAATTGTAAGCGATGGAGCGTGCCTATTCCGGGCACTATCTTTCGTTATGTATGGCAGTCAAAATCTAGGTAGGGAGGTACGTGAACAAATAGTTGATCATGTCGTTGAAAACTGGGATGAATTCTCTATAATGTCCCACGACAGTGATGGAAACAACTTCTGTGCTGTATTGTTTTATTGGAATTGTGATTTTAATTGTTTTATTGCTTTGTTCCGGGCCTAGAGAACCTCTCTTATTAGGCATTGGATGAATTGATTAAATAAATAATAAGTGGAATATTTATTATGGACAGGGGTTGCCTGTGTGTGTGTGTAGGCCAAACTGCTTTTCTGAAAAAGCTGCAATTGCCTGGTCTTCATTTTCAGAAATATGTGCTTGAGAATGAAAGGTTGACAGAGGTGGCAAAGAATAGCAGCAAGTAGGCTTTTAAAAAAGAAGAAAATAGAGCACAGTGGTGTTACTCCATTTATACTAGCTGCTCTGAAAATTATTAGATACTAGCTAAATGCCCATCATTATACTGACTGTGGTGGTATGTGGAGGGAGAGGTGTTATATTGTGAGAACTCTTTGGGGACATAAGCCCCTGTGGGAATCTCTAGTCGGTGCGGACAGGGCTACTCATTGTCAGGGACAGAGGACAAGTTTTATTCTCATGGCAACAGTATTCCAAACATAATGCTTTACATGCAGGCTTCCCCAACCTGTTGCCCTCCAGATGTTTTGGACTACAAATCCCAGTATTTCTGACCTTTGGCCATGCTAGCTGAGGCTGATGGGAGTTGAAGTCCAAAACATATGCAGGGCACCAGGTTCAGGAACACTGCTTTACATGTTTCCCTCAGATTAATGACCATTTGGACATAAAAAGTAACAATCAAAGTCATAATCGGTATGGGGCAGGGATGTGCGACGCTGGGAATTCTGTTCCTTTTAAGCCTGACAGGATTCTTCAGTGTTTCCATTCCAGTAAATGGCAGTGGACGGTAGCGGATTTTTTTTTCCAGGTTCCACCATTTGTGCAAAATTGCCAATTAAAAAAATATTTTAAAAAACCTACAACACCATTTGCACAAATTTCAAGCTCTGCACCCCAAAATGGCCCCCATTAAAAGAAAACAGAATCTGTGTATTGGCTCAATTCGCTACAGACTAAGCTGATGGCAGCAAGGGGAAACAGAACAAAATCCGCAGGGCTGAACCGAAAAAATCCACCGAGTTTTCATCCCCCAAACAGAATTCTCATGCATCCCTAGCTATAGGGCTAACCTGTCCAACCTCTGGTGACCCCCACTAGCCACTGAGAATGAAAGCTGCTCCGAAATGCATAGTCCCATTCTAGGTTTCATGTTTTGATCATTTTAGAGCAGTGTTCTCCAACCTTGGGTCCCCAAATGTTTTTGGCCTACCAGCTACGCTGGCTGGGGCATGCTGGGAGTTGTAGGCCAAAAACATCTGGGGACCCAAGGTTGGAGAATACTGTGTTAGAGTGTGACAGTGTGAGTGTTGGAGACCCATTCTTCCAAAGATGAGTGCCGGCAAGGAATTGAGTTGCAGGTAAACATGCAGGCCAGTATTCATTCTCTTTTGTGCTGACAAGGAAGGTGTTTGTCATGTTCCCCCTGCCCCATGTACCCCACTTTAATATCCTGGCCTTTATTTCCTGCTCTGGTTTTCAGGCATGGTTCTTGAGGTCAAACTAGATCACCAATTTGATGGCCGAGATTCATAATTTGAAAGGCAGTCCTATGCAGCTTGTTCAATCAGAGGCCTTCAACTTTCTTGCTAGGAGAAACAAAGGACAGTTGGTAGATTCCTCAAGATAGGAAAATAGCAGTGGTCTGCTCCTCTTTCAGCAGCTGCACTTCCAGCTCCAGGGCTCCCTTTTCCTTTAGTGCAGGGCTCTCCAACCTTGGGTCCCGATGTTGCTGGACTACAGCTCCCAGAATTCCTTGTCATTAGCTATGCTGGCTGGGTATTCTGGGAGCTGTAGGCCAGCAACATCTGGGGACCCGAGGTTGGAGAGCCCTGCTTTAGGTGGGTGACTTTGGGCTAGTCACTGACTCTCAGCCTAACCTACCTCACAGGGTTGTTGTGAGGATAAAAATGGAGAGGAGGATTATGTAAGCCGCCTTGGGTTCCTTGCAGGAAAAAAGGCAGGGTATAAATATAATAAATAAATAAATAAATGTCCTATGGGGTGGGAAGAGCTCTCTCATAGCCTCAGTGAGCTTCTGCATGGAGGTGCTTGCTTCAGTGAGAAACAGACTGCACCAAGGCCACAGCAGCAAACGTTTGCCGACCCCCATAGAATCAGACTGCTTTTTCTGCCACTGTAACCAGAAGTAAAAGTTGCCCAGGAACAAGGTAAAGATCCTCACTGTGAAGGAAATTGGGAGGAGATGGACAAAAGGGAGGGAAACAGAAGATTAGAAAGGTGAACGCAAGAAGAGAAAGGCTTGGGTTGCAAAAAGGAAGAAATATGGTTTAGGGATGCATGTGCTTTTGTTTCCACATAATTTTCTCCATGCCATGTGTGATGATAACGTGGCTGGTTATTTACTTTTATTTCTCTCACTACCACCTGGCTGTTAGTTCACTTTCTTCACTAACCCAGTGGCTGAGATATGGTAGCTCCAGGGTATTAGTTCACCCTATTTTAAACTAACACTGTTCCAACTCTGTCACAAGTCTTCACTCACTCCCAGACAAACCTGAGCGGACAATCTGTCTGTGGGAGATAAATTCTGTTAAAATACCATTATTGGTTATTGTGGTGTTTATGCTTAGCAGCTGTACCAAGTGACTAGGTGTGTGAGCTTCAGGATGGAAACAGTTGTCAGACAGTCTCTTCAGTAACCCAACAAATAGTTCTTTATTTTCTTAAGTAAAACATTTCTTCAAACAGGAACAACCTCTTTTCCATAAAGGCAATAGTTCATGTTGAATTAACTTTATGACTCTTATCTGACTGACTGACTAGAATCCCCCTAACTCACTTCTCTCTAACTCACTTCTCTCATCTCATCTCTCTAACGAAGTCTAACTCTAACACTAACTAACTCCTCTCACACACACAGGCACATACAGTAATACCTTGGATTGCAAGTAACTTGGTTTGAGAGCGTTTTGCAAGACAAGCAAATTTTTAAATATTTATTTTAAAAAATTGACTTGATGATATACAAGCAACGTCTTGCAATACAAGTACTGTAGTACGGCTTAAATTAAAAATCTCTGTACACATTTTTTGGGGGGGATTTCATTTTGATATAAGAGTGTTTTGGATTACAAGCACGTTTCTCTCAATCCAAGGCATGGCTGTAAATACAGAGCTCCCCCTCCCATCAGAACTTTCTACAGGCGAGCCCTGATAGGTTGCCGGGCGCGACCACTCTGCCTGGCAATGCTAGATGTTAACCCTTTCATCACACCATGGTCCCCCAGAAACTCTGCAGAGTGCCCTGGATTTATTTTGCTTTCAAGGAATTGTGGGTATAAATCGATGCACATCAGGAAGCACATCTGAATGTGGATGTCATCCATTGTTTTCAGTGGGATGCACATCTGACTTCACATTCTTAAACTCCCTTCCCCCATCAACTTGCACAAGAGTAGGCACATCCAGATACCTCCACCCCACCCCCAAGGTCAAGTAAACCAAATAAAATCAGATAGAAGGATCACTCCCCACATCAGCAAAGCTACAGAATGTTCACACTGAAAAACACAGTCTGTGTACACCAGGGGTGGGTGGCATGTGGTCCTCCAGATGTTTTGGCCTACAACTTCCATCAGCCCTAGCCACCCTAACCAATGGTGAGGAATCACGGGAGTTGTAGGCCAAAACATTCAGAGGGCCACAAGTTGTCCACCCATGGTGTACACAGTCTGTGTACACCGTGCTTTACCGAGTAGCCGGTAAAGCAAAAGAGAAGGGGGGTCCCTGCCTCAGGGGGCTTGCCATCCAAATTTTAACTGTGGGGGGAAGGCAGAGCCAAGCGTATCAAGAGACGAATGTGAGCAAAATACAGTTACCTGTACTTAGGCTTCATTTCAGTTGGGGATGATTTTAGAATCAAACCAAAGATTTCTAGGAAGCAGTTTCTGAGTTTGGGGATCCGAGGAAGGATTTTGAGGAAGAGAAAGTGGTGAGAGTGTTGGACTGGGACTCGGGAGATCCGGGTTCTAGTCCCCGCTCAGCCATGAAACTCACTGGATGACTTTGGACCAGTCATGGTCTCTCAGCCTAACCTACCTCACAGGGTTGTTGTGAGGATAAAATGGAAAGGAGGAGGAGGATTATGTAAGCCGCCTTGGGTTCCTTGCAGGAAAAAAGGTGGGGTATAAATATAATAAATATAATAAATAAATAAATAGCCTCACTGATCTGAATGGATAATTTACAATTACATAGGTTCCTATGCTCATTATTGTCAAAGTGATCTTTTCTCGGTTTTGCAAAGACTGCCTCTTTTACGTACTCCTGCAACTTAACAGTCAACCAGATTTTTATTTTCTTTCTCTACAGCTCTCTTGTGTAAAGGTAATACAATACACTTCCTATTATGAGGTGAAAGTGGGTGCGTGGCTACTTCACATTGCTTCAGGCAAACAATTGCCCTGTTCTAACCCTGGCCGCAACTGACATGGCAGGCAATTTATCACTATCATCTACCTTCACTCACTCCCTTAGCAGAATGACAGCCATCAAAAGCCTTCTGGCCTGTTACTGGGTGGCAAGGCAATCAGGATATCTAACAAGGTTTTAAAAAGGAAAATATATACTTTCTGAATCCCCAAGTAGGAATAGCCCTCCCTAACACAAGTCATTTTGTCTGTGCATGCAAGCATATTCCCACCAACCAAGGGATTTTACAAGAGGATCCACTGGGAGAGCTGTCTGATTTTTAATACCAGCAGCACCATAAATTGAACATACCTTTAATCAAGCCAGAATGCCATTAAATCTGCTTTATATTGTTGAAACAAATCTACTTACTAAAACCTAATATCTACATTCACCATTAATATACAATATCCATGTCCAGAAAAATGAGTATAAGGATTACACAGCTGGAGTGTAAACAAAAATCTGTTGGTATGTTTTCTGAAATCCCATTGGCAAAAGGAGAGAACAGAAGGCCAAGGCTAATCCATTCTGAAAAGGCTAGCCCAGTGTTCTCCAAACTGGGTCCCCAGATGTTTTTGGCCTACAACTCCCAGCATGTCCCAGCCAGCTGGCTGGGGCATGCTGGGAGTTGTAGGCCAAAAACATCTGGGGACCCAAGGTTGGAGAACACTGGGCTAGACATTTCCTGCCTGGGCTAGATGACTCCCCATTTGACCCAGCGAGAATAGGGGTTCTTTCTGAACTGAATGACAGATGACAGCCATGGTATCTCCCACAGGCATGAAGGAGGGAGGAGTAGAGACAGACAAGTTGTTCCACGCTCGCCTCAGATTAGTTTTAAATATGATATGAGAGAGAGAGAGAAAGAGAGAGAATTGGGATTGGGTTAGGGTAAATGTGGGTGAGGGATACAACACAATATTCTCCATCCACCCGTACAAAGCTCAAAAGGCAATGGAAACAGCAGTGGCACTGCACAAGGACAGGATTTCACAGAGGTTTTCCCATTCCTTTTCCTTCCCTCCCTCACCACCCCAATATTCCAGGGCAACACAGCATCAGGTTGCAAAAAGTCTAGCCACCATGAAAACTTTCAACTATATGAACTAAGAACTAGTACCCGAGTTTTCTGTTTTCCTCCTCCCTCTCAATCCCCTTTCCTTCTCTGCCATGTCTTTTATATTGTAACCCTGAGGGTAGGGACTAATTCCTGATTACTGTTGTCCTGGGAGCCTTTTTCCACTGAAGAGCAGAGTGAAAATGCTCTAAATAAATAAATAAATAAAAGCCATGGGGATTCTGGGAGATGTAGGCAGTGGTTGGTTCCTTCCTTCTGATTGCCCAACTCCTTGGCTAGCAAGACTCTGTCCAGAGAGTTCTCCCTGCTAATTTGACAGGGCAGTAGTTCTCTCCCTCTCACCACTAGCTGGCCTGATAGCTCCGTGAATAAGGAGGTAGTTCTTGACTCTCGGGGGGCCCTCAGTTCAAGCCCCAGAGAAGCTGGCAGGAAGTAGGGCACACAAGGGTGCAATGGAGGAAACCGGGGAGGAATAGAGGAAGAAAGACATGGAATGCCTCACCCAGAGAGGCCCAACTTGCAACATCCTTGATAAATTTTAGAACACTGGTTATTCCCATTGGCATTTAGCAATGGTTAATTGCTGCCAGTTCTCATTTGTTGGTGGTTATTCTGCCTTTTTAGTTTTTGTTCTTCAAATGATTGCTTTTACATCACTTTTTTAATATCCTTTTTTTAGGAGCAGTTTGTGTTAATGTATTTTATTATAAATTACCATGCACTTTTTAAATTTATTCATGCCCTGAGATCACTGCAACGTGGCACGTGATCTCAACATGACTTATGCAGTGATCTCAAAGCAAAGGAAAGTTATCACAGGCACAGGCATTTCATTAAAGAATCCACAATGCCAGCAGCACACTAATCCAAGAGTATTCATCCAAGGTCTATGCGCTGATCAAAATTTTTAAAGACAAAAAATGTGGCCAGGTACACAAATCACAACTTTTAAAAAGCATAAAAATATATGTTGCAGAATTCTAGCCCATCAGGTTAAAACTGATTTCCAATTATTTATCCAAAGGCACCTTGAGAGTTGATGAAGCATTAAGGCTAAGAGGATGAACTGAATTCAATGCCACTTGTTCATATTTAATCTCAGCCACAAACTCACTTGTGGTCTGAAGCAAACTCTTAGCCTTCAACCCCACTCTCCCATCTGCAATATGGGGAGAATAATAATGTTCACCAGTCTTACAGGGATGTGGTAAGGATTACAATATAATGCACGTAAAGCACTTTGAACATGCCAAAGTTCTATACAAACCATTCCCTCTTTTTCTGGTTCAGAGGTGAGTGTAGATCCTTATGTAACCAAAATGGCACCATGCATGCGCAAGAAGGAAGTATCTGCGGGCTTAGGGGAACCCCAAGGACTGCAGAATTAAAAAAAAACTTGGGGGGGGGATCGTAAGGAAGAGAAAAACCTTAAAAACATCACAATGTGAACTGCGAGCCAAACTGCACGTTATGGCTAATCATGCAGCATGTAGCTGAGGGCTTGTCAGCTGGCTGGGGCATGCTGGGAGTTGTAGGCCAAAAACATCTGGGGACCCAAGGTTGGAGAACACTGCTCCAGTGTAAGCATGTGCAGCCCCGATTCAGATTAGGACCACTGCACTCCAGGAGGAAATGGTTAAACCTCCCCCCCCCCAGCCACAAAACTGCTTTCCCCCCAGAACAAGGAGAACTCCACACTGCACATTTTGTTGTGAGTCTCGCTTCTCTCAAGTATATTACCTTAACCAATGAAATTCACTGAATCATGACATTTCTGTTAAAAGAGATTTTCCAAAACAAATGGATTTGCCAATGAACAAAGAAAAAAATTAAAAATTTAAATGTGATCACAGCTTTGGAACTCATCCTATACTTTAATTAAATGCGCGCGCACACAACACACCTGCTGACAACCTGCAGTTAAAAACTGAATTTAAAATGTATGTGTATTCATACTATGAATAGCTTTAAGAAACAGTTTGAGACACCAATGGAACTGTGGAAGTTTAAAATTCACCCCAAAATAATTTCCTAACCCTGGTAAGGAAGATATGAGACAGCCTCTATTCATTTAATTAGTAAACATATTTATAGGCCGCCCTTCAGTACAAAACTGATAGGGCAATTCAAAATTAAAAAGAAAATACAATAAAAATCCAGAACAAAACAATACAAAACCATAAAAGCAGCAGCCATAAAATCAGTACCATTAAACACACACACACACACACACACACACACACAGCAGAGCCATCAAACCACAAACTAAAATCAGTTACAAGACATGGTGGAATGCTTGGGCAAATAAGAGTTTTACTTTTTACCTGGTGCTAAAATGACCTCAGGGGTAATGCCAGGTAAGCTTCTCTGAGAAGTCCATTCCATTTGCAAAGCATCTCAAGTCACAAAAGCCCCTCTCCCAAGTCCCTGCCTGCTTGGATTTCAGGTAGCAGAGAGAAACCCAGAAGAGGACCTCTGCTGAACAACAAAGGCTTTGACCTGTAGAAGGCAGTCTTGCAAATAATCAGGCGCCAGGCCATCGGGGCTTGATAGGTAACAATCAGGGATTTGCCTCTTGCCCACCCACCTGACAATCAATAACCTGCCCACCCATTCTTCCAGCATCACCAGATCACCAGAGCCAGTGTGGCGTAGTGGTGAGAGTGTTGGACTGGGACTCGGGAAATCCGGGTTCTAGTCCCCGCTCGGCCACGAAACTCACTGGGTGACTTCGGGCTAGTCACTGACTATCAGCCTAACCTACCTCACAGGGTTGTTGTGAGGATAAAATAGAGAGGAGGAGGAGGATTATGTAAGCCGCCTTGGGTTCCTTGCAGGAAAAAAGGCGGGGTATGAATATAATAAATAAATAAATAAATCTGTGGAAAGGGCTTATACATGCTGACGCAACACCTGTTTTGTCAGGCCAGACGCAGAGCCATGCCCATTTGGCCCGATTGGGGGGCTGCACATTTTGAGTGAGAGCACTTCTCTGTAGAAATCTATCTGGGGTTGGTTGGGAAGCGGGGAGGCAGTTATTTGACAGAACTCATCATCTCTACCTTACAAATATGCACAATTTTTAACAGCTGCTGGAGACTGCCAGTTTTGCACAGCAACAAAAGTTCAATCTTATACTGTATTTCACTTTGAAAATTATTCTCCAGGGGCCACATGGCAACAACTGTCTGTACCAAACCTCTGCATTTATTTTGTTATTAACGTACAAGTATTCTGATTTGTACCTTACAGCCCAATTGCTCGAGGCTAATTAGGAATGTCAAGCCTTAATGTATCAGCTAACTTAATATTCACTGCGCTTTCGCAGGGCCAAATATTTTGTTTAAATCTGAAAAATATGCAGATGCTTGCACAGAAATGGGCACACAGGGACTGTGAGGGAGACGAGGACTCAAAGGTCAGGTGAATACATTTTGTTCCTAGACCTGAAGAGTATCATTTTCAGAGACAAGGAGTCTGGAACTCAAATTTGTAATAATACATGGGATTCTCAATGCTTATTTGGCAGAGCATCAAATTAACATGCGCATGGCTTAGTAGACAGACCAGACTGCCATTCCACCAGGAAAGTCCAATGGCAGGGGTTGTACCCTCAGGCCCAGGGGCCAAATCCAGCCCTCCTGAGGTCTCGATCTGGCATTCCAAGGGTTCTTCAGATGACCAAGCTCCTTTCCTCCAACCACTGAACAGTTGCTACTTTCCTGGCTTTTGTTCAGTTTTTCCCCCCATTCTAAAAGGTTGAAAAGTCTCTCCTAAAGCTTAGTTACTGCCAGCAAGGGTTTTAAGCTACAGTAAAAAAAAAAATGCCTACAACTCCCCCAACCAGCATGGGGAGTTTTTTCCTGTCTAAACATGCACAGGATTGCGCCTTTAAAACACATTTTTTGTGGGGAGTAGTAGAGCAGGCAGGGACCCCTCGGTACTTAAAAGTGGAGGCTGTGAGGGGCCTTGGAGAGGGGAGCGGCTAGCTATTGGTCCTGAGCCTAGAGATCTTGCCCGAAAAGGCTGGATAGGAGGAGGGAAGCTCCTCTATCACAGTCTGATAAGGAACCTGCTCTGGAGCGAGGGAGTTATTTATATTAGGCTATTTGCCTATTACAGATCCCTTCACTGCAATGAGTTTAAGACAGTTGTTGCTCTTTTAACCCAGATAAACTTGTGTCTTGTCTCTTTAGTCTCTGGGTATGGGTGCAATGGTCCTCTTTGTACGGTAACATGCATTATTTCACTCACTTCGAAATGAGGTAAGCATGGTCTCAAATCAGGAATAGCTCAAATTTTCTCTAACTTCAAAAGCAGCAAGCCTCCATATCTCCTCCCCCACCGCCTGCCCCTGGCAAATCACGGCAAAAAACTAAGAACGCATTTTAATGGTGGCTGTTAAATAGTGGTTGACCATTTTCAGCATTTCGCATCTCGCAACCAGTCCTCCTACAATTAAATCATTTAAAACCATTAAGCCTGCCCCTGAGAAGATTAGGGCCAGGCAAAATCCTGCTCCCAGCCCCAGCCAACCTTTCTTTCCATCATAAATTTGGGGACATTCTTTGGGTGTAATTCTCCAGACATTTGGCGGCCGTGGGAGGGGGGATATAATACTTACAGATTGCTGGGGCTGCCATCTCTGTACATTGCTGTAGGAACGAGCATTTTCCAGGGATATTTTTGAACCCGTTTTCAAGGCGCACAGGAGCTGTGTTGCTGGCGAGAACCATGTTGCTGGCGGGTGCTCAGCCAAGTTGCAACAACACCTTTAAAAACTAGAAAATGGGGGGGGGGCGGAATTAAAGAGCCCTGGGGCCACCTTGTTATTTAAAGTACCATTGCCACCCCCACACAAGCCTCCCCCCTGAAGGTCCCTCCCCTCCTCCTGATCTTTGGGAGGGATTTCAGCATCCCCAATGAAGCCGCCCCCCAAAAATGTGAAGATATTGGGGCAGGGGGAACCTTCAGATCAGCCCTGAAGATAAAAAGAAGCATTGGTACTAATTGTTGCCTTTCTCTCCTGCCTGCTCAAACTCAGCTTACAGCAGTGTTCTCCAACCTTGGGTCCCCAGATGTTTTTGGCCTACAACTCCCAGCATGTAGGCCAAAAACATGCTGGTCAATGTAGGTCATTGTATCATCAAATGTACAGAAATAGATAAGGAACAATGTCTCTTCCTTTTGCACTCATACTCTCTTTTAGGCCTACATGCTGGGAGTTGTAGGCCAAAAACATCTGGGGATCCAAGGTTGGAGAACACTGGTTTACAGTCATCCAGGCTAGGGCAGTTTCATTTACCATTGGATCAAAAGAAATGAGCTCTGTTGCTGGTCTCAGGGAAATGGTGTGAGAGGGGCAGCTCTGCTACATGGGGAGGCCCTTCTTTTATTTTATTTTATTTGCATTACTTCTATGCCACCCTCTAACAAAAAGTTCGCTGGATGACTCTGAGGATAAAACTGAAGCAAAAATACAAGAATGCACTAAGAATATAATATAATAAAATGTAGCATTAAAACACCATCAGATAAGATCAAAACAGTTCCAACATAACAAGGAACGGAGAGTAAAAAAAATAAATCAGAACAAAACATTAAAAGTGAGAGCATGATTCAAACTGCCTGGCAAAATAAGACTTTTGCCCCCAAGTTCTACCCTGATGATGCTACTGCCAGGGGGTACTGAGCCTTGCCTCCAAAACATTGTAAACATTGAAAAGAAAGTGTTGTCTAGAGAACTTATAGAAGGGAATGTTTCTTCTAGAGGGTTAACTAAGGAGATATATAAAATGATGCAGAGGATTGAAGCGAAAAAAGACAACCTTAAGATGATGTGGGAAATGGAATTTGAGGAGGAGATATCAAATGCGGGGTGGAGAAATATTTGGGGCAGACGTATATTAAGAAATATGTCAGTAAGGATAAAAGAGAATTTTTTAAAAACTGTTTGGAGATGGTATTTGACTCCAGTAAGATTAAATAAAATAGATAGTAATTGTGCTCCATTGTGTTGGAGAGGATGTCAGGAACTTGGTACTTATGCTCATATGTGGTGGAGCTGTAAAAGCGTATTGGATTTCTGGAATAAATTTTTGGAGAAATTTCACTAATTATTGGTATTAATGTGGAGGTCTGTCCAAAATTAGCATTGTTATCAATAACGGAGAAACTTTTGTGCTCACAAGAGAAAAAGGAACTAATTGTAAGTTTATTAGCGGCAGGGAGATTATTGATTGCAAGGAATTGGAAAGTTCAACATCAGTATTTAATAATAGACTGGTATAAAGAGGTTTGGGATATTGCTTTAAATGATAAACTAACATGTAGTATTAAATGTAAAAGGGGACAATTAAAGAAAAATAATTTTAAGGAAATATGGGGGTCATTTTTAGATTATGTTTTAGTAAAGGGGAAAGGGAGTAAGCCATGTCATGATATGATGTATTTTTGGAATATAGATTAATAATGGATTATGTGGATAGAATTGGTTTTGGCCCCGGGGTGACGGGTGCACTTGTAGTGTATGATTTGTAGGTTTACGTTTTTTTTTGTGTATGTGTGTTCTTTAAAAATATAAATAAAAAAGTAAAAAAAAAAAACATTGTAAACAAAGGCAGCTGTATAAAGTTACATTCACATACCCATCCCGGAGTTACATATATAATAAGTCATTTTTTAAAACTGCAATGTCCCAGATCCTTCAGTGGGGATGCATTGTGTACATACAAAATGTCGCTGTATTAGTACAGTGCGTGTGCAGGTATACACATGTCATGTGTCTGTGCGCCAGCATACCTAACCCTTCTTGAGCATCATGGAATGGTGCCCGAAACCGAAAGCCCCAACTACTGAGGGTAGACTTTACGGTGAATCAGGCAGATTGGAAAGCTCTTGTGTTCATGTGGTAGATCATATACAACCTTTTGGATCCCAGCCCAAGAAACCCTGTCCTTATATGGAGACATCAGCTTGTCTGCCAATATTACACTATGGCCAATTTTGCAGCAGTTAATAGATTTGTCACAATTTCTATTACATTCTCAACAATATACTGCAAATAATGCAACAATGGACCAGCAGGAATATAGGTACACCGTTATAAATTGCTTATAGTTTGACAATTCCAGTCTCTGAATTGTTTTAATTTGTTGACATTTCCCAAAAATATGTATGGCATCATCAGAAGGCTCCCCACATGGCAACAGTGAGAATGCTTTAATCTAGGTGGCATCAAATAGCACTGACACTGCACTTTCAGAACTGTTTTTCTTTTAATTTTAACTCAGACTAATTTATGTAGGTCATTGTATCATCAAATGTACAGAAATAGATCAGGAACAATGTCTCTTCCTTTTGCACTCATACTCTCTTTTAGGATGAAGTCAGACATAACATTTAAAGAGAAGTTATAGAGGGTTCATCATCCACGGCAGAAGCATGTCCATTTTGCAACCTGCATGACAGACAGACAGACATGCTATCAATCTGAATACTGGATCAACCTTCAGTCTTTTCCCTCCCCCATGCTTTAGGCTGGCTGCCCACCTTTTTATTTTTTTTTCTACACGCACATTAGTCTCTCCTTCTCTAAAAAAAGAAATAATTACAAAGCCACTTTAGGACTGCATGGAGGTATCTTGGGTAATGTCACAGGTGCTAGTCAATTCATCATCCACAAAACAGTGCAGGTGCTTCTGAATCAGTCTCACATTACATTACACCAGTCTTCACCCTTATGCTGCAATGTTATGTAGAAACTTCATCAAGATCAGTGCAAGTACAACTATCTACCAAACTTGGTACTCTGACCCAACCTTAGAAAATGGTCACTAGATGCATACAAAAATCTTAACAGTGCTTCACAACAGGGTTGCAATGATGGTTAAATTATCAATAAAAATCATTGATTTAAATTAAAAAATCGATTTTTTTCTATTTTTTGCAAAAAAAATCATGATATTTTTTTTGCAACCCTGCTTCAGAAACAACCATTTCACATCAGCTGCTTACAGGGCAACAGGAGCAAAAGCACCAATTCCACAAGATGTTCACTGGACTGATGTTTAGAAGCCTACATCAAAAACTGGCCCATCATCATGCAAATCTGTGAGGAAAATCGAGAGATCGATGCAGACATCAAAAACAAGGTCTCTAACTTGGGAATCAAAAGAAATGCTAAAGATCTCCTTAAAAGCTCAAACCTATTGCTGTGGCACTGGACAAATTACAGAGAGATTCGTGTAGTATTGGTAGGGCAGTCGACGTTTTGAAGCAACTTTAGGAAAATCTGACAGCTTGCGGAGTATTGACTGCAAATGATCAAAGCAATCTACAAACCTGTTTCAAGCAAGCACTAACACCAGCTCACTATCTGTCTAACATTATGACTCCATCTGTCATGGGCAAAAACTTAACAGAAGAGGAGTATGACTCAGGGATGGATTGGGCCAATGAAAACCATCCAAATGTAGTTCCAGTCCTAATAAAGTACAAAGCTAACGCCAAGCCATTTTCTCAGTATATGTTCAGCAAAAACGTCATCAATTCAGTCCAGCCTCAGGAATGGTGGACTTCACAGCAGGACAAACTGCATCAGGAGGTGATCGATGCAGCAGAACAGTTGCACACTGCAACTGCCTCCACAGCAGATGTGGAAAGAATGTTTTCATCATTTGGATTGGTACAATCAAAACTGCGAAATCATTTAGACTTAGACAAAGTTGCCAAATTAGTGTTTTTGTTTAAAGCCATGAATCAAAATCAAAAAGGAAAGTGAAGGAAAAATTAAGTGAAGGTGATTAATGTAAGTTAAGTAACATGTAGTATATGACAAATAATTACTGTTGAGGTTGCTTTAAATATGCAAAAATGCAACAATACTCTATTAAGCAAAACCTGTTCTGATTAATGTTTTCTGTATAATTTGGTGTTCTTAACTATTAAGTGTAGGCTATTTGTACATGTGGTTGCCTGAAACTTTCAAATTAATTTTACTAATTTGGGAGGGGGGCGGAATTGATTAAATTTAAAAAAATCATTGATTTAAATTTTTAAAATCGATTTTTTTGTTATTTTTTTTGCAAAAAAAACATGATTTTTTTGCAACCCTGCTTCACAAACAAGACAGGAGGGAACAAGCCAGATATATGAGAGGGTTGTCAAAAGACAACAGAAGCTGTTTCCACTCCACCGTTCCAAATAAGAGCTATTTTTGCAAATGATCATGAATTGTAAGAGACATCTTGTCAACACAATGACAAGGAAAAATGTGTCTGGGCAAAAGGAGAGTGTTGAGCTGTCACCAGACACACTTATCAATCTGCTGCCAGAGAAAAATCTGGCATTAGGACACAAGAATCATCCCCTCCTCCCCTGCAAAAAAAAAAAGCATCGCACTTGTTACCACCAGGTACCATTATGGGAGTTCACAGCCAATTCCCTACAACACACGAGCAATCATCTCTGTTCTCCTCTTCTGGCAACTCTTACGTGGGTTGCTGTACCAAGCTAGCCTAGTACAATAAAGGTTGCTTCCTAATACAACAAAGGTTGTCAGTAGTCATAGCAAGTCAATCTCTGAAACATAAGGACAAGACAGTAGTATTATTGTTCAGTAGAAATGCTGACCCGGGATTGGAAGTACAGCCTGTTCTGGGTGGGGTTGCAATAAAACATTGTAAGCACTAAACCAGTTCTTAATGCCTGGGAGTATAAAAGGGTCTTGAGGTGATAGGCAAGTCTCCTACGGGTAACCTGGCCCCAAGTCACTTAGGGCTTTAAAGCACTTACAACACTTTAAATTAGGCCCCCAAACAGATGGGCAGCTAATGCAGAAGGCAAAGTACTGGCATAATATGATTGTATCAGCGAGTCCCATTTACAGTCTAGCAGCCCTGTTTTGGACTAACTTAAGTTTCTGGACAATTTTCAAAGGCAGCCCCACATACGAAGCAGTGCAATAATTCAAATGGGAGGTTATCGGAGTGTGAATAACTATCACAAGGCTAATTCTGTCCAGGGAGGGTTGAAGCTGGTTCATCAGCCTAATCTGGAAGAAACTCTGAGCCACCTGTGTCTCTAGTGACAATGATGGATTCAAGAACACACACATACCCCGAATGCAAACCTAATCCTTCATAGAATCATAGAATCATAGAAAAGTAGAGTTGGAAGGGGCCTACAAGGCCATCGAGTCCAACCCCCTGCTCAATGCAGGAATCCAGGTCAAAGCATCCCTGACATATGACTGTCCAGCCGCACCTTGAATGCCTCCAGAGTGGGAGAGCTCACCACCTCCCTAGGTAGTAGGTTCCATTGTCTTATTGCTCTGACCGTCAGGAAATTTTTCCTGATGTTTAGGTGGAATCTGGGTTCCTGTAATTTGAGCCCATTATTCCGTGTCCTGCAAACTGGGATGATCGAGAAGAGATCCTGGCCCTCCTCTGTGTGACAACCCTTTAAGTACTGGAAGAGTGCGATCATATCTCCCCTCAGTCTCCTCTTCTGAAGGCTAAACATGCCCAGTTCTTTCAGTCTCTCCTCATAGGGCCTTGTTTCCAGTCCCTTTATCATCCTTGTTGCCCTCCTCTGAACCCTCTCCAGTTTGTCTACATCCTTCTGAAAGTGTGGTGCCCAGAATTGGACGCAATACTCAAGATGAGGCCTAACCAGTGTCGAGTAAAGGGGAATTATCACTTCACATGATTTGGAAGCTATACTTCCATTAATGCAGCCCAAAATAGCATTTGCCTTCTTTGCAGCCACATCGCATTGCTGGCTCATATTCAGTTTGTGATCTACAACAATTCCAAGATCCTTCTCACTTGTGGTATTGTTGAGCCAAGTGTCCCCCATTCTGTAACTCTGCATTTGGTTTCCTTTCCCTAGGTGCAGCACTTGGCATTTATCCCTATTAAATTTCATTCTGTTGTTTTCGGCTCAGCGCTCCAGCCTATCGAGATCTCCTTGAATTTTGTTTCTTTCTTCCAGAGTATTAGCAGTTCCACCCAACTTTGTGTCATCTGCAAATTTGATAAACATTCCCTGCACCTCCTCATCCAAGTCATTAATAAAAATGTTGAAGAGCACATTGCACTCAGAGGGAGTGCAACCCACCCAGAACAGTGTGAACACCACTGGACAAATGAACTGCCCACAATAGTATCTCCATCCTGTCTGGACTGAGTCTCCTCCAATCCTTTACTCTGCCCAAGCACTGATTTAGAATATTCACTGCCTCACCTGCATTAGATGAGGACAGACAGAGCTGAGTTTCATCCACATATCGGTGACATCACAGCTCCACATAACCTCCTCCAGTCATTTCATGTAGATGCTGAAAAGTGTGGGGGATAAAATACCCCTAAGGAACTCCACAGAAGAACTGCTGCAGGGCGCTGAGCAATATTCTCCCAGCACTGTGTAAACCTCCTTGGGGGAGCCCTTGTTAGCACTGAAAGGCAGTACTGTATAAAATGTTCTTATTAATATAGATAAAATAAGGCAACAGATTGTCCTCCTGCTGCCTAGCAGTGCTACAAATCCTTACCGCCCACGCCAGTTGCAGCAGCCATCTTTGATTCCAGCCTTCCTCAACCTGGTGCCTTCCAGATGTGTTTGACTACAACTCCCATAATTCCCAGCCAGAATGGCCAATGGCCATGTGTTGTAGCCCGAAACTGCTGGAAGGCACCATGTTGGGGAGGGTTGTTCTAGTTCATGCTGACTAGCAGGTTTAGCACCGGTGGAAAGGTATCACCATGGGGGGAGTATGCAAGTAGGGATCATCCCTGCCTGAACATGTGGTTTATGAGTGATCAATACTGCACAGAGAGATAGAAAAATATTAAGTGATTCTGTCTGAACTTTCGATAAAAACTGAAAGCTACCAAGGAGGAGACCAACCTGGCCCCAATACATCAGCCGGACAGGGAGCAGCTGCAGGGAGCTCACGTCACCCCTTCCTGCTGGAAGGAACACACAGCTCCAACTGACAGTTCCCTGGGGCGGCAGACTCTGGCCTCATCCGTTGGCCAGAAAACCAAGGGCCACTGGGAGGCTACACCCACTGCCTCCCAGGAGTAACATCACAGCAAGGGGGAGACCAACCTGGCCCCATACATAAGCCAAGGAAGGAACAGCTGCAGGGAGCTTGTTTTGCCCTTCCCTGCCAGAAAAAAGAAAGAAAGAAAGACCTATAAGAGCCTTTTTAACTAAAAACTGGTGCCTGAGTTTTGCATTCTTCCTCCTCCCTCCCAATCCCTTTTCCTTTTGTGTCATGTCTTTTAGATTGTAAGCCTGAGGGCAGGGACTGTCTTATTATTAATCTTTGTAAGCCACTCTGGGAGCCTTTTCTGGCTGAAGAGCGGGGTATAAATGCAATCAATCAATCAATTAGCCATGATTTTCTATGGTCTCACAAGTGGTGTTGCTCTATTCTTTCCCATCTCTATGTGAAATCCCCTACATACTTTGCATTGTAAGTAGAGTAGGAAAACAATTCAATTTTAGACCAGGGCTGTCAGTACACCTGTCAATAAAGACTGTGATGGTGTGTGACCCTAGTCTTTATCTATTTCTGCTAAATTGTGATTCAGAGAGCTGACCACCGTAAAATTGTACTGTTAAGTGTCTGAAGCTGATAATAAAGTATTATGCAAAAAGCTGCTATCACCCAGTTAGTTCCCCATCATAAAAGGCTGTACAGAGAGAAGGCAGCATGCAACATAGTCAAAACAACTGAATGAGACTGGAGCGGTTACACCTAGTTCATTCAGCCTTACAAAAAAGTCCACAAATCTCTACTAGACCATGAAAATATGTGGTAGCCAGCCAGCCAACTTGCCCATAACTCATTTATGGCACATGTATGGGCCAAAAAAAGGGGGGAGGGAGAGAACATAAAATAAGCATCTATCTTCCAATTGCACAAGTTTCCCTACCTTCTCACTTGGAGGCAATTGTTACTTGCCACAGGCAACGAGGAGCATGGCATTCAAAAACCTGAACTAATTGTTTCAAAGTAATAACATGATATTGCAAAGTTTAGAACTAGTTGCTTCAGAAAAATATATTGAAATTTAAGGAGTCCCTCCAGTCACTGATACATTGTATAAATATAGATAAATATGTATGCACATGGAGCATGTCTTCTTTGGAGAGCCAGAGCTGTGTAGTTTCTCTGGTCAGGTGACAAAAAGCTCTTCTATGCATCAGATGTAATTACCACTGAGCAAACAAATGCAGAAGTAGGAAGAGCTGGGGAGCAGCTCCTCCATCTGGAGGCAAGAAACAACAGAGGATTTCGCACTGCCTCTTTGAAAAGAGACATCTTTTTTTTTACACCAGCTAAACCTTTTCACAGCACTTCTTCATATCAAGAAAAATACATTCTGTTTGCAGCAAAATTTCCATAACTTTAAAGAAGTGGTAAATGTAACATTGGTAGCTCCTAATCCTTTCATTTTCTAAGTAGAGCCAAAGTGAGTTCATTTTTAAATTTTATTTTGCTGGATGTTTGTTCAAGAGAATCCAGCTGGTGTAAAGAGCATGTAGAAGCTTTGCTTTTACACACACACACAAAATGTCCCGTGTTGGCCCATTAGGAAAAAAATCCAAAATCTACAAAATGGTAATATCTTTGTTAGGATCAACAAATATGCCACAAATAGTGAGCAAGCTTTTGATTTCTCTGGAAATCTTACTCAGACTGGACGTTAAGCAAAATGGGGGAGTGGGGAGAGAAAAGAAAAGAAAAAGTGGAGTTTGCAGGTGTATGCCCAAAGGTCTACAGATTGTACACCTTAAATGGATAGCGGGAGCTCTGCAGAAGTAAAGAGAAACAAAGTAGTCTTTATATTAGCAAAACTGGAGATTAATTTTTGTGAAGGACCGCTGCCAGTCCTTTTCCATGAATTTGGGAGCTAAGCGGTTAATTTGACAGCTCAGAACTCCCTTTCGCGCTCCTTAGGTTAAATCAGGTCAAACGCACTGGATCAAGCACCAAGTCAAAATGGAGCTACTCTCAGTGAGAGTGAAATTGACTTTATTTACAAAGATTAAATGGAGTGAATCTGGTCAGGGAGATAAGGGAAGTTACAGTCAATAAATCAAGCCAAGGAATGCAATACACAATAAAGGAAATGGGGCTTGCAATGCACAGATAGAATCTATCAAACAAAGAAGAACCTACGTTAGTCTCATCTAACACTGAAGAATCTACCCCAACCTAACACTAGTAACTCAGACAGACTTATGACAAAGTACCCAGGCGGTCTGCTGACTGCTTGGGAGTTGAGTTCCCGGGTTGGCCTAAGCTGACGACCCGCTCCATGCTGCCTCGCACCTTGTTCCCAACAACTTCAATGGAGCCTGGGCTGCTGTTTTTCACTCTCTCTCGCCCCCTCTCACCCCTACCCCTCCCTTTGTTGGCAAGACAAACCGGTCCGACCCAGCAGGGGTGTGTGTGCTGAGGTTCTTTGGCACCACTTTGCTCATGGCTCCTCACGGGTGCTTGGAGGTTGACTGAGGGTACTTGGCAGCTCTTTGAGACTGCTTGGGGGGAAGACCATTGAGGCCAATGCAAATGTGTGTCTGGGACTTGACAACCTACTGAGGGTGCTAGATCCAAATGCATACCTGGGACTGAGCTCCTCTGCCTTGGGCAGAGATTATGCAGGTGACTGGGGGGGGGGCGAAGTGTGTGTCCTGTCAGGCTTTCTCTCCACAATTTTATTCTAACATTTCTGTTGAATGAGCAAGATGCCTTTAAGATAACTCAAACTGCACATTTTGCTCGCCTCACTACTGAACTTACAAGAAGTTTGTTCTGCAGAACCTGGCCTATTTTAAAAGGAAGAGCTTGTTTTTATTTGAATTAGAATCCAATTTTATTTTTCAATTCAGTTCAAAACAGACATGCTCTTTACACCAACTGGATACTCTTGTATAAATGCCCACCAAAATAAAATTTAAAAATGAACTAATTTTGGCCCTATTTTGAAAATGAAATGATTAGGAGCTACCAATGTTATATTTACCACTTTGTTAAAGTTATGTAAATTTTGCTGCCCTTCCTGCTTCAATGCAGCATTAAATGTCATGGTTGTGCCTTAAACAAATTTAACAAATTATACGTACTAATTTATTGAAACCTGTGTAACACCTAGGAAAGCCTAATCAAATTAAGTTCACCACCTCTTCCTACACCATCCTAAGACTGTGACCAATGGAGGCTTTATTGTTTCAACACCATCAGCTTCCACACATGTACACCTTCAGCAGGACAAAGAGTTCTCGAGAACTTGAAAGCTTGTTCACTATTTTGTGACATTTGGGGTGAACCTAATAAAGGTTTTGCCCTACTGTGGAGTGTGTAATTTATTTTTATAATTCTCTGAGGGATTAAAAATATTAAAAGCTATAACATTTGATGAAGCTGCTCAGCTTTATGTCAGAACAGCCAAGGCAGAAGAAGCTGACTTCATCAGCATTTAAGAGTTACAGGGGCTGAAACGTTCCCTCACTGAACATCAGTTCCAGTTCTTTGAGCCAATTGCCACAGATTCCACAGGCTTGCCCACACTACAATTTTCACACTTAGCAACTGTAAAATTGTTAAGCAATATATTTCCGCCCGGTTGCTCCGTTATTAGTGCTTAGTTTGGCATGCCACCTTAGTTACGGGCTTTAAATGCCCCCTTCAGCACTTCCCAGGGTAACCTTGGCCATGAAATCGGAAAATCAGATCATTTTCTGGTCTGCTTTCTTCTTTTGCTGAGGATGAGATTAGATTTTGCCATGCCTGACTGACAACCCTCATTTGGAATTCAAGAAGAGGCCGAAGCCCTGACCTCCTTAAGGAGGAGGAGTAGAATTTCTACAGCAGAAGATGAGGAAGGCAGATTCCAACACATCACATGAAAGGTAATTAGTGATAAATTTACAATACAATTTGTAAATTTACAATTTACAAGAAAAGAAAGAAGGAATGAATGAACGAACGAAAGTCCACAGAAATATTTAGAGAATCTAGGTATTATTCGATGGATCTCTTGGAAACTGTTCTAAAAGCGGAGCATTTTTTAAATCATCACGATCTGTCATAATTTCTAGGGATTTGCCATGGAAAGCTTTTAACTGATCTCAGAACTAGTGAAGCAGTATTTTCACTTTCGTTTATTTCAGTATTCTTAGGGTCAGACAGGGCATAATTTCCTTCAAGACCACCATGGCTCAATCTGATTCTTAGCCTGCTAATACCCATTCCAAGAGAGCTCTGTAGCAGAGGGGCTAACACCACAAATTGGATTTCTCTCTTCAAATCTCACCTCAGTCCCAAACTCACTAGGCTGCCTTACAGGTAAGTCACCCTCTCTCTGCCTCATCCCCCCCCCCATTTGTAATCTATCTATCTATCTATCAAATTCCACTCTTCCTCTTTGAGATCCCTCCTTCCCCATTTTATCCTAACAATTCTGTTAGTTAGTGATTGGCCCCAAATGACCCCCTGAGGGAGTTTTTGTCCAAAAGGGGATTTGAACTCAGGTCTCCCTAGTCTTACCCTATACCAGTGTTCTCCAATCTTGGGTCCCCAGATGTTTTTGGCTGGGGCATGCTGGGAGTTGTAGGCCAAAAACATCTGGAGACCCAAGGTTGGAGAACACTGCTCTATACACTACATCAGCATATTAAGCAACTATCCAAAGCTGATTGGAATAAATACATGGAGCGCTTTAGCTTTTCCTCATAAAGAAGGTGCTTCAACCTCTTATTAATTTTCCTTTCCTATACCTTTTCTTACTTAGTCAAAACAGTTCTCCTGCTACAAAAAAATAAAAATAAAAAAATAAAAAAAATCCACCCCATTTCAGCCATCTTGGGAGGCGGGGAGAGTTTGCCTCCTCTTCTCCACTATGTGTAACTTTTACCAAGAGAGGGAAGAATTACACTGCATATTACACTCCTTTAAAGTGGCTGTTGCAAACACTTAAAAGCATGCAACCAATGGTACAATGTCCAACAGGACCCCTGCTTCTCTCCTGGCAAGTACTTTGCTGAGAGAGGAGGGGGTCCTAATTTTGCAGCAAAGCAAATGGCTATTTTCTGAGGGGACTGCTGCTCTTCCAGAGAAAGCTTCATGCTCCCCCAAATGTCAGCTTTCACTGTGAAAACTTAAGCGCATGAAAATTACACTCTGCCCTAATCCATTTTTGACATGGAGCAACCAGACATTACATATTACCATAAATGTGACGGTACCAAAGGTTTAAATAATGGCCTTACAACACTGACCTCTGCCTCTGCATTGCCCACCCACTGGGTGACAACCATGCCCCATTCTTCCACTTGGTAACATGGTCACTCCATGAACATTTCCCAATACGAGCAATTACTCCTAGAGGCATGTAGGCAGCAGTGTAATTGGAGCATACTGACAACTGACAGCAATCAATTTGTTTAGCATGCATCTTTATATTTAGGACAGAGAGTGACAAGCTAATGAAATAAACCCAGTAAAATACTAAAATGTCAGACACTCCAGGGAGAGAAATCTGTGGAAAACATCTATTGGAATGTCACTCAAATCTTTGCCTGATACTGCCCTTAATTGCTGTGCTCCAAACTCAGTTGCTATGAAGTCAAAGTATTTATATAAATGAATCCAAACTTAGGAGAACAACAGCAATGTATACAGTGAATCTGAAAATGGTGTGTTAGAAGAATTTCAACCAAGAATTCCTCTAAAAAAAAATGCACCACCACCTAAAGGCAACTTTGCCAGCTTTGCAGCATCGACAGTCAGATCCAAACTACTCCATCTATAAATTGCAAAACATTTTAAAGCACAAGATTGTACAAAGACCCAAGGAATGCATCGATAAATCTCATTTATCCTTTGTTTCCTAAATGAACTAGTAGGCTGCAATTCTCAAGCTACTTGCTCTAGGAGAACAATCCTGCTTTGGAAGCCTCACACTCTTGTGGAAATGCCCCCCCCCCCTTTCCTTGTCAGCATTAACCAGGGCATAGGAATGTAGCAGCACAGGAAGCTGCCTTATACCAGATCAAATTCTTTGTCAATCTAGACCAGTACTGTCTACTCCGAGTCTCTGACTGACAGCAGCCCTCAAGGGTCTCAGGCAGAGGTCAGAATATGAACCTGGGGACCTACAGCATGCAAAGCATCTCTGCTCTACCAGTGAGCTGTGGACCCTCCCCCTGGTTAGTTGTAACTGCACAAATGCTAACCATGATTAACACTAACCATGCTTAGCTTTTTAACCAGAATTTCAAACCAGAGTTTGAATCTGCTTAACATACACTTAAACAGTGGTTAAAGCCAAGAGTTTAAAGATGATGGTTTTAAGTACAGCTTTCAATTGTCAGTCAATGGCTGGTAAGGGGAGGGGGGAAATACACCTACATTTCCAAATGCCCATCCAGAGCCTTATATGTTAAAAATAGTGTCCTCTCCCCAGATGCCAGTTCAACTTCGCCAGCGTTCATAGTAAATAGTAAAACATTAATAAGCCTTGAAATTTCATGCCACCACATTCACCATCTTTGTGGGGAGAGGTGATTAAAGTAAACTGGACTTTGCCTATCTATAGCCACGCGTTTACATGACCTTTGCTTCTATAAAAGTTCCAAATACTTTATTTATCAAGCTATTCATTTCTCTGGTGTGTGTTTTTTAATGCTGAGTGATAAAAAGATTCTCTGCTTCAAAAGCTTACAAATGTGTGTGCATTAATATCCTGTTGAATGTACCCCCTATAGAGTTATTTCTATTTTCCTCCTATCTATAATTCTTAAGAGATGTGCTATGTGATTTCATTTTATTTTATTACCTACATTTGCATGTGCTTTGTGTGTGTGTGTGTGTGTGTGCGCGCGCGTGCGTGCGTGCGTGCGTGTGTGTGTTTGTGTGTGTTTGTGTGTGTTTTACTCATAACAATGGATGTGTGGGGAAAATCAGGTTCAGATCATAACGTACATGCATTACCTGCTAATGTAAGGAAGTGTATTTCAGACTATTGATATTCAGTCGCATGGCATGGATCCCTCTCGCCGGATCGTCACCTTGAAGTGGTGAGTGGGCTTGCGTGTTCCGATGAACCCTGTGAGCAATGCTGTCGGGAGCTATATACTCCCAGTAGGGTCACCCATGGCGGTAAGGTCCGGGGAGAGGAACCAGACAAAGAACGATCCAAAACATAAAGTCCTCAACGGCAGAACAGGTGGAAGATAAGTTACAACAGCTGTGAAGGCGGATGAAGGCTGCAGCAGAGAATGATTTTCCAATCGTCATGATAACCGTACCACTGGATCATTGCCGTACTCTGTCAAGTTTGTGTGGTGATCCGTTGTGCACCAATCTCCCCACATAAAACAGTTTCACGCACAGGCGTCTTCCAACCCAACCCAAACAAACAAACAAACAACAACAAAGTCCCATGGCGACTGGCGAATGGTGACGGGGGCAGGACTATGATCTGGAAGCCCCTAGTCATGGACCAGCACATGGGCGGTGGAGAATTTCCTCCTTTTAAAATCTCCTTTTTGTAAATTTTTATCCTGGAAGACAATCTTACTCGGTCACGAGTGATCGCCTGATGATGATGATGATGATGATGATGATGATGATGATGATGCATGGCACAAGTATATGTTGTCATTTGTAATGCAAATGCACTGTAAGATATGCATACTCCAGGCTTAGCCAGATGCTTAGTTGATCATTGGGGGGGGGGGGGCGACAGTTGAGATATCTCCCATTTGGAATATTACAGGAGAAGCAGACAGCACAAGTCACACATGTTCCTGTTTCTCTCACTCCCCTGTAACATGAAAACAGGTTCTTGTAGCAAGTCTACACATGTATCAGAAAAGCACATGGTAGAGTTTTCCCCCAATTGTGCCATTTGGACTGCAAGTGAGGGAAATCGTATGTTTGAATATTGCCTCAACGAAGAAAAGAAACCCTCCCCTTGCCATGGAGAAGGGCTCTAGGGGGATCTCTTTCTTCCTGGCACTTCTTTTCTATGTGGAGTATTCCTTGTTTTCAATGGAGAATTATGCCAATACACAATTGCACACACACAACCTGAAGCGGTACAATCGTAGGAAATGCTGCAGGTGTAGGTCAGATGTCCCTGCAAATGGAAGCAGGTATTGTAGTTTTCTGCCATGGTATGAGCTGCTGTCCCCACTCTCACACACACCTTTACACACAAATACAGCTTCCAAATTTTTATTTTTATTTTAACAAAAAACATTTTTGTCCTGCCCTTCCTCCAAGGAGATCAGGGCAGTGTACATGGGCCCCATTGTATCCTCACGGACACCCTGTGAAGTAGGTTACGGTGAGAAAAGTGACTGTCCAAGATCACCCAGTAATGTTATGTCTGGGCACAGGCTGTCCATTCCACCCAGAGACCCCATCCTGCATGTTTATCTGATCAAACGTTTGTTTAGTGCTTTACAAACACACACACACACACACACTTTTTAACACTTGAAAATGGTTCCAAGGAAGGAGGGAAGTGGTTTCATGACTGACACAAGGGGCAATCAATCAACACTGTAAATCCATCTTCCCATGAAACCCAAAAGAAGAAAAACAGATTTCCCCTGGAGCTTCATCCAGGGGAGAAGATTGTGCATGCACTCAAAAAAAAAAATGAGTGTGCTTTTTACCTCTAAAATTTTGTCTATGTGCACCCCAACATTCAAGTGTGGTCTGTGGAAGCCTTGCTACATTAAAACTGTAGAGATAATCATGACTGTGCATTACTTAATGTTGCTCCACCAAAGGAGTTTTAACAGATCAATCCTATTCCTTTTACTGCAATCTTAATAAATGCCACAGCTCTGCCGCTCCAAATTTAACACACAGCACTACAGGGGGTCATATGGAATCCCCAAGCACCAAGACTGGCTACATGTATCTGCAGTTTTAATCTACCTGGCACTGTCCAAGCTGCACAGGCCCTGCTGGATCTACACAGGTGACAACATGCATGCACAGGATTCCAGTACAACTGACAGGAGATTAATTGTTCTTAAACATCACTGTCAAACAGGGCTAATGAAAAAAAGAAATTGCATTGCATCTGGAGATTAACAAGCTCTGTTATTGCCTGATTGGGTGTCATTTGCCTTTTATAAGGAAAAAGTACAGTTGAAGAAATGCACACATGAAATTGGCAAAGTAATCCACCCCCCCCCGCCCCCCATCCAGAACTGAACTCTTGGGTTCAATCTGTGAAACTTCAAAGCTGCTTAATTTGCACAGGTAAGCTGCTTGCTCGTTACACAGAGCAATTATAGCAGTTTTGTTTTAGCAGTGTACGCTTGCCATGGTGTGGTGCTGTGCATCAAGTGTTGAACTTGGACTAGGAGGGCTGTAAGGTGAGACGGGGGATTCGAACCAGGAACATTGGCAGGAGGGCCAAAGGCCTTGACTCCCTGAGCCACCAAGGCAATTCTCAGGAAGATGCAGTTATTGGGCAGACATTTGCTGTGCTACAGCATCCTGCCCGAGAATAGCCACAGAAGGGTACCGCAGCTCATCAACCCAGCTGATCTGTTGATCTGGGGAGATGGTGGGGGCATGGCTGACCTTCCATAACTCTGTCTTCAGGCTTGGTTCTTCAGAGTCAAATTACACATTACTTTTTAGTATGCAACAACGTCAGTTCTTTTTCCTTACTTTGCCCAAGGGCCATCCTTGCTTTGCCCAAGGGCCCTCCAAAACCTGGAGCTGGCACTGGCACTATCCACATGTCTTTCCTAAATACAGTAATACCTTGGATTGCAAGTAACTTGGCCTGAGAGCGTTTTGCAAGACAAGCAAAAAAATTTTAAAAAATTTTGCTTGATAATCGAGCAAGGTCTTGCAAGACAAGTAGGTAGAGATGTAACCGCTTGCCTCGAGCAGGCTGAAATCGGCCCCACTCACGTCCGCCGGAGACTCGCTTTGATATAAGAGTGTTTTATTATTTATTTATTTATTTTGGATTACAAGCACAGTTCCAGAACGAATAATGCTTGCAATCCAAGGTATTACTGTATTTATTAAAATTACTATACATGGTTATTATAAGTTGCCAAGCCAGGCCTAGAGATCCTTCTAACAATAAAAGTGCTAGCAAAGTGCCATTTGCAAGTAACAAGACTGTATAAATTTGGTGATTCCATGGAAACGCTGAGAAAAGCACAGACTTCAGCACAAAAATAGCTTGTACACAAGGCCCTAAGAAGAGTGCAGTTGCAGGATCTCACTATCGAAGCACAGAGTTCCGGCCTAATTTCAGTAATAAGTAGGAACATGTCACAGGGCATTGGCAACTGAGGGTATGCCCAAAATAGTGATAAAGTTCCACACTCTATAAACCTAAAACCTTTGCCCAACCTCTGAGTTTCTAACCACTCTATCACGCAGTAGCCATTTCGGGGGGGGGGGGGGGGGAATCTTCTTTGGCTTAAAAGTGAAAAGTGGTGAGATTTTATTCTGTGTGGAATTACTTATCGTGAAGGACCACCGCTGGTCCTTTCCTGCAAAACAGGAGTTCCGCGGCTTTCACTGACAGGCCCTAGAGCTCCCGCTTGCAATCCCCGGTCCAGCTCCGGTCGTAAACACTGGAATTTAGCACTGAGTCCAAGCGAAACTACGCTTAGGGGAAAGTGAAAGAAAGTTTATTGAATAGTAAACAAGTACAAATTGGAAAGGGAGATAAGGGGAGTGAAATTGACAAAAGGAAATATCTTGTTACACACAGTCAGAACTACAAAATAACAACCAAGAATCTACACCAGTGGTTCTTAACCTTTTTGGTGTCACACCTCCCTTGTGAAAAATCTTATGACCCATGCCTCCCATGTGTTAACGGCCCAAAATGTAGGCTTAGGCAGGACGAGTTTGCATTTTTTAGTTTATGCTCTGTCTCTGGACTAAAAAAAAATGCATATTCAATTAAATGAACGGTGTAGCTCCCAAGATTAGTAGAAAGAAATAAGGTTGGGCCAACCGCCAAGCTGCGCTGCTATGTACTTGTAAAATAAACAATTAATAGTTGAGGGGCTACTCACACCTCCCCTGGAGTCAGTCCAAACCTCCCCTGGGGAGGCATACCCCACAGGTTAAGAACCCCTGATCTACGCTATTCTCAACTGACAACAGAGAGTATACACTAGGCTAACCTAGCAACTAAGAACGTACACTGGTGTGCCCAGGCGCTCCACTTGGGGGTTGAATGTCCAGGCTGGCCTGAGCCAACAACTCACTCTGTGCTTCGATGCACCTTGCTTCCAACAACCAACAGAAATCCTGGCTGCTTCTTTTACCCCCTCTCTTGCCTCCCCTCTCGATCCCCGACCCCTCCTTTCGCTGACAGGATGAACCGGTCTGGCCAGACAGGAGGGGGTGCAGTGGTTTCGGGGCCACTTTGACTATGGCCCATCAAAGGTGCTTGGAAGACCACTGAGGGTACTTGGGGAAGACCATCAGCATTTAAATGTGTCGAGACGGGCGGAGATTATGCAGGTGGAAAGTGGGGCAAAGTGTATGTTCTGTCAGGCTTTCTCTCCACACTTATGCACACACACTCACTAATATGGCATTAATTATGTTATTGTCTTCACTAAAGCACTGCTTAATGAGCTCTTTCTTTGCATGAGAAAATAGTTTGTCAATATACATACCGGTACATTGTTTAATCTTATGCATCTCTAGGAAGACAGACACAATAAAAAGTATGTGATCTTCTTTTCTGGACCACAGAAAATATGATAATTTCTGTCATTTTTGTTCAATACTGCCATGAAATTATGGAGCCACGGGAGCAGCTCTGTGGTTAAGGCATCTTGGTTCTTCAGCATTCCACCTTTATAAAGTCTGAAAATTCTATTCCTCATAAAATCATTATCAACCACACAGTGTGTGCTACTTTCCTCCCAATTCTGCACCAAATTCTCTTTACATAGATTACTTTGCTTCTATAGTATCCACTGCATGATCTCACACAATTTTACTATTCAAATGATTCCCTGGCTTACTCTGAATGCAGGAATAAATATTGCCATTACCTGATACTTGCACTTGTTACTTTCCCTTGTATGTCTATGGCTTAATTAGTACATGGTAGTTTATTTTTGGCATGCGAAAGCCAGTGTGAGCAAGTACAAAAGCGTCTAACATTTGTTTCTTCAGCCCAGTATTATATGTGGAAAATTACTAAGTGGGTCACTATGGGCTGAGCAGCATTCCAAGATAAACACACATACACACAACACCCCCACCCAAGCTTGTCACCAAATATATACAAAGACCTTGACAACTGAAGGAGGGAAGATGCTTCCTTGTAGTTACCATTAAGTTTACATTTAACCAATGCTTAGTACAACAGTAGTCAACATTTTAGCAACTGTGCACTATACTAATAAGTAGCCTGCCCCTGTGCCTTGAAGAAGTTTTGCTTCTAATCTACTGAGCTGGGAATAGGAAGCAGTGTGCCAGGCAATCTGGAGACACAACATGCATCAAACAGGCAGAGTGTTGCACCAACAAGTAAACAAGTTAGCAGGGATGACCAATCCCAAATTAGTCAACCTTTACTTGAACATCAAGTTACTCAGACTCAGAAGCCAAGCAATAAGATGCCTGCCTTTTGCTTGCAACTAAGGTATCATATCCCACCACCTTTCTCTCAGGAGCAGTCCAGAAATGAGGAAACCTCAGAAGAGGAGGACCCTATTACTGGCCCTAGTACCTAGGGTGTTCAAAAAGGAGTCAGGATACACTGAGCTCCTGCTCCTGAGACCACCGCTGAGGAAGATACCCCACTTGAGGCAGCTACAGGTTCAGAGGAATATGTATGCCCTGATCAGTCCCACCTACTGTTCTAGACCCTCCAAGATCACCCCTGGTACTCCAGGAACAGATGCAGCAGCATGTACAATTGGGAAGCCCAGAACCAAAAGGTGCCCATCTGGCAGCACATGGCTTCCCATCCCTGAGCCCTATATTCACAAAGTCAATTCAGAGTGAGGGCAATGCTTCCTGCATCACACTGCCACCATTGTGAATGTGTGTCAGAATGAGGGGTGGTACATCTGCCACTTAACTGTTTGACATGGAAGAAAGAGAGAGCACCCGCCTGCCATTCTGTGAACCCCCCTGTCAAGTCCACAAAATCACCAAAAAGGGAATACTTTCCACAGAGGCATTTGTTAACTGACATTAAGCTGAAGTTCTTGGTTCAGATGTAACGGGAAACTCTGGTTTAATACAACCCAGAAATTAACTGCTGAGGCAGTACACAAAGGAAGAGAGTAGGGGAGGTGCCCCTCCAAAACCAAAATTCCAGTACACACAAAAAGAAAAACTTCCCTATACAAAGGAATAGAACATATTTGGAAGATGGCCCAGCTGATCTTGTCTCCCTGGCTAGCTGGTCTTCTGTGTGCCGGGATATTTTTAGATGGGGGGGCATTTAGGGGTGCAGTCCAGGAAAAGGTTTAGGGTTCTCTGATCAAAACCTAGATTAACTCTGAGTGCTGCACCCAGAGTACTCTGTGGATCTTTTGGAGACCTGAGAGAGCTACAGTATCTTTTGTCTTTTGTTTTAATTTTTAGCTTTTGAAGTCAGATCAACAAGTTTTATGACAGGTGTAAAGAGTAAGCAGGAAGATACAGCATCAACAAGCACAAACACACAGCATCAACCCACACTTAGGAAGTCAAAAGCTGTTTCTAGGAAATACGATGAGAGCAATCTATAGGATCTAGCAGTACATGCAGTGGCAGTGAGGAATGCCCTCAGTGTTTTATTTGCTTCTGTATTCTTGTAGAAGAAAGCATGAAGCCATTCGAAGTGCAAAAATATATGGAAGCATAGAGATCTTGTAAATAAACTTCTTGATTTCTTTGTCAACAATCAAAATGTCTGGTTTTTATTTTGTTTTTTAAAGGAGCTTTAAGTTCAAAAGAAAAGCTTTCAAAAAAAAATTTGTATGGCTTCCTCAAAACACTTTTACAAGGTATTGCACATAATAGCAATTTCTAGTAGAGGAAGTAATTCTTCCTTCTGTTATTGTCCTGGCAACAACTATGGATAATGAGTCCACTGCCAAGGTTTTTGAAACTGTTCCATTATCCAGCTACCCTGTTTCTCAGCAAACATTTCTGAGGTTCTTAATGAGCAACCTATTAAAACAATTGGACATGCAAAGTTTGGGCTTCAAGGGGATGAGGTGAAAAAGGGTTCAGACAACACGATAACCCACACTCAGGGGTTGAGTATGGGTTGAGTATGGGTTGCTGTTGAACCATGGATTGTTGTTGAAACATGGGTTATCGTGTTGTCTGAACTCAGCTGCACTAACAAACCATGGTTTGTTAACCTGGAACAACCCACAGTTCACAACCTAACAACAAACCATGTGTTCTCCTCGTGGATTGTTCTGGATTGGTGTAAATATTGGGCAGGTTCACACGTCACAATAAGCCAGGCTGAAAAGAAGCCACGGTGGTTTGGTTAATTGCTCACTAAGCTGACAGACAATCAGACGCTTGCCAATTTACCATGGTTTGTTCCCCCCTTCATCCTCCCACCTGCTCTTACCACGTATCCCAGAGGCCTTTGCAGCCCAACTTCTCTATACTCCTGCTGTGATGAAATCACACACACACACACACACAAACCTTTCTTGCCTTGCAAAGCAGCTGCGTTGACATACATATGCCATAGCTTCGAGGGGGGTGGAGTCTTACCTTACTTTTAAGGATGAGGTGGCTGAGGGTTTTATTTAGGTATTTTCTTTCTTTAACACCTAAAAAAAGCCTCCTTGGCTGCTCCTCGCAGCCTGTTCCTTTTCCTAGCACAGCATGTATGTATGGTTAACTTATCTCTGGGACCAATTTTGAGCACTGGCAATTCAGGAGGGGGGGGATTTGAGCTGTTTTCATGCTGCCCCCCACGGGGAATGGTCAAAACAAGAGAAAAAATGGAGACTCCTCTTTTTGTAACCCCCCTGCAGAGGGAGGAGGATTTCAGCATGAAAACATGAGGGTTTTTTTTTTAATCTTCCCCCTCCCAAATCGATATGCTCCTGAATTGGGGGTGTGCACATTTACCCAGAGGTAAGTCAATCATGCATAGTTGTGCTAACTTGGCTCACAAGGGGATACAGCTGGTTGCAGTCAAATAAAGTGCGCAGATGGAGGAGGAGGGAGCTGGAGGAGGCGGGGCAGAAGGCACTGCGAGGAGTGGCCAGGTTTTTTGCTGCTCTTGCCAGGCAGCTCTGTAGTCCTTTCCGACCAAACATGCACAAGCCACTCTGCCAGGTTCGGACGTCATGACAAGCCACCATGAAAACAAGCCACCCTGAACAGCCCAACAAGAAGCCATGGGTTCTCAGAGTGCCTTGTGAGTGGTTAACAAATGATGCTGAGGAATCTGTGCCAGGTTTGGACATCACAATTATCTACCCTGAAATGAACAAGGGTGACAACCCACCATGGGTTCTCGTGTCAAGAGAACCAGATCACTCTGACATGGTTCGCACGATCACCACAGCCCATCATGCCTTATTAGCCATAGTAGGTTGTGGCACCTGCAGGCAGCAGGTTGCCAATCCAAGCGCCCACCGCCACGGCTTCTCGTTACGTGTGAATCTGGCAAGGTTGAGTTGTTGGGGGTGTTGACAAGCCACCCAGAACCCATGGGCTGTTTTAAGGTTGCAGGTGGCTTGTCAACCACCCCAACGACCCGCCCTCTCCAGGTCTGCATGTAACAAGAAGCTACAGCATGCCACTGAATATTCAAAATGCTGCTGCAATGAGAAGACCCACAGGGAAATTCACGCATGGTGGCTTCTTGTTACATGCAAACCGGGCCTTAGGATAGTCTCTTGTTGAGGCAAGAGGCAAGAAGCCTTAGGATAGTCTCTGTTCCACCAAGAGGCAAGAAGCCTAAGGATAGTCTCTGTTGAGCCAAAAGGTAAGGAGCCTTAGGATAGTCTCTGCTGAATTTCAATTTTGTTTGCAACCTCTTATTCAATTCTGTTTGCAACCTCTTATCTCTGTGAGACTGGATTCTCAACAGTTGCATCAATCAAAACAAAGTATTGCTCCAGGATAAACAGAGAACGTGAATTAAGAGCTATTTTTCTCATATGATGTTCTGTTTTGAA
Source organism: Shinisaurus crocodilurus (assembly GCA_021292165.1). NCBI lineage: Eukaryota > Metazoa > Chordata > Lepidosauria > Squamata > Shinisauridae > Shinisaurus > Shinisaurus crocodilurus. The sequence continues at coordinate 95,590,226 of CM037880.1, forward strand.
AAGCTCATGGCATTAAAAAATAGGCACATCTCACCAACTTCTGCAAATGAAGGAAACGAAATAGTTAAAAGAAAATCTTACAAGAGATTCTAGCCAAGCATGTAGACAGATTGCCAGGGTAATGACTGTGGCAATGACTGACAATGGCCGACAATGGCTATGTTGATTCAAAAGGGTTGAGGTGTTTTGCTGTCTCACCCTGCCTACTTGACCAAGATCAGATAATACCTACCAGCTGCTTGATTGTAAGATCATCCTCCTGTCTCCTTGTAAGGAAATCCCCCTCCCCTAAAGCAGCCCCCCTTTTGTCTTGACCTTGCTAACCAATGTAAAGAACTGTTGCCAAATGACCAGACTTATGTATCCTATAAAAGTGGTTGTAAAAGCCCCGCCCGGGGTTCTGCTTTGCGACACAGTCCGCAGGACCTATTGTGCACAATAAACCTTTTTCCAATAACCTGAGTTGGTCCTCGTTGTCCTTGTCTGAGGTAAAAGGTGACCACTTCATCTGGCGACCACGAAGGGACAGCAAGGAAGCTTTGTAGCTTGCTTGGGGCACAGCCCACCGCTGCCCCCTAAGGAGAGGCCTTGCGGAGCTCCCAGCGCGCATCACAGCACTTGGCTGTGAGGGAATCCGAACAGGGGGCCTGACGGAGCAGCGGTCAGACGGTGACTCCAAGAACCAACAAAACTCGGTGCGGAACTAGGACCAAGGGGGCCGGACCGGCGGAACAGGCGAGTATACTCTAGGGTTCCTACAGGAGAGAATAGGAACAAGGGGAGGAGGATTGGCCATCCTCCGGGGATTGGACCTACGAGGCAGCTGGAAAAAGCTGAACTGGTTCTTTCCCTTTTGGTAAAGGAATAAAGGATTGGGCCTACGAGGCAGCTGAAAAAGGCTGAACTGGCCTCCCTTTTGGTAAAGGAATACAAGAGATCTCGGGAGGGAATGTGTTGGTATGTGTGGTGAAGTGTGAATGCCGCTGCAGTTCCCGTAGGTGACCGTGGAACGTCCGGGGCCACGGGTCAGCGGAGCGTATGTGTGAAATCCCTTAACGTCTAACAGGAGAGATCCCTTACTCTCCTGTCCATACCCCACCCTTCTGTTTCTGTTCTTGTTGTTGGTCTTAGAATTAAGAGAATGGGGTGGGGGGGGGAAGCAGCGTCCCAAGGACACAGCTTCAATACATGGAAAAGAATTTCAAAGCAGGGTTTGGGAGAGACTACGGGCGAAAACTTAAACGCCAAACTCTCCAGACCCTGTGCAAGGTAGAGAGTGGCCATCCATGGGAGTGGGGTGGCCAGCACAAACCCACCCCATGGTTAAAAAGGAGTGCAAGATGGGGGCAGCACACATGATTGCCTGGAAAGAGACCCTGCCCTGGCCCAGAAAAGAGGAACGTGCCAGAAAAAAAAAAAAAAAAAAAAGCACAGACTAGCTAATCACATTCATAATAGATTAGAAGTCAAACACAAGATCTAGGAATGGCAAGAAGTACTCAAAGAACCCTGTGTTGTGTTAAAGAAATACAACAACAACAAAAATGTTCGTGAGCTTTTTTGCAAAGAGTTCCTGAGCATACGCAAAGTTTTGGTGCCTTTTGGAGTCTCCACCAGTCCTGTGTTTAGTGAAAAGGAAAAGAGTGTGCTCCTAACCCAAAGCACATACTTCCTCAGATCTGAACTAGAGGTGAGAAGTCCCAAAATGAAAAGAAAAAAATATATATGTTATAGCTGCTAGCAAAATCAAACAGTTCTCCAAGGAAATGGGCAGAAATAAATTGAAATACCTCCTTTTCATTTTCTTCTGGCTCTTGATTATTGCATTGTGTTATTGTTATTGATGTTGAAAGGTTTAAGGTTTAGAAAAGAGGGAAACCTTCAATAAGGGTAGTATACATGTGCGTGTGAAAATGTCTGTGTGCATGAATTAGATTCATAAGCTGTTGAAAGACAGACAGGCCCATCTCTCTCTCCTTCGCTTATTAGAATTCATAAGCTGTTGAAGCTGGGGATTGTGGGTTCGAGTCCCACCAGAATCAACAGACAGGGACACCCCCCCTTCTTTCCAAACCTCCCTGCTGATGAATGCATATAAGTCGCTGAACAAGATCTGGGATTAAATCAGGTCAAGACGCCCTGATCTCTGTTGCGGCAGAGTTTCAAAAGCAAGTGGGCCTGATTGAACCCCCCCTCCCATGATCCAGTGACATGTGAATGTTGTGTGCCTGTTTGTGAATTAAACCAAAGCACTACACACACACACAAAGTGAGCTCAAAAGGTAGAATTCTGTGCCACAGTACATCATAGGTGAGAACCAAAATGCTCCAAAAGGGGCACCGTTAGCAATAGTACTCCAAGAATTTGCCTCTTTACCTAGAAGTAAGACTTTGTCAAAGACATAGTGGCAAACTCTTTGTACTGAGGAATGGCCATGCAGAGGGAGAAGTACTTGGCCCAAAAATGGGTCCTGAAAAAAACAGATCCTAAGGGACCTTCTGGTGGCCCTAGAGAACAAATTCCAAAGACAATTAGAGGATTGGTATGTTTAGACAGAAGTGAGATTTCAAAAGGGCTACCTTAAGCCTTCCGAAGTAGGTTCACCAGACAAAAAGTGCTTCATGATGCTTTAAGAACTTTAAGAACTCAAGCAATTGAAAACAGTTAAAGAATGCTTGCAGTTGTCAGCAGAATCTCCAGCACAATTTCTGTACTGGTGAAAACAACAAATCCACTTGTTTAGAGGGGTAGAAACTCACTGGGTGACTTTGGGCCAGTCACTGTCTCTCAGCCTAACCTACCTCACAGGGTTGTTGTGAGGATAAAATGGAGAGGAGGAGGATTATTATGTAAGCCGCCTTGGGTTCCTTGCAGGAAAAAAAGGCAGGGTATAAATAAATAAATAAATAAATAAATAAATGAGCCTTTAGTAATATCCATTTGTAAAAACATTCTCAAAGGGGGAAGAAAAAACATGTAAATGAGATTCTGGCTACTGCAAGCCATGTGTGTAGCCAAAAAGAAAAAAGAAGGTTTATGTTCAAGTTAAATGTTTATTCTTCCAAGTGGGGCTAGTTGATGGTGTAAATTGAAAAGGTTTTTATTTTGTTTTGAGTATGGGTTAAATCTCTGAAGTAAGCAAAAAAAAAAAAAATGTTGCTCCTGGTTATGCAAATGCAAGGTTGCTTCCTCTTGTATGGCAAAAGCGACTAGAGATGTGAGAAGATTAGCAGCCACGAATTGCAAAGATTGAAAACAAACAAACAAAAACCCTCAAGTGACTGCAGGTTTCCTGGTATGCGAGAATTGGCCATTCACGCTCCCAGAGAATCAGCAGCTAACCACTAGAGCGAAAAACGATACTAAAGTGTTTTTTAAGAACTGTAATTGAAAGAGTCTGAGTATTGAGAATGCAAGTTTTCTGAGCATAAACAAAGTGTTAGTGCCTTTTGAGAATTGAACTGTGTTAGCTTTAAAAGGTCAGAAAAAGTCTGCCCCTGATCAAGGCAGGTTTTTTCCCTGAGACTACAGCTGATGCAGACTAAGTTCAAAAAGAAATGGTTAACTATTTTTCACAGAAAATTCAAGAGCTTCACCAATGAGTGGAGCCCAAAGGTTTTTGAAAAAGGAAAAGAGATGATTATTTAAAGGCATGTAGGCTGTCCCCTCTGCCCTGAGGAGAGGGGGGAGAGAAGAGGGCCATAGAGAAAGAAATAAGAAGTAAAAAGTTTAAAAAAAAAATGTAGGGGGAAAAAAGATAAAGAAAATAAAGACTAGGCAAAGAGAAAGGTTGGACAAGGGCAGATGCAAAAAAAATATTAAAGTTGCAAACAAAGGGCATAGAAAAAGAAATAAAACCCTCTCTGCCCAAGGTATGCAGGAAAAAGAAAGTTGTAAAAAATGTAATAAAAAGTAAAGATTTTGAAAAAAAAGCTATTTGAAAGAAAGTTGTGTAAAGCAGTGTCAAAAAAACAAACAAAAAAAGAGAATGCGTATCTTTAAATATATATATATAGAGAGAGAGAGAAGTAACGTGCAGTTCTGTTCTTAACAAGGCAGAAAAAAAAAATCAAAAGTTTTCTTGTCTTCTTGAAAGAAAAAATGAAAAATGGTTCTGTTAAGTCATAATAGATTGTGTAAACTAAGGGCTACAATAGAATGTAGTCCCAATTCTCCTGGCATTTGCTGAGTCTCTGGGGAATGAAAAAAAAACAGGGCTTTCCGCCAATATTGGCTTTGGTACCAGCAAAATGTTAGGCGGAAAACCAAAAAAAAAAAAAAAGAAGTAAGACTCTTAAAAGTCTACTTCTCTGGTTCAAACAGAAGAAAAGGGAGATATGCTGCAATATCCACTCCCTCGAGAAGCAATAAATGCTATAAAGCTCATTAGGTAACTTTGAGTCAGTCACAGACTCTCAGCAAAGGGTTGTTGTAAAGAGAAAAATCCAGAAAAATTGTAAAATGCTGTGTCACTTGAAACCTTGCCACCTTGCTGCTGCTCCCAACAAAAAGGAAGGGTAGGCAAGGGGGGGGGCATGATTATTTACAAGCAATAAAAGAAGTGCAGCTATCAAAGATAAATCTAAACTACTAACTCAGTTTCTGTACGTTTTAGTGCCCAGTTTTGTTGAAATGGGCTTTCCTGAAATTTTACCCTCTTTATTGTCTTTTTTAAAATGTATGCTTAGTTAGTTTTTGCCAAAGGCAACCCAACAGGGCAGCTTTGGTAAATTTGAACAGTTTAGTTGCAAATTGTATGCTTGTCTAGTGGCTTTTATAGCAAGCTAACAAAGCACTTTTGTACAATAAGCATTTAAGTGTAGCATAACACAATGGCGCCAAAATACCAAAAAAAATTGCAATCCTTCTGTTGTTGTTAAGTTAGTTTTCAAAAAGTTGTACAAATAACCTGTTGTGTTTTATGTGATTTTCAAAAGCTTGATTTGCCTTGCTAAAGATAAAAGTCTGTAGCTCATGCTGGTTCTCAGCTTATCTAAAGTGTAGAAAGCTGAGCAAAGTCAGGCCTGGGTATTACTTAGATAAGAAACCCCTCCTCTGGTTTCCTGCATTGAGTGGGGGGGGGGGTTGGGCTTGATGGCCTTGTGAGTCCCTTCCAACTCAAAACAAGTCAGTTTCTCCTGCATTCTTTATAGCAAAGTCACAAATTAGCAAGTTGCTTTCCTGCTAAAGACTATGTACAGCGTCAGTCAGAAAAGCAGATTTAGTTATGGGTTTGATTGTTAACAAAGAGTGGTTTGAATTTTAATTTTACATCTGCAGTAACTCAGTACTTTGTCCAGTGTACAGTGTGCCAGGCTCATAATACTGGAAAACCTGTAAAAGACAGGGTGAGCATACAACGTCACCCTAAAGACCTTTTTTGTGGTGTACAATTTGATTTTGTTGAAATGCCTAAGTATTGTTCCTATAAATATGTGTTTGTAGTTGTTTGTATGGTTCTAAGTGAGTAGAACATGCCCCTGTGTGAGAGCTAATGCCACGGCAGCGGGCAGAGAGAGAGAGAGAATCCTTTTTGCTAAAATATTAGAAGACAAGCTGGCCAAAGTATGCACAGAGACAAGACTGATGTGGCCAGATGCACCTTCCATGGCCCTTGTGTGTGTGAGATCCAGGCCAGGTCGAGTGGCGAGACCTGACCCCTCGTGAGATGTTGATGAGACATTCAATTCAGAATTACGGCAAAGCCCTGGTGAGATGTATAAAGACTCTTCATTCACGGGTGAAGGCGGCTCAGCACCAGCCCAGCATGGAGGGACACTCTGTCCCAGGTGACTAGATTCATATTCAAGTACAGCAAAAAGAAGAGTACTTAACGCTGTAAAGTGCCAAGGACTTCAGCCATAAAAAGCCTCTAGCCCCTAACAAGAATGAGGACATAATAATTCCTCCAACGATTCGGGGTGAACGTGCTAGAAACCTCTTCCCCTGAAACAGAAGAATTTGTGCCAGAACATCAATATCATCTCAGACCTCGGACGGGACGACCATCAAAGACAACACCCAGAGGATCGGACGAGATGAACTGATGTCAACTCCAGCTCAGTCTGAACCAGCCTTACCTATCAGCCCTTAATTAAAAGTGGCCCTCAGTGTGCATTCACTTAGAATCAAAAGAGAGAATGTGGTAAAGTGTAGTTTCAAAATGTAATTTCTGTATTGTATAAACGCATAACCTGTAGCCAATGTTTATTGTTATTCTGCTTGAATGTAATCCTATGGCTTACATATGCATCCAGTCCAGACCTAGGAAGGGCTCGATCTAAGAAAAGCTTTCTCTAGATGGTTCCCCAAGTTACCAGGGTTGCAAGCGATAGGGCTAATCGCAATGGGTTGCATCCTGCTCCCTTGTGTCCTCCCTGTTGTGGTCCAGACAATCCAAAATAGCCTGAGCCTAGTGGCAGAAAAAGGGCGGCTGCCCAGGTCCTGGCTATGTGGGAATATCGCCCCATCCCCCAAGTTGAAACTCCAGATAAGTGTTGAAGTTTCAAGAGGGGGGAGTGAAGGAAACGAAATAGTTAAAAGAAAATCTTACAAGAGATTCTAGCCAAGCATGTAGACAGATTGCCAGGGTAATGACTGTGGCAATGACTGACAATGGCCGACAATGGCTATGTTGATTCAAAAGGGTTGAGGTGTTTTGCTGTCTCACCCTGCCTACTTGACCAAGATCAGATAATACCTACCAGCTGCTTGATTGTAAGATCATCCTCCTGTCTCCTTGTAAGGAAATCCCCCTCCCCTAAAGCAGCCCCCCTTTTGTCTTGACCTTGCTAACCAATGTAAAGAACTGTTGCCAAATGACCAGACTTATGTATCCTATAAAAGTGGTTGTAAAAGCCCCGCCCGGGGTTCTGCTTTGCGACACAGTCCGCAGGACCTATTGTGCACAATAAACCTTTTTCCAATAACCTGAGTTGGTCCTCGTTGTCCTTGTCTGAGGTAAAAGGTGACCACTTCACAAACCCAGTTGATCCGTCTAATCTGAACTGTGTTGATCTGTCAGAACTGAACAGTGCTGGTTTGCCAAATCGGAACTATGATCTGTTAAATTTATATTGTGACCTGTTGAATTTGGAGCTACATGTAGAAGTTAAATTCTGTTCAAATACATACTGCTTATATATGCACTGATATTAAAAATGAAACATAAAATATAAACTTGTTCATTGTTAACTACTGATGGGATATTTTTGAGTTTGTTGTAGAGGGGGAACACAAGGCTCTTAAAGTGGAGTTAATTTACAGTGGGTCTCAAAAGGTTAAGTTTATAGGTGGTCACACTTCAAAACAATTGAGAAGCACTGGCCTACTGAATGAAACTACGGTACCTCAAAGCGTTGGAATCAAGCTAAAATTGTATTTTTTCCAAAGGAAGAGAAAGGTTGATTCATTTAATATTCAGCCTCCTTGAGTGCCATTTTTTCGTAGAAAGGCAGGGCAGAAACAAACAAACAAATAAATATTGTTATATAAAATTATGACTGGAATAATGGCTAAAAGACTAAATGCCTTGATAGGATCGTATATACACCCTGATCAAACAGGGGTCATAAGGGACAGCAAGCTGAGTACTAATATAAGAAAAACTACCAATATAAACAATAAGAAGAAACTTTATTATTCAGTTAAAAGGAATGTATTTTTGGATGTGGCAAAAGCTTTGTAAGAGTAGCTCTGTCTGTTTGAGTCATAAAGGCTGCAATCCTATGCACACTTACCTGGGAGTAAGTCCTATTGAGCTAAATGGAATTTACTTTTGAGTAGACATGTATAGGATTGCACTGTAAATACACACACACACACACACACACAAACCATGAAGCTTGATTCATGACAAAACAGGGACATAACCAAATCTTTGGTCCCAAGACATGGAACCCAGCAAGGTTGTCCCTTACTGTTTGCTCTTACTATGGTGCTGTACATCTTAAACATAAAATAAGGTTTCTTAGCCAATTGCGCTTGCTTGGTAACATATAAAGAAATGACTCCATGTATACGGATGTGAAGCAACGGTGATCTCGGAGGTAACTGAGTGAGATTGAGTAAGCACCTCCTCCGATATCGGTATTGGGCAACAGCGATTTTAGAGGTAGAGGCGTCTTCTCCGATGTGGGTGTTGAGCAATAGCCGTTTCAGGGGTAGCCATTCAAGGGGGATTGAGTCAGCACCTCTTTAGGATGGCTGTAAGGCAGCAGCCGTCCTGGGGAAGGCAATGCTTAACAAGCATAAAAGGCCACTCAGTCAGGACGCTGGAGATTGGAGTAAGCAGCTCTGGATGGAGTGGTCTGCTTGCTGGGGTAAGCAATGCTTCTCTTACATATAATCTTTCTAAGCAGAACTGTTAGATTGATCATGTGTATATTATCTTAAGGTTAAAGGGTATTTATCAATATCCTCTGTACTTCAAAACTTAGATTTAGAATAAAGGAGAAATGGTCAGTTAATAAATGCTAAAGGCACATACGTTAACCTGACAGACTTGAAGGTGGGCTGGAACAATACATGGGATAGACGGATTGTGAAAGTTATGTCAGCTAGGATAAAGGAGAATTTCTATAAAATAATACAGAGATGGTACCTAACTCCAGTAAGATTAAATAGGATAACAATTGCTCCGCACATTGTTGGAGAGGATGTCAGGAAATAGGTACCTACATATGCTCATATGTGGTGGACTTGTAAAAATGTTCTGGAATTTTGGCGAGAGGTTTTTACAGAAATATCGGAAATTATTGGTATTAATCTAGAGGTCTGTCCTAAACTTGCTTTGTTATCAATAACCGATAAAGTCACTTGTGCCCAAAATACGAAGGAACTAATTGTAAACTTGTTAACTGCGGCTAGGTTAATGATTGCGAGGAAATGGAAAGTACAACATATTTTTCTAATCACTGATTGGTATAAGGAAGTTTGGGATATAGCCCTAAATGACAAACTAACTTGCAGTATCAAATGCAAAAAGGGACAGTTAAAGAAGAATAATTTTATGGATATATGGAATCAATTATTAGACTCTGTATTAATAAAGGGGAAGGGGAGTATGCCTTGTCAGGATATGTTATATTTTTGGAATGTGGAATTTAATTGATCAAGGAGATGGAAGTATATTAGTTGGTCCCTAGGTGGGTGGGGGGTGCACCTTATAATTTATTCTAGTTGTATGTTTTTGTTTTACAGTTTTGTATGTAGTTTATAATAACTAAATAAAATTTATTTTAAAAAAATAGCCTAACAGACTCTCAGTGTTGATTTCCTTTGTGGTTTCTGTTCTCTGTCTCTCAACCCACATAATACTACACTCAGCTTGTGAGCATAACGTCAGTTGGTCTCTAAGTATTCCCTGGAGCAGGCACACTATGAGAGTTGCAGTTCACCGCCAGTTGAGTGGGGTCCCTAGATCCTGATACCAGACTAAGGGGGTCTCCTCAAGAGCTAGAGGAAGGTGAGGAGGAGCTTAAGCTACTGACAATGGAAGCACTTCCTATAGGTACCTATACATCTCAGCAGATAGTGAGGGCTTCAGCTGTGCAATAGTGAAGCATTTCAACAGAAAGACTGGGAATTAGTGTTGTGTATGGTTACAGCAGTCAGATTACAATATGCAAGATACTGAAAGCAGATCATAATATCTAATTTGAAAGAATGGTTCACACACACACCCCAAAAATGTGGGATCTACCATTCATGGATAAACTGATGAACTTTGAGTAAGAAAAAGGGGGGAAAGCAGAAGCTGAATAAATCTGTATTAAACTGGGAATCTTTTATTAACCATTAATAATTCCCTTTCATGCCTATTTTGTTACATTATGATCTGTATTTTTTCTGTTGTATATATGTATCCAAAATAAGGCACTTAATAATAAACAAAATGATAAAATGTCTTGGGCCAGTCACTAGCAATCACTCGTGACCGAGTAAGATTGTCTTCCAGGATAAAATTACAAAAGAAAATTATATAAAGAGGAAATTGTATAAAATTGTGTAGACTCTAGCGATGGGTCCGTAAGTGACTGTGGAGGCCAATTCTAGATCCACACAGCTTCCCACAGTGAGGACACAGGTTACCAGATGGAAGATGGTCCTGTAAAGGATTTGTTTGTGTACTTTTCGCTTAGCACGTTTCTCCCTTTCACCTTGCACTTGGGCTTCTTCAAAGTCCATGGAACCTTTGTGAAAGGCCAACCTCCAGTTAGATCGTTCATGGGCCAGAGCTTCCCAGTTCTCAATGTTTATATTGCATTTTTTTAGATTAGCCTTAAGAACATCTTTAAACCTCTTATATTGACCACCGATATTCCGCTTTCCATCCTTGAGTTGGGAATAAAGTAACTGCTTTGGGAGATGGCAGTCAGACATTCGAACAACATGACTGGTCCATTGAAGTTGGCGTTGAAGGATCATTTTTTCAACACTAGTAGTCTTTGCTTCTTCTAGTACACTGACATTTGTTCGCCTATCTTCCCAAGTAATTCGCAGGATTTTCCGGAGGCAACGTTGATGAAATCTTTCAAGGAGGTGGAAATGACATTTATAGATAGTCCATGTTTCGCAGGCATACAATAATGTTGATAATACAATGGCTTTATAAACCAGCGTTTTGGTCTCCCGATATCCCGATCCTCGAACACTCTACGCTTCATTTGAGAAAATGCGGCACTTGCGGAGCTCAAACGATGCTGGATTTCACTGTCAATGTTAGCTGTAACAGAAAGATAGCTGCCAAGATAGAGAAAATGATCGACATTTTCCAGTATTGCCCCACCAAGCTGGATAGATGGCATCACCAAAGGGTTAACTTTCACTTGCTGATGAAGCACTTGCTTCTGCAATATGAGGATAATTATTGACCTACTATGCTGAATTGCTGTGATGATTCCAGCAAGCTAATGCATGTGAACTGCTCTGAGCATTCTCAAGCACCTTAAGAACTAGGGCTGACAGAACTAGATTTTCCACATTGTTAACAGTTTGTGGATAGCCCCTCATCTGCAGCAATTTTTCAAGGGAGCCTTGCAAAAGGGATGAAATGCTTGCCCCACTTACTAGTGCTGGTGACCATGCTCTCAGCTTCTGCTGGGTGCCCTTCCCCCCCCCTCTTTTTAACCCCCAAGGTACCAGAAAGAGGTCAGAAAGCATTGCCTTCTGTCCAGGCCACCATACCTCCCTCCAAGACAGGTCAATGGCTTGTAATTATAGGCAATTGGCTCTTATTATGCAAAAAAAAGGCACCAGGGAGCTGGTCTTGCTTCAGGCTACAGAGCAGGTTGTGTTACAAACAATGGCTACAAAGGAGTCAAGCTGTTTTAGCAGCTGAGAAGCCCAGCTTCTAAATTTAGGGTGGCACACTAAAGATATTTGATACAGGAACTATTGGGAAATTGTTAAAGCCCTCCCATTCAGGCTAGAAGGCTAACCAAGCCCTGCCCTCAAGGCAAATCCTTTACCTGGGGAGTCTTTTGGGCAGTGAATCGCTTTGATAGGCGTACTACCCTATGCTGCTCCTCCCTCCTCATTTGATGTCTAACCATGGGGTCCCTAATTCCTAGTCCTCCTTCTCTTCCCATGGTTTCAGAATGGCTTACTGGGCTATCAATGATATTCCCATCTAACTCCAGCTGCCTCAGTGGCTTCAGCCACCTCCTCCCGCTCCTCCTCTGAGTCAGAATCAAATCCCACATCTTCTTAAGGCACCTCTGCAGAGGTGCTGGGCCAATGTGGCGTAGTGGTGAGAGTGTTGGACTGGGACTCGGGAGATCCGGGTTCTAGTCCCCGCTCAGCCATGAAACTCACTGGGTGACTTTGGCCCAGTCACTGACTCTCTGCCTAACCTACCTCCACAGTCACTTACGGACCCATCGCTAGAGTCTACACAATCTTCTTTAGAATTTCCTCCTTTTATACCGGAAGACAATCTTACTCGGTCATGAGTGATCGCCTGATGATGATGATGATGACCTCACAGGGTTGTTGTGAGGACAAAATGGAGAGGAGGAAGAGGATTATGTAAGCCGAGCCGCCTGGGTTCCTTGCAGGAAAAAAGGTGGGGTATAAATTTAATTAATTAATTAATTAAACCCTTACACCTTCAGTCTGATTTGTTTTCGTGATGGTACCACATCACCAATGAGATTTGGCTACCCAATAACATCTGAAGCCAAATCTGTCCTCACTTGGCATCTTGCAAGAAAAAAAAAAGCCCAGCAGGAGCTGACAGGACAAGTTGCCACCAGGCCCATGAGCAGATGGTAAAGATAGGATGAAAAGAGTGAGGAAATGGAGGGGGGGGGCTTTCATTAAACTTTGACCACCACCCCAAGAAAGCTCAGCTATTGAACTGAAAAGACAATAACATGACAATCAATCTTAATAAAAACAATGTAATTATTACATACAAAGAAAAAGGAAATTATTTTGAAGTGATGTGATGAGTTCCGGAACCTCCGGTTTTAGTATTTTGGTCCTCAATCACTACAAGTCATCAGGCAATGTTGCAGCATTTTTGAAATTGATTTGAAAGTCAAAACACTAATCAGGGATGGGGGAATTATGACCACAATGAGCTACATGACCAAAGGTGTGTGTGTGTGCCTGCGTGCAAAGGAGAAAAGTATTCCTGCCTCATGCAGCCAGCCCAGTCCTGGTCTATTTTGTCTGGCTGGAAGCAGAGTCCTTGCATTTATGTGCCTTATTATCTCTAAAGCTGGCTGGTGAATCCAGCATTGATCTCTGATTACAGACAGCATGGGTCTCCAGTACAGGAGGATGCACCAGAGGTAGTGCAACTTTGTTCTGTTTTCATGCTCACAACTCACATGCAGCTGTCAGGCCTATACCTTTCTCCATTTCTTTATTCCCCCCTCATTTTTTCTTCTGCAGTGCTGAACAGAACTGCCACCACTGTTATCTCCACTATGGAAGTTTTCCTCCCCTCCTCTGATACTGTGCCAGCATTCTCAACATAGCTAGAGCACAGATACACAGCAGGGTGATCATTATCAACTGTGGCCTTTTCAGCAAGGGCCCATTATTTTAAAAAAAATCTTGAGGGGGGGGGAGGAGCCTTCGCTGGCTATGGAGCAGTAGCTTTTCTGCCGAGCTCCCGGAATGATTTGAAAACATCTGCAAATACACAGGAAAGACAAATCGTGAGTTTAAACTCCTTTGCTGTTTACTTTCTGGAAGGTATGCAGATATAGAGCTAATAAAGAAATAACAAGAATAGCTTTCTTTTGATGTGCTTCGCTCTGGATTGTTTATGAGCTCCAGACGGGTGAAAAAGTCCCTACCCCCTCTTTGGAAACGCGATCGGGCGCATCCCTCGGATAACAGTTTGAAAAGGCTAATTAGGATCCTTGACACTAAAGATATTGAATGTTCTTATCAAACTGAGCAACTGGGTCCTGATAAGAAGATACGAGGTAGTGAAAGTTCCGAGACAGCGAGGGGGAAGGGCGGAAAAATGGCGGATTCAGCTGGCAAATTCCCTGCTGGTGCCAAGCCAAAGGCAACATCTCCAGCCAAGCTTAAAGGGGCAGCACCAGATTGGGAGAAAATTCTATTACAGTTTCAAAGCTCTATGGAAGCAGGCCAGCAGAAACAAATAGAAGCAATTGAGAAATTTCAAAATCTGCATCAAGAGGATATGAAGCACATGCGAAAGACCATAGATCAATTAGGGGTTCAAGTTAAAGAGCTGCAAGTTAGAGTGGATAAGGTGGAAAAACTCCAGGTGAAGGATGAAAAAAGTTTTGAAAAGTATGAAATGAAATTTAATGAGATGGAAATACAGATGATTAACATGCAAGACAGGCAACGTCGTTCCAACATTCGGATCAGAGGCTTCCCCATGGAGATGGGGGAGACTGGATATAAGTTAAGAGGCAGTATTTTGGAATGGATGAATGAAGCTGTCTCTGGAGAAACAATTTTTTGGGATGATATGGACATTGAGATTGTGCATAGAGTGGGAGCATTAAGGCGTGGTATGACATCCAGAGATGTTGTACTGAAATTTGCAAATTTATACAAGAAGGATGTCTTCATGAAAGAGATTAGAAAGAAAGGTCAAGTAGCTTTTAAGGGGGCTACTTTGCAAATCTACAATGATCTTTCTCAGCAAACAATAAAGTGGAGGCGAAGTGTTAAACCGTGTACAGCAGTCTTGATCAGAAAGGGATTACAATACAATTGGGGTTACCCAGTTTTTCTTACTTTTGTGTGGAACAGTAAGAGATACAAGATCTCATCATGTGATCAAGGCATGGGCCTGCTGGGAGAGTTGGGGCTTCATGATGATGCGGAGGGTCCAGAATCGATGGGTCAACTGGAAGAAGAAGGAGCCAGTGGAGGAATTGTATAAGAGGTCGTTTCAACACGAGAAGAAAAAAGAAATAGAAAATGTTTTATAAAGAAGTTATCCGGGAGGGAATGAGGGGCTGCTGTTCGGGCTGGTGATGGGTCCTTCCCCCCCCCCTGGGATAGGTGGGTAGGTTTAGGGTGGGGCAAGTTGCCCTGGCTAAGCAGGGGGGATAGTTTAGATGAATGTGGGGGTGGGTTAAGGGGTATGTTATTGTGTATTATTTTCACTTTTGGGGACCAAAAAAGAAAAAATGATGTTAATAGATGGATTATAAGTTAAGAATTTCAACTTTAAATGTTAAGGGGCTAGGTTCAGTTACTAAGAGAAGGCGAATAGAAGCACTTCTAAAGAAGGATAAGGCAGATATTATATTCTTGCAAGAAACGCACCAGGCAAGGAAAGGAGTCAATGAATTGAAATTGAGGTGGTCTAGAATATATGAGATAGCATGTGGATCATCTAAATCGCGAGGAGTAGCAATTATAATTTCAAAGAATTGTGGTTTTAATGTTTTAAAGGTGAAAAAGGATGATACAGGTAGATATATTATAATGTATGGGACCTTGGGAGGGGAAGAAGAATATGTTATTGTTAATGTTTATGCTCCCAATCAAAATCAAGGAGAATTTTATCAACATGTGTTTAAAGAAATGGGTAATTTTCAAAATCAAAGGGTTATTATGGCTGGGGACTTTAACATGGTATTGGATAGAAGAAAAGACAAATCCAATCCGACGAGAGAAGATCAGAGAAATAATCTAACGATCTTGAATAAGTTAATTAGTAAGGAAGGGTTGCTAGATGTTTGGAGAGGGGTCAAGGGGAATGAGGAAAGATATACATTTTACTCATCAGCAAATAAGAATTATTCTAGGATAGATTTTATTTTTGTGTCCAGGACACTGTTTTCAAGGGTCCTGGGCACAGAGATAGGAGTGATAAAAGTTACAGATCATGCTTTGGTTAACATGGATTTGAAGATACATAAGGATTATAGAGAAGCGAAAAGATGGAGATTGAATTGTAATATTTTTTGTTATAAACATTTAACAGAGAAAATAGAGAAGGAATTGAGGGAAATTTGGGAATTTAATCAAACAGAAGAATGTACTGAAGCGATAATATGGGATACAATGAAGAGTGTAATGAGAGGAATAGGATTGAGAGAGGCAATAAATTTGAGGAAACAACAAGAAGTTTTTTATCAAAAGCTAGAGGGGGAGATTAGGGATTTGGAAAAGAAGTATTTAGAGAAGAGGGATAAAAAGATTTTTGCAGAATTACAGGGTAAAAGGAAAGAATTGGAGAATAAAGAACTGGACAGGGTACAAAGGAATTTGATTTACACAAAAAGGGAGTATTTTGAGAATAGTAATAAAAACTCTAAAATGTTGGCTAGATTAGCACAAAAAAAAAAAAGAAAAAAGCTTAGTGGGGATGATTAAAGATAAGAGGGGTAAAGAATATAATCTAGTAAAGGATAAATTGAAAATTTTTCATGAATATTATACGGAGTTATATAAGGCAGGAAAATGGTCGGAAGCTGAGAGTAGAAGATATATCGAGAAAAATTTAAAAATAAAAATCCAGGATGAAGATAGAGAGAAAATGGAGCAACCATTCACAGAAATTGAAATAGAAAGTGCTATAAATAAATTAAAACAGGGGAAAACGCCAGGACTGGATGGTCTGGGGGCGGAATATTATAAAGTCTTTAAAAAAATGTTAATTCCGAAGTTAAAACGGTTGTTTAATGATATTTTACAGGGGGGAGAGATCCCCCCGTCATGGAAACAGTCCTTGACCATTTTAATCCCGAAACCAAGGAAGGATTTAGCAGAACCAGGTTCTTATAGACCAATATCATTAATTAATCAAGATGCTAAACTATTGACAGCAATTTTAGCTAGAAGAATGAATAGTTTTCTAAATAAGTATATAGGGATAGATCAATGTGGGTTTATTCAAGGAAGACAAATGGCAGATTTAACAAGAAGGGTTCTGAATATAATTTATTTAATAAAGAAAAATAATTTGAAAGCGGGGGTTCTTGCATTGGATATTTTTAAAGCCTTTGATTGTGTGGAATGGCCAGCATTAAAGATGTTAATAAAAACTATGGGGTTTGGAGAAAAATTTATAGGTATTACTAACCAATTATATACTCATAATGTCACGTCGGTAATTGTAAATGATGGAATAACAGAAACTATTAGCCTAGGCCGCGGAACTAGACAGGGTTGTCCCCTTTCCCCAGTATTATTTGTGTTAGTTATGGAATTGTTAGCGAATTCGATAAGACAGGAGAAGAAATTACTGGGGATAGGAATAGAGACCAAATGTAAGATAAACCTTTTTGCAGATGATATCTTGTTAACATTAGAAAGGCCTATAGAAAATTGGGATTGGATAGAGAAACATTTAGATGAATTTAGAGAAGTAACAGGGTTAAAAGTTAACTGGGATAAATCGGAGATAATGACATTTAATTATAGTAAACTGGAGGAAAGGGGATTTAAACAAAGGGGAGTGGATATAAAGATAAAAAATATAATTAAATATTTAGGTATTGATATATTAAAAGATTTGGATAAAATAGGGGAATGTAATTTTAAAAAACTAAAAGATGAAGTTAAAAATCAAATAGAGGATTATAAAAAATTGGGATTATCGTGGTTTGGTAGGATAGCTTTGATTAAAATGAAGATTTTACCGAAGTTTAATTTTTTATTTAGAATGATACCATATAAGATATCAGAGAAAGAAATTAAAGAGTGGCAAGTAATGTTAAATAGCTATTGTAATGGGGGGGGGGGGGGAAATCAAGGATTACTAAGAATAGATGGTATAAAGCTCAAAAAATAGGGGGACTTGGTCTCCCTAATTTAAAATGGTATTATATAGCTAATCAACTTAGATATATCATGGATATTATTGTTAGAAAAGATTTTATGTGGTGGGAAATAGAAGCATTTGAATTGGGTAATAGGGTGGATAAATTCTTATTTACAAAACAAGGACATATTATGACAAAAAGATTAGAAAATCCCTTTTTAAAAAATATGTTAGAAATTTGGGGTAGAAATAAGGAAATATTTTTACCAGGTATATCCCCGCTTACTCCAGTGGTGGTTATGGAAGATTTTCCCGAGAATGTTAGACATTTGGAACGAATTTTTAGAGAGAAAAAGGTGATAACTTTAATGGATTGGCTGGAAAAAATGGAGACAAGACAGCAAATAATTGATAGGGTTGGGGCAGGAAGAATTTCTTGGTTAAATTTAATTCAATTAGTACAATGGGGTAAGAAATGGAAGAGGAGACATGAGCATGAAAGGGATTTCACTGCATTTGAGCAGGTGGTTATGTCTAGAGAACTTGTAGAAGGAAATGCATCAGCTAGGGGTCTTACAAAGATGTTATATAAAATGTTGCAGAAATCAGAAGAGCAAGCAGAAAATCTTAAAATAGTTTGGGATACAGAGTTTGAAGAGGAAATATCAAAGGATGAGTGGAATAAGATTTGGGATAGGCGAATAATGAAAAATATGTCTATAAGAATTAAAGAGAATTTTTATAAGCTAATTTGGAGATGGTATTTGACCCCAGTGAGATTAAATAGAATAGATAATAAATGTTCTCCAATGTGTTGGCGAGGATGTCAGGAATTGGGTACATATGCTCATATGTGGTGGAGTTGTAAAAATGTAATGGATTTTTGGAAAATGATTTTTGAGGAAATATCAGAAATTGTTGGAGTTGATTTAGAGGTATGCCCTAAACTAGCTTTGCTAACAATAACGGAAAAGGTGATCGGTTCTCAAAATGTTAAAGAATTAATCATAAATTTGTTAACGGCAGGTAGACTAATGATAGCAAGGAAATGGAAAATCCAGCAAGTTTTCACTATTAATGAATGGTATAAGGAAGTATGGGATATGGCTTTGAATGATATGTTGACTTGTAATATTAAATGCAAAAGGGGTCAATTAAAGAAAAATAATTTTAAGGATATTTGGGGTTTATTTTTGGAATATGTGTTTAAAAGGGGGAAAGGGAGTTTACCCTGTCAAGATTTATTGTATTTTTGGAATAATGAACAATTATAGAGTTATTGGATTGTTTGGTCCCATGGTGATGGGAGCACAATATTAGTTATGTGTGTATGTTATTTTCTTTGTATTGTTTTAAAATTTAATAAAATATTTAAAAAAAAATTAAAAAAAAAAAAAATCTTGAGGTATTTTCATGAAATAGACTTTAGATAGATAGATATCCTTTATAGAAAACTCTGTAGAAGATCTCCTGCACACATTTTACTGCAATAGGTACTGAAAAAAGGGGGGAAACCTATACAGTTCAAAGGCAAAAAGTTTGGAGAAAGCCTGACACGCATACACTCACACGCACATACACCTACCATCTCTTCCCGAGGGGGCGAGAGACAGGCACTGGAGATACAGGGAGGTAGCCAGACAGATCTGCATACCAACAATGGGGCACCTCGGTCGGAATCCACAAAACCCAGGAAAGGACCATCAAAATGGCAGAGCAGTCTCAAAGAGCTGTGAAGTACCCAATACGTCACCTTTTCCCGGGCAGAATAAGCCCACCTGACATGAAGGGGCAGGGCAGGATAAGCCCACCTGACCCAAAGGGGCAGGCATAAGCCCCACCTGACCACGCAAGGGCAGGAGAGCGGGGAAACTGGGGGTAGAAAACCCCTCTCCCCACCCTTAGGGGGTTGTTGGGATCACGGGTCACTTCGGCAAGTCCATTCCCCAGTGGTGGCTGGGTGAAGCTGTTCTCTTCCCCGGATCAGGCGGATCCGGAGCCAGGCATGAAACTGACCTCAATACGCTAGCCTGGGAACCCATTCATTGATAAAACTCGGAGACCACGTCAGGTCATGTTGACGTTGTAGTATACCTAGAAAGCTATTAGTTCCGCTCCATTTAACTTGTAGTAAATAAACGCCTTATATGGTCATACAAAAGTTCTGGAGTTTCCTTTTATTGCGCAAACCTCCTAGTCAATTTCAATCGCTTGTACGGGCTGTAGCTCAGTGTCGGTTAACCCGTTAAGCGCCGAACTCACGCAGAGGACCCAGGTGCTGGTCCTCCACAAAAGAGATTTAAAAATAGTTAAAATGTTCTTAAAATGGCAGGACATTATTTTATGGGAGCAATGGCCTTGCACTGTTTCCTCCTTCTCATAAAGGGCTTCATAATAACAGCAGAACCAAAACGGGGAGCACATTTTGCCCTCTACAAAAAAGGGCCCACATTTTGGCAATCTTTAGGCCATGTGCAAACACAGCAAAAATGGTCTCCGTTAAAGGAGGCAATGTGTGTCTGGGAATCATACTATGCAAAAACTGATATTTTTCTCACAAAAAGTTTGCCTTTCAGTGGGAGCTTTGCCTCTCTGATATAGCAACCTTTGCCTTGAAAATAAAACCCCATGAAAATTTGTCACAGTGCTAATAGTGACAAATTACAAATGAAAATCACAAGGCAGGAAGGAAGATATTCTTCATCCCAATGATGCCATGGCCTGCTCAGTAGGTGTCTCCCATTGTGTGCACATCTTTTGCAATAATATGGCTTTACAACTAAGTTTGTAACAGTTACAACCCACAAAACTATGTCTAAGCCCACATACCTACACATACTCATCTTAGCCATTTATGTCCTAAAAGAATAAAATGTTGTAGACCTTCCCTGCCTGATCAACCAAGGGCAATTCTTGCAACAGGCAACCAGGCAAGTGCCTATTTACAAGCCTGGAGTAGCACTGGTAAAGCTGCTGAGAGCCCATTGCTACTACGTGGAGTACAGAAAACTACGAAATTGGTTTGGCCAGGGACCATGACAGAACACAAAACTGAATATGCAAACTATGAGCAACAATAGCTCTAAAATTCTGCCTGTACAGATGATCATCTAAGGGTACAATCCTATGCATATTTAGACAGAAGATAGTCCTGCAACACCCAGCATCCCTCCAGCCAGCCATTCTGGCTGGGGCATGCTGAGAATTGCAGGACTTTTTTCTGCCTAAATATTCATTGGAATGTACCCTAAGTGACTTAACCGTGTAGAGCATTTATTGGAAACAATGTTCCCTTTAGCAGCCATTTTGCTTTCTGTGGAGAAAAAGAGCCTCTGAAGGTTCCTACACACACACTCACACTGCCTGCACGCACACACACGCACACGCCTCCTCATGTGTAAACCAAGTAAGGCCAGTTGGGGGGCTGGGAGGAGGCGAAATGTACATAAAGTATCGGATCGGGCATGGTGCCTGAAAGTCCGGAAAAGCCGGTCTAGTCAGTGACCCAGCTTTCAGATGCAAATGTCATGAGTCATGAGTTCCCCTCCCTGCCTGGCCAGGTGAAGTTCATCCTGATTGGCTGGAAGCAGCAGAGCTACAGGAAGGGGGGGAGGGGGAAAAGGTATATTCCCAAAGTGTAGCCTTTGTGTCTTTGTCTTTGGGTCATCGCATGGTTGCTGTTGGAGCAATGGTGGCAAGCCAAGCAGAGGCCCAAGCCTTCGGGTGGCCTCAGGATCCGACCCCAGGTAGCTCCTGGTGAAATTAGCTGAATGAGGGCTTTGGTAAAGGCAAGCCTTGTGGAGGGCTACCCATCTTGGACCTTCGGGTAGGTGTGTAGTCTTCCCGGGCAGCAAGGCTGTGCTGGATCCAACCCTAGAAGAGAACTGACCCCCAGGTAACAGAGTGTGTGCCTCAGAGATATAAGGAATCATCAAGTTTTGTTATTTTTGCAGCTCTATTACTTTGTACCAAAGTGTCTCTCTATTTTGTGCTTCTCTCATTTCCCTATTCTTGTTGTAAAATGCTACCTGAATAAACCTTCTTTTAGTTTTTTTACCCCACATAGTGTTTGTGGATTGCTCTGTAGTTCCAGCAACTAAATCCAAGTTACGGTCATAAAGGCAAGTCCCTGAACAGAGATTCAAGTAAGATTGCTTGGCAGTCTGGTACCTTGAGATCTCTAGGGGTCTTACCGGTAAGTCCTTTAAGTAAGAAAGGGTGGGTTGTGGTGGGTCAGCCAGCCCCCCCTTCTTCCACACCTTCCTATATGGGAAAATATGCATACAAAATATGCAGGCACCCACAATTGCATTCACCAGGTCATCACCAGAAGCCCCCCACCTTTTTTTTACCCTTACCAGCACCTACTTCAGCAAACACCGAGAAATGTGATCATTTATTTCTGACTTTGCACTGAGCTTTGGGGGCACTCAGAAGCAGCAAGAACTCCCCAAAGCTCAGCATGACTGCAGGGGAAACCCCCTGTTGTTCTACAGAGCCAGCAACTAGAGCAGTGTTCTCCAACCTTGGGTCCCCAAATGTTTTTGGCCTACAACTCCCAGCATGCCCCAGCCAGCGGAGCTGTAGGCCAAAAACATCTGGGGACCCAAGGTTGGAGAACACTGAACTGGAGAGAAAGGTGGGAGCTCATCCCTTACTTTGCGCTGGGCTTTGGAGGCACCCCCAAACCATCACAATTCTCGCTGCTTCCAACTGCCTCAAATTCTCCAAGTGATATCAGATCCAAGATGCTGATCCTTCCCTAGAGCAGGGGTG
This sequence comes from Shinisaurus crocodilurus, assembly GCA_021292165.1. NCBI lineage: Eukaryota > Metazoa > Chordata > Lepidosauria > Squamata > Shinisauridae > Shinisaurus > Shinisaurus crocodilurus. The sequence goes on from CM037880.1 coordinate 95,612,224, forward strand.
GGCAACATGTGGCCCTCCAGATGATTTGGCCTACAACTCCCGTCAGCCTTAGCCAACTCAGTCAATGATGAGGGATGATGGGAGTTGCAGGCCAACAACTTCTGGAGGGCCACAAGTTGCCCATCCCTGCCCTAGAAGATGGGTGGGTGGGTACTTTTGGCTAGGTACTTAGGTCAGACAACATTTGTGAAGCCCTAAGAAAATAACAGAGAAGAAAGCTAAAAGGCATCACTAAGGACATAAACTGAAGATGGTATAATGTCTAGAACTCTAAAACAGATCATCCCAAGAATGGCACAGCCTGGATTCAAGATGGCATTGAAGGATGGAACTTCCATGGAAGCCTTCTGGCATCTTTCCAATTACACATTGCAATGCATTAGATGAGGTGACAGTACAGTTTCTCCCAATATTCGTTGGAAACCTACACATACTAAGAAAGATCCCTTCAGCATCAGATTGTCACCCTTTGTACTCAATATTTTCAGACAAAAGAGAGAGAAAACTCCGAGTGCCAATAGAGATCTTTGTGTATTTTTATTTGTGCCCGACGCATTTCAGCCTAAGCCTTTTTCAAGGGTGCTTATTTTCTAATATAGTTCGAGAGAAACAGCTTCATCAATCTCCTCTTTTCCCCCCCTCAATATTTTCAACCGCACGAACTTCGGAGAGAAAAGACATTTGAAAGTCAGAGATTACAGTGGCATCTTTCCCCTAGCTGCGTTTGTGAAGAAGAGGCATGCTGGTGGTTGGGCTAATTTGGGCCGTCTGGTTTTCTTCTTCCCTTCCCCCTCCTTCTCTTGATTCTGACTTTCTCTTCACCCTTGTTTTCTTACCCTTCTTTGGAATGTGCCAACTTCATTGGAGCTAGAGTAGGAAGTACCTGGTAGATTAATGGCAGCTGAGCCACAACAGGTTATCTGCAGAGCTGTACAGCATTCAGGCTGCAATCCTCTACATACTTACATGGGGGTAAGTCATAATGAATTCAATGGGGCTTACTTCTGAGTAGACATGTATAGGATTGCACTGTCATTTCTCTTAATAGAGTAAAAAAAAGAAACAAATCACCACATTAGCAAGGTTGATTCTAAGCAACTAAATGCACAGCAACCAACCAGTCTAACCCATTTGCATAAGTATACTTTAAATACCATTTGCTTAGTACTCCACCACCTATAATCAACACTTGTGGAAATGCCAATTAACTACCATTGTTTCCCCAGTCTGCTACTATCTCCAACTTATTCCCAACTCAAGGCTGGAAAGCGGAATATCGGTGGTCAGTATAAAAGGTTTAAAGATGTTCTTAAGACTAATCTAAAAAAATGCAATATAAACATCAAAAACTGGGAAGCTCTGGCCCATGAATGATCTAAATGGAGGTTGGCCTTTCACAAAGGTACATGGACTTTGAAGAAGTCCCGAGTGCAAGGTGAAAGGGAGAAACGTGCTAAGCAAAAAGCACGTCAAACAAATCCTTTACAGGACCATCTTCCATCTGGTAACCTGTGTCCTCACTGTGGGAAGCTGTGTGGATCTAGAATTGGCCTCCACAGTCACTTACGGACCCATCGCTAGAGTCTACACAATTTTCTTTAGAATTTCCTCCTTTTATAATATTCTTTTTGTAATTTTATCCTGGAAGACAATCTTACTCGGTCACAAGCCTACAGTACTACTACTACTATCTCCAAGCCATTTCCTCCTATAATTAATAGATCATAATCTTCTTGAAAATGGGATGATTCCAGCCAGCCAATCAGGGACCACAGTGAGTGGGATTATACCACAACACTACATATTCTATGCTATTTTGGCTACATGAGGACCTCACCAAAAGCAAGCCAAGCCAAGTGAAAGGGAGGGCAATGCTTCCTGGCAATAACCACACAATCTCCGAATGAATTAGCAAACAATCAATCAATTTATTTGTCAAAAGTCCATCCAGGTCATAACAAAGGCTCTATTCAGTCGTGCCGAAAATGTTAATGGGAACCACCACCACCCTCCATAGTTCAGCACTACATCCAATGGTCCCTATTTACAAGAGCTATTCCATATTATGCCTTTGAGGGAAATTTTGGTAATGCTTTTTTTTTTTTAAGTGCATACAGACTATTAGCTTCTTTAATGGGCTCTCCGGATAATCTTGTATTCTATTTTTGATCTTCAGGGGACAGTGCCTGCACTTATATAGATGAAACGTAACAGCCACACACAGGAAGGAGGTATCTGCAGACTTGGAGAAACCTCAAGGTTTGCAGAAGTACAAACAATCGTTAGAAAAATCCTTACAGGGGAGCCCCCAAAACACCCCAAGGGGAACTGAGCAGGTTCTGTGGGCACAGGATGCTGACTGACTGTTGAAGGGGAAACAGAAAAACTGGTTGATTGGTATAAGGAGGTGTGGGATATTGCCTTAAATGATAAATTAACTTGTAGTATTAAATGTAAAAAGGGACAATTAAAGAAAAACGGGTTTAAGGATATTTGGGGACTATTTTTAGATTATGTATTAGAAGAGGGGAAAAGGAGCAAGCCATGCCAAGATATGATGTACTTTTGGAATATTGAATAATAATGGATCATAGAGATAGAAATTAACTTTTGGTCCCAAGGTGATGGGTGCACTGTATTATTTTTATGTATGTCTTTTTATTTGTTTTATATACATGGTTTGAAAAAATTAAATAAAAAATTAAAAAATATATTTTAAATGTATAAAATTTAAAAAGAAAACTGTGGAGAAAAAGAGCCTCTGAGGGTTCCTACACACACTCTCATGCCTGCACACACACACACACACGCCTCCTCATGTGTAAACCAAGTAAGGCCAGTTGGGGGGCTGGGAGGAGGCGAAATGTACATAAAGTATCAGATCGGGCATGACGCCTGAAAGTTCGGAAAAGCCGGTCTAGTCAGTGACCCAGCTTTCAGATGCAAATGTCATGAGTTCCCCTCCCTGCCTGGCCAGGTGAAGTTCATCCTGATTGGCTGGAGGCAGCGGAGCTACAGGAAGGGGGGGGAGGTATATTCCCAAAGTGTAGCCTTTGTGTCTTTGTCTTTGGTCATCGCATGGTTGCTGCCGGCTGTTGGAGCAATGGCGGCAAGCCAAGCAGAGGCCCAAGCCTTCGGGTGGCCTCAGGATCCGACCCCAGGTAGCTCCTGGTGAAATTAGCTGAATGAGGGCTTTGGCAAGGCAAGCCCTGTGGAGGGCTACCCATCTTGGACCTTTGGGTAGATGTGTAGTCTTCCCGGGCAGCAAGGCTGTGCTGGACCCAACCCTGGAAGAGAACTGACCCCCCAGGTAACTAGTTGTGTGCCTGGGAAATATAAGGAATCAGTAGGTTTTGTTATTTTTGCAGCTCTATTACTTTGTACCAAAGTGTCTCTCTCTATTTCGTGTGCTTCTCTCTATTTCGTGCGCTTCTCTCATTTCCCTATTTTTGTTGTAAAATGCTACCTGAAATAAACCTTCTTGGTTTTTTACCCCACATGGTGTTTGTGGATTGCTCTGTGGTTCCAGCAACTAAATCCAGGTTACAGTCATAAAGGCAAGTCCCTGAACAGAGATTCAAGTAGGATTGCTTGGCAGTCTGGTACCTTGAGATCTCTGGGGGTCTTGGGTCCTTTTGGGTAGGACAGGGTGGGTTGTGGCGGGTCAGCCAGCCCCCCCTTCCTCCACATGGTGGCAAGCGCTGGGATTCGAAACTGGACCACAGAGTGGCTGCACGTGGGCAAATTGGGAAGATTGGAGAGACTTTGGTACATGGGTAGAGGTTTTGTTATTTTTTAGAGATTGAAGTGTGAGATTGAGCATCAGGGAAAACGTTCAGATTGCTTGAAAGGGGCTACCCCAGTCTGTGGAAGCCTAGCTACCAGTGGAGAGTGTTGAAGGCAAGAAATCTCAACTGTGGAGTGAGTAAGCGGAGGAGGATCCTACCCATCGAGTGCAAGAAGCGGGTGAGCAGATGGCGGCTGTGTGATCCCAAAGAACCGGGGCTGGAAAGAGAAGAAAGACTATGTGCGCGTGCGCGTGTGTTCCAAGGGGAGCAGAAGAAAGGAGAGAAGACCAGAAAACCTCTCTTAAGAGACTGGTGAGCAAAATGTTGAATTTTGGGACAGCGTTTGATGAGTGATTTGGTTGTGCTATGTGCCCCAGAGAAATTGTCAAGACTTTGGGGAGGGAAGGCACAGTCCTGCCCTACATCTCTCCCACGGGAGAAGGACTCAGATTTTGAACTTAGACTGTCCAATTGCTCTTGGGGGGGGCATGGCGAGTGGCCAGGCTAAGCAGCAGCAAGCAGAGGGGGGGCAGACATCAGAAAACACCCCCCCCCCAGAAAAAGAGACTTTGTCCCTATGCTGCCGAAATGGAGAGCTGAAAGGAGCAGAAGGAAAAGGGAATTTCCCTCCTAGCTGGCGGAGAAGCACGGACAGAAGAACTTCCCTCCAGGTGTCTCCAGCGAGAAGAAAGGGGACTGAGATTGGGTGTTGATTAAAGCCAATAAAAGCTGATAAATTGTTGCTGGAGTGGGAGGGGACAGGTGATCCAAGTGTATTTGTCTTGTCGATAAATTGTTGCTGGAGGGGAGGGGACGGGTGATCCCAGTGTAAGCAATTGAACTATTGTTGTCTTGTGTCATGTGCAAAAGTCAATTTGAAATGATGATGATGATGATAAAAAATAATGTAATGCATGTAAGCCAGAAATCTGTAAGCTTTCAAAGTGCCTCAGGGCAGGGAAGAGTTGCCAGAGAAAAATCAGTCAGAGGCGAGAGAACAAAACAGAAGGTTAAAAGGAATTTAGAGGCGGGAAGCCCTCTAACGGCTGAAAGATTGCCAGGCTGGTGTTCTAGCCGCCTGGGTGGAGCCTCCATGGCTAAGCATTTAATTCTGAGGGAGACAGTCATCCCGTGTAAGTTTGGGTGGTGGGCTAAAGGAGCCAAGCCCAAGAGACTAGAAGATTGCCAGGCTGTGTGTTCTAGCCACCTGAGTGGAGCCTCCATGGCTCAGCATTTAAATTCTGAGGGAAACAGTCATCCCATTCATGTCATTGGGTGGTGGATGCCACCAGCAAGCTTTTGGAAAAAGGGGAGGTGTATTCATGTCGTTAGGCGGAGGGTGGCAGAAACAAGCCTTTAGAAGCAAAATTAAAGGCGAATTGAAGAGTCACATTTCAGTCAGCAATCTGCCCCCTACAGGCTGGTGTGAGAAGCAGCAACCCTAAAAAGTTTTTAGACAGAGTGCCAGTCAGGCAACAGAAGGGTTGGGGTTCCCATTTGAATTGTATATATTGTTTCTTGTATATGCAAAATGATGTAATTTAAACCTGTAAGCTATTGATTGTGTTTTGATGCTTTTAGTTTTGTTTTGTTTTTGTGTGTGTGTGAATGAGAAGAGGTGTGCTAGTGGTAGAAGGCTAGCAAAGGCTTTTTCTTTTAAGTTAGTTTAAAATGAAATGAGAGGGTTGACCTCTCAGGTTTCATTTTTTTTAAAGGGAGCGTGTGGAGAAAAAGAGCCTCTGAGGGTTCCTACACACACTCACACGCCTGCACACACACACACACACACACACACGCCTCCTCATGTGTAAACCAAGTAAGGCCAGTTGGGGGGCTGGGAGGAGGCGAAATGTACATAAAGTATCGGATCGGGCATGGCGCCTGAAAGTCCGGAAAAGCCGGTCTAGTCAGTGACCCAGCTTTCAGATGCAAATGTCATGAGTGTTGTGATATGTATCACTTCACCAGCTGAAGCACATTGTTTACACATGGAAAGGAACAGAATGGCTGTAAACAAGTTTGTTATGTCTTTCTAGATTCCCGTGTTTTTCGCATGGGAAGCTAGACCGTGGGAGCAATATGAGCTAGTCACATGGTTTGTATGATCTGATGACGTGCTAACTTGTTTTTCTGTCTGAAGCCATCTTAGAGAGAAGCAGGACTGCTTTCTCTCTTCTCCTTTGTTCTTCTTGCTGGACTTTGTTACTGCAACAATGTAACGTCTTTGCTGAGGTGGAGTGAAGCTCAACTTACTCCACTGGATGTAATGCTTGCTATGCATTTATACTCTGCACATGGACTGTAACTAGGAAATGTATACTCTGTAGAACTTTACTTGCTAAGTGAATAAACAGGTAGAATTAGACCTGTGGTGTTCCAGAGTGTTTCCTGACTCCATGGATTAATCTGCAACGGGGAAGCTGGAAGCACTCTGATAACAGGGCAGACTGGGCTGGAGAAACTGGCACAACATGCTGCACGCTGCGCGGGGGGAGGTGAGATCTGGAAGATCTGTGTGTGGAATTTCAGGCCTCTGCTAGCACGCAGACAAAGGATTATAAATCTTCCAACTCGCACACACTCTGCTCAGAGATAAAACCAACAATGAGTCATGAGTTCCCCTCCCTGCCTGGCCAGGTGAAGTTCATCCTGATTGGCTGGAGGCAGCGGAGCTACAGGAAGGGGGGGAGGGGGAAAAGGTATATTCCCAAAGTGTAGCCTTTGTGTCTTTGTCTTTGGTCATCGCATGGTTGCTGCCAGCTGTTGGAGCAATGGCGGCAAGCCAAGCAGAGGCCCAAGCCTTCGGGTGGCCTCAAGATCCGACCCCAGGTAGCTCCTGGTGAAATTAGCTGAATGAGGGCTTTGGCAAGGCAAGCCTTGTGGAGGGCTACCCATCTCGGACCTTCGGGTAGGTGTGTAGTCTTCCCGGGCAGCAAGGCTGTGCTGGACCCAACCCTGGAAGAGAACTGACCCCCAGGTAACTAGTTGTGTGCCTGGGAGATATAAGGAATCAGTAGGTTTTGTTATTTTTGCAGCTCTATTACTTTGTACCAAAGTGTCTCTCTCTATTTCGTGTGCTTCTCTCATTTCCCTATTTTTGTTGTAAAATGCTACCTGAAATAAACCTTCTTGGTTTTTTACCCCACATGGTGTTTGTGGATTGCTCTGTGGTTCCAGCAACTAAATCCAGGTTACAGTCATAAAGGCAAGTCCCTGAACAGAGATTCAAGTAGGATTGCTTGGCAGTCTAGTACCTTGAGATCTCTGGGGGTCTTGGGTCCTTTTGGGTAGGAAAGGGTGGGTTGTGGCGGGTCAGCCAGCCCCCCCTTCCTCCACAAAAACAAAAGAGAAAAACTGGTTAGTAGAGAGAACAGAGTGGCTGGAAAAGGAGGATGAAACAAGAGACTCAGATTTTAAGAAGGGCAGAGAGGACCACCTCATTGTCTTAAGAGGTCATTTCCTAGTGTACACTGAGAAGCTATTTTTAAATGTCCTCAGGAATGAAAGTCAGAGCTGTGCATGGAAATTAATGAATGGGGTCCCTGCATGCTTACTTCAAGGTAAAAATATATATAGTGAGAATCAGCTGCACGTTACATATTTAACATAGTGTGTAGTCTAGCCCTGAGGCACTGAGTGGTTTACAACAACCTTGCAGTGTTGTCCAGATGTATTATACCCCTATTGGAGGTAGAGCTGAGAGAGAAGTCTACAACAGCCATGCATTCACTGTTATACCCTTATTGCAGTTTAGAGGGTTGACTGTCATTATGAGGCTTAAATATTTACCTGTCAGTCAAAACATCTGCTTAATAATAAATGTAAATTTATTTACATTTATTATTAAGCTCAGAGAGTAGCTTCCAGCAGCCCTGCAATATAGTCCACAGTTAGTGTTGCAGGTTAGAAGTCGGGCTGCTTAAGTTACCCCTCTTAGACTTACTCCCAGGCCAAACCAAAACACACAATTCATGTAGAAGCCTCATGCTCCAGTGACTTGCATGCAGACTGCTTGCGCTGTAAAATGTTCAAGAACTAAAAGAAAAGAAAATACACATGAAAACAAACCCAACTTAGAGCAGAGACTCCTGTTTTTCTTGCTAAGTTTTGCTTTTTCAACCTCCTCAGCCACAGGCTCAGCTAACACACGTATGCCAGAGATCATAGAATCATAGAAAAGTAGAGTTGGAAGGGGCCTACAAGGCCATCGAGTCCAACCCCCTCCTCAATGCAGGAATCCAGGTCAAAGCATCCCCGACAGATGGCTGTCCAGCTGCACCTTGAATGCCTCCAGAGTGGGAGAGAGCCCACCACCTCCCTAGGCAGTTGGTTCCATTGTCTTATTGCTCTAACAGTCAGGAAATTTTTCCTGATGTTTAGGTGGAATCTGGGTTCCTGTAACTTGAGCCCATTATTCCGTGTCCTGCAAACTGGGATGATCGAGAAGAGATCCTGGCCCTCCTCTGTGTGACAACCCTTCAAGTACTGGAAGAGTGCGATCCTATCTCCCCTCAGTCTCCTCTTCTGAAGGCTAAACATGCCCAGTTCTTTCAGTCTCTCCTCATAGGGCCTTGTTTCCAGTCCCTTTATCATCCATGTTGCCCTCCTCTGAACCCTCTCCAGTTTGTCTACGTCCTTCTTAAAGTGTGGTGCCCAGAACTGGACGCAGTACTCAAGATGAGGCCTAACCAGTGCAGAGTAAAGGGTGTTGTTTCACAACGCTGCAACATTGTGTAGTGGGGCCCCACTTGTTCCCTCTCGTAGGATGTTCAGGCAGTTAGTGCTGTTGCTCATGTTGCCAAATCAGCACCACACAGACACAAGAGGGAAGTGTCCGTAGGCTTGGGGAAAACTCCAAAATCTGCAGAGCTACAAAAAAAAATCTTTATAGAAAAAACATAAGATGGGACCCCAAAATTACCACAATTGGAAACAAGTTATGCTCACTTGCCATTGAATGCTGACTGTTCGGGGGGGGGGGGAGGAATGGGGAGAATGGAATGGAGTGGCTGGCATCCTGAACAGCAGCCCCTCATGCTGCAACTTTTGTTGCAGGCCCCACTTGTAGTAGGTATTGCTGAATGTATTTTGGTTGTGGGATTCATCATATTTTATTTTATTTAGCTTTAGCTTCCTAAAAGCCAACACCGCCACAACACAATGCTGTAATCATCAGCTTACTAAGTTATTTGCTTCGGAGGCCAGTGCCATGTAGGCGACTGCAAAGTAAAGCGAAGAACACAGCATACGGAATCAAAGGATAACCTTTAGCAATGTGCAATAGTCTGTGTGAGCTTTCAGGCAACGATCCTTGGTGTGAGAACAGGGGTGTTTTATGTACACAAGAAAATCCCTATTTTCAGCTGTGGAATTCTGGAAGGTATTACATGGAGTAATGTAACAAATATGGCTCAGCAGAATTACACATATCATCATAGATCTGTGAGAGGGAGCAAGAAATGTGTGCTGCAGATCAAGGCCTAGCAGAATCCAAGATTAATTGCTGCGGTAAACGACACGTTTTGCCTGTGGTCTCAATTAACCTTGCAATGACGATATTCTGCAGTGGCCTGACTAACCTGAACACGCTCCAACTGTGGTCTCACTAAAGCCAAGGATGAAACTCCCATTCATTTTATTACTCCCTCTGTCAAGTAAAATGGTTTTCATACTGTGCATAAAAGGAGGTTTGTTCTGAAAGAAGAAGCCTCTAAGCCAGTGTTCTCCAACCTTGGGTCCCCAGATGTTTTTGGCCTACAACTCCCAGCATGCCCCAGCCAGCGTAGCCAAAAACATCTGGGGACCCAAGATTGGAGAACACTGCACTAAGGCAATTTTTTGAGGGGGGGGGTGTAATGATGAGGAGGGGAGAGTTAGCTCTCCCCTCCAAAAAATGCCCCCCCACTGTGTGCAGAGAGGCCTTTAAAAAGCCTCCATTGACACCAATGGAGGCTTTTTAAAGGGCTAAATGCAGCATGGGGGGAGGGGAGCAAGGAAAACCTCTTATCTCCAATCTCTGCAGAGATCAAAGATAAGAGATGATCAGCCAGGAAAATCTCTAATATCTGATCTGCTGGGGATCGGAGCGAAGACATTTTTTTGCCTAGGGGAGGGGCCTACGGATGGGGTAGAGACTGGAGAGAAGCTGGTGGGCAAGATTGGGACCCTTCATGGGCTGTATTCGGCCCACAGGCCAGAGGTTTCCCATCCCCATGCTAAGCCTGAGGAGCTCCTCCCACCCTCGCTGGCTGCCCGAGTCCACCTGTGCCCCCACGTTGCACGCTTTGCCTGTTGCCTTTGGCCCTCCACAGGTGCCCTGAAGGCAGGGAGTGGGGAGGCTGCAGGGGAAAGGGAGGAGCTCCGAGACGGAGCTGGGGAGCAAAAGGGCCGCCTCCCCCATCCTCCCTCTGATAATTGAAAGCAAACCAAAGGTAAGTGTCTGTGTCTGTGTGTGTGTTTAACTGCAAACACCAGCAAATGGTAGTCCCCTCCTGCTTCGGCTCTTAAAAGTGCAACACTCAAATCATCTGGCCCTGTTGTACACCTCACACAGCACGCAACCGTGTTACATAAGCAGCCCCCAAGGGCCCATCAGAAGGGCAGTGCCCGGGACTGGCGTCAAGGTTGGGCAGCTGCTGAGGGCCCACACCCCCGCAGGGCCCCCCTGGAGCTGCTCCTCCTCTTCATCATTGCAGCCTCCTTGTTCACCTGCCTCTCGCTCTGGTCCAGGCAATGGGGGTGATGAGAAGGAGGAGCAGCAGATGCCGCTGCCTTCTTGCTCACTGGCTCTCTGCCTGTCAAGCAAGCAAGCGGTAGCAATGATAGGAAAGAGGAGAAGGAGCAAGAGCAGCTGGTGACAATGGCTGGGAGAAGGTAGACTCGCTGAGGGTCTCTTGCACAAGGGCCCCCAAAAACCTGGAGCCGACACTGGCAGTGTCCCTATATGGCTGCTGAAGAGATATTGACGAATGTGTTGGACTCGGTGGGGTGAGTGTCTAGGCCTCTTCCCAAGATGTACGTACATCTTCCTTCTTGGGCCTTGGAACAGGAAGAGCTGTGCAGTCCAGCATCACACTGCCTCTGATCCGGTGAGGAAAAAGCTGCATTTTCCTTTTAAAACAAGGTGTGCGAGGAGCGCTGTCATGCCCCTGCCCATGGGCAAAGTGTTATAGCAGTAAGTATGCGAGGGGAGGGGGGAGTATGAGAGGAGTGTGGAATGTTGAGATGTCTGCTGATTGGCTGAGAGAGTGGGAGGGGGGGGCGAAGCCTGTGTTATATAAACAGTAGGACAGTGTTCTCCAACCTTGGGTCCCCAGCTACGCTGGCTGGGGCATGCTGGGAGTTGTAGGACAAAAACATCTGGGGACCCAAGGTTGGAGAACACTGCAGTAGGAGGAGTCTGAAGGGAGTCGGGGGAAGAGAGAGGGGTAGAGAGGGTTGAGAAGTCTGAGTGAAGTTGGGAGTGGGAGTCTTGTCTGGGAGAATTGGAGATGGTTGAGAAGTCTGAGAGTGAGAGCGGCGGAGAGGAGAGAGGGGGTTTTCAACGTTTAGAATCTATTAACATCATCTACAGTAATACCTTGGATTGCAAGTAACTTGGTTTGAGAGCGTTTTGCAAGACAAGCAAATATTTAAATATTTATTTATTTATTTATTTATTACTTGATATACAAGCGACGTCTTGCAATACAAGTACTGTAGTGCGGCTTAAATTAAAAATCTCTGTACAAATTTTTTTGGGAGGATTTCGTTTTGATATAAGAGTGTTTTGGATTACAAGCACGTTTCCGAAACGACTTATGCTCTCAATCCAAGGCATGACTGTATTTACCTACCCTTAATAGTAATTAAATAAACTTATTTCATTTTTAAAACTTAAAAGGAGTGGTCTGAATAAGTTGCCCTGAAGGGGTTGGCAGCGGAGGAGCAAAGAGAGTGTCGACTTTTGAAGCGCTTGCAGAGGTGGTGGGCTGGACGAGGAGGTGGAGGGAGGCCTGACAAGCATGCTTTTGCATTAAAACAAGGTGGGTGCTCCCTCCATGCCTTGTTTTAAAGGGCAAATGTGGCCTTTTTCTTGCTGTGCACCACCAAAATTCGGCAACAGCAATTGGGAGGGGGCATTAAAAAGACTCCAAGGAAGGATTTTTTGTTTTTATTTAACCCCCCCCCCGTACTAAAGGCCAAATTTTGGAAACAAGCAGAGTGGGGCGAGGGTTAATCCTCCCCTCCCAGTGAGTACTGGTACCAATCCAAATGAGGTGCATGCGCACTTACTCTCAAGTTTAAAAAAATAGGCACAGCTGCATGCTACGCAATTAACGTAACATGTAGTTTGACCCTAAGTTTCTCAATACCTGAGTGAGCAAACAGTGCTGCAGCACTAAGTATTCTTATTTAGGAACCAGTACAGTGTCTTGCTGGACTTAAAACATTAACAGGTTTCATTATAGGATAAGCTTTCATAGACTAAAGTCTGTCTGACTGCATCTGATGAAGGGAATTTAGTCTGCAAAAGAGTATGTCATAATAATCCAGTCTTTCAATGATTCACTTTGTTAGATTCTTTGTTGCTACAACAAACCAACACAGCTATCTCTGGGACTCCAGCCCAATTTATACATGTAGCAGAATCAGGAAAATGAACTTTATCACTTCAGACTGCAAGAGCAGGAGTTTGTAAGTTTCAGTCTCTCCAGTGACCCATGCCCCTTCCTTGATTAGCTTCCGCCGTGCATTAATCACGTGGCTTTTCAGGCGGGAATATGGGGTGGGTTAGGATTTTTAAGTTTTGTACTGTTTTTAATTGTGTTTTACACTCTGTTTTTCCCCCCTTGTATTTTATTGGCCTGTACATCGCTCAGAGTGGCCGGATGACTGGCCAGATGGGCGATTCAAAAATAAATAAATATAGAAAAAACAGCATGCTAGGAAGAAGGCAAGGCCAAATGGTTCTCCCAGTCATGGTATCTTTCTAAACGCAAGAATATTTTTTGGGTGGCATTCAGAGGTGAAAAACCTCCACCTCAGTGTGACGTAGCACAGCTCAGAAGAGGTTTTATTACTGGATTCTGCTGCAGAGATCAAATGGGCTTTACTTCCTAGTAACTTTGATTAGACCGGTTTTATTCCTCTGAAGCATTAAGAGCACAAACACTAATGTACTAAAATGACCCAAGATGCACCTCTGAGCATTACATACGATTTCCTTGCCACTAGCTCTGCCAGAGGAAGCCTAGACCATCACTAGGCAAGAACAAGTGCCAAAAGCAACAGTGCTTCATCCGTACAGGCAGCACTATGCTCGGAAATCAGACTGCCCTCTTTTAGGGTGAGTATGTAAGACAATCAAAACCAGTTAAGCACACAAGTTTTGACATATGAAATCATGCTTGGTCTGCGAGAGTCAGAAAATAATGACGGGGAAGTGAGCGGGAGAGCTCTCTTCTAAAAACCTTTGTGGAATAAAAAATAAATAAGTAATGCAGGCCAGCCTTGAGCTGAAAGAGAAGGTAAGCTCTTCTCCAAAGGGGGCAGGACTCTTTAAGGAGATGGGAGGGCTGCTCAGGAATCTATTTATGCAGCACTTCCACATGCCTACATTCTCCTCAGAAAAACCATTTTTGGCCTGCATGAGTCATCAACTACCAGTTCTGCAATTCTCAGCGCAACTTATTTGTGTGTACAAAACCGAGGTGCAAAGACAACATAGTAGCCCTCAAAAATATATTATTAACATGCCTGCTGGCATAACTCTCTTCCAGTTTTTTTTTTTTAAGACACACCCACTTTGGGCACATGCCTATGCTAAACTAATACTGGCTACAGCACCTTAGCATTTAGGCTACGTCCCCCATCTTGAGATACACAACGGCAAGGAAGTTTACAGCAGTGTAAGATCATGGATATGCTGGTGTATCACAATGGCATTGGTGGAGGGGACAGGATGGGACTGACTGGGAGGGGGTCTCAGAGACTTGTCTACTACAACAGCTCAGGCTTTGTAACTTCTCCACCCTTTGACCACTTGAGCAGGAGTAAGGGGGCAGGCTCCTTAAAACGCATAGGTGCTCACACTAAAGCAGGGGGTGCAGAACCTCAGGAATGGGGGTCAAATCTGCACCCTCCAGGATTCCCTGATGGTCATACACCCTTCCCCTGGTCCCCCCTCCACCCCCGATTGATAGCCAGTTGTCCAATAGCTCCTTAGCCAAAGACAAAGAGAGCCGGGATGCCAAGGCCAGCATCAAGGGTAGCTATGGTCGGGCACCTGCCGAGGGCCCACACACCCCAGTCCCCCGCACGGGTCCACTGACAAGAACCCTCTAGACTTGCTCCACCTCTTCACATTGCAGCCTGCTTGTTCACCTGCCTCTCACTCTGGCCAGACAATGGTGGTAGTGGTGAGAAGGAGGAGGAGCAGATGCCACTGCTGACTTGCTCATTGACTCTCTGCCTGTCAAGCGAGCAAGCAGTAGCAATGCTGAGAAAGAGGAGGATGAGGAGCAACAGCAGCTGATGACAATGGTGGTGAGAAGGCAGACTCACTGCGGGAGGGGGTCCGTTGAAGGTGCCTTCTTGTCCAAGGGCCCTCAAAAGCCTGGAGCCAGCACTGTAGGATGCTCTCCTTTCCATATCAATAGAGAGACGTTTCCAGTCCAGCAAAACATACCTGACCCTGGACTGTCAGCCCTTGCTAGCTAACCTAACAGACAAAATGAAGATTATGAGTCAAGGTGACAGTTGTGGGGACAGCATGGTGCTTTCTGGTAACATCCTGGAGTGCCCCAGACATCAATCCACATCCTCCCAGAGACAAGTAACACAGCAGACCATGCCAGTGTGGCGGATATATGCTGGCACAGTGCTCTCTTACACCTAGTTCTCACAGAGGTGGCATTTCTGGGCTGTACAACTCAAGACTGCAGATGGGATCTCACATGACTTAATGTTTCTCCATACCAGAGATGTAACATTTCTGAAAATTTTGAAACTGTGGAGAAAAACAGGTTTTCTGTTTTATTTGTGGTTGTGGAAGAGATGAGAAGGCTTGAGGAAAAAATGGGGGAAAACTAGAAAAATTGGTGTCCAAATTTCCCCACAAAATCGCTGAAAACAAAGCCCCCTCCCATCTTTTTCCCATTCCCCCCTTTTTTCTGTTTTTATCCCTGTCATTCACATCTTAAGTTGCAGGGGTGGGGAATGACATTTTGGAAATAACTGAAATATATGTCATACTTACTTTCTTATCAAACGTAAATTTATTTTACTGCTTTATCATCATACAAAGTTAGAAAATTGTCCTATTTGGCATATTTATGACATTTACAAAGCAATCCTATGCATCTTTCCTCAGAAGACCCACTCTGTTTAGTGGAACTTACCCCTAAGAAAACATGCATAGAATTTCAACCTCAAAAATGTTGCCTTAGTTTTTGTAACAAAAGTGTGTTGCTGGACTACAGCTCCCAGAATCCCTTGCCATTTGCCATGCTGGCTGGGTATGCTGGGAGCTGTAGGCCAGCAACATCTGGGGACCCAAGGTTGGAGAGCCCTGCCTTCCGCACCACACACACACACACATACACACACACACACACACACACACACGGAGGGAGGGAGGGAGGGCCGGTTCATACGACCTGGGCAGCGAGCGGGGGAGGCACCATGGGGCTGTCCACGGGGTCCGGTGGGGCGCCGCAGACGACCTGCACCCCGCGCGCGTGGGCGGACCCCAGTGGAGCCGTCAGTCCCCGCACCGCAGTGTGGGCCTCCCGGCACCAGGGGGCAGTGGCTCAGGATGCCCAGAGGGGCCGTTTGGCCCTACAGGCCGGAGCAGCCGCAGTTCCGGCCACTCTGGGCTGCCGCCTCTGTGCGGCACGGGAGGCCCCCACGGGATGGCCGCCCACTCTTCACACGGCAGGGTGGCCACATGCGGTAGGGGCTTACCCTTCTACCACCCATGGTCACTTTGCGTGATTCCCGCGTGCGGCCATCCCGCGGGGGCACCCCTGGCCAGCGTTCACACAACACAGGAACCACGGAGGGCTTTTGCTCCCCTGGGGTTCCCGTGTTGTGTGAACCAGCCCAGAGAGAGAGAGAGAGAGAGAGAGATGCTCCAGCTTCAAGTTTAGCTGCTCGTCTACCTTTCCCCATAAAGCAGACAGGCTGGACAAGGACAGAAGGAGAGCGAGAACCATGCGTACTTGCGTAAAATGTCACCTGTGTACTTCAGTCTCCACCTCCCTGTCTTTCTCTCATTTCAGGTAGTGTAAGGAAGGGAGAAAGAGGTGGTGAATTGCAGTAGGATGACATGCCAGGAAGCAACTTGGAGATAAGAGGGGATGTCACTCTTTCCCCACAAAGTGTGTGGCTCACCAGTAAAACTAACTAAATCACCAATTACATCACTGAAAAACTGAAATCAACATTGCAAATAAATCCACAAAAGTTACTAGCCCACAGGTCTTTTCAAGAGCCATCTGTGACCTCAATGAGAAGAAGCAACTTTTGTAAAGCTTTGCCACTCGGTGGCCTAACTAACAGTCATTTTTATTCAAAATGCGCAGCAAGGTGAGTGGGCATTATAAATTTGCATGGCATTCAAGTATAGAGGAGTCTCTAAATTAATTAGCAAAATGTGTTATACTGTATGCACATTTACCTCTCTGACCATAAGATAACTCAGTTCATACGCCCCCCCAAAAAAGAAAATTAACAATACTGCCACAATATGAATACAATCCAGGTTGCCTTGGCTTTTTTAGCAACAGGATGCTGAACTCTGCAGTTCTCTCAACAGCAAAGATTCTCAGGACCGGGAAACCCCACACCAGGTTGCCCTGGCAGCTAAAATCTGATGCCAGCATCTTGAAATCTGCAGTATTGTCTGTAGTTCTGGTAATTCATTAAACTTCTGCTGAATTGTCAACATTTCAGACATTTTTCTTTAGGGGATGCAAATTACATACTGCTCCCACGATTCTGTGAGCTGGATGAGGATGCTATGGAAAGTGTCTAATTAAAGTTCATTAGGAACTTTAGGTCAGGATATTTATAAACAACTAATACGCTGTTCTCCCAGCCATTTTCCTTTTAATCGGAAAATGCCCCCATGGTATTAGTGAGGGTTAGCATTCCCTTTGGTACTGCTCTTTCCAGATGCAGTACTTTCCATGTACAGAGAGTTTCCATCAATGATTTTCCATGCTACGCAACCACGTCCCAGGAGAACAAGTAATGCAGACTTTTTTTTATCCTCTAAACTTGACCTGTTTTTGCACTATACCTTAGGGTGCAATCTTCCCTTCTGTAACACCTCACATGAATAGACTGTGGACCTATTCAGACAAGCCAAATGTCCTCTCAAGTGTATTTAAAATAAAATAAAATACAGACTTGGATATGAAGCTGCTCCAGGACACCCAACTCATCCAGTCCAGACATCAACTAACATGAAAAAACACACAGCTAAGGTTATGACCACACATGTCCTAGAGACAATAATTTATCTCCGTTATTTATTTATTTATTATATTTATACCCCACTTTTTTTCCTTACATAATCATCATCCTCTCCATTTTATCCTCACAACAACCCTGTGAGGTAGGTTAGGCTGAGAGTCAGTGACTGGCCCATTGTTATAGAAACAATTGTTATAGAAACAATCACCAATTTCACTGACTCCTCATGCAGCATCTGAGCTATAATCCTTAAAATATTCAACTGCTTTCAGGAAATTTATTTTTCTTTTTTTTAATTACAAATATTCCAAATCTTTGTGCATACCTTTGTACTAGTAAAAACAGCTGGTACTGAAGATAACATGTGGCTTACACTGGCTCAGCTTGTCTGAGTGTGGAAAGCTAAGCAGGGTCAAGCCTGGTTGTTACTTGGATGGGAGACCCCTCCTCTAGTTTCCTGCATTGAGCAGGGGGTTGGACTCGATAGCCTTGTAGGCTCCTTCCGACTCTATTATCTATGAAATCTATGATCCAATATTATCAATTTAGGGTTGTTGAAGCCCAATTAAAGAAATGTGAATTGATCAACAGATTTTTATCCAATTAATTTATAAATCAACCAATATTTCACAAGTCTGCATACAAATAAATCCTAGATTTGTGATAAAGTTTTTAAAGAATTTGTAGGCCTATTTTTCCAAAAAAGAACATTAAACATTTTTTAAAAAAATAAGAGAGCATGGATTACAACATTTAGGCGTAATTTGGCAGCTATGTTTTCAAGCAAAGGAAGCATATTAAAGAATGAAATGCTTGCAGGAGGGTTAAGAGGAATCCATAGTGTGACCAACTTGTTTCCGTCTCCCTTATTTGAGAGCACCAGCTCTTTGTCAAGAAGACTGAAAAGTTGTCAGAGGTATTTGTCCTCTAGACGTGGAGGCTCAATCAGATTCCCTCTTCTCCTACCCACCCACCCCGCCCCAGCCCATAAAGAGCTTTCTTGCTTATTTCTTGCTTATTATAGCAAAGCCTGAGCCAAATTCTAGTACAGCAGATTCTGCTGGTGTTGCTGCACCTGTGTATCTCCCTACCAAACATGCTCTGTAGGGGCACTGCTGCCATGCTGCCAATGGAAGGAAGAGGCAAGGTCTCTAAACCAATGGGTCCCTTGGAAACCAACCTTGGGTCCCCAGATGTTTTTGGCCTACAACTACCAGCTATGCTGGCTGGAGCATGCTGGGAGTTGTAAGCCAAAAATATCTGGGGACCCAAGGTTGGAGAACACTGCTCTAAACATTCCAATGTCTGTCCTAGAACAGGCTAAGACCCGGCAGTTGTACTCCACACTTGGGCTGCAAACCAACATACTCAGAGCAAGCCCTCTTGATCACAGTAGGTCTGAATTCTGAGTAAACCTGGACAGGGCTTTAAGATTAGCATGATAATGTGACAAGTATTCACAGAGGGGAAGATGCCCTCTGGTCCAGAGGGCTGCCGAACAATCCCAGTAGTACAAGTCACAATACCTTTTTTTTTTTTTACTTGTACCAGCAGAGGCGGCTTCTGCTTGCACAGACTTACTTGCTTCATTTCAGAGGTGAAAACACAAAGGTCCCACATAAAAATGGCAGCAACTCTCATACATACTGTGTGAGGATTTGGCCCACTACCAGGGCGGGCATGGTTGGGTCTCTGCCGAGGGCCCACACCCCAGGAGGGGCCCACTGACGACAAGAGCCCTTGGGTTTGCTCTTCTGCTTCCTCACTGCAGCCTGCCTGTTCACCTGCCTCTCGCTCTGGCCCAGTCAGTGGTGGTGGTGGTGAGGTGGAGCAGCAGACGCCATGGCCTACCTGCTCACTGGCTCTCTTGCCTGAAACAAGCAAGTGGGAGCACTGATGAGCAAGAGGATGAGCAGCAGCAGCAGCTGGTGATAATGGCGGTAAGAAGGTAGACTCACTGAAGAAAGGGGCCCATTGAGGGCCATCAAAAACCTGGAGCCGGCACTGCCCACTACTTTTTAAATACTCATTTTGCAAGATGCTGTGTGGCACAAGTGGTTTAGTGACCGTAAGTGCCTTTAGTTTGTGCCCTTGGTGACACAGCTTCAGATACTACCTCCTAGACTTCTAAGAAAAAATTTGGGGATGGACCATAGCTCAGTGGTAGCACAAAATTAATTTTGCCCCAAACTGGATTGGGCCCCAGTGATCTGAGGCACTGCTTTATTTTTCTGCAGAAAAATTTCCATTTCATAACTTCATTAGTACCAATGAATCAAATACAAATACAATATTAGGCAAGTTTGGCAGTTTCAAAGTTGTAATTAATGTTTTTCAGGTGATTCAGTATGTATTCCAATAACAAAATTCCAATAACAAAGAGATAGCCTAGCTACGGTTATCCATGCTCTGGTATCCTCTCGTTTGGATTACTGCAGTGCGTGGGGCTGCCTTTGAAAATGGTTCAGAAACTTCAGCTGGTCCAAAATAGGGCAGTGGGATTGTTAATGGAGACTGGCCGATGTGAACATATTATGCCAGTGCTTTCTCATCTGCACTGGCTGCCAGTCTGTTTCCGGGCCCGATTCAAAGTGCTGGTACTAACATTCAAAGCCCTAAATGGCTTGGGGCCAGGGTATCTAAAGGATCGTCTCCTCCCATATGTACCTGCCCGGACACTAAGATCTGCATCAGCAGTCCTTCTCCGAGAGCCCCTGCCAAAGGAAGTGAGGCAGGTGGCTACTAGGAGGAGGGCCTTTTCTGCTGTGGCACCCTGGTTACGGAAGACAATCTTACTCGGTCACGAGTGATCGCCTGATGATGGAATGAGCTCCCCAAAGAGGTTCGCCTGGCGCCTACTTTGTATTCTTTCCGGCGCCAGGTGAAGACCTTTCTATTCTCCCAGGCATTTTAATCATCTTAATCATTTTAATCTTGTAGTTGTTTTTAACTCCGTTATTGTAACTGCTGCTGCTAGCTCTGCTGTGTGTTTTTAATCTGTGGTTTTAAATTTTATATTTATTTTATATTGTATTTTATGGTTTTAACTGTTGTAAACCACCCAGAGAGCTTCGGCTATTGGGCGGTATAAAAAATGTATTAAATAAATAAATAAAAATTCTACATTATATAACGTTCAAATTAAGTGTGCTTTAACATTTTTCATCAAATGTTTCAGATCAAATGTATTGAGACAAAAAAATAACATGGGGTACCTTTTTTCTTTTAGCTTGTTTACTAAATACAAGTAAAATAAACATGCTAAACTAAACTAGATCGGGGGGGGGGGGAGGCTTATGGCCCTACAGACATTTTGGCCTACAACTCCATTCATTTCTCACAATTGCCTATGCTAGCTAGAGCTGATGGGAGTTGTAGGCCAAAACATCTAGAGGGCCAGAAGTTAAACCAGAAAGGTAATTTCCTGACCTACAGAAACCAAAGAGAAATAAGAACTCAGGAAAGAACTGCAAATTTTATGCACAAGTAACAGTACTATACAATAAATTTATAAAACATAGCTAAAATTGCACAACGAAAGGTGCAGGTAAAAGTCAATTAGTGAACAAATTAGTCTCAAATTAAAAGGGTAATCTGGTTTACTCTACTTTTATAGATGCTGCTGCAACATTTGAATTTAAAAATTTCATTCAGACCCTGTTGGACTAAGTAGAGGAGTATTTCACAGCATCCACTCTAACTATATGGTGAACTTTATTTGAAGCAAAGTTAATGGGATTTTTGCAAATAATGGAGAAAGACCAGTAAGATGTAAAATCAATATTATTTATTTTCTTTGCTTCTAAAAAGTGTATGTCCTGAAGACTATCCAGTCAAAACGTGTTTGGCAAACAACAATGTTAAATTCAGCAAATTGCCCTTGTAATTTGAGACTGTGAAGTTCATAACAGGGTTGCGATGTTATGTCTGTCCTTATAATCCTTGTATATTACTGAGAAGTTGGTTAATGGAGGGAACAATCCTATGGTCCCTAGACATCATCGGGGGGGGGGGGGGATAGGATAGGATAGTTCAAATTCCCAGCTCCGAGGTCCTCCCACTCTGCATTGAATGAGCATGAGCCCCCGAATTCAGAGGCTCATATCCTCCTGCTCATCTCAATAGGATTGCACCATAACTGACTTTCACTTGCACCTTTTGTTGTGCACTTTTAGCTATATTTTATAAATTATTTTATTGATATAATACTGTTAATTGTGCATAAAATTTGCAGTTCTTTCCTGATCTCTTATTTCACTTTGGGCCAGAAGTTTCCCACTTCAGCTGTAGTGCATCAGAAAAATCTCCAGTGTAAATTACCATATGCAAATTGCCCCAATTGGCAATTTTTCCAATTTAAGAATGTTCCAATTTAAAATTTTCCAGAAAGCCAATATCACCATTGAGCTCCAATTCATGCATTTAAAACCAAGTCCAATTCATGTACCCATATCCTCTCCACACAAGCCCACAAGACCTTTTCAAATCTACCTAATGCCTCCCAAGAGCCAGGAAGGATTTGGAACTACATTTCCCATGCTTCCCTGCACCAGACACACCTCATGTGTTCACAGGACCATCCGGGACTTAAATGAGTGCTCCCCACTATCGTCACCTCCACTCTCACAAAGGCAAGAGGGAGGTGACAACAGGGGTTGGTAGCACAGAATCAGCCCTCTCCAAACTGGGCTCGATTCAGAAAGGGCTCCATGCGCAGGGGATCACACTGCTAAAATGCCTGCTCCAGGTTTGCGCCACCACTCCTAGGCAGAGTCCATGTCAAAGATGCTATAACCTGGCAAACTCTTACTGAGCTATTGAGTCTGAGCCACAGCCAGTTAAACTACTCTCTTGGCTTGGCACGTTTAACTTTTATTATAAACATCTGCAGCACTTTCATTCCTGTGAATAATTCTGAAGCATATGAAAAAAGGAATCTCAGTAACACTTCACTGAAGTAGCAACAATTTATTGTTGGTCTTCACAGGAGAGCAAGTGATAAATGAGTCATGTGGAAAAAGTGTTAAAATACACAACAACAAAAACTTCATTAAGTAAACACAATGTGATCACCTGCTCAATGCAAAATCACAGGTGAATCATATAATGAGATTAGCCCCATGTCACCTTTGCTGTCTGAGTGCCTCAAGTGGAAGAATTTGCTCGGCCATGTGCCTCTTGCTCCAAGTGCACTGCTGACAGGATGATGCATTGAACACATCATTGCCACTTAATGGTTTTAGGCAAGAGAGACTGCAATTGCTGCCATATGTTTATGAGGGTGAGCAAGATTTGCATCATGTTTTATAAAACAAGACTTTTTTAAAAAAAACAACCCTGATCTGGCAAGATGTTACAGCTGATCTGGCAAGGTATTATTTTATATGCTCTTTCCCAGGTGAAAAACATTAATAGGCAAGTCTGATTTGCATTGCAGCAAGTATGAGTACACAGCAAGTTTTCAAAGACTGGTACTGTAATCTGCAAAATGGCCTACTTCACTAAGTTTAAGGCTAAACTGAAGTTTGGGTTATGCCATAAGGTTGCTATCTTTGCAAGTTTTTATGGTCCTGGCAAGCTTTTGATAGATAGCCCTGGGTTCTTTTTTTTACCCCCTCCAATTTTAAGTTCCATTTAATTTGAACAACTTTCTTGGCTGTGGCTGCAACCTATAAAAACCAAACAGAGTGGAAATGCCCCTGCTGTCACATTCAATGGAGTCATGCAGAAGGAGAATGAATTTAAGCAATTCAGCAAGCAAGGACCCTGAACCAACACTTTCCTGATCCATTTGCTCAAAGCTTTTGAGGGCCTTCCGTGATAACCAGCTAAGTCCAGTCTGCCATCGATAATGTTTACTATTTTGGAGCTACATATTGTTAGCCTCAACCAGGCAGGTTCTGCCAGCTTGTCTAGCAACAGAGTCTCCGTTCAGCAATTAAGATTTCCTCGTGGTTGGCTAGAAACATTTTTCTTCCCAAATCATGCACCAAATGCTACCATCCAGCCATCTCTTACCTGCTATTGGGGGAAAATCTGTTATTAACGCAAGCCAGGGTGAAAACAGTCCAGATAGTTTAATAATCTACCATCAAGAATCACAGAGCATGATGCAATGGCTTCCAAAAGAATGGGTTCCTATGATATCTTTGCAGAAATAGTCCCTGTCTCCAAATATAAGCTGCTTCTATTAATTAATTAATTAATTAATTAATTAATTATATTTATACCCCACCTTTTTTCCTGAAAGGAAGCCAAGGCGGCTTACATAATCCTCCTCCTCCTCCTCCTCCTCTCCTCCATTTTATCCTCACAACAACCCTGTGAGGTAGGTTAGGCTGAGAGTCAGTGACTGGCCCAAAGTCACCCAGTGAGTTTCATGGCCAAGCAGGGACTAGAACCCGGATCTCCTGAGTCCCAGTCCAACACTCTCACCACTACACCACACTGGCTCCATTTTGATCTCGTGAGATCCCCAAAAAGGATCAATGGGATTTTGTCCAACCAACTGCAAGGCAGGATTCTTCATATATCAATATGTGGATGACACGCAGCTCTACCTCTCCTTCAAGTCCTCACCAAGGTTGGCTGTTGAGACCCTGTCCAAGTGCCTGGAGGCAGTGGGTGGCTGGATGGGAAGGAACATGCTGAAACTGAACCCCGACAAGACTGAGGTACTTCTGGTGGGAGACAAGGGAAGGTTAGGGGATGTTGACCTTGTGCTGAATGGGTACATCTACCCCTGAAGGACCAGGTCCGCAGCTTGGGAGTCATTCTAGACTCCCAGTTGTCCATGGAGGCTCAAGTGTCAGCTGTGAGCCAGGCAGCGCTATATCAGCTCCATCTGATGCGACAGTTGCGCCCCTACCTTCCTAATCATCTGCTCCCATCAGTGGTTCATGCCTTAGTCTCCTCTCGCCTAGACTACTGTAATGCGCTCTACATGGGGTTACCCTGGAAGACGGTTCGGAAGTTGCAGCTGGTCTGCCATGGACGGCCTTCTCCCTGTCCCATCAGCCAGAGAAACCAGGCTGGTGGGGACTAGGAGGAGGGCCTTTTCTGTGGCAGCCCCCAATTTATGGAACTCTCTCCCCAGTGACCTCCGCCATGCCCCTTCCTTGATTAGCTTCCGCCATGCATTAAAAACGTGGCCTTTCAGGCGGGAATATGGGGTGGGTTAGGATTTTTAAGTTTTGTAATGTTTTTAATTGTGTTTTACACTCTGGGTTTTTTTCTTGTATTTTATTGGACTGAACATCACTCAGAGTGGCCGGATGACTGGCCAGATGGGCAATTCAAAAATATAATAAATAAATAAACATATCCAAAGAGAGGAACACTTTGGGCAAATCTGCTATTCCTAAACTATATACCCTCTAGAAAGGGAAAGAATGGGAGATATTGTGACTTCCAGCACTACAAATTAATACAGTCATGCCTTGGATTGAGAGCATAATTCGTTCCGGAAACGTGCTTGTAATCCAAAACACTCTTATATCAAAATGAGATCCAAAAAAAAAAAAATTGTACAGAGATTTTTAATTTAAGCCATACTACAATACTTGTATTGCAAGACGTCGCTTGTATATCAAGTAAAAAAAAATTAAATAAATATTTTAAAATTTGCTTGTCTTGCAAAATGCTCTCAAACCAAGTTACTTGCAATCCAAGGTATTACTGTAGAGCCATGGAGAGAAGTCAATGGACTTCACCTGGGAGCACTTCAAAGCAACTTAAATCCTACTATTTAGGACTGAGCCTGTTAACACCTATCCATGCAAAATATGGAAGTGTATTTAAAAATATAACATGATAAACAATATTTTAGCAAACACAAGTATTCAGGGCTTACATTTCAGAGACATCTGCAACACCTCACACACCCTTATCTGACAAATATTTATTCATTTATACTGCAAATGAAACCAATGGGCTTCTGCTCAAATGCTTAGGCTGTGCGCAAATGCTTGTAAATAATAGGATGGCCCACTCCAACATCCCACACAACCCAAAGGCCGCTCCAATATTTGAATGCACATTCAAGGGAGCATCTTAGCTAGCAATTACCTGTTGACCTCACCCATTTTGCTGAAACGGTCCTATGTGGCCCAGCTAACAAGGGGGAGTGGGGGAGTGGCTATTGGCAAGTTTTTGTACACCGATTTTCCTGTTAGATTGGAAACTGGGCACACAGATTGGATAAAGATGTGCAACCAGGTGTGAAGCATCCAGTATGATCCCCACCTGCATTGAAGGATGTTAGTGGGAGAGCACATTCCCAACTGTCTTCCGTAATATGGAAGCTCACATGCAACAACAACAACAACAACAACAACAACAACTTTATTGTATCATAGCAATTTGCCATTATACACGATCAAAACTTAGTTAATAGACCTTCAGAAATCACTTGATCTAGTGATGGTGATGTGTGCATAACTAGGTGCCAAAGGGACCTGGGGGGGGGGGAGCTCACATGCACCCCCACCAGGTACCTTTGGCACCTAGTTATGCACACATCACCATCACTAGATCAAGTCCATTGTATTATTAAAGGGCCCAAATCCTCATCACACTGAAAAGCACACTACTCACTGAGTACTCTGAATGACTCCCCACAATTGTTTCTTATTCATTTAAAAAAAGCAACCTTTGCCCTTTATTTATTTATTTATTTATATTTATTATACTTAGAATCATAGAATCATAGAAAAGTAGAGTTGGAAGGGGCCCACAAGGCCATCGAGTCCAACCCCCTGCTCAATGCAGGAATCCAGGTCAAAGCATCTCTGACAGATGTCTGTCCAGCTGCACCTTGAATGCCTCCAGAGTGGGAGAGCCCACCACCTCCCTAGGTAGTTGATTTCATTGTCTTATTGCTCTGACAGTCAGGAAATTTTTCCTGATGTTTAGGTGGAATCTGGGATCCTGTAACTTGAGCCCATTATTCCGTGTCCTGCAAACTGGGGTGATCGAGAAGAGATCCTGGCCCTCCTCTGTGTGACAACCTTTCAAGTACTGGAAGAGTGCTTATACTGCCCTCCAATCAAGTTTACAAGCAAGAATAAAACAATAAAAATATAAATACAAAAAACACGTTGCAAGCAAAACAACAATGATGCACATGAGGCATGCAGATACACTGACCATCCACACAGTGCAAATACACTTAACTTCCCTGGGCCACGATACATAGGTACAACCAGAGACTGAAGAAGCTCATATTTACAAAGGTCAACAACCGTATTATTAGCAATGGCTTCTAGAATGCTGGATGCTATTGGCAGCAGTAAGTAAGATGTAACCATAAATGTTTGCAGGCTTTTTGCAAACACACTCCAGACATAATGGGTTGGATCCAGATTTAGTCATTCTTACAGTACTAGACCCACTGACATCAATAGGACAAGTCACAGCTAACTTATGTGCCATTGATTTCAATAGGTCTACTCTAAATATAACTAAATCTGGGTCCAGGCCATTACATTTGTTTCTGTATCATGAAATGATGGTTGCCTTTATATCTAGGCACTTCCAATCCTATCTCCACACATTTAGGGGTGATCAATACAGGCAAGGAAGAATTTACAAGGCAAAAACTGCAGCCTGTATCTCAAGTAATACACAAATGAGAACTGCCCTTTACTGCCTTCATCAGCTTCTGTACAATTTTTTTCCTGGGTAAAAGCCCATCTGTCAAAGGATTACTTCCACAAACATTAATGTGGTCACAAGCCTATAAGGCAGGGGTGGGCAACTTTGGGCAGTCTGGGGACCAATTCTACTCCCTCAGACCCACCACAGGCTGTATCCCCACCACCCCACTGCCGAATACGAAAAAAGGAGACAAAAAAGAAAGAAAAAATTTGCAGTTTACCACCAAAATTTGGCAGCAGACTGCTACGGAGGCTTAGAATGGACAAGTTAAGCTTGAAAACAAGCTGAGTTTATCCATTCTAAGCCTCTGTCATGGTTTGCCACGGACTTTCAGCAGCAAACCACAACTCCCCCCCCCCCTTTTATCCAGTTTTTTTAAAAAAAGGCATGGGGGTTGCGTGAGCCGTTCACTGAGACGTTGGAGGTAGCATGGAAGCCCCATTTGTGATGCGGTGTGTGTGAGGGAGAAGCAAACAAACAAACACTCTGCCATCATTAAGTTATGGTAACATATTAACTCACTCTCATTCTATATGTGCAATATTTATCTTCCTAACACATCAGCAAAACTATTTCTGACATGAAATCCTTACCCTGACAGGTGTTGTTCTTCTCTTCATACCCTGCCTTACACATGCATTTTCCAATGGGCACCAGCCACTCCCCTTCAGCACTGCAGTGCATCCTTGGGGGTTCATCAGTCACTGAGTGGTTCACGCATGACCCTAAGACTTCCAGCAGCTGTGAAGAATCCGCTCCAGTGATAGTGTCAGGAAAGATGGCCAGGTTTCGAACCACCACAGGGCACCTTTTATAATACACCCGCACAGACACCAGTGCAATGCAGGCACCCACATCCTGGAAAGCAAGGTAAAATCCCTTTTTGGTCAGAGGGCCAACATCTCTCACCTCTGTGTTCAACTTCATTACTCTGTCTCCAAGGTCTAACTCCGTAAAACTCTCATCTGCCGCAATGGTATCAATCTTGATGTACTGGTTTTCTTTCACGTTCCTCCCATCTTCATCATCAGATTCAAAATAATACATATTAAAAGTCTCTTTGCAAGTTCCAAGACCCCCAGGAAGGCTGTTACAGTCTCGGAGGGTAAATTTCAGTTCAATGAAGATCCGAGAGGCCCCTTTGTTGGAGATCCAGCTTGTCAGAAGCCAGTTGTTCTGACTCTGTTCCATCACTCTGCACACTTGATAAGTGTGGATTGGTGCATAATTTTCATCCACCTCACCAATTTCTTCCCACTAAACAATGGGGGGGGGGGAGAGAAGAGAGAGAGAGAGAGAGAGAGAGAGAGAGAAATGAAAACACAATTACAAAAAACTGATTGCAAATGTCTACAACTCTAGATCTGGCAGTGTGCTAGACCCCATTAAGCAGAGGTGGAAGATGTTTGCAAAACTTGGAAGACAGCCAGTTTTTCTTGAAGCCAGCTGGGAGGAAGAGACTGACCTGATTCTGCTAGTGAAAGGAAGAATCCTGTCCTCATTGGTAAATTCTAATCTCCTCCCCTTCTTTTGCATATGCTCAAAGGCACTCAAATTATTACTACTACTTCATACATTCCAGAGCTGAGCCACAGCATTGAAAGAGGTTCTAGTATGGTACCCTGAGAATCCCTGAGTGCAAGGATCAAGGAAATGATCCTTAATACTAAAGCAGCAAACATGGAAGCAGGAGAAATCTACTTCCTGTCCTGCACAGCAACTTGGGGTCCAGACATCTGGCCCAATTTCCAAGTTGTCCATAATAACTGGGCACCTGGACTTTTGCACCTGTGCCATTAAGCTTACTTTGTTTTCTGACCGTGGAAATGTTAAGCTTAGAACACCTCATTAAAGGCCAATTCAAACATTACATTTTCCAGTCTAACCTGCGCACTGGGGAACAAACTGTAATTGTAGAGTGCTTCATAAGGATGCAAATTACCTCTTTAAAAAGTTAAATTCTCATAAAACCCATGTGCCTATACCAAGAAAGATTCACATTGTTTTCAGTTTTGTTTAGTTATCCCAGCCTTCCCCAACCTGGTGCCCTCCAGATGTTTTGGACTACAACTCCTAGAATCCCTGACCACTGGCTATGCAGGGTAGGACTGATGCGTGTTGGATGTCCCAAACATCTGGTTGGGGCACCAGGTTGGGGAAGGCTGGATTATTCTATTTTGGTTTACTTGACCATAATTATTTCTTCCATCTTCATTTTGCCTCCTCCTATTTTTGTATCAGATCATGGCAGCACACAGCCAAAAGCACATACATTAAGTGGTAACCTTAAGTGGCTTCTGATTACGATGGCCCTGTTCACACAGGAGGTGAGCCTTCATATGGGTCAGGAGTCCTCCTAGTGACCATAGCAGCTTTCAGCTGTCATAACTACTACAGCCACTTGCAGAGTCTCCTTCTAGCCATCTCTCACTGTCCTGTCCAGCTGCTCACTGACCATCATCCCCTACCGATAATTCCTGGCTGCCTCTTGCAGCAGCAGGGAATATCAGGTGATGCCACTGATGGTCAGCTGATCTCTGGTGGCATCATTTGTGTGTTGCCAGGGCTAGACAAGGGGGAATTCTTGTATGAAAGCTGACTTGGGCAAGAGAGGAGTTAGTCACTACCACCACCACTGCTTAGAATTTAGATAGCATTTAAGAGTGTTCAAGTACTTGGAAGACATTATCTTGTAGTCATAGAATCATAGAAAAGTAGAGTTGGAAGGGGCCCACAAGGCGATCGAGTCCAACCCCCTGCTCAATGCAGGAATCCAGCTCAAAGCATCCCTGACAGATGGCTGTCCAGCTGCACCTTGAATGCCTCCAGAGTGGGAGAGCTCACCACCTCCCTAGGTAGTTGGTTCCATTGTCTTATTGCTCTGACAGTCAGGAAATTTTTCCTGATGTTTAGGTGGAATCTGGGTTCCTGTAACTTGAGCCCATTATTCCGTGTCCTGCAAACTGGGATGATCGAGAAGAGATCCTGGCCCTCCTCTGTGTGACATCCCTTCAAGTACTGGAAGAGAGCGATCATATCTCCCCTCAGTCTCCTCTTCTGAAGGCTAAACATGCCCAGTTCTTTCAGTCTCTCCTCACAGGGCCTTGTTGTTTCCAGTCCCTTTATCATCCTTGTTGCCCTCCTCTGAACCCTCTCCAGTTTGTCTACGCCCTTTTTAAAGTGTGGTGCCCAGAACTGGATGCAGTACTCTAGATGAGGCCTAACCAGTGCTGAGTAAAGGGGAATTATCACTTCACGCGATTTGGAAGCTATACTTCTATTAATGCAGCCCAAAATAGCATTTGCCTTCTTTGCAGCCACATTGCATTGCTGGCTCATATTCAGTTTGTGATCTACCACAATTCCAAGATCCTTCTCACTTGTAGTATTGTTGAGCCAAGTGTCCCCCATTCTGTAACTCTGCATTTGGTTTCCTTTCCCTAGGTGCAGCACTTGGCATTTATCCCTATTAAATTTCATTCTGTTGTTTTTGGCCCAGCGCTGCAGCCTATCGAGGTCGCTTTGAATTTTGTTTCTGTCTTCCAGAGTATTAGCTGTTCCACCCAACTTTGTGTCATCTGCAAATTTGGTAAGCATTCCCTGCACCTCCTGATCCAAGTCATTAATAAAAATGTTGAAGAGCACTGGGCCCAGGACCGAGCCCTGTGGTACCCCGCTCGTTACCTCTCCCCAGTTTGAGAAGGAACCATTGATAAGCACTCTTTGAGTCCGATTCTGTAGCCAGCTGTGGATCCACCTAATAGTTGTTTCATCCAGCCCACTTTTAGCTAGCTTGCTAATCAGGATATCATGAGGCACTTTGTCAAAAGCTTTGCTGAAGTCCAGATATATTATGGACTTGCAAGTTATGTAGGTCAACATAAATTATCCCCATATGGGGATAGGTACTGAGGCTGGGACAAAGTGGCTTGCCTTAAACCATGTGTGAGCACCTTGTGGCCCTCCAGTTGCTTCAGCCTACAACTCCTATCGTCCCTCACCACTGGCTATGTAACTCAGTGCTTTTTTTCTTGAGGAAAAGGTTCTGGAACTCTTGGATTACATTTCCTCAGGAGTAGATGGTGATTGAATTGTAATTAAATTAATAGAAGAAAAGGTGCTGGAACTCAGTTCAGGTGAGTTCCACCAGAAAAAAAAAGCCCTGGCTATGTTCACTAGGACTGATGGGAGTGGTAGGCCAAAACATCTGGAGGGTACCAGGTTGGTGAAGGGTGAATCTGTGTAAACTGGCAAGAGAGCTTATTATCCAGGCAGCCATTTTGCCCTATTATTGTGCAAAGCCACACTGATTCTTCTCAGTGTAGGACATCAAACTCCAGTCCTCCTTAGATTGTCAAAGCAGTCATAATCCAGCATCATCTGTTTCTTTGTATGTCAGCTTCCCATAAGACTATGTCCAAGGTGGCTCACAACATAACAAATGAACAGCAATAAATCAAACAACTCAAAAGTTGTAACAGGAACAACTATAAATAACCATGGTTCAAGCATAAATTCATAACAACAATATCAATCAATCAATCTTGTATTTTATTGATTTATTCATCTAGTAAAACAATACAAATAAAATGACCTAATCCAACAGTTTAGAATAAAGCCTAACACACACGCAAAAGTACACAACACACTGAGGCCAAATAGATCTCCATTCCACAGGGGTGGGCAATTTGTGGCCCTTCAAATGGTTTGCCCTACAACTCCCACCAGCTCTCACCATTGGCTATGCCACAAAGTTGTCCACCCCGATCTATAGACATTGGCTGGCAGCCACACCTCTCCCTCGTGCGTCTTCCTCCCATCTGGGCCTCCTCTCTCCGTCCCTTTCCCATCTCTCACCTGGGGAGAGAAAGATTGCCAGCCCTCCTTCAAGCCTCACATACACTCACAATTTTGATATTACTCAGTATCTCTCTCTCTCTCTCTCTCTCTCCTCTAAAGCATCTTTTCCAGCACTCTCGTTCAAGGCCACAGGTTTTATCAGGCTCCAAGGTGATGGGATGGGGAGAGACAGGTGGAAATGCTCAGCCCCTTGAGGTTAGCCTCTCTCCACCAAACACCTGCTCCCAGCAGTGCGCAAATCTTTGCAACACAACAGGGCTGCAGCTATATCCATGACTTCTACTATCTACTGAGAAAGGTTTAGGATGGCAACCAACCATCAATCCACTCTGTTGTCATCTTACATCAATAGCTATTTTAGTTATTACTCATAAACACTTTTCAAAAGGATTACAGCCAGAATGGCCAGTCAGTGATGTCTTATTTTTAAGAGCATAAGGGCACAATCCTATGCATGCCCTGGGTGTTGTAGGACTTTTTTCTGTCTAAACATACATAGGATTGTGTCCTAAGGTGCTTGATCAGACCAAGGCTCCATTGAGTTCAGCATCCTGTTTCCATTTTCCACCAGTGGGCCAGCCAGATGCTTCTGGAAAGATCACAAACAAGCCTTGAGGGCAGCCCTGTTATTTCCCCCCAGAATCTGGTATTTAGATGTACCGTATACTGCCACTGAATGTGGAGGTTCCATTTAGCGATCATAGCTAACAGACATTGATAGCCCTGCCCTCTACAAATGTAAGAAAAAAAGTATTTAAAATGTTATTAGAAGAATGCATTTGCACAGAAAAAACTACAGTACAGCTGAAAAGCTGTTACACATTTTCAATTTGTCTCAGCAACACACAATTTTGAGATGATATAACTGAACTATCTATGGGATTAACACAAATATATGTGACATTAATTAGGCACTAAATGTTTCTTCCAGCTTCTAACAGCTCAGAAAGAAAACATACATGCATTTCAATTATGTGGTGTTAAATCATTTATAGCAGACCTATTTCTGCATTAGAAGTGTTCAGAGGCTAACAGCCAGTGAGTTAACAGAAGGAAACAAGGCTTACAGTTCCTGTCAACCAATACAAAAGCACACTATTCACTTCAGATATAAATGCACAGTGAAAAAGACAAAGATATCACACATACTACTAAAAATACAAGGCACATAGTATGTGGCAGACCAGCCTCAGGTTCAAGTGCTAATTTTAAAAATGTTGCATGTACAAACAGCTCCTTTCAAAGCAAGCATTTGCCTGAATAGCTAGGAACAATTTGTAAGGGTAGAAAATTAGCTTGCTTTTTAAATAATGCACTGCTAGAGGACAAGAGACATCTCAGCTACCACTGCTGAAGTGATTTACTAAAAGCCAAATGTATGAACTGAACCCCTAATACCCGCCACCTAATTTTTCCCCATTTGCAGCTAGGGTTTCCTTAAAAAAAAATAAAAAATGGCATACTTCTTCATGATGGTGATAATCAAGGAGCCCAGATAAGAACATGATTGTATTATGTATTATCCTTTTCTGGGGCAGGCTGGCGGTGTATTAACTATTAATGACTCTTGGTATGGTTTGTCTTCCATCTGTATTTTGTTCAACACCATCCAATTCAGGCTGAATTTTTTCTTGTCCTGATTTACCCAGTGCATTTGGGGTAACACAAGATTTTCTT
Organism: Shinisaurus crocodilurus; assembly: GCA_021292165.1. Classification (NCBI taxonomy): domain Eukaryota; kingdom Metazoa; phylum Chordata; class Lepidosauria; order Squamata; family Shinisauridae; genus Shinisaurus; species Shinisaurus crocodilurus. Next base: position 95,645,667 of record CM037880.1, read on the forward strand.
GACACCTAGAAATGTAAAGTGTAAACAAGAGACAAATACTTTTGCAAATGTGTGTGCCATACAAAGGTCCACACATCAGGAAACCAGAATTGGCCAAATCTGTGGCACCCCAGGATCTGCCCCAAGCAGATGTGTGAAGTGCCCCCCTCCTCTAGCGAAGCTCAACATGCATCTTGGCTGCAGGGAACCCCATTTTCAGACTTCAAATGTGGATTTCCCTCAGGTATTTCTTAATCAGGGCTGCCTTTTTTTTTGCCACCTTGAAGGGGATATGTACCTTATAGGTTTATTAATACTTAAGAAGAAGAAGAAAAAGAGCAGCCCAATTTGTGGACCAGATTCTGATTGGAGTTAACTGGAAAATGCCATTGAAACTGAATAGACATTCCTCCAAAAATATCATCATCATCATCATCATCATCATCATCATCATGCGATCACTCGTGACCGAGTAAGACTGTCTTCCAGGATAAAAGGAGGAGATTCTAAAGAAGATTGTGTAGATTCTAGCGATGGGTCCATAAGTGACTGCGGAGGCCAATTCTAGATCCACACAGCTTCCCACAGTGAGGACACAGGTTACCAGATGGAAGATGGTCCTGTAAAGGATTCGTTTGACGTGCTTTTCGCTTAGCACGTTTCTCCCTTTCGCCTTGCACTCGGGCTTCTTCAAAGTCCATGGAACCTTTGTGAAAGGCCAACCTCCAGTTAGATCGTTCATGGGCCAGAGCTCCCCAGTTTTCGATGTTTATATTGCATTTTTTTAGATTAGCCTTATGAACATCTTTAAACCTCTTATATTGACCACCGATATTCCGCTTTCCAGCCTTGAGTTGGGAATAAAATAAAATAAGTGCTTTGGGAGACGGCAGTCAGGCATTCGAACAACATGACCGGTCCACTGAAGTTGGCGTTGAAGGATCATTTTTTCAACACTAGTAGTCTTTGCTTCTTCCAGTACACTGACATTTGTTCGCCTATCTTCCCAAGTAATTCGCAGGATTTTCCGGAGGCAACGTTGATGAAATCTTTCAAGGAGGTGGAAGTGACATTTATAGATAGTCCATGTTTCGCAGGCATACAATAAAGTTGGTAATACAATGGCTTCATAAACCAGTGTTTTGGTCTTCTTACAAATATCCCGATCCTCGAACAATCTGTGTTTCATTCGAGAAAACGTGGCACTTGCGGAGCTCAAATGATGCTGGATTTCAGTGTCGATGTTAGCTGTAACAGAACGATAGCTGCCAAGATAGAGAAAATGATCGACATTTTCCAGTATTGTCCTGCCAAGCTGGATAGATGGCATCACCAAAGGGTTAGCTTGCACTTGCTGATGAAGCACTTTGGTTTTTTGGATGTTAAATGAGAGACCAAGTTTTTCGTATGCTTCTGCAAAAGCATTTAGGATAGTTTGGAGATCATCCTCTGAATGTGCGGAGACCACATTATCATCAGCATACTGAAGTTCCACAATGGAGGTTGTAATTACCTTACTTTTTGCTTTCAGCCTGCTGAGATTAAAAAGCTTTCCATCAGTTCGATATATAATTCCCACACCAGTGGGAAGTTTCCCCTCGACAAGATGTAAAATCATGGTGATGAAAATAGCAAATAATGTTGGGGCAATAACACATCCCTGTTTAACACCTGATCCCACTTTAAATGGAGCACCATGAGAGCCGTTGTTGTCCAAAACCGTTGCCGTCATGTTGTCATGGAGAAGTCGCAATATATTCACAAATTTATTGGGGCATCCAATTTTCATAAGGAGAGAAATCCAGAGAGCTGTATGGTCTACAGTATCAAAGGCCTTAGCCATATCGATAAATGCCATATAAAGGGGTTGATTTTGCTCCCGGCATTTTTCTTGGAGCTGACGTGCAGTAAAAATCATGTCTACTGTCCCTCTAGAGGGGCGCAAACTATATTGAGTTTCAGGGAGGATCTCTTCTGAAATAGATAGAGACGGTTTGCGAGAATCCTAGCAAATATTTTACCTGCGGTAGCTAAGAGAGAGATGCCCCGATAGTTTCCACAGTCTGTTCTATCATCCCTTCTTAAAGAGGGTGATAATTATGGCATCCCTGAAGTCTTCTGGGATCTCTTCTACTATCCCGATTTTTTCGATGAGTTTATGAAGATGTTGTACAAGTTCGGGGGGGGCTTCTTTAAAGATTTCAGTAGGAATCCCATGTGGTCCACTAGCTTTGTTGTTCTTCATTTGATTAATGGCTTTTTTTACTTCATCCAAAGTGCGGAGTATTGCAAGTTCCTCTCTAATTTGTTTTTGCGGGATTTGCGAGAAAATCTCTTTATCCACCTTAGATTTACGATTTAAAAGGTCATAATTTATTTATTTATTTATTTATTTATTTATTATATTTTTTAATCGCCCATCTGGCCGGTCACCCGGCCACCCTGGGCGATGTACAATTAAAATACAGTAAAACACAATAAAATATAATGATTAAAACAAAATAAAAAATTCTTATTAAAAACCTAACCCACCCCATATTCCCGCCTGAACAGCCATGTTTTTAATGCACGGCGGAAGCTCATCACGGAGGGGGCATGGCGAAGGTCACTAGGGAGGGAGTTCCATAATGTGGGGGCCGCCACAGAGAAGGCCCTCTTCCTAGTCCCCACCAGCCTGGCTGCTCTGGCTGATGGGATAAGGAGAAGGCCGTCCGTGGCAGACCTTGTTGAGCGGCCTACTTGATGTTGCTGGAGGCGCTCCTTGAGATAAGCTGGGCCGGAGCCGTGTAGGGTTTTAAAGGTCAAAACCAACACCTTGAATTCGGCTCGGCAAGCAACTGGTAGCCAGTGCAACTCATTAAGCACTGGCGTGATGTGATCACGCCGGCGGCTGCCCTTAATCAGGCGAGCCGCCGCGTTCTGTACCAGCTGAAGCTTCCGGACCGTCTTCAAGGGTAACCCCACGTAGAGCGCATTACAGTAGTCTAGGCGAGAGGAGACCAAGGCATGAACCACTGATGGGAGCAGGTGATTAGGAAGGTAGGGGCGCAGCTGCCGTATCAGATGGAGTTGATACAGCGCTGCCCGGCTCACAGCTGCCACCTGAGCCTCCATGGACAGCTGGGAGTCTAGAATGACCCCCAAGCTGCGGACCTGGTCCTTCAGGGGTAGATGTACCCCATTCAGCACCAGGTCAACATCCCCTAACCTTCCCTTGTCCCCCACCAGAAGTACCTCGGTCTTGTCGGGGTTCAGTTTCAGCATGTTCCTTCCCATCCAGCCAGCCACTGACTCCAGGCACTTGGACAGGGTCTCAACGGCCAACCTCGGTGAGGACTTAAAACAGAGGTAGAGCTGCGTGTCATCCGCATACTGATGACACTGCACCCCAAACCTCCTGATGATAGCTCCCAGCGGCTTGAGGTAGATGTTGAATAACATCGGGGAGAGGATGGAACCCTGCGGCACTCCACAAGTGAGCAGCCGAGGGTCCGAAGCCTCTTCCCCGAGAACTACCCTCTGATACCTTCCAGAGAGGAAGGACCGGAACCACTGCAATACAGTGCCTCCCAAGCCCAACCCCTCCAGACGGTCCAGGAGGATACCGTGGTCAACGGTATCAAAAGCCGCCGAGAGATCGAGGAGGACTAGAAAGGAGCATTCGCCCCTATCCAAAGCCCTCCTCATATCATCCACCAAGGCGACCAAGGCCGTCTCTGTCCCATGTCCAGACCTGAAGCCCGACTGGCACGGATCTAAATAATTGGCTTCATCCAAGTGTGCCTTCAACTGAGCACCCACCACCTGCTCGATCACCTTGCCCAGAAATGGTAAATTGGAGACTGGGCGAAAGTTGTTTAAATCCTGGGGATCCAAGGAAGGGCTTCTTTAGAAGCGGTCTTATTACTGCCTCCTTGAGGGCTGATGGCAGCACTCCCTCCTCGAGGGAGGCATTCACCACCGCCTTGATCCCCTCACCCAGTCTCTCCCTACAGCTCATGATGAGCCAGGACGGGCAAGGGTCAAGCAAGCAGGTGGTCGGCCTCACAGATGAAAGCACCTTGTCCACTTCATCAGAAGGAAGAAGCCGAAACCGATCCCACAAAACCGGTCTGCCATTGGCCTCCTCCCGGACACAAGGCCGCCAGAGTTGGAGCAGCGGCCTCGTCCAGCCAGGTTTCCGTAATACATGCCAGGTCCGCACCCTCATCCAGGATCATGTCATGGATTACAGATGTTTTTTGGGTAACGGACCTGGCATTACACAGCAGCAAATGCAAGGGTGGGGAAGGAGCCACACCCCCCCCCCAGTTATCCCTTGGCTCTGGGCAGGCCTGGAACAAGGGATAGATATTAAGCATCGATCCCCTGTTCCCCTTAATCGGCATGGCCTGCCCCTAGCACTCTGCCAGCGTCTGCCGCTCAACAATAATAATGCTCTTTCCAACGCAGTGCAATAGATTCTTTGTCTTTTAAGAGTTTGGTGCCATCTTTTGATTGTAAAGGGTTTGTACCATAGGTTTTTGGTCCATAAATGGCCCTTGTGGCCTTAAAAAAGCCCCGCACACCATAAGATTCTGCAAGTTGTTGCAGATCCGGCGAGGGGTCCAAAAATATAGAGAGGGATTGATTCCACAAAACCTGAAATTAAGGTATTACGCACAGCCACACTACACTGGATAAGTAAAACATTTTCCCCAACTACACTGGGTCCCATATTAATAGCTTATACATTATTGAACCAAAAATAGCAAATGGAATACAGGACTACAAAATAAAGGGAGATATTGCAACAGCTCAGGCCCATAAATATTTAAAATATGGATTAAATTTTTCCAATTTAAAAAAAATAATCTGATAAGACCTGATCACACTGCCCATAGAGCTTGCTCATTTATCCCATGGAATGCCAACTGCATACTGAATATCAAGGGGCCGATGCCAGCATTTAAGTTGGATCCCTGAATAATGCTCCAATGCGCCTCAAGGTTCAGATTCTCATTAACCTCCACCGCCACCCTTCCACATACCTCAGTGACACTGCTCTATAAGAAGCATCCTGCTATGATACTTTACATCACTTTCCAACATCCACCAGATCAGTAGCAGGCAGAGATTCTTTACTCTCTCCCAGTCTCCTATATATCAAATCAACCCTTTTTCGGCAAAGGTCATGGTTAACACAATCAACATTTATTCCTTTCATGTACTTCAAAGATGTCCTTTGATTTGGAGGCTGGGCATGTGAATTTGAAGGCAGTTCAACCACAAGAAAAAGGTTACAAAGGAAGTGTAGCTAAGGGAGCTGCTGTGAGACTGCACAGAATTTCAGCCTTCCTTCACAGATTCTGTTCGCTTCATCAGAGTAGATATCTATATTAAGCTGGCAAATATTCTCACTTCCTGTCTCTGCCATTTGTATGAAGGGTTTTTTTTCCCTCCCCAAAGTGGAACACCTTGAATACTGGAGAACAGGCGGACAAAAAGTGCATTTTTCACAGGTTCAAGCGAAAAGGCTCATTGACACTGGGTTTATTTGAATGTGCAGCTGGTCACATTTTACACAATTGGGGGAAAATGTGCAGTGCCAGCTAAGTTTTTGTGCAATTGGGAATATGGAAGTTGTAAGATAGAAAAACACTTCATAATCAGGAACAGCATTAACTTCAAAGTGTTCATTCAAGAACTCAACAAGAGAGTCAACTACTTCATTAAGGACAGTGCCAACATCTCTCCTGTCTGATACATACTGGTGGTGTTCCTTGCATCTCTTCTTGTGCTTTGTTACCATCTGAGTTCCTTTCAGTGTCACTGTTCCATCTGGCTGTGTAACAGCTTCATCCTTGAAAGCCTTGATCCACCCACCAAGTACCGTAAATACTGTTCTTTCAACCCCAATAGCTTTGATTTTACCAACATTGTCAGCTTCTCTATATTGAGGATGGTGACCCCATCTCCTTGCAGCTGCTTCTGGTACCTACTGGAGACTGTAAGTACATCAGCCAGAAAGGACAGAAGTAAGAGCTTATCTTCATCAAGGAGGAATGCAAGAAACCCACATGCTGCTTTCTCCTCAGACGTTTTAATGAAGAGGACTGGGGAATGCCAAGACACTAGGACTGAATGCAGCATTGCAGTATTGCTCCAAGTAACCCCACTGTCACGGTCAGACCATTTCCTGCTGAGGTTTGAACTCATGGCATTACTTCTCCTCCAGCAGGGGTGGGGGGCCCATTCGGATGGTCCGCCACAGGAGACTGATGAAATTCAAAGGTTTTTTAATGAATGCTCTTGGGGATTTTCTAGTGGATAGAGCTGGTGATCCAGCCAAGGATGCGAAGGGCCACCAGCTCAATCGCTCCCGAGTGCCCTCTCCAGCTCTGTAGAGCCCGCTCTGCTCCTTAGTATACTGGGGAGCTGCGGTCGATGAAACAGGCTAGACATCAGTTAGAATGCAAATGGTGTAAGACTAAAAGCAAAGACAACTGAGCATGCTCTAGAGCGCATAGTTGTGCCTACTGTGCGGCAGTGCAGACAGCAAAGAAGCGTTACTTTTCTGCTTCCATTGCGTCCTCAAGTAGCTGTCCAGCAGAGCTCTTTTGGGTGGTCTGGGGGCTGTTAACACTCTCTCCAGCAAATGGGACCCTGGCCCCTTCAAAGTCCCGCTGTGAACTTTTTGCATCGCACTCTGAGGACAAAACTGTTTGTTTCGGCGGCAAGCTTGACACTGTCATTAGCGCAGTTCCAGTCAAGGTATCTGATGCCATCACCTGCCTGATTTTGTGGGATAAATTTCAGTTGCCGCAGCCTGATGATGTGGACAAGGTGCTTGCAGCAATGCGACCGACCATGTGCCCTCTTGATCCTTGCCCCTCCTGCCTAATAAAAGCTATCTGAGGGGGTATGCTGGGTGGGTCCAGGGAGTGGTAAATGCATCTCTACGTGAAGGGGTGGTTCCTGCTGTCCTTAAGGAGGCAGTAGTGCGACCGCTCCTGAAAAAAACCACTCTGGATCCAACAGTATTTGATAACTACTGCCCAGTTGCAAACACCACCTTCTAAAGGAAGGTTTCATTTCATAGATTTCATAGATCATAGAGTTGGAAGGAGCCTACAAGGCTATCGAGTCCAACCCCCTGCTCAATGAAGGAAACTAGAGGAGGGGTCTCCCATCCAAGTAATAACCAGGCTAGACCCTGCTTAGCTTTCCACACTCAGACAAGCTGAGCCAGCATAAGCAACAGGCCTGTATTCTTGAAATGGTGGTGGCAAAGCAACTGCAGGCACTCTTGGAGGATACTGATTATCAAGACCCATTCCAGTCTGGGTTTCTTTTTTTTCTTTTTTCTTTATAATATTTTATTAAGTTTCTGCTTGACAATACAAAAAAATAAGCATAACAATAAAAGGTCAGGAAAAGATAGGAAAAAAGGAAGGAAGGGGGGGGAGTTATAACTAAAAAAGAAAACAACCGATAATTTTGCATCCGTGTTACATCAGTTGTAAGTAGTAGAAAATAACTTAGGTAGGTACTGGGCATAAGGTTATAAAGGACCTACTTTTGGCCTAAATTGTTTAATTAGACAACAATTATCTAAAATAAGAACATTTTTTTGTTTCAGTGTTCTTTATAGTATCCACAGCGTTTTATATTGTGAAGGAATATTATACTGATTTTCCATCCTATTCATATAAACAATAAAATCATGCCAAATCGCATAAAATGAATCATGTTTACTTTGACCCCTTGCCACCTTCATTTTATGGGATATTTTTTCCATTAAAGCCGTTTACCATACCATGTTGTACCAACAGTCTAATCCCTGAAAGCTGAAGTCCTTCCAAAATCTTGAAATTGTGAGCCTGGCAACTACTAATAAATAATTAACTCCTTACTATTCAAATTATTTATTTATCCTGAAAATAAATTTCAGGAGAAATAAATCAGTGAATTTGGTATATGCTGATTCATAATTAAACCAATCTCTGTTATCACTGCTCGCCAAAAGGGCTGAACTTCTGCACAGTCCCACCACATATGCAGGCATGTGCCTGACTCTTGGCACCGGCTCCAACACTGTGGGGAGGTTGAATGAGTCATAAGTGAGAGGTGCTTTGGAGTCAAGTACCAACCATGAAAAATTTTCAAAGGCATTTCTCTGGTGTGGGCTGAGATTGATCTGTAGGGAGACTTATTCCATAAATCTTGCCAGTCGCTGTCGTCCACTTTAACATACAAGTTCATTTCCCACCAGGTTTTTTGCGGGGAGCATCCATCGAATTTAAACTGCAAGAGTTGTTTATGAATAACTGAAATTGATCCCCAGGTCGTTCTTGCATTCTCAGCTATTATATTTTCAAACCTCATGAGGCTTCTGGAGGCATCTTTCTTCACCTGAGAAGAACTTTAAAAAGATTGGAGTTGACAAAACAAAAGCCAAGGAGCCTGTTTGGGTTTTGACCTGGTTATGTGACTGAATCAGCCTTGGTCGCCCTGATGGATTAACTTTATCAGGAGAGGGACAGAGGGAATGCGACCTTGTTAATTCTATTCAATCCCTCCGTGGCTTTCGATACCATCAACCATGGTATCCTCTTGGATCGACTCCGCGGGATGGGCATTGGAGGCACTGTGTTACAGTGGTTCCAGTCCTACCTGCAGGGTCAATTTCAAAAAGTAACATTGGGTTACTATTCCTCAGACCCTTGGCAATTGTGCTATGGGGTTCTGCAGGGTACCATCTTGTCCTCAATGTTGTTTACCATATATATGCTGCTGCTGGGAGCGGTCACTAGGGGATTTGGAACCAAGGGCCATCAGTATGACACACAGCTCTATCTCCCTGTGACAACTGAATCAGGAGAGGCTGTGCAAGTCCTGGATCAGTGCCCGAACTTAGTGATGGGTTGGATGAGGACCAATCAACTGAGGCTGAATCCTGGCAAGACAAAAGCCCTGTAGGTGAGTGGTTCCCAAGTCTGGGAAATAGGCTCATTGCCTGTTCTGGATGGGGTTGCACTCCCTTTGAAAGATCAGGTTTGTAGTCTGGGGATACTCCTAGATCCATCATTGTCACTGGAGTCCCAAGTGACTGCAGCAGCTTGGAGTGCCATCTTTGATTGGTTCATCAGCTACAGCCTCTGTTGGACAGGGATAGCTTGGCCACACTGATAGTTTGGCTAGTAAGCTCAAGCTGGATTACTGCAATGCTCTCTATGAGGGGCTCCTCTCCGAAAGCTGGAGCTAGTGCAGAATGAAGCAGCTCGGCTGTTATCGGGAGCTGCCCCTTCTCAGCATGCAACTCCTTTGAAGGAACTGCACTGACTACCTATTTGCTACCGGGCCAGGTTTAAGGTTCTGGTACTTGTGTGCAAAGCCCGAAACAACTTGGGACCAGGATACCTGAGAGAGCACCTTCTCCCTTGCCAACCTGTCTGGTCATTGAGGTCATTGGAGGACATTCTCCTGGTGGTTCCTCATGGACCTATGCCCGACTAGAGTCCACCAGGAAAAGGGCCTTCAGTGTGGTGGCTCCATTTGTATGGAACTCCCTGCCTCTGGAGGTCAGGCAGGCTCCAACATTGTGTTGCTTTCAGCACCTGCTGAAGACCTCCTTGTTCTGGGAAGCCTTCTCTGCTGTCCAACCACCATTTTAATGATACCCCGTTTTCAATGTATTGTTTTTGTTTCTTTTATCTGTTTTTATCTTTTATTGTTCACTACTCAGGAATCTGGTTAGATATGGAGTGGTATACAAATACTGTAAATAAATAAATAAAGCAGTAGTGAGAAGGAAAACTCTATCCACCCATCCTCAAAAAGCTTGGGGAGTGAAAGCCAAAATTATTCATTTCCCTTGTCACTCTGAATTTGCAACACCATTCAATGGAGTCTGTTTACACATTGATTGGGTTCACACAACATGCTAAGCCTCAGTAGGTTGAGCGGCAGAGTGGCTTAGCGTGTTGTCTGAACCCTGCGTAGTGGTTTATAAGCCAACCTGGTGTGGCTTATAAACCACCCTGTTAAGCCATAGCTTGCAGTAGGGTTAAGAAAAGCCTAGTAGGTTTAGCGTGTTGTCTGAACCCAAATGACAGGCTAACCCACTGAGAAGCCAAAAATGCTGGGAGTTGTGGGATTTTTTCTCTCTCTAAACATGCATAGGAATGCACCCTTCGTTTACTTTACATCCAAGCAGCTATCACGGGGGACAGCAATAATCACTTCTGGTTATGCTGCCCTTTTAAGGTGCTCGAGTCATAGGTTCTGGGTAAGGTAATCCCTGCTCTCTTTGAGGAAACCAAAACATTGAAGATATAGCTGATTGGGAGGTGGCCCAATGGAAAGGTTCACCCAGGCACATAGAATCATAGAAAAGTACAGTTGGAAGGGGCCTACAAGGCCATCGAGTCCAACCCCCTGCTCAATGCAGGAATCCAGGTCAAAGCATCCCTGACAGAGGGCTGTCCAGCTGCACCTTGAATGCCTCCAGAGTGGGAGAGCCCACCACCTCCCTAGGTAGTTGGTTCCATTGTCTTATTGCTCTGACAGTCAGGAAATTTTTCCTGATGTTCAGGTGGAATCTGGGTTTCTGTAATTTGAACCCATTATTCTGTGTCCTGCAAACTGGGATGATCGAGAAGAAATCCTGGCCCTCCTCTGTGTGACAACCCTTCAAGTACAGGAAGAGTGCTATCATATCTCCCCTCAGTCTCCTCTTCTGAAGGCTAAACATGCCCACTTCTTTCAGTCTCTCCTCACAGGGCCTTGTTTCCAGTCCTTTTATCATCTTTGTTGCCCTCCTCTGAACCCTCTCCAGTTTGTCTACATCCTTCTTAAAGTGTGGTGCCCAGAACTGGACGCAGTACTCAAGATGAGGCCTAACCAGTGCTGAGTAAAGGGGAATTATCACTTCCCACGATTTGGAAGCAACTACTTGCTTGTAGTTCCACTGTATCCCCCATGCTCCTGTCATCAATCATGGGAGACTGAGAGCTCTAGCCAACCCCTCTGCAGATACGGTCACCTCCAGCACCAGGGGATTTGGCCAGAGCCCTCTGGAGGGCATAGCTGTTTCCTGGCAAAGTCTAAGCCCATTGTTGGCTATCCAGAGTTCTGGCTCCATCAGCATGCAACCACGGAGGTCCCCCTCTATCCTGGGGATCACTATGAAGAACTATGGCCTCCCAAGAAAAAGGTCAGCCTGTATGGTGAAAGATGGGCATATATGTGTATTGGCATTTGAGATGGACCATTTGTCTTCTAAATTACGTGGGGCTGCCAATTTTTATTTTAACATGCTGGTCCCCACAGTTTTACATGCTGGGACAGAACTGGGGTGGGGAGTCAGGGAGGATCTAGTGACAGACAGACAGAATCTGTCAAAGCGGCCATGGGCACAGCCTGACAGAATTGCTCAATGGGGGGAGGGGCTAGTTGGGCTGGCTGTACAGTTTGGCTTTTCCAACTCAAATACTGATTTATCTGCCACGACAACACAGTTTTACCAGTCAGACCAGCACAAAAAAATATTTAAATTGACTGCATGAAATTACTAATTGGTTAATTGGCAAATGATTAATCAACTAATTATTTAAACTGGTTGACCACCCTCAACAGTCTAACATCCCGCATAGAAAACTCAAGATTTCTTCATACTTCTTCCAAGATCCTCATTTAATATACTGACTTTCACTGTGCCCTCCATTTCCTGCATTCTCTCTCTTCTTTTAAAAGAAAACCCGACACAACAACTTTAATGGTTCCACAGCTATGCTTAATCCACAGTAAGAGCAAAACTTCCAGATAATTGAAGCTTATGCCTGGGAAGCCTCCTCCTAATCCCTTAGTCCTGCAACCCAAAATTCATTTGGCAAATATCAAATGAAATATTATTTTTCACAATCTGATAATTATATTTGCAGTCAGAAATGTCAGCACCATAATCTGGATCCAGATGAGAAGATGAATATGGGTTGGGGGTTGCAATAACAAAAAACAAAGGCAATACCACAGCCTTTACTATCCAGATGGGGATTCAGAGCATGTTAGGCAGGCAAAAGAAAAATAAGGCTGAAATCTTATTCTCATTAATTGTTATTTATATAGTTCATCAAATGTACACGATGTACTGCAGAGCAACATAATGCAAGAGAAAACTCTTGCCGCCGCAGGGAGCTTACAATCTAAATTTCAAGAAAAGAGAAGACAAAGGAGAAGGGGAACATGGACAACAGGGGATGGATATGAACAAAATTAGCTGCACACACACTCAAACTTCATTTCAGATAGAGGTGGGCACAAAGAGGCAAAGCCAAAGGCTTCACAGTAAAGTTAGGTTTTGATTTCAAAGAAGGGAGGAAGAAGTAACACCACGGTAATGTTCCGGGAGGGCTTTCCAGACATTACCCTGTGGAAAAGCAGGGTAAACATGGCGTAACCATTGAGAGACCAGAAGACTTCAGTGCAGCTGAAGGTGACCGAAGTCAAGGAGTAAAGATCCCAGGAACGGGAATAATAAGGAGAGAGAGATAAGAGTAGGGATAGACGAATCCATCAATTTCCGTTTCTCTAGGTTTCTCATTTTTCCAAACTTACATTTGGTTCATCCCAAACTTTGAGAATATTTAAAAAAAAAAACATTTGCATGAAAATTTGTGCACAGTTATGTTCATATGTCTCCTAATTATTGTATGCAATTTTGCCTAATATACACATTTTTGCAAGCAATTTTTCTGATATAATGCATTCTTGAATGTTACTTTCATTAACATAGACATTTTTCTGTGCATTTTCCCATAATATAGGCATTGCAGTATGCTTTTTTTTTTAATTGGAGAACTCCATTTGCAAAGTTCGGAGAAGCGCAAATTTTTTTATTTTATTTATTTTTTATTTATTTATTTATATTTATTTATCGCCCATCTGGCCAGCAACCGGCCACCCTGGGCGATGTACACAGAATAAAAGCAATAAAATACATTTAAAACAATATAAAAATTTTAAAATCTTAACCCACCCCATATTCCCGCCTGAACAACCAGGTTTTTAATGAGCGACGGAAGCTCAGCAGAGAGGGGGCATGGCGGAGGTCACTCGGGAGAGAGTTCCACAGTACGGGGGCCGCCACAGAAAAGGCCCTCTTCCTCGTCCCCACCAGTCTAGCTGCTCTGGCTGAAGGGACAAGGAGAAGGCCATCCGTGGCAGATTTTGTTGAGCGGCCCACTTGGTGTTGCTGGAGACGCTCCTTGAGATAGACTGGACCGGAGCCGTATAGGGTTTTAAAGGTCAAAACCAACACCTTGAATTCGGCTCGGCAAGCAACTGGTAGCCAGTGCAAATCCTTCAGCACTGGCGTGATGTGATCCCGCCGGCGGCTGCCTTTAACCAGGCGAGCTGCCGCGTTCTGTACCAGCTGTAGCTTATGAACCGTCTTCAAGGGTAACCCCACGTAGAGCGCATTACAGTAGTCTAGGCAAGAGGAGACCAAGGCATGAACCACTGATGGGAGCAGGTGATTAGGAAGGTAGGGGCGCAGCTGCCATATCAGATGGAGTTGATACAGCGCTGCCCGGCTCACAGCTGCCACCTGAGCCTCCAAGGACAACTGAGTTTCAGTTTGCGTATTCATTAGAAAGAGCAGAATTAGGTAAATACACATCAAAATGTGAACTGAATAAATTTCTTCCCCATCCCTAGATAAGAGTAGGAGAGGGGAAAGCGTTAGATGTGGAAGAGAACAGAGAGCAAATAAACAGGTTTGAGGAGGGGCGTCACATGGTCTAAAATAATGAGAGATGTGAATGATTTTGACAGCAGCATTTTGGAGAAGCAAAACTCAAGAGTTTTGAGTTTTGACAGAGGAAGGCCAGGAAGAAAAATGCCTGGCATAGTCAATGCGCGAGGCTGGGAGGTGACCACAGTTGCAGTCTAAGTGTGTGTGTGTGGGGGGGGGGGTAACCTTTTTCAGCCCAAGCTGAATTCCAATCTGGTAAAGGTCTCAGAGGCCATATTCCTGTGATGGGTGGGGCCAAAAATAAGATTACTCAGAAGCAAGAATGTCTACTCAGAAGAAAGTACTTTCAGCAATTCAAACTTTTAATTCATCCACCCACAAATAGACATTAATTCATTAAATGTACATGTGAAGAGAAAGCCAGAGCCCGCACATATACACACGCACACACATACCGCAAGACAGCACCAGACACCCTGCCCTGGGGTACGTGCAGCTGCCACCCTGCACTCCACAAAAAAGCCACAATAGGAGTCATCAACATGCCCCCCGGCAGTTCCCCTGTCTGACAGCCGAATGACCTGTGAAGTATCCCCCACCCTCAACAGGGGCGTCCAGGTGCCTGGTAGAAGAAAAGAGCAGTAAGTACTCTTGAGCACCGGGCAAGCAGGTAAAACCAGCCGTGCTGGGAGCGGGCACAACAAGAAGGAGGGAGCCCAACGGAAGGTATAAAACCCAGGGTCAGTGGCGGGAAAGGTTGTTGGTCGTGGGCAGCAAGCTGCACGGAGGTCCAGGGCTCCGGTCAGACCTCAGCCTCCAGCCCCGGGGAGCTCCCGGTGAACAATGCTATCTCCGTCTAGCCCTTTAAGAGTCAAAGCGGCTCTCTAGGAACAAGGTCATTCCAGGTAACTGCTGTCTATATTGCTTTTACGGCTCGCTACTAGGTCAACTGCAGGCGTGTGCCTAGCATGTTGCTTCTGTATATGTTCTGATACGCTCCATTAAATTGGTCTCTTCACTCCTCCTGCGTTATAATTGGTCGCGGCTGCTGTCAGAGAGCCACATACCACTGACAGAGGGCTAACCTAGCTCCGGTTAGCCCCTGAGTGCTCGAACCCGCTTAAAGGACGGCTGCGGTCTTTTTCCACAGTACAATTAATAGTTTCTTACTCTACTGAGGGTGGGTAGTTGTGACTGAGTGGGAAGCACCACCTGCAGGGGCAGCTCAAAAGAGAAATACAGAGCTGGATGCTACGGAAACCAACAAAGATGGACAAAGAACTCCAATCATTGACAACGTGCTCCAGGGAACCCTAAGAACTTGTCGTAAATCCGTCCAGTTTCGAGATAAGCTGTAGTCATTATCACAGTCCGAGTGTCAAAGCCAAAATATATCAGTCCAAAACAGAGCAAACATAAACCAGTTAGGGATCAGGCAAGGTCGTGGTCAGGGTCGTTCCAAGGATCAAAGGTACAGAAGTCTGAGGTCGGGAATGTCAGGATAGTCTGGGTGTAGCTGTAACAAACAATTGCTTCCAGCATCTAAGTGTGTTTGGGACCTGCCTTTTGAGCAGGCGCTGATTGGTAAGGCTGCCCAGCTGGGTCAGGCTGCACTTAGCCTGACCCCACCCCAAACACACTCCGGCACGGCTGGTCTCTGTCTGACCTACTGGAGGCACAACAGAACTCTACAGCACTCTAGAAATGACCAGAAGGCCAGCAGGGGCCCGCGAAGAAGCCAGAATGTGTTGGAAAAGCACACAGCACATTCCACAGCAGGCCAAGGGGGGAGGAAGCTGGGAAAAAGGGAAAGGAACAAAGGTAAGCGTGCATGATGAAGGGACAAGGGGGTGCCCAGCAGGGCTGCAGCCTCACAGGCCCGACTGAGGAGCCTTGCAAGTTGGATCACACCAACAGTTCCCCATAGCTGGTCTAGGGGGCCATACAGCACTGGCTTCCTATGTTCATTTCCAAGGTCACACATGTTGCCAGGATCCAGTAAACTCACTCTCCCCACTCACCATGGTGAGGGCATGATGGCACAGAGGTTTCCTCCAAAGCTGGAGCTAAAGAGTAGAGGGAAGAACCCCACCGCCTCCCCAACCCCAAGGTTTGGCCAAAACCTCTGCCCCAACCTTGGAGCTGGAGGGGCAAGGCAAAGGTAGATGAAGTTGCCCCTGCAGCTGACAGGAGCTCCGAGCACCAGTCAGGTATAAAGTCAGAGGAAGCCCACACACCTCTCCCTCTGAGCTCAAAGGGAATGGCAGAGGCTTGTTCCACCCCTGCTCCTGACCGGCACGCCAAGCACCTGTGAGGCACAGAGACAGAGCAAGCCCCCATCATCATCCCTGCTCCAGTTCTGAGGATGGTGGTGTAGGATTGCTTTCTGCCACACTCCCCACGCTCCAAGCTGAGAGAAAGGAGCTGGAGAGAAGAGCAGGAGATTTTTTTCCAGGCCGCATACTGTGCTTCAGAGACATAGCACGAGATTGGGGGCAAGACCCTGCCTCTTGGAGTGGGGCAGCGAGGGTCCCCCTGGCAACAACAAATTTTTGGTTGACCAGCTCTTTGGTATCCTAAGTTTGTGCTTCGAAAATATCACACCTTCCCCCTTCCCAGGGCCGGCGCTACCGCTAGGCCAACTAGGCGGCTGCCTAGGGCGCATGGCTAAGGGGGCGCAGAAACACCCCGCTCCTGCGCCTTCCTTCATTCCTGGGCTGCAGAGGCCGGCGGCAGCAGCAGCAGGAGGAGGGAAAAGCTCGCTCGCTCGGCCGACTCTTCCTTGCCGCCGCCGCGGAGCCCGGATCTGTCGGCGAGGCGGCCGGGCGGGGCAGCCGCGGAGACGCCATGGGTGACAAAAAGCCGTGTCTTAGACCGGCGGGGGAGGCCTCGCCCCTCCCCTCCCCTCCCCCGGACGCACACCCGCAGCTCCGCCGGGCAGAGGAAGCTGCGCCAGGAGCAGCAGCAGCAGAAGAGGAGTGTGGCGGGCAGCCGGCCTCCTGCTCCTCCCCGCCAGCAGCAGCGCATCCCCAAGGAGTGAGTGGGCACCCGGGCTAAACTAGATGCCCCCGGCCGTGCCCGCCTCCCCCCCCTGCGAGAGCCCAGCGCGCTCTCCGCAGCTCCGCCACCCCCTCCTAAAAACTTTTCCAAAGGAGAACTTGGGGGGGGGCGCTGGGCGAGCAGCAGGGATGGGGACTCGGACTCGAGGACTCGACTCGTGAGTCGGACTGAGTCCCCCCTCTGATTCGACTCGGACTCGAGTCCCAATATTTTTAATGGGACTTGAGACTCGACTCGGGACTCGAGACCAAGGACTCGTCAACATCCCTGGGCTGTTGACGAGTCTTCTGGCTGTGCCAGAAGGAGCGCGATCACCGGTGAAGAGCGCATGGAAGCGAGGCGCGCCGCTGCTCAGCCTCTATGGACAGCTACCAGGAGCGCAGCCCCAACGATGTGTTGAGATTTATTTTGATTGATATGTTGTTGTGGGGGGTTTGGGTTAGGGTCAGACATTTTGGGTTTGGCTGCCTCTGCCTGCCTGCCTGCCTGGGGTTCCCTGCCTCCTCTGCCTGCCTGGTCTCTTCTTGACCTGTTCAGCAGTTGAATTGTCCAAGACAAAGGCCTCTGCCTACCTGCTTTGGGGTTCCCTGCCTCCTCTGCCTGCCTGGTTATTTTGGGTTTGTCTGCCTGGCCTGTTCTTGCCAAAATCAGTTGCAGAGTTTTGAAATAAAAAGGCACACTTGTGCCTAGAATTTATTTAAGCCACACATCTGAAGCAGCCTTATTTTGTTGGGGGAAAACCCCATTGATTTTAATAGGGACTCGTGGAGTCAGTTTTGGGAGTGACTCAGGACTCGTGACTCGTGAGTCACCATTTTGGACCAAGGACTCGGACTCGAGACTTGGGTCCAAAGACTCGTGACTCGACTCGTGACTCGAGACCAAGGACTCTTCAACATCCCTGGCGAGCAGGTGTTTCCCGGGCCCAGCTGCTTTGCTCCGGAGCCCCCCCCCCTGGAGGGAGAGAGGGCGGGCTCAAGTGGGAAGGGGGGGCGCTAAATATTTGATGTTGCCTTGGGCGCCAAACTGCCTTGCACCGGTCCTGCCCCTTCCTCCACACGTTCCTACCAAAAATGGTCTCAACTAATTGTCAGTAGCTTTCTCATATTACCTGGAATGACCCCCCCAAAAGTTAGTTCCATGCACATTAACAGAAAACAAAACTCCACAGTCTTTAGCGCTCCCACTATTTCAGAAAACGTAGGCCTCTCTCTGTGTTGCTGTCTTTTGGCACACAAAACCAGAAGGTCTCAGCCATGCAACATTCAAGAACAAGCAGAGGCAGAAACACACAATGCAGCAGACTTTATGGAGAATCTGCTATTTCATCCCATCTCCCTCGTCTCTAATTTGCCAAAGGCTTTCCGTGCAGATAATATTAGTGGCTAAGGCCTTGATAACTGCATCCATAAATCAATTTCAAAATCTTTCATTAATCATCTTTCTGTAATCAGTGGCTATTCAGTGCAAATTTACATCTCATTTCTGTTGGCCAAACAGCCACATTAGGCCTTTGAAGCTTAGTCAGGCTTAAATGATTATATATCCCCTAATAAACACTGAAATCTCCTATGGATGCCGTGAGCTGCATTAATGACACTGCACAGTAACACAGTCTAGGCTGCATAGAAGGCAAGAGCCACCCCCACCCCAGCAATTGGCTATTCCCAAGATCTATATGCATATGCACTGCTAGAACAAGGTCAGGGGTTGCATTTGCACTTTTGCAATTGCACTCTGCATTTGCACTTCTGATGATAAGCAGTGATACAGTGTGCTCTTCAAGCTTGTACAAACATGGAAAGTTCTCTAGCATCATCTGCCTCCTCCCTGCTTCCTCCAGCATACACAGGGCAGAAAAAACTTAAATGCAGACAGAATAGAATAATCACTACTGTAAATCCACCCCTCCCATCCACCTCAAGCCTAAATAAACATGTGGCAAAAGCTGAGGCCCAAATGGGAGAAGTCCTCATTCGCTCCATTCTTTCCCCCAAACAAACCAAACCAAAAAAGACGGCAAGATCACATGGGTTGGAGCTTTTTTGGAAGGCCCACCTCACATTCCTTTACACTGGTGGTGGAGGGAAAGTGCATGTGCCTGCTCCACCACCACGCAGAACGGCAAGTCAGCCCGGCATGCAGATAAATCAGAGCAGTGCTCTGATTTAATGTTACGCACATTTCTACATAATTCAGTCTTTATTATGCATACTAACCTTGCAATGGAGTGATTACATCAATGGACAGGAACCATTTAAAAAATAATAATTAAAGAAATTAAACAGACAGGAACCTCACATAGAGCTATAGGTGCAACACTGAACTGGGAACATCATCACTCCTTCAAGCTGCAGTGGGGGGGGGGGATAATGGGGAGGAAGGACCATTGCAAGCATCCTTCCTGTACCTTTCCAGTATTAATTGGCACCAAAAGATGTTGGGCCTTGCCATTGCTACCAACTCAAGAAAGAACACCATAATAACAGACGAGTGAGTAGAGGGAATGAAGTTGGAGCAAGTGCAGAATGAAGCAGCTCAGCTGTTGTCGGGAGCTGTCCCTTTTCAGCATGCAGTTCATTTGCTGAGGGAACTGCACTGGCTACCTATTAGCTACCGGGCCAAGTTTAAGGTTCTGGTACTTGTGTACAAAGCTGAAACAACATGGGACCAGGATATCTGAGAGAGCACCTTCTCCCTTGGCAACCTGTCTGGTCACTGAGGTCATTGGAGGACATTCTCCTGGTGGTTCCTCATGGACCTTTGGCTCGATTGGAGTCCACCAGGAGAAGGGCCTTCAGCGTGGTGGCTCCATTTCTGTGGAACTCTCTGCCTCTGGAGGCCAGGCAGGCTCCGACATTGTGTTGCTTTCAGCACCTGCAAGACCTCCTTGTTCCGAGAAGCCTTCTCTGCTGTCCAACCACCATTTTAATGATACCTTGTTTTCAATGTATTGTTTTCGTTTCTTTTATCTGTTTTTATATTTTTATTGTTCACTGCTCCGGAATCTGCTTGATATGGAGTGGTATACAAATACTAGACAGACAGACAGACAGACAGACAGACAGAAAGAGACAACTGAGATCAGACTGGAATGTTGGGTGGAGCTGGTGGCAGTTGAAGAAAGTCAGTTAGGAGGAGGACAGGGGCAGTGAGGGAAAGATCAGGGAAGGAGTGAGTTGAGTTAGGATGGACAGAGACAGTGGCCCTGTTTGCACAATCAAACAGCCCACCATGGCTTATTTAAGCCACAATGGGCTGCAGCGCGTGCCAGCAGACATTTTGAATATTCAAGCTGCAACCGTAGCTTGTTGTGTCATCTGAAACCGGTGTAGGTGGGTTGTGCAAGGGTTAAACTGTCGCAAACCCATGGCCCATGAAGGTTGTTTAACCCTTGCATGAGCTAAATTCCTTGGACGCATTCTGGGAGTTCCTAATTGTGTCTCTTATGCAGCCATGTACTTAGAAACAGGATTGGGCCTGCTAGAAGTAAAAGCGTGGATTCAAACCTTTAAGTTCTGGCTGTGCCTACACTTTACATCAGGGGACCACAGTTATGTATGCCACATGCTAAGGGACAGTTATATTAGCAAATGGGCCTCTTTGGTGCAATGGAAAATTAGGTCAACTGGCATCCACATGGACTCTATTCTTCTCCTTGGTCCACAGCAAGTGCTCAGACTGTTATCACAGAGACTGCTTGATATTGAGAGACAGGAGTTAAGCTCACTAGCAAACAGATCCTGTTCCCCCACAGCTAGTGGGGTAACTCCAACCTATGGCCTTTCAGCATCATATCTCTCTAATATCAGCGACCCACAAGCTCACAGAGCATTTATGCTAGCTAGATTCAACATTCTTCCATCAGCGATCTTGCAGGGGAGGTATCAAGGAACACCATACCAGCAGAGACATTGTCCGTGTAGGGCCGGGGAACCTGAATCACTGAGGCACATACTCCTTTATTGCAAATTCTATTCTAAAATAAGGGAAGACACAATTTTGCCTTTCCTAAGGAGGTTTCGTGGTATGCCTGACGACTGGCTGGTCACTTTCTGCCTAAACGACCAAAACCCAACTGTCACCTCTGTAGTAACAAACTTCTTCTTAGCTGCTATGAAAAGGAGAGTTTTTATGGTAGGGAATAAGTGAAAACTGTTGTGTTCAAAGCATGTTTTATCATGGAAGATAATTATTGTTTTACCTGTACTTATATAATTTCCTTGGTGTGATTTGTACGTATAATATAATAACTTGTAGTATTTGGGTCATATGACCGTAATAAAGTAATGAATGAAAAAACCCTTGCATGACCCACCCTTGCCTGGTTCGGATGAGAAAATAAGCCATAGTCGCGGCTTGAATATTCAGGATGGTGCCCACGGGCACCATGACTCGTTGTGGCAGTGTTCATGCGAACCCGGTCAGTGACAGGAATTAGGGGGCAGAGGTAGTTAGGTTAATCAATGAGTATAATAAGAGGCAGGGTGTGACAAAAAAGAGAGGGAGAGAAGCTGTTGAAAGCAGAGATGTGGAGTTAGGTTTTTAGAACATTATTATGTTTATTCATCAGTTATTGTTTGTCCTGAATGTTGACCTGTTAAATAAATAAAGATATCTTTATTCTTTTTAAGTTCCAAAACAGACGAGAAGATATTCTCAGGTGCCTGAAAAAACTTATTACTATGCCCAACACATTTTGAAAAGGACTTTCCTTCCTCAGGGGTCGCTTATCTTTCTCCTAATATGTCGCAGAAAATCTTTCCAATGCTTCCTTTGTTTTAAAATATTCCAAAAGCCCTTTGTGAAACGTGTTGGGCGTAACAAAAAGTTATGCCCACCTGAAAGTATTTTCTCTTCTGTTTGGGGACACAGAAGTGCCTTCCCCTCTGGCTCTTTCCTTTATTCTTCTACCTATGTTCTGGTCTGGGTGGATTTGAAGACTGGCATATCTCGCCCCACATGCGAAGTATATAAAGAGGAGAGTCCTACTGCTCTCTCTAAATCACTAGACGATGGCAGTGTGTTTTGGGGAGTCTTGGGAAAAGTCTGGACTCAGTTACCTCTAGGGACCAATGCCTTATAGGCAGGAGAGGCTGGTGACTCCTATTTTGGTGGGACTCCTTTTCCATTGCAGGTTTTATTTAGAGCTTCATAGGAGCTATCCATGGTGCTCGCTCCATGGTGGTGAACCTATTTTGGGGGTGGAGTTCAGCACCATGGATAGCTCCTATGAAGCTCCTAATAAAGCCTGAAAAACCTGCAAAGGAAAAAGAGCCCCACTGAAATAGGAGTCACCAGCCTCCCCTGGTTATAGGGGACCCCTAGATTATGTCACCACAACCCTTAAGGGCTCAAATCTCAGAATTTCTTACTGGGATATTCTCATTGACACCAAAGCATATGTAAAGGAATGGGGGAAGGGAAACACTGGCCTGTTTCTTCAAAGATAATTTCAAGGAGTTTACAAGCTTTGTAAAACTCCAGGCTGTGTTAAGGCTTTGGGTAAGCAGTACAGAGACATAGATAGTGACTACAGTCACCTCCTGGAAAAAAGGAAGTCCCATATTTTTCTTTTCTTTTTTTAATGCTTGTTGTGCTATTATTTCATGAGTCAAGAGAAACCAAGGTCAAAATGCCAATAACACTGAATGTCAAGAAACTGCCCGAGTAAGTGATACCCACTGGACACCAAAGCAGTTTGGCTGCTAAACCAGGCCATGCTTATGGCACTCTGTTCAGCTGGCTTCTTTCTGCAAATTTTAGGCAGCCTTTTCTGAGTCCAGTGCCTGCCCCCCCCCAAACGGTTCTAATACTTGAACAACAAAACCCAAAGGTTTCAATAGCATACCGCACCCCTTTTTGGTGGGGTTCTTTTCTTTAGCCCCTGCATGGGGGAAAGTGGCTGGGTGGGAAAGTTTAGCCCCCCTGCATCCACGCATGGTGGTCCCAATCCAGATTTGGGGCCCACATTCTTACACTATAGTAAAAAGGGTTAGGATCAGCCACACGCTACAGATTTAACATAACAAGTAGCTTAACCCTTAGAACTAGAATACAGGCAGTCCCTGAGTTAAGAACGTCCGACTTACAAACAACCCATACTTAAGAACGGACTTCTGGGTCCCCCGGTGCTACATCATTCACGTAGAGTACATAGTGTAGCATACTACGTGATTTGTGTAATTTACGCAATTTGCATAAATGCCGATTTTAACGTATAGAACGCAATGCTGTTCCGACTTACATACAAATTCAACTTAAAGACCTTCTTAAGAACGGAACTCGTTCGTAACCTGGGGACTGCCTGTATGGTACAGAAGTGGTTAACTATAGATTACTGAACTACTTGTCATGCACACACAAACTCCCCAGCATGGTCAGCTATTGGTTACACTGAAAACTAAGGCTGATTACCCAATGAATGCATGGTCAGGTAGGGAGTTTAACCATATCTCCCATGACCACATCCAATGGTCTATTTTTCTAAACTAAGAGTGCAAAGGTCTTGCTGGATCAGACAAAAAAGGTCCATCCAGTGCTTGGCTTTCCATCCCAACAGGAGCCAACTAAATGTTTCTGAGAGCTTACAAGCAACACCTCCCCCCTGTCCATCTCTTGTGTGTGGAATTCAAGGATATACTACCCCTGAACATGGAGGCTCCATTTAGCTATCAGGGCTAATAGAAAGGCCACTAGCTCTGTGGTGCTTGCAAAATAGGGTGGATTAAAGTCAATTTTTAAATCACCAAAACAGCTGAACTTTTTTTAAAAGTAAAATTGGATTTTTAAAAATCAGTTAGTGTATCTAAAAATAACCTGATTTCAGTACAAACATTTTAACTGAAATGTGACCATCTATCAAACATTGGGCTGGTTCACATGATCACCGTGGGCTAAACAAGCATGGTTTGCTGGAGAGGAACCACCCTCAAATAATCCATGGGCTGTTATTGGGTTATTTGAGAATTGTTTCCCCTTCCTCCAACAAGCCATGCCACACAGGTTCAGACAGGTGCTTAGGCAAATGGTGCCTGTCATGCGCCAGAGCTTAAACAAGCCACCGTTGGTGATTGTGTGAACCAGGTCACTGAGTCAAAAGCTGCTTTCTGTAAGAAAACCATGAGGAAAAATATTTGACTTGTGGGGTTTAGCATGATATTTGACACAATGGGCCAGTTTGCATGATCGCTGCAGCTCACTTGGCTTATTTAAGCCACGGTGGGTTGCAGCATGTACTGCCCACCCTTTTGAATATTCAAGCCTCAGTGGGCGGTCACTGTGGCTTAATGTGTCATGCAAACCCAGCGAGGGTGGTTTATGCAAGAGTTAACCCTGTTTTAAGGTTATGCAAGGGTTGTTTAACCCTTGCATAAGCCATGCTCACCGGGTTCGCATGACACGATAAGCCATAGTGACCACCCACCATGGCTTGAATATTAAAAATGGCCTCTGGCATGGGCCACAACCCACCATGGCTTAAATAAGCCACATTGGGCTGTGGTGATTGTGAGAACCTGGTCAATAAGTTACATATTGTATTTATTATTTTAGACTTAGTTCTGGCCCCAATGACTAGCAAGTCACTACAGGTACTAGGGGTGCTTACAGATAAAAGCTTTTATTGTGCAATCACCCTGCCTCATTCACAGAATTTTATGGAAGTCCAGACAGCATCTTCCATTTGTAGCCCTCCTGTGTTTTCCCAATGCTTTCTTCTGTCATTTTTCTTTCCATTTAAAAAATATGTTGAAGAGGAAAAGTGTGGCACAGTGGCTTTTAATTGGTAGTGGCAAGAGCCCTCAATCCAGAAGCACCCTAAGATCCAGGACATGGCATCCTGTATCTCACCAGATTGTTCATATCCATATGGATAATCTTGCGCTCTACACTGTATCCTCCAATTAACTTAGTTCTGCAATGTGTTCAAATCTCAAAATTATAAATATTTAAGCCTACTAACCAAACAACGTGGACATTTACTTTCCATTCCTTAGAGCAGTGTTCTCCAACCTTGGGTCCCCAGATGTTTTTGGCCTACAACTCCCAGCATGCCCCAGCCAGCTACGCTACACTTGCTGGGGTATGCTGGGAGTTGTAGGCCAAAAACATTTGGGGACCCAAGGTTGGAGAACACTGACCTAGAGAAACGCTACTTCACCCTGTAATTACCATCCCTTGTTGCTGGGCGGTTCTGGACACTTGGTACAGCCAAATCCTACGCAAATTTGCTCAGAAGCAAGTTGCACTTTGTTCAGTAGGACTCCCTCCCAATTAAGTTTGTACATAATTGCATTCTTAGCCTACAAATAAGGGATATTGGGCCGAATCTAACAGGGTGCTTATGCCCCTGCCAATTCCCTTCTGCAAGTGGTAGGCCCCACTGAATCCATTGCACAAGCAGGACCTACCACATACACAAGGGAGAATTAATGCATCCTAGAGGAAGCCCCAAAACAAGCAGAGATGCTCATTTCTGAAAGGAGGCAGGTAGGTGGAACTCCCTTAGGCGAGCTCCACCCACCTGCCTCCTTCCAGAAATGAGAATTTCTACTCATTTCGTGTTGTCCTGGAAGCACTAAATGGACATTGGGAAAGCAGCAGGGACCACTTGTGCAGTGGAATTCGTGAGGCGTAAGAAAATCAGAGGGGACATAAGTGCCCCATTTGATTCTGCTCTTGCTTAGTATTCTTACATGTATACAGAGACTGCCAAACAGAAAACTGATTAAGCAGATATACTTGTAAAGTGCAAGCAGCATGAAGGCATGTCCAAAGGTTTTAGATTATACTCCTAGATTGTATCAAGGTTTTGTTTTGTTTTATTTATTTATTTATTTATTTATTATATTTATTATATTTAAATCCCGCCTTTTTTCCTGCAAGGAACCCAAGGCGGCTTACATAATCATCATCATCCTCTCCATTTTATCCTCACAACAACCCTGTGAGGCACCTAGGGAGAGGAAACCAAATGCAAAGTTACAGAATGGGGGATACTTGGCTCAACAATACTGCAAGTGAGAAGGATCTTGGAATTGTGGTAGATCACAAACTGAATATGAGCCAGCAATGCAATGTGGCTGCAAAGAAGGCAAATGCTATTTTGGGCTGCATTAATAGAAGTATAGCTTCCAAATCGCGTGAAGTGATAATTCCCCTTTACTCGGCACTGGTTAGGCCTCATCTAGAGTACTGCGTCCAGTTCTGGGCACCACACTTTAAAAAGGACATAGACAAACTGGAGAGGGTTCAGAGGAAGGCAACAAGGATGATAAAGGGACTGGAAACAAGGCCCTATGAGGAGAGACTGAAAGAACTGGGCATGTTTAGCCTTCAGAAGAGGAGACTGAGGGAAGATATGATCGCACTCTTCCAGTACTTGAAGGGATGTCACACAGAGGAGAGCCAGGATCTCTTCTCAATCATCCCAGTTTGCAGGACACGGAATAATGGGCTCAAGTTACAGGAACCTAGATTCCACCTAAACATCAGGAAAAATTTCCTGACTGTCAGAGCAATAAGACAATGGAACCAACTACCTAGGGAGGTGGTGGGCTCTCCCACTCTGGAGGCATTCAAGGTGCAGCTGGACAGCCATCTGTCAGGGATGCTTTGACCTGGATTCCTGCATTGAGCAGGGGGTTGGACTCGATGGCCTTGTGGGCCCCTTCCAACTCTACTTTTCTATGATTCTATGATTCTATGAGATAGGTTAGGCTGAGAGTCAGTGACTGGCCCAAAGTCACCCAGTGAGCTTCATGGCGGAATGGGGACTATAACCCGGATCTCCCACATCCCGGTCCCACACTCTCACCACTACGCCACAGTGGCTCTCAGTTGCAAGGCAATGTGTTTTAATTGTTATGGCAATCAATTAATATGTCTGCTTTTCCAGAAATACAGTAATACCTTGGATTGCAAGTAACTTGGTCTGAGAGCGTTTTGCAAGACAAGCAAAAAATATATATTAAAATTTTGACTTGATAAATGAGCAAGGTCTTGCAAGACAAGTGTAGGGATGTAACCGCTCACCTCGAGCGGGCCAGAATCGGTCCCACTCACGCCTACCAGAGACTCGCTTTGATATAAGAGTGTTTTGGATTACAAGCACGGTTCCGGAACAAATTATGCTTGCAATCCAAGGTATTACTGTATATGGATTTAAACATGGGAAACTTAATTTAAATCAAGGCAATTTCAATCAATCCACTTTGAGAACAGCCTCCCCTACAGATCTTGACATGGGCAATCTAGTATAGAGAGAGGCACATCTTCAGGTAATTGGGTCACAAGCCATGTAGGGCTTTAAAGGCAATACCAGCATCTAGAATTGGACCCAGAAGCAAACTGGCAACCAGCGCAACTTCAGTGTCATGTGATCCCATCTGGCCACACCTGTTAACCTTCTCACAGCTTCATTCTGCACTAATTGAAGCTTCCATGTCATCTTCAAGGGCAGTCCCACATACAACGCATAACAGTAATCCATTCAGGAGATTACCAGAGTATGGATTACCATGACCAGACTACCCCATCCAGGAACGGTTGTAGCTGACAAATCAGCCAAAGCTGGTAAGAGACACTCTGTGTCATCAAAGTCACACCTGGGCCTCCAGTGACAAAGCTGGATCAAGGAAGACCCCCAAGCCACAGATGTGATCTTTCGGTGGAAGCGCAGCCCCATCTAGAACAAGCTGCAAGACCCAATTCCTGGGCATTAGAGCCACCTACCCACAGGGCCTCCATCTTGTTGGGATTCAGCTTCAGTTTATTGGCCCTCACCCAGCACATTACCAAGTCCACACACCAGCTCAGCACCCGTGCAGCCTCACCTGACTCTGATGACAAGGAGAAATGGAGCTGGGTGTCATTGGCATATCTAGCCCAACCTCTTGTCAATGCAGGAAATCCACTGCTAAAGCATCCTTGCTATGTGACCGTCACTCTCTGCTTAAAAATCTCTAACAAAGGAGAATACACCCTTTTCTGAAGCAGCCTGTTTCACTGTTGGACAGTTTTTACCATCAAAATGTTCTCTCTAATGCAGGGCCCTCCAACCTTGGGTCCCCAGATGTTGCTGGCCTACAGCTCTCAGCATACCCAGCCAGCATGGCTAATGGCAAGGGATTCTGGGAGCTGTAGTCCAGCAACATCTGGGGACCCCAGGTTGGAGAGCCCTGCTCTAATGTTTATTCAAAACCCTATTTCTTGTAGCTTGAACCCACTGGTTTGGAGCCTACCCTCTGGAGCAACAGAAAATAGATTTGTCCCATCATCTATGTGACAGCCCTTCAAATATTTGATGATGGCTGTCGTATCACCTCTTAACGATATCTTATCCAGGCTAAGCACACCCATCTCCTTCAAGCTTTCCTCATAGGACTTGGTCTCCACGCCCCTCATCATCTTTGTCTCCCTCCTGTGGACACATTCCAGCTTCTTGGCATCCTTTTTAAACAGTGGTGCCCATGAACAAGACTCTCATGCAAAGCCCCAACACATCATCTCCGGTAGCTACTGGGATGACTACCGATCAGGATGCCAGTCGTTGGCACTGTGTGAATTGGTGAGGGTTTACAGGCTTCCTCAACATTTCAACAGCTGGTTAGTTCAGTGACCAAAGCAAAGCTGCAAACATTTCTTTTGTGGCAGAGCTTGGGAAATCTACAGTGCCTGTATTATACAAGGATTTTCTTAATGGTTGACAAAGCAGGCATTGAAAATCAGGGAAGTGGAAATAAAAATAAGTATTTATAAAGCAATTTAGAGTGTTCAAAGTGCTTCTCATACATTTTCAGCAACTCTTACAATAACACTGCAAGGTAAGCAGTAGGGTCATTCCATGTAAAATCAACCAATGAATTTACCTGACCGTCACCGATTTTGAAAAAACTTGGTGAACTTGTTGGGTCTGCTGAGAAAATAAGCTGCTCCAAACTTCTGGGACAAAAAAGTTTGGAGATATGGCAATCAAAAATATGAAGAAAAATGTTAATTTTTGTGTGTCGGACAACATTAAAATTACAGTAACTCCAGTTCTACAGAACCTAGAAAGTTAATCATGGTGTTGATGGAAAGCCTTTGAAATGCTCTTTCATTTGATATGTAACATACGGTAGATGGTTTTTTGGAATAAATATATATTCAAGGTCAAATAGTAAAATTTGACCTTGAATTCTGCAAAAACTAAAAAAAAATTCTCCATGATTTTTCTTTTAGTATTTCATCTGACAGTGCTTAATACATGTACCAATTTTCAAAATGGGGTTCTTAACAGAAAATGAGTTACATCTTTTGGGGCGCTCTGTGTGTATGTGTCATAGTTCATATGAATTGCTATCTCACTGTACATATCTTAAGAAAATATGCATTATCACTTAGGTTTTGAATAAAATATTGTGCACAAGTACAAGCTACCCTGTCATAATTGTGCAGCTCTGAATTAGGTATTCTTTTTCACAATAGCATACTTCTGACATTTTGTGTAGAATAATGATACTTCCTCTATGAAATCAATCAAAGAATATTTCCAACTGAAAGCAAATTGCTTAAGATTTGGTGAATTTGTTCTGCTTATTAAAAAAATAAGTTGCAGGGCCTATTGTTTTCAAAAGAATGAGGTTTAAAATATGTACTTTTAAAAAGGTACTCACCAGTATGCTTGGGGAAAACATGTTCATTTTATTTTTTTCAAATAAATATACAGAAGTTTGACCTTGAATAATGACAAAAAACTCCTTTTGTTTTAAATAACGTTTAACATCCCTGGAAACATGCAGGGATGTTGAAGAGTCCTTGGGCTCGAGTCACGAGTCGAGTCACGAGTCTTTGGACCCGAGTCTCGAGTCCGAGTCCTTGGTCCAAAATGGTGACTCATGAGTCCCAAGTCCCGAGTCACTCCCAAAACTGACTCCACGAGTCCCTATTAAAATCAATGGGGGGTTTTCCCAACAAAATAAGGCTACTTCAGATGTGTGGCTTAAATAAATTCTAGGCACAAGTGTGCCTTTTTATTTCAAAACTCTGCAACTGATTTTGGCAAGAACAGACCAGGCAGAAAAACCCAAAATAACCAGGCAGGCAGAGGAGGCAGGGAACCCCAAAGCAGGCAGGCAGAGGCGTTTGTCTTGGACAATTCAACTGTTGAACTGGTCAAGAAGAGACCAGGCAGGCAGAGGAGGCTGGGAACCCCAGACAGGCAGGCAGAGGCAGCCAAACCCAAAATGTCTGAAAGGTTGCATTTTAGAAAAATGATTTTAAAAAATAAACTTGCTGTACTTCCTAAAACTTATCCATGTTGCATTTGAGGAACATGATTTTTCTAAATGTTTGGCCCCCATTCTGGAATGGTGAGATCTCATCACAATTCCACCCTCACTGAACACCCGCTCCACTGGTGATAAACTTGCTGGAACCAGAAACACACTCAGAGCAGCCACACAGAGTAATCTCAAGTCCTTCTTCTGCCTCTCCCAAGTACACAACACATCAATCAAAATAAACCTTGACACACTGTTGGGGCTGCACTCCTGATAGCCATCCATAGTGGGCGAGCAGCGGCACACCTCTCTTCCATGCGCTCTTCGCCGGCAATCACGCTCCTCTCCACTCCTTCTGGCACAGCCCAGGGATGTTGAAGAGTCCTTGGTCTCGAGTCCCGAGTCGAGTCTCGAGTCCCATTAAAAATATTGGGACTCGAGTCTGAGTCAAGTCAGAGGGGGGACTCAGTCCGACTCACGAGTCGAGTCCTCGAGTCCGAGTCCCCATCCCTGGAAACATGTACTTGATTTCAAAATGGGACTCTTACTAGCATAGTTATTTTGATTTACTTAGATGTGGGCTTGAAAAACCATTATTGTGCATAGATGAGATTTTCCATTTTACTTTTATATATGCTGATCAGATTTTATGCAGTTCAAATATTACTTGCTAACATTTTGTTAACAAGTCCTAAATTAAGGAGCTTTTCATAACAGTAGTTTCTAGTCTTGAAGTTGCTTCTTGACACTCTTTGTTAGTGTATAGAAGTGCCCTGTTGGGCAACAAGGATCAGCTTTTGTCAAAACATCTGAAGATGGTATCCATAGGACATCTTGTTTATCTGGATACATAAATGATTTTGCTGGTCCAGCTGGATGAAGAAAGCTCACTAACACTTCTGCTCTCTGATCATCTGTTTGTAAAGCACAACCTAACCACCATTGTGAGATATAAATGCATGTAACAAATCCTCATATTTCTTGCAATTCCAGTTTTCCTTCTTTAATAGTCACTGTCTCTTTTCTGGATTCGCATTGAAATGAATATCTTTTAGTAGCAACAGTGTGTTTTGTTAATGGAATTACAGCGTGAATTTTCTGTGTCCCAGGAATCGTCTTGAATTCTCGAAGGAACATTTCAGAAGCTTTTCTTCCAGTTCATAATCTTTACTTGTGGTGTATTGAAATGCAACCTGTGTGATGTTCTCCTTTGCCCAATCAAAGAGCTGACGAGGGGTCTTGATTTGTTTTTCATACAGATGCTGCAAACTTGCTCGAGCAGCTAACCTTTTCACAGTGCCACCCAAACCATCACAAGGCCCTTTTCCATGCGATGTGGCAAAAAGTGCCATTCTGCATCGATACCGAAATCTGACTTATGCTTACTTAAGTTGTTGAAGTTTTTACTGTTTTTATACTGTGCTGCTGCACCATCAGGGAAATAATAGATCTTAGTTATGCTACCTGTAGAAATGGTGTGCAGGAATTGAACAATTTGAAAAGTCATGAACACATTGCAGCAGAAGTGGGGTCAGCACTTGTCACGGCTTCAGGCCTGCCTTTTTCTTTCTTATCAGAATCTGTGAATAATGTAGACATCTTGATTTAATGTAGACATCCAAAGAGATATATCTCTGTGAAGGTTTGAGGCCTACCCATGCCTGGTTTGGTTTCAGCCTGAAGGCCCCGGAAGCTCTGGAAGGGAGGGGGCAGGCTTAAGTTTAATTTCCCTCCAAAAAAATCTGTTTTAAGTGTGTATAAGGGGGTGAAGTTATTGTAGGGAGGTACTGTGCATGTATAAGAACATTCACATCTTCTGAACTGTTCGGAACCCCGTTCTGGAAATTGGCACATATACTCAAGGTAAACATGGGTTATCTGAGGAAAAAAATCAGCAAAAAAAAAAAAAACATTTGGTTTTTTTGGAATTCAAGGTCAAATTAAAGAAACTATGACCTTGAATATTTTATTTCACATGCATGCTTCATGTTACATATCATATAAAAGGGTAGTTTGAGAGCTTTCATATGACACCATGATTTACTTTCTAGGTCAATTCTGAAGGAAGTTATGATACTTTTTGTGTAGTCACAAATGCTGAAAAATCATGTTTTGGGCATTTTTTGAGCACAGTGTACTTTTGAACCGTGAGGTATAATGACCTATAATTTGGTGTATGTTCATTTCTCATGCTGGTCTACCAGTATGACAGTTTTTTAAAAAAATCACAGATGGTGAGGTAAATTTTTCATTTTTATTGGTTGATTTTACATGGAATGACCCAGTATTAGCCAAATACTGTAGAGTGGAGCAGGCTGTGTTCGTGCATAACATTAAGCCTTGGTTTATGTTAACCACAGTTTGTTGTTTTAGCCATGTCTTGCAGATGAGCAAACAAACCACAGTTTATTTTTCCTAATACTGGTTTCTCTCCCATCCATTCTGCCAATCTTCAGAGCTTCATTTTCAGGCTGTTCTTGCTGGGTGCCTCTGTTTCAGAGCAGACAGCTGCACAAACAAGCCAGCAATAAGCCACACTTTGTGGTTCAGGCATCACAACAAGTCATGGTTTAAACAAGCCAGACTTGGTAAGACAATAAAGCAAGGGTTCTATTTGTGATTTATAGCTGGTTAACAAACCACAGTTTGTTTGTGGAGATGGATTCCAACACAACGAAAAAAATCAGATTTAAACAAACCTAACCATGGCTTAACATTATCTGCTTGCTTAAGGGCCACCTAGTGAATCTCTGGAAGAAAAGCTATTTACTTATTTATTTATTAAATTTCCCCAAGTAATCATTTAAAACTCATTTAAACTAATAAATCATCAGCTGAAGCCAAAAGAAGGGGCACAGCAAAGGTAATCCTTTACAAACTTAGTTGAGAGCTAAATCCCGGGGTGGGAGAGAAATCCAGCAGAAACTTAGAGTTCTTGCAGCCCGGCTCTAATAGAGATTCCTGACTAGTTGCAGAGAATCTCAACCATATGCTTAAACTAAATCCAAGAGAGGGTATTAAATAATACATAACTCTATAGTGATAAGGGCCACTGTGAGGCTTAGCTAGTGGAGGAGTCTGCTTATAAACAAAAAGTGTTGGCTAACTTCAGCTTGGATTTAGTGTAGGCTCAGGTTTTAGGTTTTATAGGGCAACTAATAAACTAAGGTTCAGAAATAGACCTTATCCCAAGTTTAGACTTCAGCTTTTTAGTTTTAAAAAACAAAACAAAACAAAAAGAGAGCCAGTGTGGCGTAGTGGTAAGAGTGCTGGACTGGGAGTCCGGAGATCTGGGTTCTAATCCCCGCTCGGCCATGAAACTCACTGGGTGACTTTGGGCCAGTCACTGACTCTCAGCCTAACCTACTTCACAGGGTTGTTGTGAGGATAAAATGGAGAGGAGGAGGAGGATTATGTAAGCCGGCTTGGGTTCCTTGCAGGAAAAAAGGCGGGGTATAAATATAATAAATAAATAAATAAATAAATCAAAAGGGGCGGGGGGAGAACACACTAAGTTCACACTGAGCCAGGCTCAGCAACCTTGCCCCTTGCATTCCCAGGGTAGCTCAAACCATATCCTTTCCTTAATCACTTATCCATTATCCATAATCATTATCTATTATCTGTCTATTATCCCCTCCAATAACCCACTGACTATTGTCCTCTTCCTTGAATAGAAAATGCTCTATTCCCAGGAGGCTCAATCGATCCACATTTCCACTCACTGGAAGCTAGTGCAGACCAATAGTTGAGCCACACCCTCCTTTGCTTTTTAAATCATCATCATAATCACCACCTTTTATTTGTATGCCACTTTCCCACAAAAATTGTGCCCAAAGCGGCTCACAACATGACAAATAAATTACAGTAAATATAATATACAAAACATCAAAGAACACTAAATATAATATTCAAAAAATAATTTACAAAGTATCAGAGAATAGTAAATGTAATTTACAAAATATCAAAAAAACACTAAATATAATATTCAAAAAATACAATACAAATAACTACAGATAACCATAAACAATTCAATAATAATTATACTAAGGGAAGAAGAGGGCTAAAGCAGTAGCAGCAGCAGCTTTTGTAGCTGGAGTCAGTTAGGCCCCACCCTCCCTGGCCAGGTGTAATGAGCCAGGGAAGCAGGACACAGCTAGATGGTCTCTAGGCATGAGGCCCTCCAATCTGATTGGCTGTAGCAGCAGTAGGAGCAAGCTAGCTAGAGCTATATAAGGAAGCAGACTTGCAAGGGAGCCTAGCTCATTGAGTGTGAGGAGCCCCAGTGGCAGAGCGTCATGGTTAAAAGCTGTCTTTTAGCACACAAGTGAATTAAACACCTGTGTCAGTTAGGCATCCATGCAAGTTTACCAACAGTGCGAGGAGGCCAGGGCAATTGACCCTTCTCCACAGTTTCTTACTAAATAACTATAAATAAATTCCTTGCCTCTTCTACTAAATTACCTGGAAAACATAAGTTAACAAACCAAATAATAAACAAGAATTATGAAGCTAGAAAGCGAGAAGGGGGGAGAGGGATATCCAGTGTATTGTACTGTGTGCCACATGTATGACTATGTTGTGACTTTTTGCTGTGCCCCCCAAACTTGTACAACATCTTCATAAACTCATCGAAAAAAATCTGGATAAGAGAAGAGATCCCAGGAGACTTCAGGGATGCCATAATTATCACCCTCTTTAAGAAAGGTGATAGATCAGACTGTGGAAATTATCGGGGCATTTCTCTCTTAGCTACCGCAGGTAAAATATTTGCTAGGATTCTCGCAAACCGTCTTCTATCTATTTCAGAAGAGATCCTCCCTGAAACTCAATATGGTTTCCGCCCCTCTAGAGGGACAGTAGACATGATTTTTACTGCACGTCAGCTCCAAGAAAAATGCCGGGAGCAAAATCAACCCCTTTATATGACATTTATTGATCTTGCTAAGGCCTTTGATACTGTAGACCGAACAGCTCTCTGGACTATCCTTATGAAAATTGGATGCTCCAATAAATTTGTGATATCTTGCGACTTCTCCATGACAACATGACGGCTACGGTCTTGGACAATAACGGCTCTCATGGGGCTCCATTTAAAGTGGGATCAGGTGTTAAACAGGGATGTGTTATTGCCCCAACATTATTTGCTATTTTCATCACCATGATTTTACATCTTGTCGAGGGGAAACTTCCCACTGGTGTGGGAATTATATATCGAACAGATGGAAAGCTTTTTAATCTCAGCAGGCTGAAAGCAAAAAGTAAGGTAATTACAACCTCCATTGTGGAACTTCAGTATGATGATGATAATGTGGTCTCGACACATTCAGAGGATGATCTCCAAACTATCCTAAATGCTTTTGCAGAAGCATACAGAAAACTTGGCCTCTCACTTAACATCAAAAAAACCAAATTGCTTCATCAGCAAGTGCAAGCTAACCCTTTGGTGATGCCATCTATCCAGCTTGGCGGGACAATACTGGAAAATGTCGATCATTTTCTCTATCTTGGCAGCTATCTTTCTGTTACAGCTAACATCGACAGTGAAATCCAGCATCGTCTGAGCTCCGCAAGTGCCACATTTTCTCAAATGAAGCGTAGAGTGTTCGAGGATCGGGATATTTGTAAGAAGACCAAAACACTAGTTTATGAAGCCATTGTATTACCAACTTTATTGTATGCCTGCGAAACATGGACTATCTATAAACGTCACCTCCAACTCCTTGAAAGATTTCATCAACGTTGCCTCCGGAAAATCCTGCGAATTACTTGGAAAGATAGGCGAACAAATGTCAGTGTACTGGAAGAAGCAAAGACTACTAGCATTGAAAAAATGATCCTTCAATGCCAACTTCAGTGGACCAGTCATGTTGTTCGAATGCCTGACTGCCGTCTCCCAAAGCAGTTACTATATTCCCAACTCAAGGATGGAAAGCGGAATATCGGTGGTCAATATAAAAGGTTTAAAGATGTTCTTAAGGCTAATCTAAAAAAATGCAATATAAACATCGAAAACTGGGAAGCTCTGGCCCATGAACGATCTAACTGGAGGTTGGCCTTTCACAAAGGTTCTATGGACTTTGAAGAAGCTCGAGTGCAAGGTGAAAGGGAGAAACGTGCTAAGCGAAAAGCACGTCAAATGAATCCTTTACAGGACCATCTTCCATCGGGTAACCTGTGTCCTCACTGTGGGAAGCTGTGTGGATCTAGAATTGGCCTCCACAGTCACTTACGGACCCATCGCTAGAGTCTACACAATTTTCTTTAGAATTTTCCTCCTTTTAAAATCTCCTTTTTGTAAATTTTCTTTTTTTTTTATCCTGGAAGATAATCTTACTCGGTCACGAGTGATCGCCTGACTGACTGACTATGTTGTGAGTGTGTGCTTGGAGTAAGGAGCTCCTGGCTCTCAGGGAATAAGTTTGTTCCCTTGAAGCCAAGGTTACTGACCTGGAGAAGCTAGGAGAGGTAGAGAGGTTGGTGGACAAGACCTTTGGGAACTTAACAGCGGTGTCCCAATCCCTGGGTGATAGCTCCTCTGCTGTCACAGGGACAGAGGGCATCATTCTGAGGAAGATGGAAACGATCACATAGAAGGGAACCATTTCTCAGAAGACAAATATCCTCTTAAGCTAAGGATATGCCTCTGTGGGGCAGGGGGCTTATGGTAGTGGGAGATTCGGTCACTGGACACATAGACAGTTGGGTTTGTGAGGGATGTGTAGATCGCAAGGTAAATTGCCTGCTTGGTACAAAGATTGTGGCTATCAAGTGCTGTCTAGATAGCTTTGTAGACAGTGCTGGGGTGGAGTCACTGGTCATGGTCCATGTTGTTACCAATAACATGGGGAAATGTAGTTGTAAGGTCCTGGAAGCCAGATTTAGGTTGTTAAGGAGGAGGCTGAAATCCAAACCACCAAGGTGACTTTCTCTGAAATGTTGCCTGTTTCACGTGCAGGGCCAGGTAGACAGGTGAAGCTGAGGAGTGTCAATGTGTGGATGAGTCAGTGGTATAGGGAGGAGGGGTTCAGATTTGTTAGACATTTTGGAGACTGGAGAACATTTGGGTCTCCACCTGAACCAGAATGGAACCAGATGGCTGGAGCTTAACATAAAAAAGGCGGCAGAGCAGCTTTCAAACTGAACCCTGGGGGGAAGCCATCAAGAGATAGTAAGCATCTGGTTTAGGTTGAATCATCCTTGGGGGATGGAAGTGGGAATGTTTCTAATTGCCCTAATGGGCAATCTTCTGCAGTGAAGGCAGATGAAAAGAATTCATTCAGCTTCTTCCCTTCTCCTTGCAGGGGTGCTTGCATGCTAAAAGACTTCTTTTCATCTTGAAGCTTTGTCACCTAGGCTGAGATGATTCCTCCCTGGGGCTCCTCATGCTGGGTGAGATCTTTATGCTCCCAACTTGAAGTCTATAACTGCCCTTAAGTTCAGGTACCAAGTGTGATTGTTATTCATAGGAGCTGGCTTGGACAGATTCTCTGTTATACCACTCCAAGATCTGCCTAGGGTTTGCTCAGCTCTCAGCCCATACCTTGTGATCCTGCTAGCACTCTCCCTCTCCTCCTTTGGCACCACCTAGGTTTCTGAGACTAGAGTTCTCCTTTTGTTTGCCTTGTATGCCCAGATACAGTCATGCCTTGGATTGAGAGCATAATTCGTTCCGGAAACGTGCTTGTAATCCAAAACACTCTTATATCAAAACGAAATCCCCCCAAAAAAAATTTGTACAGAGATTTTTAATTTAAGCCGTACTACAGTACTTGTATTGCAAGACGTCGCTTGTATATCAAGTAAAAAAAAATTAAATAAACATTTAAAAATTTGCTTGTCTTGCAAAACACTCTCAAACCAAGTTACTTGCAATCCAAGGTATTACTGTAGATCCATTGTGTTGTATACCCAGGGAGAGCTTTACCCCCTTTGAAACACCCATTATGGCTTTCCACCCAGCTTCCATTCCTTTGGTGCAGCCCAATCACATTATGAGCTCAAAAGATCTGCCTGGGTCATCTATTGTGTAGCCTGCTGTAGTGGGTGTACTATCACAATTGCCATTTGGGGGCAGCTGGCCTTTTGCAGGACTTTCAGAATTTCAGAGAGCCATACCTTGCAGTGGTAGAGAAAGCAGTGTCACTATTATGAGTTATTGACATTTAAGCTCACTGAGGGTTTTTGATGGACAAACTGGGAGTCGGGGCCCTAGGTTATTATTTGCTAGGGTCTTGAGCCAAGTACAACCACACAGATACTTAGCTTCCCCTCCTTGTTTCTTTCCCCTAAGTTCCCTTGCCTCTCTCCAGATTTGCTATTTTCCTCAGGGTAGTCAGGATCCAAGGATAGGGCTCTCCATTCCACATTCTATTTTTGAACAGGGTTCTGCATCTTTTTGTGGGGCTCTGGGGTCCCTAATAATAGCTAAGCCAGCTGTTCAGTCTCCACATCATCACCTATATATAAGCCTGGTCTGCATGGGACTGAAGACTACATCATGTTATGGCCTGAGGAGATGACCCAATGGTTCATGACCAGGAGCCTGTAGACCACTATAAGTTTCCAACTATCCACAACAAACCAGAAATTAGGCCCTATACATTCTCGTTACTCTGAAACAAGGAAAATATAACTACTTTCACCCTTCCTATTTCTCCTGGAATTGTTTTAAATTTGTCCATTCTGCTGCTCACGTGGCCTGCCCCTTGCCATTGAAACTCGAAGGATCCTGTTGCGCAAAGCTCCTGAAGCCCTGTCTCTCTCCACTCATTTGGTGAACCATAATTTTCTGCCTCAGTCTCTTCTTTCCCTCTCTCTATTATTAGGAATCATCTCCCAGACCGGTGCTAGGGGGCTAGTATACTAATCAAGAATGCTTCTCTTTTGTAAAACTTTGTGGTAAAATAAAACTATTGTTTACTCTTAAGTTTTGTCAGAGAGCTATGCAGCCCACCTTTGTGGAAGTACACCGTAAAATCTACCATGTGCACACCATGGCTCTGCAAAAGGTCTCTATATTTCCAGGGTTTGTTGGATAGATACACATGTGAGTCTGCATGCATGTGTGAACAAGGGCATTTGGTTATCAACATCATCGAGCTGCTCTGGATATTGGAAGCTCATCTCGACAAGTAATTTACTAAAATGGTAAACTTAAGAGCTGATTGGACATACAAAGAGGCAGGGAGACCTGAATAGAGACTGGCTTATGCTCCTGGTTTCCTCGTGTCCTCTAGTGTTAAAGCAGGGACTTAGTAGCAGTCCTCAGCCATGGTGAGCGTTCACCACGGGAGGGACTGTAGCTCAGTGGCAGAGCACATGCTTTGTATGCAAAAGGTCCCAGGTTCAATCCCCGGCATTTCTAGGAAAGGTTAGGAAGGACTTCTGCCTGAAACCCTGGAGAGCCATTGCCAGTCAGTGTTGACAATAACTGGGCTAGCTGAACCAATGGTCTGACTCAATATAAAGCAGGAACCTATGTTCCTATGGAACTCATAGATCTCACTATGTATGAAGCAAAGAAGAGGAAGTAGGAGGCTACTAAAAATTATGGTGGAAAGTTGCTTTGCTACTATCCCTCTATGTGGTGGTTTATAGAACAACATTTATGAGGGCTGGCTGGCTTCTATGCACATATTTGGACATCCATGACATTAGGGTGGGGGAAAACACTAGCAGGACCCTACCTCCCTTTACTTACATAAAGGAGACTCTAGTATGCCTCTGAAAAGGAACACAATGCTATTAATTAAAGGACCCTTTATAGTCATATATTATTTACTCTATTATAAAAGCTGCACATTAATTATATATTCACTTTTCGCAAAGAATGTATCCACCATACTAAGGGAGAAATGAAATATGTTTGACTATTGCCACATTATAAATGAGTGCATACCTGTCCAGGAATGCATGTGTGGGGTATAGTGAGGTGAAGCTTTAAAAAATAAAAAAAAAGGACACCCAGGGCAATATAGTCCCGCCAAAAACCTTTTGAGTCATAAGAGCAATCATTAGAAAGTGGAGGCAACTGACTCTCTCTCAGGGCAGGGACCCACAATTCCCGTCACCACCCTCAGGAGTCTTCCACTGCCCTCTGACAAGGCTGTCAAGGGGAGACCCAGCATTCCCTGATAGCTCAGAGAGCTTCAGAGCGCGCAGCACAGCTATGGGGAAGCTCTCCATCTGGAGGCTGAAGGTGGCTGGGGATTTCTGCTTTGGGGGATAAGAAGTTAAGGCACTCAGAGTAGCTCAGTCACCCACCCAACACCGAACAGTTTCACATTAGAGAGAGCACAAAGAAAGCAGGGGCACAATGTATTATCACTACGAACTGTGAGCAGCAATTGTTTATACATGTCTTGGGAACAGCTTGGCTATGGGAAAAGTCCATCACTTTGAACCTGCAGGGTGCTGTGAGTCTTGGCCTTAGGATCTGAGCCTTATTGCTCATGAGACAAGGAAGGGATTCTAGAAGAGGACCTAGCAAGGTGGTGGGCTCTCCCACTCTGGAGGCATTCAAGGTGCAGCTGGATAATCAGGGATGCTTTGACCTGGATTCCTGCATTGAGCAGGGGGTTGGACTCGATGGCCTTGTGGGCCCCTTCCAACTCTACTTTTCTATGATTCTATGACCTGAACCAGCATGCATACCTCCACAGAGGTCAAGACCAACCCTGCCACTTCAGTTGGCCCCTCTGGGTACTGTGAGTCCAGGCCTCCCGACAATAAGGGCCCAGAACAAGATCAGATTTGGGTCCAAAGTACTTCCCCACACACAGAGATTCCAACGTCCAAAGCTCCCAGCCTTGGAATCTCTACGCCACATGGGTTGAGGGATAGGAAA
This sequence comes from Shinisaurus crocodilurus, assembly GCA_021292165.1. Lineage (NCBI taxonomy): Eukaryota > Metazoa > Chordata > Lepidosauria > Squamata > Shinisauridae > Shinisaurus > Shinisaurus crocodilurus. The sequence continues at coordinate 95,686,552 of CM037880.1, forward strand.
GTCCAGAAGTTGGGAAATAGCCCCAAGCCACCCGGGCTCTGGGCTCCTCAACGAAGACACATCCATAGCCATGAGAATGCACAGTCTATGAAAAGTATGACATCCCTTTTCATGGCAGGTTCTTGACAGCAAAAGTCCAAAGAGAAGAAAGTCCTAATTAGGTAGAGTCCATGTGCAGAGTGCTCCCAATAGCTCAGTTGTTGATAGATCTAAACAGAAAGATGCAGACAGGGAAGACAAGAGAGATGTTCCTAGCAAAGGCTCTGGAGGCTAAGCACTGACTTAAAAGCGAAGGTGTGGCCATTTTAACCCTCTTTCCAAACCACTAATTGACAAGGGAACTGGCCCATCCACGAGGCCCCTATCCCACTTGGGTGTTCCCCTTCTACCCTTCAGAGGTGAGGCTTCAACCTGAGTGACACCTCTGCAAACCACCCCTCCCCTCTTCTGAAGTTCCCAGAGAAGGCTGCCAGCTTCTATCTCTGCAAGGTCAAAGTTGCAGCTGGATGGGAGAGACTACTCGACTCCCGCCTGTTTCCTCCTGAGAACTCTGACAGTGATGAGTTCACACTGGTCTTGACATTCCGCAGACGAACTAGGCCCCAAACCCTTCCAGTTTCTGGCTATGAACTAGAAGGCCCACTGTACTACTGACACTGAACCTGGACACTTGCCTCCCCAGGAAGTAAGGGAGTAAATTGAGTTTGTAGGTCAGTTGGGTGAAAGGAACACCCCACTCTTTGCCTGGCTTGGTCGGGATCCAGCCAGCCCTTCTTACCCATTGTGAAGGATTGAGGCCTACACAGGCTTAAGTTTGTTGAAGCCTGAAGGCCCAAACACTTCCCTAGATTTGTTGAAGCCTGAAGGCCCAAACACTTCAGGATGGGAGGGGGAGTTTGAGAGTTTTAGTTCACCCAATAGAAGTTAAGAATTACATCTCCTGTTCAAAGTCACATGATTATAACCTTCCAATCCTGGGAAGGCTATATATGTGTGGGGTGTGGTCAGCTAGCAGGAGAGAGAGCCTGAATGCAGAGACAGACTGATTAGAGAGAAAGATTGACTGCAGAGGAGAGAGGTAGTCTGAAGTTAAGCTAGAGAACCTTGGATTGTTTGTTTGTTTGATTTGATCATACTTGCTTTTGAATTATAACCACTCTATTAAGTAAATACCCTAATATAATAAGTAAAGTGTTGTTGTGTACCCTGAGAGTTTGGAGTGACTTATTCACCACATCTAAAGCCTACACCCATACTACTGGAAGCAGGCACAGGATTTGATCTCCTGGAACGGGAGAGGCTTTGAGAAGAGGCAGAGATCTTCCAAAGGCAGGTCGAGGGGTCCCTGCAGTAGAGGAACCTTGACACCCATATAACAGTGTTTTTGCCAAATTCACGGGCTGATGGAGAAACAGGCTGCAATGAATTTACAGTTAAGAAAATGAGTAATTGGGCAAATGTGAAATTGACAGGTTCACCCATCTTATTCTCAGGTAAGTGAGCATAAGATTGCAGCCTAGTACATTACTTAAGAGAAGTTTATAACGTTATGAATGGTATATGACAAGATTAATTTTTCTCCCACCCTCATAATACTAGAACTTGGCAGGGAGAGGGGGAACACAACAGAGCTGACTGTGTCCTGAACCTATTGCCAGACAAAAAAAAGTACTTCACGCTACACATACCGTACATTGAACCTGTGGAGTTCACTACAAGGTGGTAAAATATGGAGTGATATGTTAGGATCTCAAAGTTGTCTTCTAATCTACTTTGAATTGACACTGGACTCACTATTTTAAAATTGACATTTTATGGGGCTGGATCCAGAGAGTGTCATACTTCCTCTAAATCCAACCCATGTTGTTTTGGAACATTCAGATGTATTTACTTATTATATTTATACCCCGCCTTTTTTCCTGCAAGGAACCCAAGGCGGCTTACATAATCCTCCTCCTCCTCTCCATTTTATCCTCACAACAACCCTGTGAGGTAGGCTAGACTGAGAGTCAGTGACTGGCCCAAAGTCACCCAGCGAGTTTCGTGGCTGAGCGGGGACTAGAACCCGGATCTCCCGAGTCCCCATCCAACACTCTAACCACTATACCACGCTGGCTCCATGTAGGATCATATCTGCCTGCGTATGTGTGTGTGTGTGTGTGTGTGTGTGTGTATGCTTTGTTTTAAATGTTAATATCTATCATTCTTTCAGTAAACATGCAGGCGTAAATTTTCTACTTGAATGATAATAAAAAGAATCCACATGTTGCTTCTTTATTTAAATAAGAAAGATTTTCCTACTCTAATCAAGTAATGACATAAAATTATAAATCAGTAGGAAAACAACTTGTCAAGCATTTAACAAGATTTAATTAACATTTTTAACACAGCAGGGGGGCAATGATTTATTGTTATTACTATTATCCTCCAGATTGCAATAAGCAGAGAGAGAGAGAGAGAGAAACAAGGAAAGTCAAATCCTTGTGATTTTTGTGGCTCTTTGCATAACAAAGATGGTTTTGATGCTAGGAAATGAGCAATTTCAGTAAAGAGAGGTTTCTGGGGTGGTTTTAGAAAAAAGAAGAAAAACCAAGTGGTGGAGTGGGGGGGCCTACAGAAAAAAGGTTCTGTTCAGCTCCACAAACACACTTGTACTTCGAGAGAGATCAGCAATAGGCCTTCCTTCTTCAGCTGTTCTCTCACTCCTATGTCAACCCACCCAAGGGAGAACTGAATGACTGAAGAGGCAAAGCCCACCTTTGTCTGACGAGATCTTGCAAGACTAAACCCTCCAAAAGAAAATATGTTTAATCTCTTAGGATCATGAAGATCCTGCCTTTAAACATACAGAAGTTTCTCTAGGTCACTCATTCTGCCTATGATGAGGTGAACAGCATGTGAGCCTAAGGTACAATACTTCCCCCCACACAGCATTATTTTGAGCTTTGATATAAAAAGATTGAAAGGACATACAATAATAATAAAGTAGTATTTCAACAACTACCCCTTCCTGCCCCCATTACAAAATGAAGTTCCTGTGGCCAGGTGATACACCTTCACCTCTTTTTTCTTCTTCACTTATGACAGAACAATCAGCATAACCAATGATTTTTTTAAATAAAAGGTATTCAGACTTAAGGGGGAGGGGAACGTATTAGGGTTCACCTGAGCAGTGGAGAAGGGAGAAGTGGATCACATCAAAAGCAAGGTTAAAGAGGAGAGAAGGGGCAAGGTGGCACCACCACAAATTAGTCCAGGGTTCCCCAACCTTGGGTCCCCAGATGTTGCTGGCCTACAGCTCCCAGCATACCCAGCCATCATGGCTAACTGCAAGGGATTCTGGGAGCTGTAGTCTAGCAACATCTGGGGACCCAAGGTTGGAGAGCCCTGAATTAGTCTGTTGAGGTGAGGTGGAAGGAGCCGAGCTGACCCAAAACATGGAGGCAGCTGAGGTCATCCCATTATCAACTCAGGGCAACAACTTACCACCCATTACAAGTGAACAAAATCACTCTGCCTCATGATTTGACCAGCTGTGAGAAGCATGAGATGGACATTGGACAAGGGAGAAGATGACCAGCAGCCACTGCAAAGGGAGCTTGTGTTCATCAACTACCAGAACACGCAGGAGCTTCAGTGCTACTAGTTGCCACCTAGGACTCCAGCTCCTTTTGGCTTGGCTCATGAAGGCTGGGTCAAACTCACAGTAGCTATTTGGAAGTTGAAAGGGGGGGGGGGGTAGATGGAAGGCAGTATGTGCTGAGCTGAGGTTCCCTAGCTAGGTATGCACAAGGAAAGTTTCTTTAAAACATCAACATAATCTTGTATGGATTTTAAATGCTTTAGAATTACCAACAGAAATTTAAAAAGGCAGATAAGCCACTATTAAAATTACATTAAAAAGACTTCATAATTTAATCTGGGATCAGAAAAAAGTACATTGTAAACAAGAAGGCACTCAGGCAATGGGGGGACTTTATTGCACAGAATTATATTGCTGGTTATACCTCTTAGTGGCACTGTCTAAATGACTTGTGACCCAATAAATAAACTTGCATTTTTGTAGGGATGTGTAATCAGGCCAATGCCTTCAAGTTACTGGTTTATTTGCAGATCGTCATCAGCAATTATAGATACCTTACCAATCACAGCTGCACTCAAAATGTGCATCACCCAATAAAATGTTAACAACTATACCACCATAAACAAATTTGGACAGTACAAACAAGTTGAAAAATTGAATGCTGCCTTTATGGCAGTTCCCCAAGAAAACAAAACTCAACATCCTTAGAAGTATTACGGCACCTGCACCAACTTGGACAGAGTAATTGTCACAGATCCACAATTACAAATAATCCATGTGGGCCAAATACTGAGCAGGTTATTATTAAGCATGTGCAAAACCTGTCCCTTTCTTTCCCAGAAGTTTTCCACTTTTCCACCTGACAGTCTCAGATATCCAGGCACATTCCACTGAGTGTCTTGGACATCCTTGCTTTTAGGAACTGCAGTGTGGTCTAGAGGTTAGAGTACTGAACTGGGACTCAGGAGACCTGGTCCTAGTCCCTACTTGGCCATGAGGTACACTGGGTGACTTTGGGCCAGTCACAGACTCTCAGGCTAACCTACCTCACAGGGTTGTTGTGAGAAAAAAATGGAGAGGAGGATCATGTACACTGCCTTGGACTCTTTGGAGGAAAGGCAGGATATAAATGTAACAAGTAAATAAATCATATACGCATTGATTTCTATAGGATGTTTGGCGTCCCAAAAGTCCTGACTTTGCTGTATGTACAACAAAGTTAATATGGGCCTACCATAAGTGGAGAAAATAAGTGTAGAGATAGAAAAAACAGGACGCTGGAAGACATCCCAGAAGAAAAAACAGAGGAGGATGGTCCATATTAACTTTGTTGTACATACAGCAAAGTCAGGACTTTTGGGACGCCAAACCCCTGAAAGATAAGGGACGGAAGGCGGTTACTAAAGAGGAAATGTATACTCAATTGATTTGATTTATATTTGAAATTGTAGCATGCTTCTTGTTGAGAATTTAAATGTGTATGTAAAAATTTCTAAAGGGTGAAAATAACAGTTTTTTGTGAGTGATTCTGAGTAAATTTGATCATAGTGGCATTTACTTTTTTCTAACACAGTAGCTTCAGCATGGTGGCTGCCTCACAGTTAGGTGGGCTTATGTAAATATAGTAAACGTCTGAGGCCTTCCTCTGAGTGTTTCCTCTGAGGGAGGCTCAGAAGGTGGCAACAAGGGAGAAGGTCTTCTCAGTGGTGGCCTCCCGATTATGGAATGCTCTCCCCAGTGAGGTCTGCCTGGTGCCAACATTGTCATCTTTTCAGTACCAGGTTAAGACTGTCTTCTACTCCCAGGCATTTGACAGCATATCATGGGAAATTTACGTCAGTTGTTTTTATCAGGTCCAGTATCTTAATCTACCTGTTTTAGCTGTTTAAATTGTTTTTAAATCTTGTATGTTAAAGATTTTATATTATGTTTTTATTATCTTGTATTTGTAGTTTGTCATTTTTGAGAACCAACCAGAGAGCTTCAGCTATTGGACAGTATAGAAATGAAAATAATAATATTATAAATACATAATTTATATGTACCGTATTTTTCGCTCCATAAGACGCACCAGACCATAAAACGCACTTAGGTTTTAGAGGAAGAAAACAAGAAAAAAAATATTCTGAACCAAATGGTGAAATGACGACAAAACCCTGCCACTGTCACAGAACCGAGCAGGGAGGGCTTTCCCGACCCTGCACTTTCTCCGCTGTTGGTGGTGGTGGTGGTGCTGCTGCTGCAGGCAGCTGGGTCGGAGTAGCTGAAAGCTGAAAGCAAACATCAACAGCTCAGGGCACAATCCTAAACAAGTTGAGGCAGAAAAAAGCCCCGGGGCTTTTTTCTGCCTTAACGTGCGTAGGATTGCGCATGGCTGGCTGGGGAATGCTGGGAGTTGTAGGACTTCCCCCCCCCCTCCAAACACGCGTAGGATTGCATCCTAAAACCATTTAAAACCAAAACACAGAAACAGCATGGTAAATAATTAAAACATTGGAGCCCCAGCTAGCTTAAAATACCTTTCCCTCCCTCCCTGGTTGCTGGAAATAACTGCTTTCAGGGGACGTTGAGCTGAGGAACCTGAGGCGCGCGCCGGAGGGAGGGAAGGCGAAGGACGTGTTTGCAGGTGCATCCTTACCGCTGGAGGGAGGGAAGGCGAAGAAGGTGTTTGCAGGTGCATCCTTCCCGCCGCGCAGCCAAGCCCCGGCCAAGAAGCCCCGGCCAAGATCCGGGCCCGTCAAACAGCTGAGCGAAGGATCAGCTGTTTGGCGCTGTGGCGCAGCTGCGCCAAATCTCTTGCTGTCGCTGCGCCACAGCGCCAAACAGCTGATCCTTCACCCAGCTGTTTGGCGGGCCCGCGGCTTGACCTCGCTCCATAAGATGCACAGACATTTCCCCCTATTTGGGGGGGGGGGAGTGTGTCCTTATGGAGCGAAAAATACAGTATATTGCAATAATTGGCATAGGCGCTGCATGCTTGAGAGTGATTTTCAGGGGGGGGGGAGACAGGGTGCTATGGCATCTCATAGGGTACTGTCTCCCATTAGTGTGGCAATGTAATTTGAAGTGGCCCAAAGCTTATTTGGAGTACACATTCCAGGTTCCTGATTCCTTTATATGTACATTGGAAAGATTGGCTTGGGGGCTACATGTTTTATAGTGATTTGTGCCAAAATGAAGCAACTGGGCTGGACACTGAGCTAGAGCATCTCAAAGGCAGCAGTCTCTCATTTGTATTGGGGTATGATTTGGGGTGGCCCAGAGCTTATTTTTGGGGTGCACATACCCTAGTTCCTTATTCTTTTATATCAATAACCATTTCTAAGAAATTTTCCATGTTCTAAGATTGTAGCCAAAACATATAAAATTTAGTGACCTAGATCTTTAAAATTTATCACATTTTTTTCCATTTTTGAACATCTGATTGCGACTAATTCCCTCCAAATTCCTTCACCTTCCACGTTTCCCAGAAATCTGACTAGTTTACTAAGCAGACCAGTGATGAACTTTAAAAAGAAACACGCTTTGTCGTCCCCCCCCCCAAAAAAGGCTGCCTCCTTATCAGATTTTCTGGTTTTTCAATGTCATCTTGAACCCAAATCACATGAGACATCACATAAATGCAGTTTTAATTTTACTAAAAGAGTAACTTTAAAACTTAAATTTCCATAGGAGGGTATTTTCTCTGGGCAATCACTAATAATTCTTCCTAATTCCAGAGCAATCCTTCCAACAGTCCGTTTTGTGACAGGGCAGAGCAAACAGCAACAGTGAGCACAGCCCTGCAGAAGATATTAAATCTTTTATATGCACAGTGCAGCCTTTGGGACATTTACAGTAAATCTGGGCAGCATCTCAACATGTGATCTTGCAGCATTACAGCAGCTATAATACCGCTGATAGAAGCAGTCTAAAGTGGGCATTCTATATCTTTAACATGACCACAGTAATAAAACAGGGTGTGGTGTTGGAGGCACGTGCCCTGGGCACACTCTGGACAGGAGTGTAAACTGGGCATCAAAAGGTTATGAAATATCACTATTAAAATAAACATGTAATTATTTTCTTTTCAACATTAATAACTGTGCATGGTTTTCTTTATGGTGGGTAAAAACCCAGATTTGTGTGGCTGTACCCTGGAAAAACCTATACAATGCCCCAAGAAAGCTAGCCAGCCCTGCTGCATAGACATTTGGTGTGACTATTTGGAGGTTTTGGTGTGACTATTAGATTGTGCCTGTGATGGGTAACACATGCATGCACACAAAGTTCCCAGAGCAGTTTTTAAACTATTTTAATTTAAAGGATAAGTGTTTATTCACATACACCCTCACAGGAGCGCTTTCAAAATCAGATTTCTAAAGTGAAATTGACTAGACATAAGCTGTTTGAAGACCAATATAGTCAATTTCACTAGACAATTGCCTTGTAGGGAACCTGGGGAAGCTCTTGTTAGGAATTTTTCCTAACAGACTTTTACCACAACCACCCCCTCCCCACACCCAGCAAGGCTTTTCCCTTCATATTTGTTCAGTTGTCAAGCTACAATGCTGATCAGAGCACTATAATAGCGAGTGTGCTACAGAAACAGTTTGTACAGCTCTTCAGTCATACTGATTACTCTAAAGCAGTGTTCTCCAACCTTGGGTCCCCAGATGTTTTTGGCCTACAACTCCCAGCATGCCCCAGCCAGCATAGCTGGCTGGGGCACGCTGGGAGTTGTAGGCCAAAAACATCTGGGGACCCAAGGTTGGAGAACACTGGTCTAAAGTTTAGTTACTTTTAAACTTCAAAAAGGGACACAACAGCTGCAATCTGGAACAAAGCAAAAACAAAGTTACACATGGGTAGCAGACACCTGCTTAGTAAGTTTAGTTGGCATTCCGCACTAGCCCACAATGTTCTCCTCCCTGGTCAGGGGCAATTACTTGCTTTGTTTCTTTGGTGGTGGTAGGAGGTAATTAGCCAGTTCTTTGTCTTCTGCAATGAAAAAAGGATTATGCATGATGCTAGCCATGTTGGTGTATGTTCATTTTCCTGTTGGAGCTTTAAAAAAGAGAGAGGAAGAGAGAGAAATCCAGCATAACATGTAATCGTACGGTGAGCCACAGCCAGGGATGGGGACTCGGACTCGAGGACTCGACTCGTGAGTCGGACTGAGTCCCCCCTCTGACTCGACTCGGACTCGAGTCCCAATATTTTTAATGGGACTCGAGACTCGACTCGGGACTCGAGACCAAGGACTCTTCAATATCCCTGGGCTGTGCCAGGAAGGAGTGCAGAGGAGCGTGGTTGCCGGCGAAGAGCGCATGGGAGCGAGGTGTGCCGCTGCTCGGCCACTATGGACGGCTACCAGGAATGCAGCCCCATCAGTGTGTCAAGATTTATTTTGATTGATGTGTTGCGTACTTGGAAGAGGCAGAAGAAGGACCTGAGATTACTCTGTGGCTGCTCTGAGTGTGTTTCTGGTTCCAGCAAGTTCATCACCAGTGGAGCGGGTGTTCAGTGAGGGTGGAACTGTGATGAGACCTCACCGTTCCAGAATGGGGGCCAAACATTTAGAAAAAATCATGTTCCTCAAATGCAACGTGGATAAGTTTTAGGAAGTACAGCAAGTTTATTTTTTAAAATCATTTTTCTAAAATGCAACCTTTCAGACATTTTGGGTTTGGCTGCCTCTGCCTGCCTGTCTGGGGTTCCCAGCCTCCTCTGCCTGCCTGGTCTCTTCTTGACCAGTTCAACAGTTGAATTGTCCAAGACAAACACCTCTGCCTGCCTGCTTTGGGGTTCCCTGCCTCCTCTGCCTGCCTGGTTATTTTGGATTTTTCTGCCTGGTCTGTTCTTGCCAAAATCAGTTGCAGAGTTTTGAAATAAAAAGGCACACTTCTGCCTAGAATTTATTTAAACCACACATCTGAAGTAGCCTTATTTTGTTGGGGAAAAACCCCATTGATTTTAATAGGGACTCGTGGAGTCTGCTTTGGGAGTGACTTGTGACTCGTGACTCGTGAGTCACCATTTTGGACCAAGGACTCGGACTCGGACTCGAGACTCGGGTCCAAAGACTCGTGACTCGACTCGTGACTTGAGACCAAGGACTCTTCAACATCCCTGGCCACAGCACACGGCCAATACTCAGAGGAGCAAGGAGAAGGTTTCCTGATTAATATGCTATAGGAAATTCAGGGAAATTACTGGAGGATAGAAGTAACTGCTACACAGACATAAGGCAGGTGTGTTGTATTCTTGCTTGGGGGGAAAAACAGGACCAGAAGAAGGACTGAAGGGAAATCAAGCCCTCACAGGGGGGCAGGAAGACATTGAGCTTTCAAAACAAGGTGTGATCACTGCTATTTTTTATATATATAAATTGCCAAATGGACAGAACAGAACAAAGCCAAAGTCTATACAGTCTTTATGAGGCACATATGACCCAGAGCTCTTCTGCAGGATTTATACCTGTTTTTTCATGTTATATTAAACACAGAGTTTGGTTTTGTGTACTTAATTTTTCTACTTTAAATAGCAGATTTTCATCAAAATCACTGGATGGGCAAAGCATTAAAAAACCTCCCCCCCCCCCGCGCCACAGCCCCACTTCCAATCCCCCATCTCCCCCCACAGTGCTATTTAAAGTAGAAAAAAGTAGAAATTGTAAGCATGCAAGACCAAAGAATGTATCTAATATAACATGAAACACCATGTACATATCCTGAGCAAAAGAGCTCAGGATCCGATACACACTTTACACACTTGCCTTGGGCTACACAAATTAATGACGCATGTCATGAGACTACATTTATTCCTTCTCTGGCTAAATATGATATGAATCTACTGACCGTATGCTGTTAGGTTGCTTTCTGAGGAGACAGAATACGAGGGGAGTTTCCAAATACTTTTTCCATTCCAAATATTGATTCTAGAGCACATCATATTTTACTTCTCGGAAACTTGCACCAAGAACTGCCTGCCACAGTTATGTCTCTCATAGTATTATCATCACAAGATGATCATCTCTTAAGTGCCTAAGAATTTAGATGCTGTACAACAAAAGATTATAAATACAGATCGTGCCCACAATTTATAATCTTGAAAGAAAGAAAGAAAGAAAGAAGAAAGAAAGAAAGAAACTTACCAAAATATTTCCTCTAAGAAATGGCTACAGGTAATTGACTTCATCGGTGGTTTCCGAACTGTGTCCTAGGAAATCTGGAGCTCCTCAAAAACTTTTCAGGGCTCTTCAATAAGACTAGTAGTGAGCAACAAGCTTCTTAGAAAGATGACTTGCCTAAATCAACGGATGTGAAGCTGCAGGGGAACGTGTGAGTTCCGGGTGCAGCCTCAGTTCCAGTGAGGGCTACCTGTCCTGCCCACATGAACCTGCCCATTTGTTAGAGACTGAGATTGAAAGCCCTTCTCCAATTCCACTCCCCACTACCACCATCAGAGGTCAGAAGGGAACAGGAAGAAGATATTTTCCATTGTGGTACCCAACTCTGGAAAACTCTCCCCAGGGAAGCCTGCCTGTGACTTGATGCATTTTAGGCACTAGGCTAAGCCTGTTTTATTTCCCCAAACTTTTAGTACATAATAAGTTGCTGCTATTGGGTGAGTCATTGGTTGTTTTATTCATGAATTTTAATCACTGCTTTTATTACAGCACAGAGTCAAAAGGGCCCTATCTGACCACACACTCTTCGACTTTTAACCTCTCTTTCATTGAGCGTATAGGTACACAAATCAGAGAATCAAGTGCCCAAGGGTTTGCCATCCCAAGTTCCCCAATTGTGTAAACAACTCTGGAATGCCAACCTTAATCAATGTTACAGCTCTATCTATATTTCTAACATGACTATGCCTGAAAGCTATGCATTGTTTCCCAGGAACGACATACTGCAAAACTGAAAGTGCCACCAAGTCCTGAGTATGCTGAGTCCAAGGGAGCAACAGGAGGAGTCATGGCAGCTAGGTTCAGCTGCCAGGTTAGGAAGCAAGGAGTAACACTTGCTTTGCCTATGGACTGTAAGATGATCCCGCACACGCACGCATGCACGCGCGCGCACACACACACACACACACACACACACACTTCATATAGAACCAGACATGCAGTATGAAGATATAGGTGATCTTGGAACAGTGATGCGGGGTGGAAAATTTTCCAGTGCTTTATTTTTCTACGGAAAATTTTCCATTTCATAAGTTCATTAGTAATAATGAATGGATGCCAAATGCAAATACAATATTAGGCAAGTTTCGCAGTTGTAATTAATGTTTTTCTGGTGATTATCCCTAGCAAGTATGTGAGAGAATGTATATACGCCACTGAAATACATATATGTCTCAGAATGAAATGGAACTAATAGACAGCAAAACTGAATGCTGGCCTGTGGCTCATGCTGGCTCAGCTTGTCTGAGCGTGGAAAGCTAACCAGGGTCAGGCCTGGTTATTACTTGGATGGGAGGCCCCTCCTCTAGTTTCCTGCATTGAGCAGGAGGTTGGACCCAATGGCCCTGTAGGCCCCTTCCAACTCTATGATCTATGAAGCTGCCCAGCAACCTCAATGGAAGAGAGTAGAACTCTGTTGAAATAGATGCGTGGTTGTCAGCATGTCATGCACAGTTCTTTGGGTTGCTAAAATTAATTAGTGCAGCCTTTCCCAACCTAGTGCCCTCCATGCTGACTGAAGCATACTGAGAATTGTAGTCCGACATATCTGGAGGGCACCAGGTCGGGGAAGGCTGAATTAGTGTGTCAACAGTTTTCAGTACCTTTGTTTCTTTCTTACATTTAAATGACAAGGGATGTACATGATATGTCTTCAAATGTTTACAAACATTTCAGGAAACATACTTCTGGTGAACTGAGACAAAAAATAACACGGGGATACTTTTTTAGCTTTGTTGTTTATTTTACTTGCATCTAGTAAACATGCTAATCACTCTCTAGTGATTTTCTGATGTAAACTGAAAATGTTCTGATGCAACCTATGCAAATTAGCCTAATCTGCACCAGAAAATTTTCCAGAAAATGTGCTGGAAAATTTTCAAATTCAAAATTTTCTGGAAAACCCACATCACCGCTCTTGAACTATGTTTGCATCTGTTCTAAACATGGCATCCTGTTGGTGATTCCATATTGCAATCCACAAATCAAAACCAATAATTTTGATGTATTTTTAGTACTTCTGACTGTAAAAATCACACTTATCAGCTGAAGCTCTCTGGACGGTTTACAACTGTAACAAGACTTACATGGCTTTAACAAGATCCATCTCACTGAAAGTAGATACAAGGCCACTAACACAACACAAAAGCACAACTAACCCACCTCACAAAGTTGTTGGGAGGATAAAGTGAGGAAGGGGGCATGTATGTCACCTTCAGCTCCTCTAAGGAAGGGCACAGTAAAAATATAAGTCAGTGAAGAAACAAAATGCTAACCAAGTTTTAGTCATACCAGCACTGTACTGCTACCAGTACAGCTCTAGTACAATGAGCACATCACAGGTCACTGATTATACAGCTCAACTATGTGTATCTGTTTTGGACTGTAACACTTCAGGTTGTCAGAGAGAAAACCAAATGTATGGATGTTCCAGCACATTATTTTTTAAAAAAATCCTCCCTACACATTGAGAACAAGCAAGCCAGGAGGGTTCTTGCCTAACCTTTTCTCCCTGACATGCTAACTTGCCATGTAGAGGGAGGATTGTCATTTTGTTTCGCTTTTTCAGTCATGCAATTTCCACCACTCCTCCCCTGCAAGCCTTAAGTGGTATTGTCCAGGAACAGTTTTACCAAGTGATCTGCTGTTTTTGTACATTCTAAATCTCAAAGAAATATTTTGCAGTTGGCATTAACAGCTCTCCATATATACACACATCTACCTTTGGAAGAAGAAGTATCTCCTACTTCAAACCAAGCATATGTATTTCCAGAAAGTCAATAGTTTTACGATTTTAGAGTAAAGTGTCATTGCAAAACACAAATGTAGTGAAGAAAGCTATTTAAATGTTGAAGCTCCAGGACTAGTAGCAGACATTAAGACAGGTAGTCTACCAAAAGGAAAGGCTAAACTTAGGATCACATAAAGATGAATCTTTATTATTGTAAGCCTGCGGGCAGGGACTGCCTTGTTAATTGCTATAAACCGCCCAGAGAGCTTCGGCTATTGGGCGGTATAAAAATGAAATAAATAAAAAATAAAATAAAATAATGTATACCTAAAGAATCTTTATGAATCTTCAGGTGGGGGGGGGGAGACTTCAGGCTTGCCAGATCTACTCGTTTTTTGCTAAGAGCCCAAGGCCTAACAGGTGGGAAACAGTGGCTTGGGAGGGAGAGAGGGATGCTTAGAGTCAAGGAAAGAGGTCTCTGAGCACATACTCATCCCAGGAATTTGTTTTAATACTAAAACTGAGCTTTGAGTCCTTTCACACACAAATCCATTCAGGCTCCTAGTTTTCCCCTTAGCTCAGCCTAATTGAGGGGAGAAACAGAGACCTTTTTTGTTGTTGCCACTGTTAAACAGAGATTCAATTCAAAAGCCCTTGCAGATCTACTGTAAGTCACCCAGAGATCTACTGCTAGATCCCTGTCTGTGGGATCTACTGCTAGATCCCAATCTGTGGGATCTACTGCTAGATCCCAATCTGTGGGATCTACTGCTAGAATCCCAATAAGGCACCCTTCAAAAGATGCCCTGACAGCAGAGAATCCAGTGAAGCAAGTTTAGCCTCTGTAGGCTTAGAATCATAGAATCATAGAATGGCATCAGACTTGAACTGGGGAGAGCTGGGGTTCAACTCTTTGCTCAGGCTTCTTTTATTTTTAATTTTAAATACAGCTTCCCCTTTTCAAAGGCATATCTGGAGTTGAGAGGTAAATATTTACATAAAGCAGTTCTTTAAAAAGACAGATATTCAGCAAACATAGAAACAAAAGCTGTACCAGTTGTAAAGAAAACAAAATATGATTCATTGGAGAAAGGTTTCTCATCATTCTAACAAAACTGTGAACATAATAGGGCACAAATCCCAGAGAAATTGGTTTATTGGACTCAAATATTTTTTTGTAAGAACCCACAGAAACGAAGGGTCTAGGAGCCTTCTAGTAATTCAACTGACAATTCAGTTTGTTCAACTGGCTTTTTAAATTGAGTGGAGCAGACCATTTTAAACACACACACACACACACACACACACCTCTCTGCATTTGGTATGCATGGGTCTAGGCCTGCCTTCGCCAACCTTGTTTCTCGCCAGACATGTTGGACAACAAATCCCATTATCCACAGCCAGCATAGCCAGGAGATATGCATAGCAATTCCGGGAGTAAAAGGGAAGTATGCCCCACCCCAAAAGACGAACAGCAAAGCAGATTGGTCTTTCCCCATCTCTTCCACTATTGTGGAAAAAATAACTGGACATCAGCAGCACACTTATGGGAATGGAGGATATGCACATGCTCCTCAGCAGCAGAGCAAGGTTCCACTTAGATAGGACATGGGTGCAGTCCTTTGTTGCCACCTTCCTCCATGTTTCTGTGATGATTTCCCAGCAGTTTCTCTCTCTCTCTCAGGCCAGCTCATTGGTTCTAGATTGCAATAAGAGCCACTTAATGGTTACCCTACTGGGTATGCATGGAAAGTGCAAAACCCTTTGCTTAAAGGATGGGGGAGGGGTATTTATTTACATTACATTTTATCTTGTCCTTTTTCAAGGGAGCTTGGAGCATATATTCCCCACCACCACCTCAAAAGCCATTTTTGCTCCACAACAACCTGGGAAACAGTTGTGCCAAGAGGCTGGGACTGGCCCAAGATCACCCAGTGAGCTTCATGCCTGAGCAAAGAGTTGAACCCCAGCTCTCCCCAGTTCAAGTCTGATGCCATTGGTCAAACTATACATTACATGCAGAAGTGTGTAACAAAGCCTTAACAGTCTGACTTTCTTAAAAAAATGAAAATCAGTCTCAGTAGCAGGGCCGGCCCTACCATTAGGCAGAGCGAGACAATTGCCTCAGGCGGCAGATGCTGGGGGAAGCAGTGGCAGCCTCCTGGCTGTTCCTCATGAACTCCCCAGCTGTTCCCTTCTGTCTGGAGGCAGAGCTGTGTATTCCACACCATCTGTATTGCACAGCCAGTGTGGCGTAGTGGTTAGAGTGTTGGACTGGGACTCAGGAGATCCGGGTTCTAGTCCCCGCTCGGCCATGAAACTTACTGGGTGACTTTGGGCCAGTTACTGACTCTCAGCCTAACCTACCTCACAGGGTTGTTGTGAGGATAAAATGGAGAGGAGGAGGAGGATTATGTAAGCCGCCTTGGGTTCCTTGCAGGAAAAAAGGCGGGATATATAAATATAAATAAATAAATAAATAAATATCTCTTGGAGCCCTCATCTAGGACACCATCCCATCACCAGTGTTGAGGATGCAACTGGCAGTCTAGCTGCCTTCTGTACATGATTTGGGGTGGGGGCACCATCTTATCCTTCACTTCAGGCAGCAAAATATCTTGGGTCAGCCCTGCCCATGAGGCTACAATTTTGATTGGGGGAATGAAGAGAGAAACAGGGTGCTTGACAGACAGACAGATAGATACACACACACACACTCCATGTTTTTCTCCTACATGGATCCAGATGCATGTTATAAGAGGAATTATGTAGTTGGAACTCCACAGGGAAGAAAGGGGCTTTTAAAACATGATTATTTCCCATCCCAAGTGAGCTGAATCAAATGTCACCAAGTCAGTAAAAATGTACTCTTTAACCCCCATGGGAATTGATTAAGGCCCCTAATGCAATGTGAGGGATTCTCATCATTCCATATTTTATGTGAGCCTGACGGTACCTTCCAATTCCATTACAGCATGGAATGAATACTGGAGGGCCCAGCCCAGTACAGTCATTGTTCTAAAATATGATGATCGTTAGATGCAATCAGAATAAAAATAAGCAGTGCAACACAGCTACAGTATGACCACCTCTAAATTTTCAGAATATTAAGTTAGGCCTTAGAAATATTTAGGGGGAAAGCCTTAGCCAAGATAAGTTTTAGACATGTTGAGTTTTAACGTTAACTGCAAAAGTCAAGCTGGACTACATAACAAATTAGCTGGAGGGAACCAACCCTCCTAAGCTTAACAAGAATGTCACAGATTGAGGAAATAAATTACATTTATCAGGCTCAGAGAAAGATGTTTATTATTAGCTGTAGTAATATATTTGTATTTCATCCTTCCTTCCAAGACCTCAAGATAGCATATGTAGGATTAACCTATTATAGCAGGGGTACCAAACCTGTGGTCTTCCAGTTATTTTGGGGACTGCAATTCCCACCATCCCTGACCACTGGCCATGCTGGCTTGGGCTGATGGAAGTTGGAATCCAACATCATTCAGAGGGTCACAGGTTCCCCATGTTTGCATTATAACCTGGATTCCACTATATGCTATATAGTTAGGCTATGATAGCACACTAGCTCTGGTGAGAAATGTGGGTCCCATCTCTGGGTTGTTCCTCCCCCAACTACCCATAATACCTGGTTCGCATCTCATGGACAATGAGGCATCACTGCATTGTTCAGCTCTGCCTGGCTGCAGCAGAAGCAATCGAGCAGCGAGAACTAGCATGCTCACTTGTTCCCACTTCGTTCACAACAACTGACAATTTAAACAAGCCATGGGTTGCTGTGACGTGCAACCGGATCAGTGGGTAGCTCCAGATCACCAATGTTACCATTTTGGGAACTAGTTGACTGTATGAGTTCCACTATGTTATGGGGGACAGGGAGGAATCTTTAAAGTATTTTTTCATAAAAATGTCAAGTACATATAATTTTTTATTAAAAGAAGATATACATACAAGTCATACTAACTTTTAAAAATGTGAAGGAGAGGTATTTTATAGAAGTCACTCTTTTCTGCCAAAGCTCTACACATCCACATAATAATTCCCTATATTTCTAATGCAAGTGTTTATTTATTTATTTATTATATTTATACTCTGCCTTTTTTCCTGAAAGGAACCCAAGGCGGCTTACATAATCCTCCTCCTCTCCATTTTACCCTCACAACAACCCTGTGAGGTAGGTTAGGCTGAGAGTCCGTGACTGGCCCAAAGTCACCCAGTGAGTTTCATGGCCGAGCGGGGATTTGAACCCAGATCTCCCGAGTCCCACTCCAACACTCTAGCCACTACGCCACACTGGCTCTCAGTGTTCTCATGCTTGCAGAAATGTAGCCAAAATAGCATCATCCACGCACAAGATGGAAGTACCAGTAGACTCAGGGTAACCCTGAGGTTTGCAGATGTCAGAAAAATCTTTATTAAAAAAGCCTAAAAGGTGGGGAGGGAACCACAAAAACAGTTCCATAAAGGACTCAATGGTATAGAACTTTGATAGACTGAGAGTGGAGGGAAACCCTGGCAACCAGATGGGTGGGGAGAATGGAACAGAGGGTGGGAGTAGGAGACACAGATGCAAAAAGGATAGAATGAACCATCTCACTGTCTAGATAAGTCATTGCCTGGTTCACACTGAGAATCTATATTTAGATGAACAGAAGTGAGATCTTACAGAAATCAGAGAAATCCAAGATTTTAATGTAGCTGAGATTGGGACACGTGTGTCCATGGAGGAAAAACTCAAAATGACCCAATGGGGACTAAACTGGCTTAGTGAGCATGGAATATTGACTGACTGATGGTGGTGAGGGGGAGGGGAATAAACATAAAAGGGGAATTGAGCAGAGTGCAGGTTGCAACATTTATTTTCTCCTGGCTGAGAATTCCTTTTGTTAGACTAATGGCATGCTAATAGTCTGGGACGGCCCCTGCACAATTTATCACTGGATCTAGTAACAACAGGAGATTGTCTCCTGACAGTTAGGAATCTCTCTCAGGATTTTGGAGTTTGATACCTACCAGAGCTTGGCAAAGCTGACACCCCTCCCTCGGAGGAGAGGGGAGAGGAAATGTAGATGGAACTTGGAGAGACCCTAAGGGCCAAACTGTGTGTGTGACATTAGTCCCATGTTTACATAAGTGCACTTAACCTGCCTGCTTTTATTCTGGAGAAAGCAGCTGCAGCGGCCCAATATGCAACTTGTGAGGCAAACAGCATTTTGGGGGGCTAGAAATGGCCAGGAGGGAGTGATTTTCAACAGAAAACTGGTACAAAGGCCCAGTCCAGATCAGGAGCACATTCCTAATCGGTGCCTCACAGCTGTGTTTCTCCAAAATGAAAGTGGCCAAGTTACGTACAGTTGTTTAAAATTGTGCCTAATGCAGTGTTCTCCAACCTTGGGTCCCCAGATGTTTTTGCCTACAACTCCCAGCATGCCCCCGCCAGCGTACACTGGCCTAATGTCATGCATTCAGCTTGACCCCATGTTCTGGCAGATTCTAGGTCAAGGGTGGGCAGCCTCCTTTGGACCAAGGCAGAGGGCCAGATGATGTTAAAGGGGTGGGGACCCACCCCTCCAGCCCTGCTCACTTTTCTTTTCTCTGGACAAAGAGAGGCACAGAGCTCCGTTGCAGGAGCCACTTGCAGGAGCTGGATCTGCATCCTCCAGGTGAGGAGGCTTCACAAATTCCTCTCTGGGAATCTGACACAGGCTGCTCTGGCTGCTTATAAGGGTGTGTTTGCCTCCATTACGCTCTGCTTGTGAAAATGAAGTAAACAAAACATTGTCAGCCTCCAGGGTTTTCTCATCCAGAGGAAACAACCCTTTTTAATGCTTCCCTGGAATTCCTCTTCACTCAGAAATGAGCACATAAGAGTATAATGGTTGATCTGAATGAATGCCTGGAGGCAGTAATGGGCTGGATGAGGAAAAATAAACTGATACTGAATCCAGACAAGATGGAGGTTCTTGCTGTCAAAGGCCACAACCTGGGTTTGGAGGTATGTCAACCAGTTCTGGATGGTGTTACACTCCCCCTGAAAGACTGTTCGCAGCTTGGGGTTGCTTCTGGATCCGTCGCCCCAAATGACATCCCAGATAGATGTGACGGCTAGGAGTGCCTATTATCAGCTTCAGCTGATACGCCAGCTGCATCCCTTCCTAGAGTTGGAGGACCTAAAGACAGTAGTGCACGCACTGGTAACTTCGAGGCTCGGCTTCTGCAATGCGCTGTACATAGGGCTACCTTTATACCTAGTCCGGAAACTTCAACTAGTGCAAAATATGGCAGCCAGATTTGTTACTGGTACACCTAGGGGTGCCCACATCACACCAGTTTTAAAAGCACTCCACTGGCTGCCAATCAGTTTCCAGGCGAAGTATAAAGTGTTGGTTATTACCTTTAAAGCCCTACATGGTTTGGGTCCAGGCTACCTACGGGATCGCCTTCTCCCGTACAATCCGCCCCGCACACTCAGGTCCTCTGGGAAGAATTTACTTCAATCAGCCAAAACTAGGCTGACAGGTATTACCCAGAGGACCTTTTCTTCTGCTGCTCCCAGATTATGGAATGGCCTGCCTGAGGAGATTCATCAATTTACCAGTATCTTGGAATTTTAAAAAGCCATAAAGACTGATCTCTTTCGGCAGGCCTATCCGGCGGAATTTTAGGATGCTTTTAAGATGCTTTTAAGATGTTTTTAAGATGTTTTAATAGTATGTGTTGTGTTTTGATTAGTTTATGTATTTTATATTTTTGTTGTTCCCCGCCTTGATCTAGATGGAGAGGCGGGGAAGAAGAGAAGAAGAAGAAGAAGAAGAAGAAGAAGAAGAAGAAGAAGAAGAAGAAGAAGAAGAAGAAGAATTATTATTATTATTATTATTATTATTATTATTATTATTATTATTATTATTATTCCCCCTGTAGCTACTCATGGGAGTGAGAACCATATAGAAAGGCCTTACCAATCAATGCCTAAGTAAGCACCGGCGTCCCACCCTCGTTGGAATTCTTTTTGGTTCCTACTGCTGACAAATTACAGTAATGCCTTGGATTGCAAGTAACTTGGTTTGAGAGCGTTTTGCAGGACAAGCAAATTTTTAAATATTTATTTAATTTTTTTTACTTGATATACAAGCGACGTCTTGCAATACAAGTACTGTAGTACGGCTTAAATTAAAAATCTCTGTACACATTTTTTGGGGGGGATTTCGTTTTGATATAAGAGTGTTTTGGATTACAAGCACATTTCCGGAACGAATTATGCTCTCAATCCAAGGCATTACTGTACTCTGGAGAATTCAGAGTTCCGTATCATGCATGAAAAGGAGGAATTATAGCACATCAAGTGGCACCACAAGAGACTTACCCCATTCTTTGGATAGGCGATCCATCCAAGATCCCCCATTACTGATCGTGAGTCCAATAAATTCACTGGAAGAAATAAAGGAAAGAATATTTTACTGAATGTGAACCGGAAGGGGTTGGGGGGGTGCTAAATAATCACTGCTGCCACAAGCAAAAAATGACCATAATGTCAAACTCTGTGCACCTACAGGAAGCCAAGCCTGGCTGGCTTAATAAGCCAAGCAATAAGCCAAGCCCAGGAACCTCTAGGCTGGTGCCATGGTTGCTTTATCCCAAGGCCAGCCTTTTATTTATTTATTAGTTATATCCCACCTTTTTTCCTGCAAGGAAACCAAGGTGGCTTACATGGTCTTCTTCCTCTCCATTTTATCCTCGCAACAACCCTGTGAGATAGGTTAGGCTGAGAGTCAGTGACTGGCCCAAAGTCACTCAGTGAGCTTCGTGACATTGGGAGCCAGTGTGGCGTAGTGGCGAGAGTGTTGGACTGGGACTCGGGAGATCCGGGTTCTAGTCCCCGCTCAGTCATGAAACTCACTGGGTGACTTTGGGCCAGTCACGGACTCTCAGCCTAACCTACCTCACAGGGTTGTTGTGAGGATAAAATGGAGAGGAGGAGGATTATGTAAGCCGCCTTGGGTTCCTTGCAGGAAAAAAGGCGGGGTATAAATATAATAAATAAATAATTTTAAAAATCCGTGGCTGAGTAGGGTCTAGAACCCAGGTCTCCTGAGTCCTGAGTCCCAGTCCAACACTCTCACCACTACACCACACTGGCTCTCAATGGCTTGTTTTGCCTTGGCATTCTGGATAATCTTTTCCTGAACAGGCCAAAAACTGAACCAAAATCAGTGGGGGTGGAGAAGAGGTCTATATATTACAGGTATCATCTCTCTGGCATTGGATTATGCACATATGTACCACTTAAACAGTGTAATCAATGTGCAAAGACTGGGGCAGGGAGCAGAGAGGGCGAACAATAGCGGCGTGCACAGAAAAAAGACCACTTTGCTTCAGACCACTTTGGACAAGGCACACTTCACTTGAGCTATGAGGCAGATCACTTTTCGAAAGCTTCAGATGGGGCCTAAGTAGTGATGCTGCCAAATGTCATAATCAGTCAGCTCATTGGGTGAAACTCATGCATTCCTAATGCTCACCTTTGAAGTGACCTGGATTGCTGTCTTCGGAATCCGTTACTAATTTGGGAATAGATTGCGAGCTTTGGAGCATGTGCAGTCTGCATCTAAACTACAACATTTCTGCACATGCACTGAGTTGGTTGGTTTAACCCTTTACATTATGTAGAAAGGCCACATGGAAACAACCAGTCAGGAAGGGGTACATAACGCATGACTGCATGACGCAATGCGTGATTACAAACGACAACTCCCAAGATGCAGTTTGATGCTGTGCATGCGCAAAAACCCGTATACACGGACTGAGATCTCAGATTAAAGGAGAACTCTCATCCAGGATTACACAGATGAATTTGTTACTTTCCAAGGAAATAACAAATCCATTTGAGGTATGCTCACTCAGAACTAGGCCTAAGCGGCTTTCCTAGCTCTGTGCCATGCTCTTCTCGTTCTCCTGTGATTTGCTGCCAGTCTCTCCTCTCCTGTGCAATGTCTCCTTCCCAGTAGTAGACTTTCTTTTGTCTCTGCTACAAACAGGACTGCCGCCAGATCTTAGAGGATAACCTACAGTAAATCAATGGTTTGGGGCGGAGGTGGGCAACCTGTGGCCATCCTGGTGTTTTGGCTTACAGCTCCCTCCATCCCTAAACTGGCTATGCTGGTAAGGCTGATGGGAGTTATAGGCCAAAACATCTGGAGGGCCACAAGTTGCCACCCCTGGTTTTGGGAGCTGGGCTCCAAACCAGCTCTGAAAAGTCCCACAGTTTCAGTCCACCCGGGGCTGACAGCACTGAAAATTCCACTCCCAAGAAGAATCTGTTTGCAAGGGGATTTCAGGCTCAGTCTGTTGCATGGTGCGGCCAAACTGAGAGCCAGAGATTTAAGAGAGTGCCTCAGAAAGAAAAAGGGCCCATCGTGCATTTTAAGATTCCAGGCACTTCCTAGGCAGTTGTGGAGCAGCAGTCCTTAGCAAATTGTGCCTTCTGCTCCAGACAGAATTGCAGCCTTGCCTGTGCTTAAATCCACAGCATTTTGCCCTGCCAAGCTATACAGCCAATTAACAGACAGTTTTACATTAAAGAGCAATAAACTATTCCCAAGCTTACAACATTTTTCTTGCATTACCTAAAATCCGTCGTCCAAATAGAGAGTGTAATTAAAAAATAAATCTACACACACTTAAACAAGCTGAGCGAAATTATAGCAGCTTCCTTTCTTCGCTTATGGTTAAATCTGAGCTTTTTCTATTTTAAGGAAAAGGCCTATGCTAAACTAACATGAAGCCTACTGCTAATGATGGAGGGGGGGTTACTCAGATGGCATCACATTCCTTTCTGCTCATCTAGAGATCTTACTCATTTTTCATAAACCAATCTTTTCAGATTAATTCTTTCGGATGTTGTTCAAGGTGATTTCATAGATCATAGAGTTGGAAGGAGCCTACAAGGCTATCGAGTCCAACCCCCTGCTCAATGCAGGGAACTAGAGGAGGGGTCTCCCATCCAAGTAATAACCAGGCCTGACCCTGCTTAGCTTTCCACACTCAGACAAGCTGAGCGAGCGTGTTCCTACAGCCTTCATCTTTACTTCCCTAATAGCACTGCTAATCGTATTATATTATAAACATATATAACAACACTAAAAGCCAAATCAGATCAAGTTATTACAGGTTATGAGCAATACCCATTATGATCATTATTATCATCATCATCATCATCATCATCATCATCATCATCATCATCATTATTATATGGCCCAACAGCCGAAGCTCTCTGGGCGGTTCTATTATGGGCCCTTCTATTCTAAACAATGTGAACGAGCCCGTGATATAATCAGAAACGAAGACCATTCCTCTCAGGGAGGCTTCCCACTAAGAGGCAATCTGCAGGCAAGTCACTATACCACACCACTTAGAGACATTTAGTATATCATTTGTGGGTTTCGCAACTCAAAAAGGACAGTAAAGGGCAGCATGACAACAACGTCCCACGCTCTGCAGGTCTGTCCGTTTCAATTTTCTGAACCAGGGCAGTTCTACACTTAACTATCGCTATAGCAAGAACAACAGTGTTTCCCAGAAAATGCATGATGTGCCAACCTAGCAAATGTGCATGCACGTGCGTGTACACGCAAGCTCACACCTTTGAATGCCAGTGTGCATCTGTCTGGGAAACCAGGCTAATACCTAGTCCTTGCATGTTGGTAAAGCACTATCTGGACTGTACCACTTCAGGCTGCAGCTCACATAACTGAACACTGTTCCCTACAAAACAATCCCCGGCACATCAGTACTAGCAGAAAGAGGGAGGGGTAGGTAACAGACCATGTTCGTGGAAACTGCAGCCTTTTGCTTGGGAGAGACGCTTCCTAAATGTCCTATTCCCTTAGGAACTGCATAGGGAAATAAGGGGAAAGCGTCGTCAGTACTTTAGCGATACCAGAAGCCATTAAACTAACCCCACAGAATCAACAGTGGGGAAGCCTCTTTCCCTTCCTGCAATCTGCTTGTTCAAAACCCTCTCCCCCAAGCTGCTTTCCCATATAGCAGGATAAAGATATAGGGTCTCCTCTTCTCTGACACTATTCTGCTGCTAATGACAGGCTCCTGGGCTGCTTTTCCATTTTAAAAAAGGAATAGGCAAAATAAATATGCCACTCTATATAACACACAGTTTGGTCCATAAGTAAGAGACCCAGGTACAAAGGGGCAAGAGTAATTGCGGCACAAATCCAAAGATGAGCAAAAATCACAACTCCTTCACACAGATTCTCATAATTCAGAGGGCATTTCACAAGCATATGAATACATTTGAGAATCTTTATTCTTATAAAGCCTGTCGTTAAAAAAAAAGGAAGGCATGGGCAAAAAGAAGACATGGCCGCAAGAAAGAAAAATACTCCGAGTGAATGACTGGCTATGAAGGTGGTGCCGATGTGAGGGATTTGGATTCTGGGACCACGGGCTACACTTCCTGGAAGATGGACTGCTGGCAAAGGATGGGTTGCACCTCACAAGAACTGGGAAGAATGTGTTTGGCCACAGCATGAGGAACTTAATCAGGAGGGCTTTAAACTGAATCCAACAGGGGAGGGAGACATAAACTCAGGGGTACCATTGGAAGAAGGCCTCTGTGCCGCAACGGAGAGAACAGCTCCAGCAGTGCCCAATGATAGTCTACCACAAAATGTACGGGAAAAGCCGGACTATAAAGCACATAGTCTTCGATGTCTCTATACTAATGCCCAGAGTATGGGCAACAAACAGGACGAATTTGAACTCTTGATACATGAGGGCAAATACGACTTGATAGGGATAACTGAAAACTGGTGGGATGAGTCCCATGGCTGGAATACAGCAATTGAAGGGTATAACTTGTTCAAAAGGAACAGAAGCAACAGAAAGGGAGGTGGAGTTGCGCTGTATGTTAAAGATACGTTTCTCTGCACAGAGATACAGGAAAAGGAGCTTGGCAGCACCATTGAGAGCATCTGGGTTAAAATAAAGGGGGCAAAGGATAAGACGAACATGGCGGTTGGAGTCTACTACCGACCACCCAATCAAGGAGAAGACGAGGATGAAACTTTTGAAAAGCAAATTTCAAATGTTTCAAGGAGGCATGATGTGGTAGTAATGGGGGACTTCAAATTCCCTGATATCTGTTGGGAGACTTATTCAGCCAAACATGGTCCCTCCAAGAAATTCCTGAGTTGTGCTGCTGATAACTTCCTCCTACAGAAAGTGGAGGAAGGAACTAGAGGAGCGGCTATCCTTGACCTGATTCTAACCAACAGAGACAAGTCAGTGGATAAAGTGGCAGTTTCGGGAACTCTGGGAGAAAGTGACCATGTTATACTTGAGTTCTTGATTCTAAGGGGAGCAAAAGCTGAGTGTAGCCAAACACGTACCCTGGATTTTAGGAAAGCCAATTTTAACAAACTCAGAACAATTATAAGTAAGATACCATGGCAAGCGACTCTAATGAGAAAAGGAGCCCAGGAGGGGTGGGAGTTTTTTAAAAAGGAAATTTTAAAGGCACAATTGCAAACAATTCCCACAAGGAAAAAAAGCAGAGAGGCAACAGAAGAAGCCAATGTGGCTTCACAATAAACTCAAAGATGACCTGAAAACAAAAAAGGACACGTATAGGAAGTGGAAGGAAGGACAGGCTACAAGGGAAGAGTACAGGCAGGTAGCACAGAACTGCAGGAATAGTGTCAGGATGGCTAAAGCTGAGAATGAGCTAAGGTTAGCGAGGGATGCTAAACACAACAAGAAAGCTTTCTTCAGATACGTGCATAGTAAAAGACAGAGGAAAGAAATGGTGGTTCAACTACGCGATGAGGATGGCAAATTGATAACAGAAGACAAAGAAAAGGCAGAAGTGTTCAATTCCTACTTCAGCTCGGTCTTCTCCCAAAAGAGGGTCTATGACCCCCCTGGCAAACCTGAAGTGCAGACTGTAGGGGCAGGATTGCAGCTTGAGATTGATAGGCAAATGGTCAAGGAGCACCTGATTACTCTGAATGAGTTTAAATCTCCAGGGCCTAATGAATTGCATCCTAGAGTAATAAAGGAACTGGCAGAAGAACTCTCAGAACCACTGTCTATTATCTTTCAGAAATCATGGAGGACAGGTGAAGTGCCAGATGACTGGAGGAGGGCAAATGTTGTTCCCATCTTCAAAAAGGGCAAGAAGAAAGAACCTGGGAACTATAGGCCAGTCAGTCTGACATCAATCCCTGGGAAGATTTTGGAGCAGATTATAAAGAAGTCAGTCTGCAAGCACCTTGAAAACAATGCAGTGATTACTAGAAGCCAGCATGGATTTGTCAAGAACAAATCCTGATAGACTAATCTGATCTCATTTTTTGATCGGGTAACCTCCCTTGTGGACTGTGGGAACGCTGTGGACATAATATATCTGGACTTCAGCAAAGCTTTCGACAAAGTGCCTCATGATATCCTGATTAGCAAGCTAGCTAAAAGTGGGCTAGATGGAACAACTATCAGGTGGATCCACAATTGGCTACAGAATCGGACTCAAAGAGTGCTTATCAATGGTTCCTTCTCAAACTGGGGCGAGGTAACGAGCGGGGTACCACAGGGCTCGGTCCTGGGCCCAGTGCTCTTCAACATTTTTATTAATGACTTGGTTGAGGAGGTACAGGGAATGCTTATCAAATTTGCAGATGACACAAAGTTGGGTGGAACAGCTAATACTCTGGAAGACAGAAACAAAATTCAAAGTGACCTCGATAGGCTGGAGCGCTGGGCCGAAAACAACAGAATGAAATTTAACAGGGATAAATGCCAAGTGCTGCACCTAGGGAGAGGAAACCAAATGCAGAGTTACAGAATGGGGGACACTTGGCTCAACAATACTACAAGGGAGAAGGATCTTGGAATTGTGGTAGATCACAAACTGAATATGAGCCAGCAATGCGATGTGGCTGCAAAGAAGGCAAATGCTATTTTGGGCTGCATTAATAGAAGTATAGCTTCCAAATCACGGGAAGTGATAATTCCCCTTTACTCGGCACTGGTTAGGCCTCATCTTGAGTACTGCGTCCAGTTCTGGGCACCACACTTTAAGAAGGACATAGACAAACTGGAGAGGGTTCAGAGGAGGGCAACAAGGATGATAAAGGGACTGGAAACAAGGCCCTATGAGGAGAGACTAAAAGAACTGGGCATGTTTAGCCTTCAGAAGAGGAGACTGAGGGGAGATATGATCGCACTCTTCCAGTACTTGAAGGGATGTCACACAGAGGAGGGCCAGGATCTCTTCTCGATCATCCCAGTTTGCAGGACACGGAATAATGGGCTCAAATTACATGGAACCTAGATTCAACCTAAACATCAGGAAAAACTTCCTGACTGTTAGAGCAATAAGACAATGGAATCAACTACCTATGGAGGTGGTGGGCTCTCCCACTCTGGAGGCATTCAAGGTGCAACTGGACAATCATCTGTCAGGGATGCTTTGACCTGGATTCCTGCACTGAGCAGGGGGTTGGACTCTATGGCCTTGTAGGCCCCTTCCAACTCTACTTTTCTATGATTCTATGATTCTATGAAATCTGCCTGCCACAGTTACAATAATTAAGTTGTTCAGGAGAGTACATACTTTTTGCAAATTGCAATGCTGCACGATGAGTATTGATCTACATTGTTGAATAACTAATTAAAACCTGTCCTGGAGAAGCAAGTAATGAATATAATTAGATGGAATGTTTGATAGCACAAAGTTGCTTTGCATACATTAATTAAAACATCAAAAAAAAAATGTTTTCACCCACTAGGTTCAGTTTTGCAACATAGCTGAATGGCTCATGTTTCTGAAAAATTAGTGAACAAAACAGACAAAGCATTGCATTCGTAATGATACCAAAGGTTTATTTCTCTCATATTTAGCCACAGGATCAGTCCTCAAGGCAGCTTGCTAGTAATGTAGGACTACTCCCCAGCCTTCACAGCTGGTTTTGTGCAAGTATGAAGGAAACAGGGATCACAATCACATTCAGGCAATTGTTCTGTAAAAATATAAAGTGGTCACCCATGCTATTTTGTTTTTTTAGTGAAACAATAGCAGAGAATTGACTCCAAGGCAGATTGATTTTGACCCGTAGAAGACAATTTTGGAGCATGGGAAAATAGGTCCTATACTGAAAAACACAGTTTGCACATCATGGTGGCAATTCCAGGGTTGTTTAACCCTGGAATTGCGGAGTGCGTGAGCCGCGTGCTCATCATTTCTGATTTTAATTAACAATCCAGGAACACTCCATTCCTGGGTTGTTTCATGATGCGCAAACCTAGAAAGTCTGGGTTGTTTGTGGGTTAAACAACCCAGAGTTAACCCAACCATAAACCATGGGCAATTCATTGGGCTGATTCTGGGTTGCTTAACCCATGTTTAAACCCGCACATCATGGAACAACCCAGCAAGGGGGGCATTCCTGGGTTGTTAATTAAAAGCCAAAACAATGAATGCATGGCTCGCGCACTCTGCTCATCCCCATAATTCCTGGGTTAAACAATTCAACAATTCAAGAATTGAGACAGCTGTGGCGTAGTGGTTAGAGTGTTGGACTGGGACTCGGGAGATCCAGGTTCTAGTCCCCGCTCAGCCATGAAACTCACTGGGTGACTTTGGGCCAGTCACTGACTCTCAGCCTAACCTACCTCACAGGGTTGTTGTGAGGATAAAATGGAGAGGAGGAGGAGGACTATGTAAGCCGCCTTGGGTTCCTTTCAGGAAAAAAGGTGTGGTATAAATATAATAAATAAATAACCATCATGACATGCCCCTAGTTGGAAGTGTTCTGTCTCAAATTATTTCACAGTTTGGATTTAACTTGTACAGCTAAGTGAGCCAGACTAGTATGGATGAGAGTAGGATCCCACTCTGCTTACAGAACATGAAACACTTCCAACAAGACCTTTTTGCTATAACGAGGCAAATACTGAGATTATTCTTCCAGATTTTTTTTAAGTCCAAGGATCCAAGCAAGCTCTTCCCACAACCCAAATATTTTCACAGAACAGGATGCCTTTCTTCCTGTTTTAATGAGGGAAATTGAGGCACAAAATGCCAGCCTTGCCCAGAGTCACATAGAGGAGTCTGAAGCTCTGCAGGCCTGGCTGAAGGTCACTTGACACATGATTTGTCCCTAAGTAGATGCAAGAAAGAAAGAAAAAAAACCCGAACACTATCATGTGTACCTATTACATGTCTTTTACTGTCCATACATGCCTTGAGAAACCAGTCAAGTAGACATGTGCATGACTTTCATGACATGGGCATTTACACACACACACACACACACACACACTAATGTAGGGGAAATGCCATGTGTGAAGCACTTGTCCTTAACAACTTTGCCAATAGGCCAACTTCTCACTTGGTATCCTCAGTATACCACGCATTCTCAGCCCAACAGAGCTTCCAAAACAGCTCACAATAAATCCCAATAAAAGCACAACACAAGTGACACTGTGTCGGCACTGGTTAGGCCTCATCTTGAGTACTGCGTCCAGTTCTGGGCACCACACTTTAAGAAGGACGTAGACAAACTGGAGAGGGTTCAGAGGAGGGCAACAAGGATGATAAAGGGACTGGAAACAAGGCCCTATGAGGAGAGACTGAAAGAACTGGGCATGTTTAGCCTTCAGAAGAGGAGACTGAGGGGAGATATGATCGCACTCTTCCAGTACTTGAAGGGATGTCACACAGAGGAGGGCCAGGATCTCTTCTCGATCATCCCGGTTTGCAGGACACGGAATAATGGGCTCAAGTTACAGGAACCTAGATTCCACCTAAACATCAGGAAAAATTTCCTGACTGTCAGAGCAATAAGACAATGGAACCAACTACCTAGGGAGGTGGTGGGCTCTCCCACTCTGGAGGCATTCAAGGTGCAGCTGGACAGCCATCTGTCAGGGATGCTTTGACCTGGATTCCTGCATTGAGCAGGGGGTTGGACTCGATGGCCTTGTAGGCCCCTTCCAACTCTACTATGATTCTATGACACTGTGGGCAACATTTGGCTTATAGACTACTTGTATTCTGCCAGGCCCTTTCTGTAGCCTAGGGACATACATTAGACACCCCTTTTCCATTAAAAACTAGCAAAATGCCCATTGTGATGAGCAGAATTTGTGACTGGAGGCCTGTTAGGCCTGTTCCTATCTCGAGAAACCACCATCATCCCATTGTAGGTGTTTCTTGGTCACATGAGGGACTATTGGGAACTGATGTGCTCATCTAGCAACCAATGCTTACAAATTACACATGGTACAAGGTCCTTATGTTCAGTATTTTTCTACCACCAGCAATAGGCAGCCGATTAAGTGGGATGGGAGAAGGAGAAACAATTAGAGTGCTAGATACCACTCCACATGCTGTCTTTAACTAACCAGGGAGGCACAAGAGAAGATGAAGATAGATAGTCACATGTGGATACGCAGGGCCAAACTGCATGTTTCCAAGACTATTCAAAGGCTAAACATTTTAAAACCAAAATTTGAAAAGAAAGTTTAAAATGCACAATGCGCTGTAGTATATTAATAATTTCTAATATGGCACCTTCTTTTTTCATTAAAATAGTGTAGATTGTTGTTGTTTTTCTGTAATATGCAACTAAAATATTATTGTTGTAAGTCTGACATATATGCCTTGATGATCTACCAATGTTTTATTGTCCCTTAATATCTTGACATGGCAGAGCCCATGTAGGTTTCACAAACACTAATCCCTACTAACGCACAGTCAATACAAATGTACGAAGCTATATACAGTAGGATCTACATAACCATCAGCTTTCATGCCCAAAGGGTAGGATAAACAAAGATCAAGTGCAAACTCAAGCCAGGCGTTTCATTTTTGAATTTTACATGTCCAAACTGCATGGTCTCAGATATCAATATTGAACATATTTATTGTAACTTGCCTCTCCACATGAATCTGCTGGTGATGTACAGTATCCACACATTCCTATGAAATGCAGAGCATTTAAAAGCTCTAATACAGAATATTACCACCACACCATTACTTTAAAAAGAGGAGGAGCAGTTAGAACCCAATGTTAAGGAGCCAACACCACTCGAGGAAGACACTGACTGGGTTCGGACGACATGACAAGCAAACAACGATAACAAACAACCGTTGCTTGTTGTGTCGTCCGAACCCAGGAGGTTTTGAGTCACAATGGTCTGTTTTGTCTGCAGAAACAACGATAAGAAACAATGGTTTGTTCTAGGGTTTGTTCTTACAACAATTGTTTGTTGTGTCGCCTGAACCAGGGAGAGCTGTTTTATCGTCGGTGGTTCAAGAATCCTACGGAGTTGCATGAGAAGAGCAGGCAAAACAAGCAGCCGCTCCAGTCATCTGATCTCTATTCCCGATGTCTGCCCACGTTGCTGCTTGCTTCACTTTTACGCCAGTGTGGCGTAGTGGTGAGAGTGTTGGACTGGGACTCGGGAGATCCGGGTTCTAGTCCCCACTCGGCCATGAAACTCACTGGGTGACTTTGGGCCAGTCACTGACTCTCAGCCTAACCTACCTCACAGGGTTGTTGTGAGGATAAAATGGAGAGGAGGAGGAGGATTATGTAAGCCGCCTTGGGTTCCTTTCAGGAAAAAAGGCGGGGTATAAATATAATAAATAAATAAATAAATAAATAGTATGATGCTTTTTACTTTTACAATCAGAATTTCAGAACTGTATTTTTCTTTCAAAATAAAGCATACTTTTAATAGAAGAGGAGTAGATTAAAACTGGAGAACTTTACAAGTATGTGGGGGGGGAAGAGGGGAGGGAGTAGTTGGGTAGTAAGCAGAGGGCTGGAAAAATGAAGTCGATCAGCTACAGGTAGGTAGAGCAAGGGTTAAAGATTCCTGCAGGAGGAGGGAGAGGGGAGCACTCAGCGGACCAATCACGAACAGGCTGCCTACATAGAGAGGGAGCGATGGCCCCTGGGATGCACGCCTGGAGGGGGAGGGAGGGCTGGGTGGGAACAAAAGCACAATAACAACCAGAAACAATGGTCCTCTGTCAGAACCATCATTGTAAGTTACCACCAATCATGGTAACTTACAAGGATAGCTTGTTGTGTCACCCGAACCCACCCACTGAGGAGTTCAAAAGAAGAATGAGCTTTTATGAGTAATGTTTTACTCTAATCCCTCGGAGAAATCTTAGAGGGAAGTCTCTTTCAAGAAAGAACAATTTTAGGTGTTGCACCTCAATATGTCTGCCCTTTCTCTGGGCTTTTACAGAAAAAATCTAGTTGTGCCAAGCTGCCGCGCCTGTCTTCTGCCAAAGCCCCATGGGAGGGGGAGGAAAGTGCCCCTCATTCCTCCATGGAGGATTTGTGGGAGGAAGGAAAGTGTGCTTTCCCTCCTGCGAGCTAAGCTTTTGCAGAAAGCTCCAGCAGCAGCCCATCACTGCAGCCGGTGACTTCAAAATCCTATGCAAGAGAAAGTACTTCTCCCTGGACGGAAATGGGAGGGTCAGTAGCACAGAACTGCAGGAATAGTGTCAGGAAGGCTAAAGCTGAGAATGAGCTAAGGTTAGCGAGGAATGCTAAAAGCAACAAAAAAGCTTTCTTCAGATACATGCACAGTAAAAGACAGAAGAAAGAAATGGTGGTTCAACTACGCAATGAGGATGGCAAATTGATAACAGAAGACAAAGAAAAGGCAGAAGTGTTCAATTCCTACTTCGGCTCGGTCTTCTCCCAAAAGAGGGTCTATGACCCCCCTGGCAAACCTGAAATGCAGACAGAAGGGGCAGAATTGCAGCTTGAGATTGATAGGCAAATGGTCAAGGAGCACCTGATTACTCTGAACGAGTTTAAATCTCCAGGGCCTGATGAGCTGCATCCTAGAGTAATAAAGGAACTGGCAGAAGAACTCTCAGAATCACTGTCTATTATCTTTGAGAAATCATGGAGGACAGGTGAAGTGCCAGACGACTGGAGGAGGGCAAATGTTGTTCCCATCTTCAAAAAGGGCAAGAAGGAGGAACCTGGGAACTATAGGCCAGTCAGTCTGACATCAATCCCCGGGAAGATTTTTGAGCAGATTATAAAGAAGTCAGTCTGCAAGCACCTTGAAAACAATGCAGTGATTACTAGAAGCCAGCATGGATTTGTCAAGAACAAATCCTGTCAGACTAATCTGATCTCATTTTTTGATCGGGTAACCTCCCTTGTGGACTGTGGGAATGCTGTGGACATTATATATCTGGACTTCAGCAAAGCTTTCGACAAAGTGCCTCATGATATCCTGATTAGTAAGCTAGCTAAGAGTGGGCTAGATGGAACAACTATCAGGTAGATCCACAATTGGCTACAGAATCGGACTCAAAGAGTGCTTATCAATGGTTCCTTCTCAAACTGGGGAGAGGTAACGAGCGGGGTACCACAGGGCTCGGTCCTGGGCCCGGTGCTCTTCAACATTTTTATTAATGACCTGGATGAGGAGGTACAGGGAATGCTTATCAAATTTGCAGATGACACAAAGTTGGGTAGAACAGCTAATACTCTGGAAGACAGAAACAAAATTCAAAGTGACCTCGATAGGCTGGAGCGCTGGGCCGAAAACAACAGAATGAAATTTAACAGGGATAAATGCCAAGTGCTGCACCTAGGGAGAGGAAACCAAATGCAGAGTTACAGAATGGGGGACACTTGGCTCAACAATACTACAAGTGAGAAGGATCTTGGAATTGTGGTAGATCACAAATTGAATATGAGCCAGCAATGCGACGTGGCTGCAAAGAAGGCAAATGCAATTTTGGGCTGTATTAATAGAAGTATAGCTTCCAAATCGCGTGAAGTGATAATTCCCCTTTACTCGGCACTGGTTAGGCCTCATCTTGAGTACTGCGTCCAGTTCTGGGCACCTCACTTTAAGAAGGACATAGACAAACTGGAGAGGGTTCAGAGGAGGGCAACAAGGATTATAAAGGGACTGGAAACAAGGCCCTATGAGGAGAGACTGAAAGAACTGGGCATGTTTAGCCTTCAGAAGAGGAGACTGAGGGGAGATATGATCGCACTCTTCCAGTATTTGAAGGGATGTCACACAGAGGAGGGCAAAGATCTCTTCTCGTTCATCCCAGTTTGCAGAACACGGAATAATGGGCTCAAGTTACAGGAACCTCGATTCCACCTAAACATCAGGAAAAAATTCCTGACTGTCAGAGCAATAAGACAATGGAATCAACTACCTAGGGAGGTGGTGGGCTCTCCCAGTCTGGAGGCATTCAAGGTGCGGCTGGACAGACATCTGTCAGAGATGCTTTGACCTGGATTCCTGCATTGAGCAGGGGGTTGGACTCGATGGCCTTGTAGGCCCCTTCCAACTCTACTTTTCTATGATTCTATGATTCTATGATTCTCTCTTCCCACAGAGCTCATACGAGATGGCAGAAGCATAGTGATGATGGCACCCTACCTTTCCTTTCCTCCATAAAGCATTAGAGCAGTGTTCTCCAACCTTGGGCCCCCAGATGTTTTTGGCCTACAACTCCCAGCATGCCCCAGCCAGTGTACACTGGCGTGGGCATGCTGGGAATTGTAGGCCAAAAACATCTGGGGGCCCAAGGTTGGAGAACACTGAATTAGAGGAAATAAAGGGAGACTGGTTTCTCTCCCTTCTCTTCAGGGCTGTTTTAAAGGAAAATCTGGAACTGCTCTGTGGCATGAGATTTTAATTTGCCCACACAGCACGCACCACTACAACACATATGTTCATCTTCCTTGTGAGTGTCCACATGCTTTGTTGCTTAGAGCCACGTTCCATGGCAGTTAGAAGCCAACACAGTGGTAGAAAATCCTTAGAATTGAGAATTTGACAATGCACTAATCCAGCACGGTGTCATACTCAAGCTTCAGACAAGATGTGTCATCAACCTGAATAAAACTTTATCTGGAGTGAGGGATATTAAACAGAACTAAGAACAAGAGGGGAAAAAACACAAATGCACAAACACAGTTGAGCAGGCCTGCAGGCCTCTGTTTACACCCTTCTTCCTACACAGGCTACAGCATATCCTGAAACAACCTGGGCATGGCTGACTATTGGTTTGTCACGTGTAAGGAACTGGAGAGCAAGTTTCCATCTAGAGTAAAGAGGGATCTTGGGAGAGCTGAGAACTCATAGGTCCCAAGGACCTCTTTGAGGTCAACATGTTGCTGACTTCTCATGACAATGATAAATCTAGACAGAAGCTTTATCTCTTCTCGAAGCTCAATAATTTTGACCCTGAGCTTGGTCTTTTTGTATTTGCAGAATCTTTAAATAGCTTCTAGGATGATTTTTTCATAGAGAACAAGACTGGCTGCTATGATGTGTTGTGACGGTACTTTCAGATACAAATGTTATATGTAGTTTTGCTTCAATGCAATCCCTGCTAGAATGTCATATTGGATATTTTCTGGCATCACCACCCTTATCCATAACATTGACAACTTCACATGACTTGTCAGGAAAGAGGTCCTCACATTCTAAAATGATTTCATTCATTTTGGAAAAATTAGTGAACACTGTGGAAAGTAGCAGTGAAGTTTGCAGGGAGTGCCTTTGGCAGGAGGAGGAAGATAAGAAATGGGTATGCTTGGTCAGTATTGGGAGATTCTAGAGAATCCCCCAATACACATTTTACTTTTCACATTTTTATAATCAGTTAACACAGTATAACTGATGCATTATACATAATAAATGATCTATCATTTTTACATCAGCTAACTTAATTTTGCATGACTTGAATTTTTGAACTGCACAAATGTTCATTTGGATCTGCACTTTTTTTCCCCCTGGAACTGCACATTTCTCATTTGCATATAAAGTCCTGCTTCTCTTTCTACCATAGCCCAGCATTCCCAGCCAGAGAATACAGTCCTGCCATTGTCCTCAGGCGTAAAGTATGAGTCCCTGGCAGAACCTCCATCTCACCAGCCTCACAGGCTACAAAATCAGGTAAGGGACCTTTTAACAATCCAGTCACCTCCTCCAGGAGGGGCAGAGCAGAGGATATTACAGGTCTTGTCAGTCTACATAAGGCTTCAATTGCTTTAGTTCCTGGCTGACACAATATACTCCTGTCCTAAGAGAAAGTTCTAGCCAGCCAGCAGGGCCCACTTGGAGCTATCCAAGGTCCTACTTTCTTCCTGCCTTGATCTGCCTTCCTGCCTTGATCTTGCTACCAGCTTTCCCTGCAAGCCTCAAGGGACAACAGAACAGGACAGTAACTCACAATTTCATTCTGGCATTATCAGACTATTTTCTCTACCACTCCTCTCCACTATCCTTCCCTTGTGTGTCTTCTCTGTTTAGCTTGCAAGCCTGAGGAGAAGGCCCATGCCATTTTTTTAATTAAGGTGAGCCACTTTGGAAAACAATATTGGTCTAATTTTTTTTTTAAAATGGGAGAAGCGACAGATTTGAACTAAAGACTAGTTCATAGCTCAGGCCCAAACTGCATCTGACAACAAAATCGCTACTATGCTGGCTAGGGAATGCTGGAAGTTGTAAGATTTATTTCTGTCTAAACATGCATAGGATTACACCTTAAGACATTTTTAATCGCGAGCTACAGTGCAGATTTAAAAGAACACTTTATTGGGCCTATAGACTGTTTTAAATAGTATTTTGTACTAAACCATCCTGGGGGGTCTTGAAGTGAGCAGCATGAATGTATAAATAAAAATATATGATTAATGAATCCTCCCTTAAATACAGACAGTTCTGAAACCCACAGAATCAATGCACACATGCCAGTGCTTCCCCTCTTCTTTCAAAATCCCCTTTACATCATCAGACCTACATGAAGATCCTACCAAAACAAATCCCTACAGAGATGGAAACCTACCACCACACCACAACCCACATCTCTTCACTCAGAGTTACAAGCTGTTCGAGCATTCTGTCCAACAGAACCCTGGTGTACTGCAGACATACACTTTTAGCTAGATCTCAACACCAGGCAAAAGTTAGGCAGCTCCAATTTTATCCAGACAATCATCCCTCATTACACACACATGCACACGCATGCACACTACTTATTCTTTTCACCATACAGCTCGTGTACACATTCAGCAGAATCAAGCGGTAAAGTTTTTCTATTTCAGGCGGCGTTCCAATTCAGATGATCCCTTGCCTAAAAACTCCCTGCACATATAGAACTAGCATGTCAAGGAGAACTGTCCAGCACATCCTCCCCCACCCCCATGCTAATCTTCTGTGTGCATGGAGAGTTCTTTTGGCAGGAGAGGAGAGAAGCATTGTTCAAATATGCAGGTCTGCACCTGCCACTTGAAGTGGTACGGTTCAGGAAAAGCTTTACCAGTTGACCCTGGTTAATGTATAATTGAGCAGGGTCAGTGTTCTAGACAAGATGAGAGGCTTCATGCTCCCAGTCTCCAAACAATATTAAATTAAAGCCAGAAATCATTTGATGGAAGGCAGAACAGGAATATCTGCAAGGAGAAGTGTCTTCTTTCCTTTTACCAACCTCTGATCCTCTAAAGTCATCTTTCCCAACCTGCGCCTTCCAGTTGTGTTGGACTACAACTCCCATCATCCCCAGCCCATTGGTCATGCTGGCTGGGGATGATGAAAGTTGTAGACCAACATGCCTGGATGGCACCAGGAAACTCGCAGTAAAGGCTTACTCAGAAGGCATTTTGGTAGAGAAGGGAGATGCTTGCCTGGTCCCCCAGTGCACTGCAACATGACTACCACTGAAGATGGCCAGAGGGGGGTTGTGTAGCTATTAAGTAAGTGAGTCCTGAGTGACCCAGGAGGCCAAAAAGGCTCCACCTGGTCATAGAAAGCTGTTCACTCTGGACAGGCTCCTCAGTTCTTAGGTGCTCATCGCTTAGGCCAGGGGTACAGAACCTCTTTCAGTGTAAAGGCCAAATTCCATTTCGGAGAAGATCTTGGGGGCTGCATTCTAGTGGTGGGCGGGGCTGAAGGCAAAAGGGCTAGGGCCAAAAATACCCAAAAAGTCCAGCATTTTTAGCGTAAAGCTCTTACTGCCAGTAACTAAGAATTAGGAGAGGCATTTCAACCTTTTAGAAGAGGGGGGACTGCGGAAAAGTTGGGAAACCACCAAACAATCAGTAGCTTGTGGTGAAGGGGGTTGGGGCCTTCTGGAGACCCCGAGGGCCCTGAGGTTTTGCATCCCTAACTTGGGCACAGACTGGGCTGCTCTCCTATTGCCTACCTACATTTGCCTTTGACCATCAGCCCCAACATATCCTCTTTTCCAGGGTTGCCAGGTTCCCCTCTCCCAGTCATGGCAGATAGTGGGAGACCAACAGAGCAAGGAAGAAAACATCACAGCATAACAGCAACCCAGCAAAGCATACATATCACAAGTAGCTGCCCCCCCCCCCGAAGCTCAAGTTTTCACAACAGCAAAGTCCAAGGGCATGGGGTAGAAATCCAGCACTGACCCAGAAGACCACCTTGCCCACCCCAAGACTCACAGCACCACCAGATATCCCAGTCCCTTCATCATTACAAGGGAAACTTTTCTCCCCTCGTAAATCCTTATTGATTTCATTGCTCCGTGCCTTCCCTGCTGTTTTCCCTGTTGTGTTAAGTAATTCTGCAAAGCAGTAAATCCAAACCACTCCTGAAACCAAGAGCCAGAGCTAGTGATCTACAAAATCAAAACGCAGAAGACAGACTAAAGTCCCATAAGAAATCAAAACACCGCTGTACGAAGCAGGCGCTTTATTAATTACTTGGATGAAAGAAAAGGATGGGTGGAAATATTTAGATGAATCTATTTAGATGCTACTGGAAACCAGCTATGGGGAAAAGCAGGTTATAAATAGCTGTTATGTACAACGAACCCTTAGCGGAAAATGTGTACAATGGACAGAGCTCACAAAGTAACAGAAGCCACAGTTTTCTTTGGGTGAGGATGATGGCACCACATAGTCCCTCCTTAACAAACAGCAATGCCAGAAGGCTAAGGAACTGGTCAGTTTCAAAGAGGAAAAACCTCTGCAACAACATTGATTCCTTCACCAAGCTGTAACTTCATTCTATACTTCATTTGCACCCCTCCTGCCTTGGCCTGGCCCACAAAACAGCTTGGAAAGAGAAGTGCTGATGAAGTCCTGGATCCATGCCCAGAGGAGTACAGGTTTCACACAGGCTGCTAGGACCTGATGTCATCATCAGACACATGCCAGGCCTAGAAGGTCTGATGACCCTGATCCATAACTGAACCAGAAAAAGATTGATTTTCCAGGAATCCAGTGGATATGTGGTTAATTAACCCAGTTTACCAATCAGATTGTGGAAACGTCCGCCCCATCATATTATAAGGCTTTTCTTCCTTGGAGGCCAACAGTTACTACCACTTTTTAACTTTTATTTCATGGCAAGTCCTGTAGAGAAGGCTCCTGCCCTGCAGGCTTTTAATTTACAACCAAGAAATAAAAGAGCAACAGGGGAGACCCAGGCGCCCACAGAAGTGCTGATGGGAACAGCAAGGCCAGTGGCGCAGTTGGGCAGTTTTCGAGTCCAGACTTAATCGTCTTATAGCGTCCCTCTTTAGCTGTACTACTTCCCTTACTTCAAAATGTGGTAAGGCAGCCCTGCTATGTTTGGGGGGCCCTGCTGCTCATTCTGCTGAGTGGGGCCCTGGCCCTCTGCCCCAAAGTCCTGCCCTGACAGCACCACTGAACAAGTCTCAGACAGCAATGAAGGAAAGATGGGCCAGGGGATTTGAAGGAAATCATGAATGTGTTCGCCTCCTTCAACCTGGTGCCTTCCAGATGTTTCAGACTTCAGCTCCCATCAGCCCCAGCCAGCATGGCCAATGGTCAGGAATGCTGGGAGTTGTAGTTCAAAACATCTGGAGGACACCAGAGTGGGGAGAAGAGGGAGGACCAGCAGCAAACTGGTAAAGGGCGCTTCCTCCTTTCCAGCTGCCTGTTCACTGCAGCACCAGTATCCCAGCTGGAGGAGAGCCACATGCTGACATTTCTAGCCCAGAACACACAGTGCATTCGTACGTAACCGCACCACGAGGTCTCACTTGCTCTCTGTAGTTGAGCTGAGCTGAATGTGTGTGGGGGGGTTGGGGTTGGGGAGGGAATCCTCTTGCTAAGAAACCAAACTGCCATTTGGAGGCCAGGCAGTTCTCCAAGAGGGCAATGCCCTCTCTCAGGGGTGGGGGCGGGGGGTGGGAATCCCTTTTGCTGAGAAATCATGGTTGCCTTCCCCTATTCTAGCAAGCACTTTCGCAGGAGAAATGGAAAGTGTGTGCTGTGGATTGCCTCCCTTAAAGGAAACCAACATTTTCACCCCGGTTTGCATGCCTGCCAAAATGCTGCAGTGTTGGCTCAGCCCTACATCTGTGTTAAAGGGCCACTGTCCTTTGAAGACTGGATGAGAAAGAACAGATAACTATGACATGCCAGCTTGCCTTTTGCACAGAGGAGGCAATCAAAACAAAGGCACATGGAATGGTAAGACTGGCCCCACAGTGGCTGCAGAAGAGCAACATCCATCGGGCTGTTTTTTTGCCTCCCTAGGCTTGTTGATTTGGCCCAGTCTGATGAATCAAAGTCTTAATAGCGAAATTGGGCAGGATGGAAAAGCAGGATGGGGAGAGAGAAGAAAAGAATTCTTTTTCATTTGGAACAGGTAATCAAATACCCCCTGACACGCATTTTTTTTCTAGAATGCAATTATCTAATTATGTCATGCATACTATTAAACTAGAGAAAGGGGTGGGGGGGAAGTAACACAAAAAAGACTAAACTAGCCTGAACTCTTCAGTTGCTCTTCAGTTGTGATGAGCACATATATGTGTTTTGTCACATGAGCCTGGTGGCACCTTCCTATGGTATGCTGCAACATGTACATGCAGTGAATACACATATGTCTACCTCACCACATGACATGATGGCATATGCACCCAGAGAGAACATGCACTTTTCTACATGGAGGAAATATCCATGTAGGAAGTTAAGCTTGGCTCTCCAAACCCTACAGATTATTTTTTTTTCACCAGCTGAACTTATGA
Organism: Shinisaurus crocodilurus; assembly: GCA_021292165.1. Classification (NCBI taxonomy): domain Eukaryota; kingdom Metazoa; phylum Chordata; class Lepidosauria; order Squamata; family Shinisauridae; genus Shinisaurus; species Shinisaurus crocodilurus. Next base: position 95,728,112 of record CM037880.1, read on the forward strand.
AATCTTCTTATGCCAGGAGCAGGAAGAAGACAGCTATGATGTGAAAAATGAATACATGCTCCAATTTCCCAGGCTTTTATTAAATAAGCCTCACTAGCTTGCACAGTGATGTAGATAATGGAACCAAAAAAATCCATTACCTGTCATTGTAATAGTTGCTTTTATTTGTATTTGATTAAACTAATATTTGCATTTTTAATAACATGCAGTTCTCTGTCTCACACTCACCTCAAAGTAAAGGTAATACTTTGAACAGGAGTTTTTTACAAAGCCTCTGCAGGGTCATCATACTCATGCATACTCTGATGTCTGAAACAGATTCCACAAGAGTCTAGGCCTCATGGTCACATGGAAAAGAATGGAAGTATATGAGCAACATCTGGCAAGGTTCTGAAATATGAGCAGGGCAAGGCAGAGTGTACATGGGTTGAGAGCCAAGTGCCTCATCCATATCCCCATCATTCCCTCATAGCTGAAGCTATATGAAACCAACTAGGCTAATCTTCAAGCCCAACCCTCTTTTCTCTCTGCAAACCCATCCTAGAAAAACTCCAGCTTCCTTCAAATCCTGAATTCTGAAAGCAAATGCTGCAGATTCAAATATACCAGTTCACATATTTAGATGTTTCATTGCAGAAGTGCAAACAAAGTTAATGTATTCTGTCGCATTTAACAAACCCAATTTATACTCTGATCCAAAGATCTGTGCATGCTCAGACAAAAGCTCAGATCTCTTGCGTGTATGAGGGCAACAGTTCAGCTCCCTCTGCTAAAAACTAACACAGACCATTTCTGGTGAAGCTGCTCCCATGCTTGCTACAGATGAGGCCTCCATGAAAGGCTAAATAAAGTTTTACAAGAATCCTTGCCCCCAGAAGACAGGACTTGAGTACAACATGTGGAAAATGTTGAAAGATCCATCCATGTAATGGAAACAATTGTTCACCTTTTCAAAGTTCACCGTTCCCTTCCTGTTTCTCTTGAGAAATCTCAAGTTAAGATTTGTCACATGGGAAAACAAAGAAATACATTTCTTTGCCTTGGAGACCCTCTACCCAGCTAGCTCTACAGAATCCAGCCTTGCTCCCCAAAATTATCATTAATAAGAACATTGTCTTTCATTTTTTAAGTGGGAAGGTAACTCCATGAGATGGCAGCTACAACTTACTGCTTCCCATCTCAGGTCCCTTGCTCAAGCACATGGATGAAAATTGGGGCTGGGGGCATGGGGAGAATTGATTTGATGTCCTGTCTGTTTATGTTTTGAATGTTGTTGTTTTTACTTGCCAATGAAAATATAAGCATTACTCAAGCACTTTTGCCCTGGCTTTGGCCAAAATGCGATTGAATATGGCATCATTCCATGTAGCACTGTTGCCCAAACTTGCATTTCCTAGCATGGATATGTCAATTACATCCTGTCTTAATTTCAGTCTTAAGAAATTAGAAAGGCACATTGAAGGCACAACCTGCAACTACGCTAACTCTTTGAGGGGGACGCAGAAGAAAAGCCTACGGGTTAATTGCTCCATTGCTCACAAAATGTCTGTTTATCTAACTGAAACTTGATTTGCCGATAGCTACTGATATATCCAGTTCCAGCAGCCTTCCCCAACCAGGTGCCTCCCATATATGCCAGACTACAACCCCCATCATCCCCAGCCAGCATGCCCATCGGCTGGGGATGGTGGGAGTTGTAGCCCAACACATCTGGAGGGTGCCTGGTTAGGGAAGGCCAAGTTGCCATGTCACCGATGCGCAATGCTATAACATTGCAGGTTTGCCAGGAACTACTCCTATGATAAGACTGCTTTGTCTGCAGAAATGTGTCATTGCTGAAAGTAATTGCTTGAAGCTGAGGCAATGCTGAAGTCACATATGATGCTAAGGGCTATTACAATTCTGATTTTGATGCAGTTACTACACCAACAATGTAGAACTCTCATTTTAAAATAGCTCCCCCACCTTCTCCAAGAGAAACTACAGGGGCATATTTTATCCACACCTCCTCAATTCAGAGTTTTGCATTGATTAAAATTGCAAGTTTCCAAATTACTCCAAACCACTCACACCAGGGGGGTGGGGGTGGGGGCGGAACAATAACAACCCATGCTTACTTCAGGATTATTTAATTATTCACAATACTTTTATGCCACGGGCAGCGCGACCCTATGTGGCTGCCCGTAACCTTCTGAACTCGGAGGATTACAGGCATCCCATTGAAGGCGGAAGGAGCGCGGAGGTGAAGGTTGCCTCTGTGCTTTTCCCACCCTGCGAAAGACTTGTGGGAGCAACCCTATGCAAGTTTAGACAGAAAAAAGGCCTACAACTCCCAGCATGCTGGGAGTTGTGGGCCTTTTTTCTGTCTAAACTTGCATAGGGTTGCGCCCTCAGCCAGTCTAAGGCTTTTGCACCTGCTCGCAAGGAAGACTGGCTGAGGCACTGCCAGGATACATCGCATCCTAGTGAAGCCTCAGCCCTCCTTTCCCCGCCCCCCGGAACGCCCACCCAACACTGGCTCCGAGGTCGGTCTTCTGACCTTGGAGCCGCAGCTGGCGCAGAAAGAACAGTGCCGGCTGTGAGGGCAGAGGGAGGGCGCTCAGAATTTGGAGTCCCAGCTCCGACCTTGGAGCGAGTTTCCAAGGTTGGAGCTGGGACTCCGAATTATCCTATGGCCATCTAGACAGTGTCTAGCAGACATAGGATTGCACCCTTATCATATTAAAATCCTAGAAAGTTCACATTAAAATACAGCATAAAAATATAGACACAAGATAAAAATATATAAAATAATTAAAACATTAAAAACGTTACAGTATCTTAACACTAGTCCCACTGAACAGCGTTCTCCGTGATGGCATGAACTACTATTCTGCTTAAACTTTCACAGCACTAATAGGCTCACAGCAATGGCAGCCAAGGACTTTGAGTTCCTTAGATCACTGTACTGCACAAGCGTACTTTCAATAAATTAAAATGGCTACCAAATTATTTGGAGGGGGGGTTCAATTTGCAAATAACTAAATATTACACAGTTTAAAGCAGTGTTCTCCAACCTTGGGTCCCCAGATGTTTTTGGCCTACAACTCCCAGAATGCCCCAGCCAGCTATACTGGCTGGGGCATGCTGGGAGTTGTCGCCCAAAAACATTTGGGGACCCAAGGTTGGAGAACACTGCTTTAAAGTCTTATCCCCTGCCTTCTACAATATAAACAGAGCCTAACACCACTGCCTGCCATACGAGCTGCACAGATCTGGCCCACGTGCATTCAGGGCTTTTATGAGGGATAATGAAAGAAGTTGGATCCCTGGAATCTCTAGTTCAAAGAATCGCAGGCAGGTGGTGATGGGCCAAGAAGCCCCCTGCCCAGGACATTGGAGAGCAACTGCCAGTAGATTAATATTGGGCTAGAAGCAGCAGCCCTCCAACTCAATATATGACTTCTCCTAGCTGTGGGATGCAGGCTGTGGGATGCAAGGCAAGGAGTTAACTAGCCCTTTTCACCCCTTTCCCCTTTTAGTAGTCACAGATGCGGCAGCTGCTTCAGCCCAGAAGGTGGGATCAGGTCCCAGTACTGAAACAAGGGGATTGCGGTCCCCGTGTACCAATACTGGGAACGCCACGCTCAATCCTGCCATTTCAGCAGTCCATACAGTTATCCCTTAACACACTTAGGACAGCAACAAAAAGTGCTCTTTCCTTCAATTAACTCTGCAAGAGAAAACAGTATTATCCACATTGCAAATGGGGGCGGGGGGGCTCATAGGGCAGCTGAGGCAGAGAGAGTGGCTTTCCTAAAGCTAACGTTTGAACCAAGGACTTCCTGATCACAACTCACACTCTTGAGCTGCAACCCTAACACTTACTAGTGAATAAGCCCCATTGAAAATGGTGTAAGTTGTTTCTGATTAAACATGCATAGGATTGTGTGGTTGAGGCACTACACAACAACGCCAGCTCGCATGGCAAGAAAGATCACAAGCAAATGTATGTATTATATTTTGTTCTTAAAAGAGATCCAACAGACTGAATAGTTCAAGGGTGCGGAACCTCAAGCCCGGGGCCAAATACAACCCCTCCTGGGGATCCCCAGAAGACCCCATCTCCTTTCCCCCAACCATCAATCCTTTTCTGGTTTCCTGGCTTTTCAGTTTTCCCCCCATTCTAAAAGCTTGAAATGTCTCTCCTATGGCTTAGTTACTGACAGTAAGCTCTTTAAGAGAAATATGCTGATAATTTTGGGATTTTGGCCCCCACCCTTTGTGCCTTTGGCCCTATCCCCTTTTGCCTTGCCCACCACTGGAATGCGCCCCCTGAAAGCTTCTCCAAAATGGAATTCAGCCTCAGCTTGAAAGAGGTTCTGCATCCCTGGAATAGTTTCTAACCAGAGGTCCCAACCTGAACACAGCCCACAACCCAGCCACATAATATATCAATGGTCCTGTATTTAAAAACAACAACAACAACAACCACTTCTGCTTGAGAGCCTCCCCACACATTATGCCTAAGAGAGCGATCCTATGGGGCATAGGATACTTCAGATTCTCAGATCCGAGGTCAGAAATAGAGTTCCAAGCTCGGAGCTAAGGATCCACACTCCAATCCCCCTCCCCCATCCTCACAGCTGGCACAAAAAGAACCACACCAGCTGCTTCTCTGAGGTCAGAAAATCAACCTCGGATAGGGAGTAAAGGGGGCGGGAAGGGGAGGAGACTGGAGCCACCAAGATATGAGCTACCCTGATGGCGTTCCAGCCTCCTTCCCTCCTTCTCTGAAGCGCCACAGCTAGATGACCAAAAACAGCTGTCTAGCTGAATTGCAGAGCGGGAGGTGTGGGGAGGCAAAGATCACCTCTGCTACTCCTCCTGCTCTGCACTGGATACTCATAAGCCTCTGAGTTCAGAGGCTTATGAGCATCAAGTGTGCAACCCATTGGATTGAGTCTTAAAGCCCACACCAAGGTCTGCAATGTTCAAATATAGGCAAGCATATGTATCAAACAAGGACAACACGTGTAAGGAAATTAGGATAAGCTACAGCCCCATGCCAGATGTACACTCAGTGGAAAAGCCAGGTTTGCCATGTGTAATGTATGAAAAGGCCCTGATTGATCAAATACATGGCTATAACTCAATATATTTGATGGAGGAAAGCTGTATCATGGTAGCACGTAAGAAGTCTCTGCAGTGTCTTCACATGTATTAGTCTCACCACCCTCTTACTCTATTGTAAATAATACAAAAAAGAAGTAAAACCCATATAAATAAATATACATTTTAAGAATGGAGGGGTCATTAAAATTCAAGCCTTTGCTCTGCTCATACCATTGAAACAATAAGAGAGTGCTCCTATGGTCCCTGAGCGAACATCCCAGGGACCATAGGATGGCTCAGAAGGGGAAGTCGGAGATCCTACCCCCGACCACTCACAGCTGGAGCGGATAGAACCACGCCAACTGCCTCTCTGAGGTCCGAAAATCAACCTCAGAGACAGGGGAAAGGAGGCGTTCTGGTGGGCGGGGCAGAGAGGAGACCGGAGAGTGAAAGATAGGATTTATCCTGAGCCTACTCCAGCCTCCTTCCCTCCCACTCCAAAGTGCCCTTGCTATTTTCACCCGTCTAGCAACAACAGCATAGAAAGGAAGATGGGAAGTCAAAAATCACTTCTGCCGCTCCTGCCACCCTGCTGGCTTCAGCCCAGCAGGGCACAGGAGTCTCAAGAGTTTCCGGGTTTGGGGGCTTCCAAGCAGCGAGGGCACAGTTCATAGGATTGCACCCTCAGTCACTACCAGCACAATCCTGTCTATCAGAAGCAAGCCCCACTGAGTTTAATGGAACTTACTCACAGGTAAGTGTGTACAGGATTGCAGCCCAAAAGTACATCTACCTTAGCTTTAATCGCTCAGTTTACATTGTATCATTACATCTGGGAACCAGTTTTCTCTCTCCTCACTCACCCCTACCCCCACACTCTTTTCCTTTATTAGTTTTTAGAAGGACAAGTTTTGTCAGCACTCATATGCATCACCTGTTGAAATATATGTTAACTTTATATTCTTTTTTAAAAAAATCTCAGAACTAAACACATTCACTGAGAGGTAAATCCCACTGAGTTTCATGGGGCTTACTTCCTTGTTAGTATGCTCAAACTGGTACATTTTACTTATGTTTTTAAATAATCAGCAAAATACATACTTTTTTTTAAAGTTATGCCACTCATGTTCCAAACAGTTGAAAGACATGAATTCGCATTAAAAAGAATAAAATTAAAGGGAAAGCTACAGCAGCTGAAATACTAAAATGATTATTTTCTTAACTTTCTTTCATTTATTTATTTATTATATTTCTAAATCGCCCATCTGGCTGGTCACCCGGCCACCCTGGGTGATGTACAATCAAGATAAATATAATAATAGCTTATTTTCTCAGCTTCTTAACCTCCAGAAACCATGGCAGTCTGGACAATAATGCACAGAGGGTGTTCAAAAAACAAGGCCTGTAGAAAGTAGAATATTCTATTCTAATGCTCTCTTTTGTCTGCGGCAGACTAAAAAACAGTGCTAATGAAAAGAGAAGAAGATCCAGACTACACAGGAACTGTATTTATTCTGTCCATCTCCATGGTTTCCTTTTCCAGAAAGGGGGAAAAACAAACAAGTTTGATTGTGACTTTACAACCTCAACTAAATGCTGGAATGTTCATGACATTAACTGTATGAATGCAATTAACATGCAAGTTTTTGTCATGTTAATAGGAGGCACAGAGAACCCTGAGCAGCCTAGGGACCATGCGGAAGACATGTTTAACTCTCTCTCTGCCGCAGTCCTGACAACTCTCTCAAGCTGCTATTTGCATTTCAAGTCTGGAGGCATTCAAGGTGCAACTGGACAATCATCTGTCAGGGATACTTTGACCTGGATTCCTGCGCTGAGCAGGGGGTTGACTTGATGGCCTTGTAGGCCCCTTCCAACTCTACTTTTCTACGATTCTAAGGGAAGCCTCCACTGTAAATGCAATCAGCAAGTTGAGACAGGCAATCTTTGTCAGAACTGTGGCAGGGAGAGATCTCTCCATGGTCCCTGGGCTGCTCACACTTCTCTGTAGCTGGTATTACCATAACAACAAAAAATATTTGCTTAATAATTGTATTTATGCAATTTATATCCTGAGCTATTTTGGCCCCTAAAAGTATTCCCAATTCATTGCTGCAACTATTCTTAGCAGGGGCGAAACAGCAGTCACAATAGTAAGTTTACTCCAGTTAATGAAAACAACAGTTAATAGTGGGAAATTCAAGGAAACCCATTTTTTCCAATGGTACATTATAGACAGGCATGTTAACAAAATGGACCAGTTCGAATCAGAACAGAAATTTTGAGTGTGCCTGATGAGTAGGGGAAGACACTGAAAAGTGTGAAACTTTCAAAAGGACAAGGGGGGAAAGGCTACAGCAGCCTTCTTCAACCTGGTGCCCTCCAGATGTGTTGGACTACAATTCCCATCATCCTCCAGCCAACACGGGCACCAGGTTGGGGAAGGCTGGGCTATGCTGTTTAGGGCTTTTTAATTTAGAAGACAATGGGGCACATAATAAAGGTTTATAAACCTATGAATGGTGTGGAGAAAGAGAAAGTCTTCACATGTAATACTAGAATTTAGGGGCAGCAGGTTCAGGGCAAAAGAAAAGCCTTCATCACACAATTCATTAACTTTCAGAACTCACTGGCACAAGATGTGCTGCTGGCTAAGAGGGCTTCTGAAAATGGATCGGACACATTAATGTACAATAGCTATTGATAAAACTATTCCCCATGACAGCTAAATGGAGCTTCCATATTCAGAGGCAGTGTACCTCTGAATACCAGTTGCAGGGGGTCAGGGGTCAAACATGGAAGGGCTCTTGCCTTCATGTCCTGCTTGAATACAGATCTCCCCCAAGTTGCTGTTGAAAACGGAATGCTTTCAAAGGTGATCACCAACCAGTAAGTCTGTTAACTGGAAACTTGGCACTAATACGCCGAGTCAAACAAGGCCCTTGGTTTAAGACACTTGTTTGGGCTTCAGTGTGCTCATAATGAGGCGATAACCCCACTGAGCCCTGAGATATCAGAGTAAATTTTGTACACATGTTCAGGACATCATTCCACACTTCATTTTTGAATATCAGCTCATCAGCCGTATGAGAGAGGGGAAATAAAGATGCAGGCTAGATTGTGCTGTGACACCTGCTGTGGTGTGTGGGTGCCTTCCCACGCCTGGTGTCTTCTAGCAAGCTTGTTGGAACTGGGCCATGTATCTTTCCCTTAATTAACATCTGGCCCCTTTTTTGTCCCAGCTTAATCAGGAGCAGGTTTGCCCCTCTCCTCTAGCTAGCCCTGATAAAAAGATGGGGAGCCCCTGCTCCTTTGAGGCTGGGGGTGCATTGGTGGATGAATGGATGTAATATTGTTTAGGAATCTGGCTCCCCTCCTGACAAGGAGTTGATGGTTCGTGAGGCATTCCCCAGTGACTGGTGTGTGGGAATAAGTTTGGAGACTGTGCAGATTAGATAGTGAAAGGCTTTGGTTTGTTTTCTGTTTAAATGTATTATCTGTTCTTCTGTGTCTGCAAAAGCTTTATATGTATGTATGTATGTATGTATTTCCTTCTTCTAATTTGGATGGGAATGTGTGATTGAGGTTTCTGACCATGACCTGCTTTGAGAGGGTTTTCTCTCCCTACGTGGCCCAACCACTCAAAAACACTATCAAGGCATTGATCTGGACCCTGGAAGTGGGGAGTTGATGCATAAAGGAGCTTGAGTAACCTCCAGCTCCTGCTTTGGAGATGGGCATCAAAATGAAGTTGGTGCAGATGTTCAGGGCAGAACTCTACATTTCAAGTTCAAACCACAGGTTGGAGTCTCACAAACGCATGGGTGCCCTCCTCCACCAGCATTTCTGTCATGTCCCCACTGGAGGAATCCTCCTCAAAGGGGGAGCTAGAGCTCCCACAGATCAAGAGAACTTCAGAACAGCCCATGTCAGAAGACCAGGAGGAGCCTGGGCCCTTGGGGGAGATGGCCGCAGATCCATCCCTGCAAGGCGCAGGGGACTCAGTCCCCAGGAGTGTTGTCACCTCAAGAGGAAGGCCACTAGGGCTCCTTCAAGAAGGAGTGCTCATTTACAAAGGAGAACTCCTTGAGAGGAAATTACTCCTCATGAATAGGAATATAATGAACTACAGCTGAGTCCTGGGTGAGGCTCAGGGGGTTCTGGCATATAAGCCTTTAGTTGAAGCCAAGCTAGTGCTGGAAACAACATTGTTTCTTCAGCTCCTTGTGCCTGGTATCGTGTTTCCCTGACCATGACTCATGTCTGGATCTCTGTTATTGACCTTTAGACTTCTGTCTGATGCTGCCTTCTGGACTTTGATTCTGCTTGACTGATATCCTCTGACTTCTCTCTAGAAAATCCATGTTTGACTAGTAAAACTGTGCTTGACTTTTGCTTGCTTGACTTCTCTATTATAATCAACTCTGTGTTTTGTATAGCAAAGCACTGAAACTAGTCGGAGCAGGACAATTTCCTGTTTAGTGCTAATCATAGCTCACTGCAATATCTGCAATAAACTAGAAAACTTTAACAAGTTTTGGTCCTCCAAACCAGAATCAGAAGGCCACTTCAAACCATAGTTTCTGATTCTGGTTTGGAGGGCAAGCACTAACCATAGTTCCATGCTGAAGTTTGGCTACTGCTAAAGTGGCAAGAAGACTGGAGAGAAGGAAGTGCACAATCCACACCTTGTTTCTGATCCTCCAAACCATGAATTGAGCCACTATAATGGTGGTTCATTTCATGGAGATTATGATATCTCTGTGCTCAACAGTGATATCACAATGAAACTGCCTGAAAGATAGCCTAGAAATATTTTAAATAATTAAATAAATTAAATATTAGTAGTATGCACATCCACATCAGCCTTCTCCAACCTGGTGCCCTCTAGATGTTTTGGACTACAACTCCCATAATCCCCAGCTATTGAGTGTGCTGGCTGGGGGATGACAGGAATAGTAGACCGGCCAGATGGGTGATTAATAAATATAAAAAATAAATAAATAAATAAATAAACCAGCACATCTGAGGAGCGCCAGGTTGGAGAAGGCTGATTTAGACTCTAATTCTGCATTTGAAGTTCAAGCAACAGCTTGGCCACCCCACCAATTTGGAGTTAAGGGTGGGGAACAGAAAATACATGGCAATGCAACATCTGAAACTGGACTTCTCAAACACAGTGTTTCACTAGTTTATTATTTTAAAATGTTCTACCTACTGTACACTGAAGATTTTCAGTGCTACTTTTGTACATAGTGTTTGATGCTACCCTAACAATACAATTCTATACATGTCTACTCAAATGGTAAGTTCCATTGAGTTCAATGGGGCTTATTCCCAGGTAAGTGGATACAGCCTAAAAGTTATAATACAAACAATAAAGCAGATATTAGTGAGCTAAAACCAGCCCGTCACAATATTCCTAGCAGTACAACTGAGCAGCAGATACCGGCAAAAAAGCCAGGTCTTGACCAGTAAAAGTACATACACTGTGCATCAAAAACTTATTTCAGCCTTGTACAGTTTTTTGAACATCTTTACTGCTGCTACAGTGTAATCTCTTTAAATGCTTTCTGTCACTGCTGATCTACGCATGTTCTGAAGAGTAGGCAACCTAACTTAGAGCTGTCTTGCTATAAGAACCAAATCCTCTACAGAAACAAATCCTCTACATTCACTCAGATGCAACACTGATACACAATATTTGTTTAAAAGGTACATAAAATTCTAATTATAAGCTCTTGAAAAAATAGCTAGCACTCTTACAAAGTCATGTGGTTGAAGATTTTTGCCAGATAATTAAACTTCATTTAAAAAAAAAAAGTCTATTATAAGTATACAACAAGTTCCTTTGGTACGTTCAAGACCCATTCATTTCAAAGGGGGAAAGTTGAGAGCATGACAACTCATTGAAATCAATGAGATGCCCCTAACTGGTATTAGATTGGACCCACTTTTCTTTTTTTTTTAATTGGCTTTGGAAAAAGTTGTTTACATTTTTCAGCTAGCCTGAAGAACCACCTCAAGGGCTCCTCAGTTCTACTGAACATACTGGAAAGAGTACGGCTGCACTTTGGAAAATTGACCCGCTGGCAACCTCCAAGGGACCACAGAAAAAGGACATTACTGGCCGTTGTTTCAATGAATGGGGGTGGATTCTCTGCAGGGTGAATCACTTTCAAAGATGGAGCTGTTCAGCCATAATCAGCCAAGCTACCCTGCTGTGTAAAGTGCTTGTGTTTACAAATAAACTTCCAAATGGTACCAACTGACCATTTGCAAATAAACCCAGGCCCACTTCTAAACCTCAGTCAGCAGTGGCCCAAATGCCTCGTCCTTCCTAAAAAGGACAAGAATAGAGACTGTGGAAAGGGGCAGCAAAGCACAGAATATACATCAGTCCTGCCTCTGATTGTCTTAATTCAGCAGGCATTTTCCAACTTTCCTTTGCCCTCTTCCACATTTCACTGTGCCATTTCAAGTCAATAATCTGTTCAGTTCCACAAAGTCAGTCTGCATATGTTGACTTTGTAGGATGTGGTCAGGATTAATGTCATTTTGCCCCACTAATTAAATGCTAAGATGGCATAATTGAAAAGGCTTCACATAACTAAAAGCTATGGGCACACTGGGCCCAAATGAATGATTCAGCAAAATTGTCTTTTACAGTAGTTCTGAGCATTTCCCAGAGAAGAAACTTTCAGTTAATACGGTGTCATGATGAACACACAGAAACACAGTATGTTGCACACAAAACTCTGGGCAACATGGGGCTTTTTAACTGGAAAGTTGCTGTCAACAAACTGTATTTCCCCAAGGAAAGAAGTCTAAGTTTTCCATCTAAGCAGGAAAGATGCCCATGACGCCATACCTGTTGCTGAAAAGAGATGCACAGAGCAAAGTTACATCAGTTGAATACTGGCTCCCTGCCATAGTATAAATACAATCCGTTTGGAACTATAATTTGCATTCCTCGGTTCCTCTTTCTGGGAATGCCAACTTTCTCAATAAAAGTATGTGCTTATGAATACACATCACTCCCCATCTGGAACCTTTGCTTGTCTGTGACTTAACATACAAATCATAGCAAACCATGGTTAAGGAAGCCTGGCTATGGTTTGGCGTAGTGTCTGTTTGGCCAGCCATAGTTTGCAATTGTCCAGCAAACCAGAACTGCAAACTATAGTTTGTGCTAACTATTGTTTGCTGTAATGTCTGAATTGGCAAACCATAGTTACAGCATTGCTCCAACACCATAGGCCGGCCACTACACCTAGAGACTGGAACTCTGAGCAGACAGAAAACAAAAACAGAAGCTTAGTTCAGGAGCCTGTCCCTGAAGAATGGCCAGCTACCACACCACAGATTTTACCAGTCACTCTCATGAATAAGATGGTTCTGAGCATTTCCAACAGGAAACCCCAACTTGATCATTCCTTGAGTATTACATCAATGCAGTTCACTGGTAAAACATAGGACAGTGAGAGCCAGTGTGGCGTAGTGGTGAGAGTGTTGGACTGGGACTCGGGATACCCGGGTTCTAATCCCCACTCAGCCATGAAGCTCACTGGGTGACTTTGGGCCAGTCACTGACTCTCAGCCTAGCCTACCTCACAGGGTTGTTGTGAGGATAAAATGGAAGGAGGAGGAAGAGGATTATGTAAGCCGCCTTGGGTTCCTTACAGGAAAAAAGGCGAGATATAAATATAATAAATAAATAAATTTAGCCTGCTATGTGTTTGAAATGCCTAATGGCATCCTTTTAGTAATCCAAATGATAGGACTCAAACACAGAAATAATAAGTTACTCCATATATGACTGATCAAACAGTTGAGTCACATATCAAAAAAATTTGGACAAAGTAATTCTAAATTATCATGAACAAAATAACTCTAAATGCGACCATCCTACGCACCCTTACTTGTGCGTAAATTGCACTGAATTCAGGGGGACTTGCTTCCACATAAATATACACATAACCAGGCTGGTAACTTCATCACTCCTTCTAATAATGAACTCAGGTACTGAGTGCCAACAGGACTGTAGCCAAAACAGGGCCAACGGAAAGCAAGAGAGTGGTAAGAGCTCTCAGAGGAACTTGAGGTTTGCAGAAGTACAATCTTAAAAATTAAAAAGAATGGGCAGAAAACGTAAAAGATAGCCCAATGAGGACTACAGAAAGCTGAGTGACAGAAAAGAAAAACAGAACACCTGGAGCTGGGGAGGAAGAGTGCAATGCATGCCTTGCTTGCTTGCTTGGAGGGAATGGCTGACTGGAATCCTGAAAAGTAGCAATCCTTTGAGGAAGGGGGATACCTGCAACATTTTCTTGAGGGTCCCACTTGCCAGACTTTATTTTAAAAAACCAAACAAAACTGGAGTTATTTAGAAAAAGCTTTTTTTAAAAAAAAAACCCAAGTCTTTTCCCTCAGAGCGATTGGCGTGAAAAGTTCACTTTCTTCCACCTGGCACAACACATTTAAATTTAAGCTTTGAATATTAAGTCATACCACATAACAAGACTGCTCCTAACATCATATCGTTATCTTTAAAAAAATGGAGAACTTAGTAAGGTTTTCCATAGTTGATGGTCTTTATATTTTGGCTTAAAAAAAACAAACCTACTGGAAGCCAATATAGAATGTCCAGTTTTTGTATTGCAAAATTGCTCAGTAACAGTTGTTTCCACCCTATTTTTCCCCATCAGATCTCACCATACAGTATTTGCATTTCATTCTGAGAAAAGGGGAGGGGCAATCGTCTCAGGAATTAGAGAGTATCAGAAAAAGATGAGGATTTTTCCTCCCTTGAATTACAGGAAGAGGTTGGTCCCCTCATCCCAGGCGCAGGAGTTTCTGCAGTTCTCCCCTGCCCCCCCCCCCGCCCCCACCATGACATCTGCTTCAGTCCCTCTCAGGACTCTCAGTCTCAATGCTAGAATCTGGAGCAGAGTTGCTATCAAACAGAGAGAATCTGTAATGCTTACAGGCTACAGCTCAAGCACAATGCAGGTGCTTTCATACACAAGGACTCTCCAAATAAAGTCATTTTATAGTTATTGTTCATCAAGATATAAATAGGCAACTGCATACTTTTCCAGCCACTCCCAAACCCTTCATCAAAACCAAGGGAAGGAATTATAGGGGAACTTCCAATTGAGAAGATGACACGCTCTTGACAGTATAGACCTTTATATCATCCTGTCCAAGAAAAGCTCCCAACCATAGTCACTGACCCAGACACATGCACTGAGTTGAAGCCAACAGCAAGAGGGAAGGATGGACAGGCGCGCAACCGCCTTGCTGCACACAAACCTTCCCTGGGGTCCTCATCACGCCTCACATCTTCTTAGGGAAGGTACTTCTTTTCCCAGAATAATCCTCTATGTTCCAGAAGACCAAAATCCAGAACTTAATTCATTTCTCTTCTCCCCCCACTTTTTTTTTAAATGTGAAGCTGCCAACCCAGATAAGACTAAAAAGCCAGAAAGGCTATTTTACAGACCACAGAAGCAGAGGAAAGCCCCTTGCCCTGCCATGGCCACCTGGATCAGGAAGGCTAGGTGAAAGGGGGGGGGGGGCGGAGGAGGTGGTAAAATAAATGGTTGTGGGGAGCATCAGCTGTTACAGAGAGGACAAGCAGCCAGCTGGAGACCCTCTTTTCCCCTCCTACTCCTACGCTACATTGTAAACTACCACACTAGATGCACAATTACAAGTTGCACAGATATGCTTGCAAGGGAAGATCAGGAGAATTAGCAGACCCCACCTATCACACAGTTTTGCCAACTTTCTTAACTAGTCCCGCTCCTGTGCTTTAGTCTTAACAGCAGTCTGACATGGAGCCATTAAGGCAGGCAAAGCACTTCCTGGCCTCAGAATAAAGTGATGGGGAAAAGCTCCTACCTGTTGGGAGGCAACAGAAGCCATGCAAGTAAATTTTTTAAAAAGAAAAGAAAGACGTGCGGGTCCTATTCACCCCACTTCCTGTCAGGGCAAGATAGTAGAGAGGGTACCTAAGCCAGATGCAAAGCCCTTGGGCATTTGGCCCTGCAAGGGCAAAAGGGGCTGCCGGAATGATCTACGGGCAGCGCGGGGACGAGAGAAGGGCAAAGCTCGATGGATGCCAGGGCATCACCCGCCTTAAATAGCGGGGCTCCAGCCTGGAGCCGATGCCACAAGCTTATGGCGAAGGTACCACTGAGCAGGTGCAGAGTGCGTGACTGCAAAAAGTCGCCACAAGTCAAACACTGAGGGGGGCTCCCCAAGGGAAGAGCTTCGGCATCCCTCTCCCCGCCCCCAATTAAAGCCCTGGAAAGGGGGCAGGATGAAGGGCGCCGGGCTAGGCGGCGGCTGCCTCGCTGCCCCACACGCAGCCCGCCTCCGAACGCCGCTCCCTGGGCAAGCCCGGGCCGAGGGCGACGGAAAGGGTCGCGGGGCGCCTCTGCAGCATATCCCACCTGCTGACCGCAAAGACACACCGAGCCGCCTCCGCCCGGCGCCCGTCCCGCTCGCTCACCTTCGCTCCCGGCCGCGCTGCCCAGCCCGCTGCGGAGCGCCCCGCCGGGCAGCAGCAGCAGCAGCAGCAGCGGCGGCGGCAACAGCGCCGCTAGAGGCGGCGGGCGCCGGGCGCCGGGCATCCTCGCGCCCCGGCCGCTCGGCTCGCTCCGCTTGGGCTCTGCTCCGTGAAGAGGCGGCGGCTGCTCCGCCCGCGCCCGGGTCTCGGCGGGGACGACGCTGCCGCGGCTGCGGGTCCTCCTTGGCGCACAGGCTGGCCCTGCCGCGGCTTCCGCTCGCCCCCTGTCCCGCTCGCGGCGGCGGCTGCCGGGAGCCCCCTCAAGCGCCGGGAACAGGGCGGGGGACCTGGCGGCAGGGCGAACCGAGCTCCTCCAAGAGCAGTCCCGCGGCGGCCACCAAGTACCTCCACCGCCTCCTCCCTCTGCTGCTGCTGCTTCTTGCCGCCGCGCGCAGCCACCAGCAATGCTGGGAGGAGCCAAGGCCGGAGAAGCCACGCCCCCGGCTCCTCCCGCCTTCCCTGACACCCCCCTCCCTCGCAGCCCCTCACAGGCTAAAAGGGCGGCGCCAGGAGGGGTCCCGTCAGCGTGCAGCTCAGAAGCGGGCTTGTTACTTGATCTCAGAAACAGAGGCATCTTATTATTGCGCATTTATATAGTGCTTTAGAGTTTTTCAACAACAGGGCGGGGGACCCTGTAAAGTAGGTCAGTAATATCATCCCCCCAACACACACACACATCACCAGAGGCTTGAACCAGGATAACGGATTTATTATTAATAATAAATCTGTGGAGAAAGCCTGACACGAGTATACATGTACACGCACACCCCAGTCTCCGTCCTCCAGGGGAGGGGGGCGAGAAGGGGGGATTGGGTTACAGGGAAGCAGCCAGACAGACCGGCATTCCAGCAAAGGAGGATCTCGCTTGTAATCCACAAAACCCAGGAAAGGACCATCAAGACCATCAACCTGACAGGGCAGTCTCAAAGAGCTGTAAAGTATCCAATACGTCACCTTCTTCCCGGGCAGGAATAAGCCCACCTGACACGAAGGGACAGGCAATAAGCCCCACCTGACCTAAGGGGCGGGAGAGCGGAAACCCAGGGGTAGAAAACCCCTCTCCCCTCCCTCTGTTGGTTGTTGGGAACCCAGGGTGCTTTGAGCACGAACTGGAGTAAGCTGTTTCTTTCCCCGGATCGGGCAGACCCGGAGCTAGGCTGAAACTGACTAACGTGATGTCTCTGATCTAAGGTAACTGACTAATCCAAATGCGCTAGCCTGAGCCTGTTCATTGATAAACTTAAAGGTCACGTCAGGTCTTATTGACGTTGTAGTAATTCCTAGAAAGCTGTTAGTTCCATCCATATCTTGTGTAAACAAATAAAAGCCTTATTTGGTAGTTTAAAGGCGGAGTTTCCTTGTGTGCGTTTAGAAACCTCCTAGGTGGTTCCTCTTGCTTGTACGGGCTGTAACGCGGCACTGGTTAACCCGTTAAGCGCCGAACTCACGCAAAGGACCCAGGTGCTGGTCCTTCACAAAATCACACCACGTGTGTTAATTGGCTTACCTAGAGTCAGGGTGTTTGTGTTGTCAGCAAGGGTGGCACTGCGAATGACCACTGTTGTTAATGTGATTCTCTGTGTGTGTTTTAAAAAACTTTAAACAGAAGCCAGGTGTGCTGAGGAGCAAAGCTCCATTTGTGCCCACCATCTTCATCGCACGGAAGACCTGGACCCAGGTAGCCTTTCATGCCTTTCTGAAGTTACTTGACTCCATTCATTCACCACACTGGCATCCTCTTGAACAGTGTTCTCCAACCTTGGGTCCCCAGATGTTTTTGGCCTATAACTCCCAGCATGCCCCAGGTTGGAGAACACTGCTCTTGAACTTGGCGGTACCTTTCCTGATCTGCAGTATACATTCTAGCTGGATGTGTACAATGGACTGGATGATGGCCAATAAACTGAGACTCTATCCACACAAGATGAAGGTACTGTTAGGGGGTGGTTCGTCTGCCCAGCTAAGTGATGTTCAATCTGTTCTGGAGGGGGTTGCACTATCTGGTTTGTAGTTTCAGGGTGCTCTTGGATCCAGCATTGTCACTAGAGGCAAAGGTGGACGCAGTGGCACAGAGCACCACACTTAAGCTGATATACCAAGTAGGGCCTTATCTGGACAGAGATAGCCCAGCTACAGTTATCCATGCTCTATTAACGTCACGTCTGGATTACTGCTATGCATTACACATGGGACTGCCTTTGATAATGGTCTGGAAACTTCAGCTGGTCTAAAATAGGGCAGCAAGATTGTTAACAGGGACTGGCCAACATGATTGTATTATGCCAGTACTTCTCCAGCTGCACTGGCTGCCAGTCCATTTCTAAGCCCAATTCAAAGTGCTGGTATTAACATTCAAATCCCTAAACAGCTTGAGGCTAGGTTACCTGAAGGATCATCCATATATATCTGCCTGGACCCTAAGATCATCTTCTGTGGCCCTTCTCTGGAAGCCCCCACCAAAGGCAATGAGGTGGGTGGCTACTAAGAGGGGCTTTTCTGTTGTGGCAGGAGCTTCCTAGAGAGGCTTGCCTGGCACCTACATTGTGCTCCTTTCAACGCCAGCTGAAGACCTTATTTTCCTAGGCATTTTAGTCTTTCAGTTGTCTTAAATCTGTCACTGTATTCTAAATCTTTCCCCTGCTGCTAAGTTTTATTTAGTTATTTTTATTTTATACTGTAGTGTTAAACTTTGAAACTTTTATATTGTATTTTATGTTGTACTAGCTGTTGCCCGCGGCTTCGCTCATGTGGATTTTAGGATTTGGTACAATTGTTTTTAAAAGAAACATGATGGAATCCCAGCTCTCCTAGGAATATCAGCTCCCCCGGGATTACACAATGAAATCCCAGCTCCCCCGGGAGTACCAGCCCCCCCCCCCGGAACTGCACAATGAAATCCCAGCTCCCCACCCCACCCCGGACTACACAATGAAATCCCTGTTCCCTTTCCTCCGGGACTACACAGTGAAATCCCTGTTCCCCTGGGACTACACAGTGAAATCCCTGCTCCCCCCCACCGGGACTGCACAACAATGAAATCCATGCACCACCACCCCGGGCCTACACTACAGTGAAATCCCAGCTCCCCCCCCCAGGACTACACAACAATGAAATCCCTGCTTTCCTCCCCCCCACCCCAGGACTACACAATGAAATCCCAGCTCACCCCTGGGACTACGCAGCAATTAATTCCCTGTCTACCCCCCCCGGGACTATGCAACAATGAAATCCCTGCTTCCCCCCCCCCCAGGACTTCACAATGAAATCCCTGCTCCCCCCCCCCGGGACTATGCATCAGTGAAATCCCAGCTTCCCCCCCCCCGGGACTACACAGCAGTGAAATCCCTGTTCTCCCTCCCCCTTGGGACTACCCAACAATGTAATCCCAGCTCCCCCCCCCCCGTGTAGGCCCCAGCTGCAGTTCATATGAACATTCTGTTTTGACGTAGGAGAGATTTGCATATCCGCTCCTGATTGGGCCCCTGTGGCGGCAGTTCATATGAACATTCTAAATGTCGTTGGAGTGATTTGCATAACCACTCCTGAATGGCCCCTGCGAACATTCCAAGTGACGCCATTGGCTATCATCTATTTTGGGCCGTACAGGTGCAGTGATGGCTTTTTCGGAGATTTGAACCCGCCAGTCTTTGTCCTTGGGTGATGGAGAGTATGCATGCCAGGCTTGGGGCAGATCCGTCCAACCGTGTAGGAGCCTATGCGATGCACGCAAACGCCCATACACACAGACACACAGGATTTGGGGCGCCTGCCCCCCACACAACAGTCATTCTCTGACTGAAAGTGTAATGTTTAAGCTGGGTGCTGGCAGCAGAAAACTTTTCTGACAGAAATATCTGATCTTAAAGAAAAATCAGGTTAATCCTGAGCGGCTACAGGTGATGAAGAGTGACGGTGCCAAGTTTGGGGTAGATCTGTCAAAACGTGATGGAGTGGAGCTTATGTGACGACGCCCCACACACAACAGTCAGTCAGTCATTTGAAAAGTTTCCCTCCCTTTTCACCCCCTCAGAGAACATTCTAAATGGCCTAGGTATATATTTGCATACCCAGCCCTATTGGCCCCTGCAGGAATTCATACGAACATTCTAAGTGTCTTATGGGCTATTTGCATAACTGCTCCTATTGGCTCCTGCAGCAATTATGAGGTGAGGCCGACTTGCATAACTGCACCCCTGTTGTTTTGTCCATAGGAGATATGAGTGGGGCGATTTTGCCCCCCTTTTTCACCCCCTTAGGGATGGAATTTCCAAAAATCCTTTCTTAGTGGGTGTCTACGTCATAAAAACTACCGTATGTTACTTCAAAATTTCACGTTCCTAGATTAAACGGTTTGAGCTGGGCGTTGATGAGTCAGTCAATCAAAAATCAGTCAGTCTGGACACCTTCTTTTATATATATAGATTTTGTGGTTTTAATTATTGTGAACTGCCTAGAGAGCTTTGGCTGTTTGGCGGTATAGAAATGTAATAAATAAAATAAATAGCTGAACTTCTATTATTGTTGTTTTAATAACTTCCAAGTGTTCTAATTAAATTTGACCCTCTTCCCTTTCAACTTCCCTTTTATTAGTCCCCTCTTTTTTTCTTTTCTTCTTCTTTGGAAGTTTCTTCTTTTGAAATCAAATGCGACTGTGCTGGACTTTCTTGGCAATTGTCCACTTGCATATGTGAATTTGACATGAATCTTCAAAAACTCTTCTCCATATTTTTATTGTTTTTATTTATTTAGAGTATTTTTATCCTGCTACTCAGCCAAAAAGGCTCCTGGGGCAGATTATAAATAATCAATAAAAGAAGACAGTCCCTGCCCACAGGCTTACAATCTAAAACACATGACAAACAAGGAAAAAGCAATAGGGAGGGAAGAGGGGGGAAATAATTCTATTAATTAATATTAGATATTGATATTAATTAGTTCTATTTATCAGTCACCCAAAAACTATCATCCTCTTAGCAACATACAAAAACTGATTAAAAACTGTTTAAAATTACAAAATCCAGATGAATAGAGTTCCATATAGCAGCACTAATATTTTTTTATTCATTGTAAATCAGAGGAAAAGTCTAAACATGGCAGGCAGCAGTTAATACAAGGCCTAAGTAGTTCCAGAGTTAAACAGACATAAAAACTTAGCATAATAGCAGATATTAATTTGTTAAACGTGTTTCTTTTTTATTTTATGGGACTCAGTCTGGCTCAAAGAAGACACCTCTGTATGCTTAATAGCTCTATGACAGGATAATCTATGGCAGCGGTGGGTGGTTTAGCCATCCCAGGTCAGCCTTAACTGCTAATCCTGTCTGTCCATTTTAAACATTTTGATCAAACAGGTGTTCTCATAAACCTCACGGGGTCAGGAGAGGTAACCCTGCCCATTACTAGAACCAGACACTGGCTTCTCCCTCCCCTGACAAACAGCCAACTGAAGTTCTTTTTTAAAATTGTTTTTTCCAACCTTAGCAATATAGCAATAACAAAAGACAAACAAGTGAACAATATCATGAAATAATACTACCTAAATAAAAATAAAGCAGGGAAAGGAGGAGGGAATAGAGTTATAGTATACATTCTGGTGCCACTGCCTTTGTTGAAGAGATAAATCACGTATATTAGCTCACAGCTAAATTAAACATTAAGAACCGTTTACACATACGAAGTGGTATACGCGGACCAAAAGTCAAAATACGTATGGAGAAGCTGTCAGTGGTAATATGCATGTTCAAAAATAGCAAGAGCTGTGAGGTCTTCTGTCCGAAACAGCCAACATATATTTGTGAGCAGTTTCCCACATGTACCGATGTACACACAGAGCACCCCTACACATGAGGAGGCACCCAGGTCAATCAGGGTGCCTTCTCACATGTAGGACCTCTCTGCAGGTTCATCTGTATGGGCTGAGAACTCCTTCTTACAAACATCCAGTGGATGTTTGTGATGGGAGGGCGAGGCAGTGTACAATTCCAGTAGTGTATGGGGTTAGCCTGTACAACCTGCAACCCCCCCACACACACACTGTAGTGTACCCCCTTATAGTAGGAGGGGTTACCCTACAGCAGGCAGAGAAGAAGGGCCACTGAAAGGCTGTGGCATCAAGTGATGATTTGCATGTGCAAATGAGCCATCACACATCACAAAGCACAGACAGAATTTTTGTATGAGCTAATATCTACTTAGTATATACTAACTATATATTTTAATGGAGTCAGTTCACACTTTCAGTCAAATCTCTAGGGCTAGCTCACACAAGCATATAATAAATATCTTGTGTTCTTTACACTTAATTACTGTATACTTGATGACTGGACGCTGAATACATTAAATGATCCATTGAAAACCATTGTGCTAAAGATGATGTGAAAAGACAGTTATGCCTCTAATGTGCTGAAGCAAACAAGGAGAGATCGAGCAACATCTATGTCTGTCTGTGTACCAGTCTCAGCACCCACGGATGCAGTCTCTGCTGTGGCACCTCAGCTCCCAGTGCTGCTCACTAGGCTACTCTTCCTCCTCCACTACATGTAGTCCTCACAGTCTCCTTTCTTAGGGGATAATGGTGTGTGGGTGGGGTATTTAGCCCCAGGCAGCTGCCAGACACATAATACAGCAGTGGGTGAGAGAACCAGACTGTCTCCATGCTGAATGCTCCCTCCATGTGTTTGTCTCTGCCAGCAGCCAGTCACCTAGGTAGTGCCTGTGTTTGACTGGAGCATGTGCAGAGTGCTGTGCCAGGGCCTGAGGTGGGCACTCCACCTCAGGAGAACATCTTAATGTGAAGGGCAACCTTGGGTGTTTCTTTAGGGTCTGACACTCAGAGCTAGGCAATTGCCTCAGGCGGCAGATGCTGGGGGCAGCAGTGGTAGCCTCCATGCTGCTCCTCTCCAGCTGTTCCCTCCATTAAAAATAGAGCTGTGTGTGCCACCCAGCCTTCTTGGGCTCCCTAAGCTAGCCTGCTGCCGCCTCAGGTGTGATAGTGGGCACTATCCCATTGCCAGTGTTGAAGTAAGATTCAACTGCCAGCCCAGTCAGTTTCTGTATGTCAGCTGGAGACGGGCACCTGTCCTTTGACTCCGGTAGCAACATGTTTTGTGCCAGCCTTGCTTACATGTCTGGGTCCTACCTAAGCATTGATAGAGACCTTTATCAAGCTTTGAGTAGAGTGACATCTACCAGGACGAGGTCGTTGGCAAAGAAAGGCAGCACTGATCGCAGCTCTAGCACTCTGTTGGCTACGTAGATAGGTATGCTGACATTTATGGCACAGGGGAAACTAGGCCATATTGTGCCCCGCACACTACTCTGTCAGGTGGGGTCAAGGAAACTAAAGCATAGTTCAGACCTCGCCTCTGCTACAGAACAGCTCACTCCATGGCCTTACACAAGCCATCTCTCTCTCAGTACCCACCTGCTACACAGGGATAACAACACCTACCACATAGAGATGACTGAGACTCTATGTGAAGAGTTCGTAGAGATGTCAAACACTAAGTATTAGCACATGCACCAACTTATGATTGACCAGTCTATGTGGGATATCATTTTTGTAGAGTTTTGTCCTGTCTTGCTATATTAGTTCTATACTCCCAAGGATGGGGGGCGGCGGCTGTGTCCTGGGACCATTTAACAGCCTCTCATAGTCATGACACACTGCTCGATATTCAGCCAATGTTTTTGTCCCTGTACTTCTGGTTGTTTATACCTTCATATCACTCAAGCAATCTGGTCTCCAGAGTGCTCCACTGGCACATACCCCACTGAAAACAATGGAGGTTACACTAACTGAACACTCACAAGTAACAGAGTTGAAATAATGCCCCTCCTTTAATGTTTATTGTGCATTTATGGAGTTCTATAATGCCCCAATAAGTCATAGCTTACTTGTGCTTAGTACTATTCTGATGTCTCATCTTTCCTAATAAAAACCCCTCCCTCATACCTAGATCTATTGTTACCAGAATTCCAACAGCCTCCTTCTGGGAATGGTTTGCCAAAATCAGTCATCCTCAGGACCGGTGCAGGGCAGTTTGGCGCCCCAGGCGAAAAAATATTTAGCGCCCCCCCCTCTCCAAAGCAAAAAAAAAAAAACCCCTGCGCCGCCACCACCAACCTACCTTCCCCCCCCCCGCCCTGGCTGCGGCGGCGGCGGCTGCTGCTGCTGTGGCTGCTGCTGCTCCTGAAGTGACGCGACGCGACGGGACCCCCGCGCTGTTTTTTGCCCGGGGAAACCATGGCAACAGGGCTGTTTAAGCCCTGTTGCCCTGGTTCCTCCCGCCAAAACAACGCGGGCGGGGCTCCGGAAGCGACGCGACGAAGGTAGGTGACGGGGGGGTTGGGGGGTGACCGGGGGGGTTGGGGGGGTGGCGATGGCGGTGGGAGGCGCAGCGGCAGCGAGCGAGCGGGAGGGCGGAGGGCGGGGGGAGGCGCAGCGGCGGGCGAGCGAGCGGGTGGGTGGGGGGAGGCGCGGCGGCGGCAGTGGCGGCAGGCAGGAGGGTGGGGAGGCGGAGGCCTGGCGGGGGAGGCAGAGGCCTGGCGGGGACGGCGCAGCGGCGGCGGAGGCCTGGCGGGGGCGGCGCAGCGGCAGCGAAGAGGAGCGCAGCGTTTCCGCGCCCTCTTCAGCCACGCGCCCTCTTCAGCCGCGCGCCCTAGGCAACCGCCTAGTTGGCCTAGCGGTAGCGCCGGCCCTGGTCATCCTTCCAGTGTGCAGTAAAGTCAGCATTCATTGCCATGCAGCTTACAATGCTCTTCTTGTCAAGTTCTGAGCTGGTGCAGGATAGACAGTACATTTGTGCACTATTTCACATCTCAGTAAGGGGGCCAGGCAAAAATACCTCAGAGGCATAATTCAGCAAAGTCCAAAGACCCACTCTTGGATACATTCAAGGGTAATTAGCATTTGTGGTGTATATTTTCAGTTTCAGTTCAGCGCTTGTTAATTTCAGTGGTAGAAATTGTGCTTCATGTTCACACACTAAGATAAGTAGAACTTAGCAATACAGCTCAAACAGACATCCCTCCTTTTATTCGCTTTCAAGAAGAGAGTGGCACCTTTGGCATGCAAGGCTACAACACTGGGCTCTTTATTTTTATTATTACAATATTCAACCACTGTGAAGAACTGTCAGCCTTCTCTGAGCTTTTCTACATGAGGATGTTAATTGGCTGTTAATCCACTGTATCTACTTTTGGTTTTATTGCAGAATTGAGGTCCCAGCACTACACAAGGAGCATTTCCTTTCCTGCTTTTCTGCTACATAACCTCTAGGTGGCACTATGGTATAGCAGAATAGCACAAATACACAAGAGGAGATTGTATTTTCTTTCACTTTCAAGATTAAATGCTGCATTTCCCCTGATCTAAAAAAACTAACTGAAAGTGCTTGTTAGACACAGAAGCAGAACTGGAGGATCATGATGTCATCTAAAGAACCTGTAAACATCCGTGAGTAGGGAATGACGAGCACACAATAAATGGCTCAGGTAGACAAGCCCTTTATCAGTCAGCACAACAACAACAGGAGGGGTGTCAGCAAACCCTGGCCAATGGGGAGGGGGCTCCGTCTTCTTCTGCCTTCCCATTCCGGGGTCCCTAACAGATGGACATACCAATTTCAAAGAAGGAAGATTTAAAAACATACCAAGGGAACAAAGATTGTGTATCTGCGGAGACCAAACAGTGGATAATACAGTTCATTATGTCCTACACTGCAAACTATATAAGAACCTCAGGAAAAGATACTTAGTCAGGTATTTGGATCTAATTACTCATTGTACAGACCTGGATAAAATCCGTTACCTCTTTACAGCCACAGCTAAATCTATCTCGCTGAATCTAGCCTTTTTTGTGGTGAAAGCAGCGAATATCAGGAAAGCCTTGGTGAACGCAGAGGATAGTATACAAGGCGACCCACCAGAAGAGATGTGAGGGATATTATAATGTATCCTTATAAGGCATTGTCCTGTTGTTTTTGTCGTATTTGATATTGTATTTGATATCGTAAATGGCTAAAACCCAAGTTGGGTTGCCATAATAATAAATATATATAACACATGGACGTATAACATAAGTCCGTGGGTCCGTGTTTTTACTGCAAGCTGAACTCAATTTCTCTTTCCCTTCACTCCAAATCCAATGCTGATTTCTAATTCATCGTCCCTCTCCCTATGTTTCAGGTGGACTGTCCAGCTTTTGGAAATAAAATTCATCTGTCTTGCATGTTTTTCCAATTAAATGTTTGGCATATTATTTCTTAAAAGCATTTTAAACATGAAAAACTGTGTCACTAGGGAAGTAGAACTAGTTTTTCTTGAGCATAGTACTGTGGAATGTCTGATCAACACAGGGTGAATGTATTTCTAAAGAAGCTTGACTGCGCTAATTATGTGTGTCTGTATGAGCGCTAGAGAGAAACAGTAATTTGACCAATATATATATATATATATATATATATGAAATTGACCTAGTTTGAAGAGAAATGGTTTTGTGAAATGCCCTCCCAACTTTGTTTCTCCAAATCATTTAACGGATTCTTCGGCACATTTACTTGTAAGTTCCATTGAACTCAATGGGTTGGATCCAGATTTAGCCAGGCTTAGAGTAGACCCATTAGGAATGATGGGACTTAAGTTACTCATGACTTACTTGTCTCATTGAGTTCAATGGATCTAGAATCATAGAAAAGTAGAGTTGGAAGGGGCCTACAAGGCCATCGAGTCCGTCCAACCCCCTGCTCAATGCAGGAATCCAGGTCAAAGCATCCTTGACAGATAGCTGTCCAGCTGCACCTTGAATGCCTCCAGAGTGGGAGAGCCCACCACCTCCCTAGGTAGTTGGTTCCATTGTCTTATTGCTCTAACATTCAGGAAATTTTTCCTGATGTTTAGGTGGAATCTGGGTTCCTGTAACTTGAGCCCATTATTCCGTGTCCTGCAAACTGGGATGATCCAGAAGAGATCTACTCTAAGCATGACTAAGTCTGGATCCAACTCAATTGGCTTACTTCCGATCAGATATGCATAGAATTGCACCATTAATCTCTGATTCACTCTCTCCTGAAAAAATGTTACAGGACACATTTTAAGCCTTTGGGTGTGCTTTAGAATAAAGTATCTGGGGGGTAAAAGGTGTGTGTGTGTGTGTGTGTGTGTACGCGCATGTGTGTATCCACCCCCCCCCCAAAAAAACCCATACCCTTTTTTCTAGTTCTTCAGGTTTACAAATAAGGTTACATGGAACTACACACTATATATATATATATATATATATAGTCAAGCCTGCTTCAATCACTGCCCTCTCTTTGGAAGGATACAGCACTGCACCTCTCAAGTAAAATGAATGGCTGGGGGAATGATCTGCCCACTCTGTCAACGTGTGTCTTTCTGTACATATTCAACTGCTACCTACTATAATAGCGCCCCACATTGAGTGGCAAAGGAGGCCACCATTTCTATGGTGGCAGGCATCTTGAATCATCCAAACTTCAAACAGCGCCTCAGGACAGGGCTTTCTGGAAAAAACAAAATGGCAACTGCTCTAATTCTCTTCCCTACCAAGAGAATTTTGCCTCACCCCTAAAATAAAACCAAAACAGGCAATTTTGAGTTGGCTAAAACAGCTGATAAATGGGCCTTGTCAGTTCAGTACAGCCTAATCTATATGCACCCTCAAAGTTTTCCAAATTATTCTTCCCATTCTCATACCCCATGTTTTCCTTTGAGCTTTTCCTGCCTTTGCTCATGTATGTGTGGTCTTTATATTTTTCTGCTCCTAACTATTATATGAAAGGCATCCAATTTAGTATCATCACTTTATTCCATTGTTCAGATAGAGAAATAATAGCTTGCTAATTAATTGGAAAATTACATAAGAATATCTACTCACAGATTGCTCTCCATGCATGCATTTTGTCCTTTATCACAATCCAGTAATGGAGTCATTTACAAACTGTGTTCCTAGGAGCTCTGTAGTGTCTAAGAAGCTTAATTCAGAAGTCCCTCATTGAGATGACCAATAATGTGGAGCAGCGGAAAGAAATGTAGAGGATGTACTTGTAGGCCCCTTCCAACTTTACTTTTCTACGATTCTATGATGTTCCCATCAGCATACTGGCTAAGAGACTGAGCAGTGAATCAGGAAGCCCCTGGTTCAAATTTCCCCTGACATAAAAGCTCACTAGATGACCGTAGAACAGGGCTCTCCAACCTTGGGTCCCCAGATGTTGAAGAGCCCTGCCTTAGAGGGTAGTGTAAGGCAGGAGTGGGGAACTTGGTTTATGCAGGGGCCAAATTGTCCAGGACCAGGACCCCCTATAGGCCTGATGATGCCATTGGGCACCAATCACATAATTGCCCCGCCCCTGCCCATTTGGCCTTTCTATGCGCTGAGAGAGGCACACAGTTACATGCCTCTCTTGGCAGGGAGAATGTCCTGCTATGGCTGGGTTGGGCTCAGCCTTATGGCAAACTAGGGGCTAATCGCTTCGGCAAAGTCAGTAAGCAAGCAAAAGGTCAAAGCACAATATTACCAGTCCAAGAAAAAAGGAAAGTCCAAAAGCAGGGCCTTATCAGGACTCCAGGATTGAGCAGCACAGCCCAAGGAGAAGGAAGCAAGGCTTCAAGGTAGTTGTTTCAGCAGCTCTCAGCTGAAGACTTATATAGCCAAGTCTCCTAGCCCACACCCAGTTACAGCTGCAGCACATCAGAGACTCCTGGAAGAAGCTTCATGATATCCTGATTAGCAAGCTAGCTAAAAGTGGGCTAGATGGAACAACTATCAGGTGGATCCACAATTGGCTACAGAATCGGACTCAAAGAGTGCTTATCAATGGTTCCTTCTCAAACTGGGGAGAGGTAATGAGCAGGGTACCACAGGGCTCGGTCCTGGACCCAGTGCTCTTCAACATTTTTATTAATGACTTGGATGAGGAGGTACAGGGAATGCTTATCAAATTTGCAGATGACATAAAGTTGGGTGGAACAGCTAATACTCTGGAAGACAGAAACAAAATTCAAAGAGATCTCGATAGGCTGGAGCGCTGGGCCGAAAACAACAGAAAGAAATTTAATAGGGATAAATGCCAAGTGCTGCACCTAGGGAAAGGAAACCAAATGCAGAGTTACAGAATGGGGGACACTTGGCTCAACAATACTACAAGTGAGAAGGATCTTGGAATTGTGGTAGATCACAAACTGAATATGAGCCAGCAATGCGATGTGGCTGCAAAGAAGGTAAATGCTATTTTGGGCTGCATTAATAGAAGTATAGCTTCCAAATCGCGTGAAGTGATCATTCCCCTTTACTCAGCACTGGTTAGGCCTCATCTTGAGTACTGCATCCAGTTCTGGGCACCACACTTTAAGAAGGACGTAGACAAACTGGAGAGGGTTCAGAGGAGGGCAACAAGGATGATAAAGGGACTGGAAACAAGGCCCTATGAGGAGAGACTGAAAGAACTGGGCATGTTTAGCCTTCAGAAGAGGAGACTGAGGCGAGATATGATAGCACTCTTCCAGTACTTGGAGGGATGTCACACAGAGGAGGGCCAGGATCTCTTCTCGATCATCCCAGTTTGCAGGACACGGAATAATGGGCTCAAGTTACAGGAACCCAGATTCCACCTAAACATCAGGAAAAATTTCCTGACTGTCAGAGCAATAAGACAATGGAACCAACTACCTAGGGAGGTGGTGGGCTCTCCCACTCTGGAGGCATTCAAGGTGCGGCTGGACAGCCATCTGTCGGGGATGCTTTGACCTGGATTCCTGCATTGAGCAGGGGGTTGGACTCGATGGCCTGGTAGGCCCCTTCCAACTCTACTTTTCTATGATTCTAAGCCCTCCTTGGGCAGAGAGCTCTGCTCATGAGGTGCTCTGTACTCATGAGGAGCCTTCTTCTGCACTTCTTCTCATAGAGATGGTTCTGGGGTGTCTCTTGAGATGCTGCCACTCTTGAGGGCTAGGAGATCACTCAGCCTCCATCTCAGGCACAGACCTCTCCTCTTGCAGGCCTGGGGCCACGGACATCTCCCCTGAGGGTCCAGTCTCCTCCTGGTCTCCTGGCATGGGATGCTCCTCATTGCAGTTTACCTCCAGCACTTCCTCTAAAAAGGATTCCTCCAGAGGAGGTATGGCACCTGGGACCATGACAGAAAAAGGGATCTGAATGGTGCTGGGAGGAGCAGTGATTTGCACCTCAAAAAAATGTGTTAAAAATGTGCACATTTGAAAAATGTGCACAAATGTACTTTAATCAAATGCATACATTTGAAAAATACGCAGAACTGATGTGTACATTTGGAAAAATGTGCATAAAAATGTGCATTAAAAAATGTGCACATGAATTTTCATGTGGGGGGGAAAAGCAAAGTCACTATTTGGTATGGACACAAGTCAGAACAAGTTTCAAGGTGAAAATTGAAGAACCTTGACAAGCTCGAGTTCTGCTGATTCACACATCCCTAAGTCAAGCTTCTGACTTACTCAAGGGTGCCTTTATGTCACTCAAACTTTTACTGGAAATTTTGGATGTTCGTATTACATTATTTGACCTCATATTTCTGCACATACTGTTGTAAATGTCTTACAGTAGGACAGCAATGCATTAGGCCATAATGTAATTTAAAGCATGTTTCAGATTTTGAGAATCTAAATGGATTATGCTCCTGATCCTCCCTCACCAGCTTCTCCTTTCTGGCTTTTTTTTTATCATTGCCATCTAAGCCCCATTATATCATCTAAGCCCCATTATATCATATCAAGTTTCAAGAGCGAACTTTAATGTCAGATTCTCCTTTTATCACCCATGAAAACATGCACTTCGCACAGTCAGGTGCATTCTCAGAGTCTCTTAGTGTGGATTAGTTACCCTTTTATAAGCTTTAATCTACTGCTATTAATGTTTACTTCTAAAACTATTAGTAAATCACAATATCTGAGAGGCCTTGCCTCAGATACTGCATTACCGCTATTTTTTGCTGGCTCCCTTGGAACTAAATCCCAAATGTTTTTTGGCATAGATTTCATAGATCAAGTTTTAAAAGTTTAAATTCAGGACTCTGCATGGCAAAGTGAGAAGCCGGGATGGCTTAAGGGTGTTTGTGACAGTCCCGGAATTTTCTGGGCAGTTGGAGACTATGATCCTGCAGGGGGCGATATTATATGTGGTTACATAAAGGGAACATAGATTCATAGATCATAGAGTTGGAAGGGGCCTACAAGGACATCGAGTCCAACCCCCTGCTCAATGCAGGAAACTAGAGGAGGAGTCTCCCATCCAAGTAATCACCAGGCCTGACCTTGCTTAGCTTTCCACGCTCAGACAAGCTGAGCCAACGTGAGCCACAGGCCTGCTCTATGTATTCCTCACTTCACACATATAGCTCTGTTCAGGAGTTCAAGGGAACACATGAGGGCTCAACGTGGGTACTGGGGCAGGGCTGTGCATGCTGGCCCTGACCGCTAAGTTCAGACCTTTCTGTGCTGAACCAGCATAGCCTGAAAGGGTGTTCTACTCACATTCACT
Organism: Shinisaurus crocodilurus; assembly: GCA_021292165.1. NCBI lineage: Eukaryota > Metazoa > Chordata > Lepidosauria > Squamata > Shinisauridae > Shinisaurus > Shinisaurus crocodilurus. The sequence goes on from CM037880.1 coordinate 95,759,317, forward strand.
TCAACATGAGTGGAACTCTCAGCACGATCGCAGACCCTGCTATATCAGGGTTCCCGGTCATGCTGAGAGTTCTTCTCGTGTTCAAGTGAATGTGAGTAGATCTCCCTTCCATACCGCGCCCGTTCAACATGGCAAAGTCTGAAGTGAGGGGGCAGGGCCAGCACGTCTGTAGACACAGTGTTCATGGAGGCATCCTAGCACCCATTTTGAGCCCTCACATGTTCTTGAATGCTAGAAAAGGGTTTTAATGTGTGTGCTCATTCAGCCGAGGTACAGCTGTACCCATGATTTATTGTTTATTTTAATGATATATTTTATTGTTTTATTACTGCTTTATTGTTTTGATGATTAGTTTTATTGTATTTTGTATTGTAATTTTACTTTGTGAACCAGCTTTGGGATCAATCAATCAAAGTAGTGTAATACATTTTCTGAAATAAATGAAGGAAATATATATTGATCAGAATACTTTTCTGAGTCTAAAACTCCCACATTGTTTCTGTTGAAATTTCTTTCAACATTTTTTTTTTTTTTTGGCCATAAAATGACATGGTCTGGGACAGACCTAGCCTAGTGAGCTATTGGTATTGGGACTGCCTATGTTCATGCTTCCGAGTATTCTTCAGGCAAAGAAGGGAACAGAGGCATGTCGCATCAGCCCAAGACTGATAAGCAGGATATCAGGCCTGGTAGAGCTACTGGAGGTAGGCCACTTAGCCTTGCATGGGCAGCAGAGCAGTACCTTCTTTTTGCTTTACTTCAGGTGGGGTGACAGCAACTGACCCCATATGAGGCCTGTGATGGGCAGTGGCTACTTCAAGCTACTGAACTTTGTGTCCCATGCACGTGAGTGGGAGCTGAAATAATATATTTGTCAGTTTGAATGTTAGGAGGAGAAGAGATAAAAATCAGTATTTATTAGGGGCTTGCTGGAAAAGGTTGCTATGAGGTTTCTGTGGCTGGCAGAAGTAGATCCTGTGATATTGGGGAGCTGGATGCAAGTTGCTTGGAGATTAGTATCGCCTGCCTGAATGCTTGCCTCCCATATTCTCAACCTGTAAATATATAAATAGTTTATTACAAGAAGTTACCATGACTTTCTAGCACAAGGAAACTGCCCCCCTAAAAGGCTGCCCCTGCGACATCCTACTGCTCAGGGATGTGGGAAGTACAAAACAAAACCTGCATCACTGTCAAGAGTCCAAAGCCTGTGTGAGAACTACATTTACAGAGATTCCTTTTCAGTACAGAAGCATAGTTTTCCACACTGTAACAAAAACACCACATAATCCTCCCTGAGTTGATGCTAATGTAAACTGAAAGTATGGGTAATTGGTCTTGACAAAGGTGAAACTAGCACGGAGACCAAACCAGTATTAGCATTAATCCAGACAAAATTGGATGACTCTGAAAAATCTTTAAAGGGGGATTGAAGTTAAGAGATAACTTCTGAAATATCAATATGAGATTAAAGTAAAAAATATATAATTCCCATATTGAATACTGAAATATTATCTCATATCTAATATTTTTTAAAAACCCAATTCCCTTGCATGAAAGACTTTAGAAACGTTTTCACATAAGCTCTACTATTTTCTTTCTTTTTTAAAGTAAAAGAACAGTTTTCATTAAAGTGTCAATTATAGTTTCGTGCCCATTTTTGAATGTTGGGGTTAGTGGCGGATAATAATTTGAAATGATTCTCAGTCTTCCATCCCATCATTTTAAATTGTATATAGATAAGAACAGCTGTATCAATTTGCCCTTCTAAATTTTTAATGATTTGCCACCAAAAAAAAAAAAAAAAAAAGCAGTTGGAAAACATCCCCAGGAATGCTCTCCCTTTGGAAACCCGTGCAACTTGCCAATAGCTCTGTATCCAAACAGAAAACTGCTCTTCTGCCAAGCCAACCCTGTCATTCAGCCATACTTAAGGACAGTTTATACAATCAGCAGAATCAAATGGTAAAGGTTTTGCTGGACTGTAGCACTTCAAGCAGCAGATAGGACCACTGTGTGATTGAATACTTCCTCATGGACAAAACTCCCTGAGCATAGGAATTTATTTATTTATTATATTTATACCCCGCCTTTTTTCCTGCAAGGAACCCAAGGCGGCTTACATAATCCTCCTCCTCTCCATTTTATCCTCACAACAACCCTGTGAGGTAGGTTAGGATGAGAGTCAGTGACTGGCCCAAAGTCACCCAGTGAGTTTCAAGGCTGACCAGGGACTAGAACCCAGATCTCCTGAGTCCCACTCCAACACTCTAACCACTACACCACACTGGCTCTCATTAGCATAACACATGGGTCTAAACAACCCCAGCAGGGCAGAGTTGAGCATCTAACACATTTTTCAAATTTGGTTACCAATATTTGATGCGCAACATTCACATTTTGGTACAGAAAACTGACAACCAAATGTGACTGGTTTCGTTTCCCCATCTCTTCAATGCAATGTTTTGTATTGGTATTGTAAAGTGCAGCTAGTACAAAATTTACTAAATGCTATTGCAAAACAGTTGTCCGAATACTGGCAAAGTTTGACGGCTATAACTTGACATACTTCAGAAGGTCTCTGAAGTATGGGAGGTTCAGTCTCTGCTCTGAGCTAAGTGGAAATTAGCAAATTAAACAAATCTCTGTTGAAAATGTATTGGGATCTCTCTGAAGCTTCAGAGGAGATATTACAATGCTGCTGCTTCTGGGTGATTAAAAAAAATATACAAATCTTTAGAAATTTCTAAGTAGCAGGCTGTTGAAACTAGAGGAATGAAAAACTAATCAATATATTAATTTTGCTTTAGACCTATGTATAGAGGTTATAGATATTTTCTGGCTGTACTAATAGCCATTCACTCATTTTGAATTAGCTTGAGGAGCTATTGATCTTAACTATTTATGTTTTATTGGATAGTATATTTCTGTACTGCATTTTCACATAGAACATCTTTTAAAATAAGAAGCACTTAATTTTGCTTAAAATGCATCCTAAGCCAAACAATGCATCTCTAATCCAGCTAAACTACCTGCAGGTATCTTTCTATTTCACTGAGCAATGGCACTGCAGGAATTCCACAGAGCTGAAGGCTGTTCAAACACCAGGGATGTTGAAGAGTCCTTGGTCTCGAGTCACGAGTCGAGTCTCGAGTCTTTGGACCCGAGTCTCGAGTCCGAGTCCGAGTCCTTGGTCCAAAATGGTGACTCACGAGTCACGAGTCACGAGTCCCTCCCAAAGCTGACTCCACGAGTCCCTATTAAAATCAATGCATTTTTTCCCCAACAAAATAAGGCTATTTCAGATGTGTAGCTTAAATAAATTCTAGGCACAAGTGTGCCTTTTTATTTCAAAACTCTGCAACTGATTTTGGCAAGAACAGACCAGGCAGACAAACCCAAAATGTCTGAAAGGTTGCATTTTAGGAAAATGATTTTAAAAAATAAACTTGCTGTACTTCTTAAAACCTATCCATGTTGCATTTGAGGAACACGATTTTGGAACACGAGTCCTTGGTCTCGAGTCCCGAGTCGAGTCTCGAGTCCCATTGAAAATATTGGGACTCAAGTCCGAGTCGAGTCAGAGGGGGGACTCAGTCCGACTCACGAGTCGAGTCCTCGAGTCCGAGTCCCCATCCCTGTCAAACACATGGTAGCACAGTCTTTGCCCCAATGAACATACCTTTCAAGGAGGCAGAGAAAGAAAGGTAAAATAGTAGAATCCACATCTGATCATTAGTGGTGTGGCTGAAGCTTGTCATTCCTAGTCTTGGAATGAAAAACTTGGCGACTTGTCATGCTCTCCTTCAATACGAGGTGAGGATTATGATGCCCAGGTTCTTCTCTGGCTCAGACTTTAATCCAAACTGGAGAAGTTGGGGATCTCATAGATTGGTGCCGGCAATTTATTTTATTTATTTGAATTTATTTACAATATTTGTATGTCATCCAATAACAGTGTTCTCTGGGTGACTTACATTATAACAGGGGTGCAGAACTACTTGTGGGTGGGGGGGGCGGATAACCCCCCGTCCAGCTCTCTGTGGGCCATATGATGTCAGCAGGCATGGCCATGCCCACCTGATACCATTTGTTCCCTGGCTCAAGTGCTGGGTGGATCTTCCACCTAGCACTTGGGCCAAGGAACAGGATTCGCTGTGTGTGGGCTTCCTGGTTACGGAAGCCCCATGCACAGCGAAGCTGAGCCAGGCTAGTCCCTGTTGCTACTCAGATGGGGAGCGATGGAGACTTACATCAGCTTTACCCCATCTTTGCACACCCTACCTCCTTGCAGAAGGGAGAAGTGGCTGAGTCCCCCTTGCTTCTCCAATAGAGGAGCAAAGGGGACTCAGCTGCTTTAAGTCCCCTGCCTCCTTTCCCTATTGCAGGAAGGAGGTGGGGCATGCAAAGGAGAAGCAATGAGATCAGAGATAACAGCAGAGGTAGTGCACTGGCAGGGGAATCCTCGCTGTTTTCTCTGATCTCAGATCAGAGAGAGCAGCCAGAGGAAGCCCTCATGGGGGATTCCTCCAAGGGGCAGGACTTGGAGCCTAAGCCCTGCCCCCTGGAGGAACCCCCAGAGCCTGTGTAGGCAGGATTGGGGTGCCTCGCAGGTCAGATTAGGCCCATGGGCCGCAGGGTCTGCACCCCTGCAGTACAATAAAATGCTGAAACATAACAACGACAACGAGGTAGTAAAACAGTAATCCGTAAGATACATAGCATCACAGTGGAAGACCGACAACCTGGTCTTCTGCGCGGGTTCAATGCTAAGGGGGTAGCGAGCTTGGCCAACTCCATCTGCATCCGGATCATTGCACGCTCATGGGCCATCCTCTCCCGCTCGTGGGCCATCCAGTCCGAGGGAAGCTCGAGGGGTTCCAGGGGCTCCAGAGGCTCCAGAGGAGCGGGGTCCTCGGTCACCACCTCCTCTCTCCCATCTGTCGGAGCTGGGATACGGCGGCCCCTGGGTCGGGCACCCTGGGTCCGACTCGCCAGCAGCTCCGTCTGCCGGATCAGCGCCGCCAACCCCGGGGTGATGGGGGTTGCGGGCAGGGGCCGCCATGGCTCGGCTCCCCCAGTTGCATGGTGATCCTTAGGCTCTTGCTACTTTGGGTCTGGGAGATATTCTGGACTAATAAGTTATCCCACTGCTCCTACCAAGTGGAAGACCGACAACCTGGTCTTCTGCGCGGGTTCAATGCTAAGGGGGTAGCGAGTCCTGGGGCGGGCCTTCTCCGAGGTCCCCAGCGACTATCACCCTTAGCCCAGAACAAAGGGATAACTTATAGCCACAAAAGTATCTTTTAAAAAACAAGTTTATTTACAAAATTACCTTCACAAACCCAGACACACGCCAGCAATACAGCTTATCAGTACGGTACAAAGTAGCAAGCAAGAAGTCTCAAGGACACCGTGATTTCAGGGCTCTCAGCTAGTTAGTTCAGCTCGGGCTCCAGCAGAGGCCCGGTCAACCGCACGCTGCTAGCTGGGTTCCCGGCGGAGGTCCGGTCTACCCAAGCGGCTAGCTGGGTTCCCGGCGGAGGTCCGGTCTACCCAAGCGGCTTGTGAGTGATTTCAGCTTGGTTTCCCGGGGGTCCGGTCAACCCAAGCGGCCAGTGATTTCAGCTTGGTTTCCCGGGGGTCTGGTCAACCCAAGCGGCCAGTGATTTCAGCTAGCTGGAGCACGCCGGGTGCTGCTACCCGGGGTTGCCGATCCTTCTTTCCCTTACCCCAGGCATGGGGCAAGATTGCTGGTCAGGTCCAACAACTCAGTTCCCTTGCGCAGGGTGCTTTATACCTTGGTGTTTCAGGTAGCCCCTCCCTCCGTAATCAGGTGGGTTGCCACCCTCCCTGAGGGGCGGCCTTTTGGGTCAGGTGGGGTGACGCCTTCCCCCCGTGGGGTGGGGTCCCTTTGAAGCCACTTGCTTAATGGTCCCATCCTGTGGTGTTGAGTGGTCCTTTCTTATGGGTGCCGAAGTGTCTGCTCTGGGGAGGTATTCAAGTCTTATGTAGATGGGGCTGATATATGAGAGCATTGACAAACCTGGCGATGCTTCCTGTCTTCCCCCCTGGGGTGATTCTATGCAGATGTTGTTTGTCCCCTTTGGCCTCTGTGGAGACTGGCTGTCTCCCCCCCCCCCGGGTCTCCTTCCCCCCACCTTGGTGAGTGTGTGTGTGTCAGAAAGGGGGCTTAGGTTGGCTTTCTCCACAATCACTAAAGGCACACAGCAGTTCTAAAATTCAGTGGATTAACAGTGCAGAGATCCAACAAGCCTGGGGAAATAAAAAGGCCTTCATCTGCCACTTCATCTGTTGTGAACCGCCCAGAAAGCTTTGGCTATTGGGCAGTACACAACTGAAATAATGAGGAGGAGGAGGAGGAGGAGGAGGAGGAGGAGGAGGAGGGTGTCAGGTGGTCCTTTCTAAGGAGGGCCTTGGATAACTCAGGTGCCCTTTTGTCAGTAGCCACCTGTGTTGTTCCTCACTTGGTAGGGGCAGCCAGAGAAGGGTCTCCAAAGATGATCTCAGGATCCGAGCAGGTACATGTGGGGCATGCACAAGTCAATTAAGAGTTGTCAAGGGGGAATCAAAGCAGTCTTCACTTTTGCTTATAATTGCCACTTCCAATCCAAATTGGGGGAATTCACCCACCACTATTATGTAAGCAAAGGGACTGAGGATAGATGTGGTGATTCTCTGGAAAGAATGTTAGATTAAGTCAAAATCCAAAAGGAAATTTCCCAACCCGTGCAAGGCATCGGCAGTGTGGAATCAGGACTCTAACGGAGCCCTTGCTCTCTTTGCCACCCCTCTAGAAGCGGGTGCTGTTATTCAGCTCTCTTCTGCAGATGGACAAAAAGTGATAGTGCAGCTTTCAAGGAGATACAAAAAAAAGTGATGCACAATATATTTTTGGTGTATCAGAGGAAGGGTTATAATGCTTGAAATGCACTGGGTGATAAGTTACCTTATGTGCACCTTTGAGGTGGGTCATGGTGAATTCTGCCTCAAGGAAACTGAAAACACCTGGTTTCTAGACCAGCTGGGGATATTTCTGCAGCCACCAGAGACCCTCCAGAAGCAGAGCCCAGGATATCACCACCCGTGTTTCCATTGGAGGCTTAAGTACTGCACCAGAATGAGAGAGACATCAGCTGCTGCAGGTTGTAAGAAGTCTGAGTTTCAGAGTGGATTGCCATCAGTATGTGATGACACACAGCTCTAAATCTTTTCACCTTCATCAGGTGAGGCTGTGGATGTGTTAGATCAGTGCCTGGCTGTGACAATGGGTAAGGGCTAATAAACTGAAGCTCAGTCCAGACAAGACCAAGATGCAAGCACCTTGAAAACAATGCAGTGATTACTAGAAGCCAGCATGGATTTGTCAAGAACAAATCCTGCTAGACTAATCTGATCTCATTTTTTGATCGGGTAACCTCCCTTGTGGACTATGGGAATGCTGTGGACATAATATATCTGGACTTCAGCAAAGCTTTCGACAAAGTGCCTCATGATATCCTGATTAGCAAGCTAGCTAAAAGTGGGCTAGATGGAACAACTATCAAGTGGATCCACAGCTGGCTACAGAATCGGACTCAAAGGGTGCTTATCAATGGTTCCTTCTCAAACTGGGAAGAGGTAACGAGCGGGGTACCACAGGGCTCGGTCCTGGGCCCGGTGCTCTTCAACATTTTTATTAATGACTTGGATGAAGAGGTGCAGGGAATGCTTATCAAATTTGCAGATGACACAAAGTTGGGTGGAACAGCTAGTACTCTGGAAGACAGAAACAAAATTCAAAGAGATCTTGATAGGCTGGAGCACTGGGCCGAAAACAACAGAAATAAATTTAATAGGGATAAATGCCAAGTGCTGCACCTAGGGAAAGGAAACCAAATGCACAGTTACAGAAAGGGGACACTTGGCTCAACAATACTACAAGTGAGAAGGATCTTGGAATTGTGGTAGATCACAAACTGAATATGAGCCAGCAATGCGATGTGGCTGCAAAGAAGGCAAATGCTATTTTGGGCTGCATTAATAGAAGTATAGCTTCCAAATCGCAGGAAGTGATAATTCCCCTTTACTCTGCACTGGTTAGGCCTCATCTTGAGTACTGCGTCCAGTTCTGGGCACCACACTTTCAGAAGGACATAGACAAACTGGAGAGGGTTCAGAGGAGGGCAACAAGGATGATAAAGGGACTGGAAACAAGGCCCTATGAAGAGAGACTGAAAGAACTGGGCATGTTTAGCCTTCAGAAAAGGAGACTGAGGGGAGATATGATCGCACTCTTCCAGTACATAAAGGATTGTCACACAGAGGAGGGCCAGGGATCTCTTCTCGATCATCCCAGTTTGCAGGACACAGAATAATGGGCTCAAGTTAGAGGAACCCAGATTCCACCTAAACATCAGGAAAAAATTCCTGACTGTTAGAGCAATAAGACAATGGAATCAACTACCTAGGGAGGTGGTGGGCTCTCCCACTCTGGAGGCATTCAAGATGCAGCTGGACAGCCATCTGTCAGGGATGCTTTGACCTGGATTCCTGCATTGAGCAGGGGGTTGGACTCAATGGCTTGGTAGGCCCCTTCCAACTCTACTTTTCTATGATTCTAGTGGGCGGCTCTTCTGACCAGATGGAGGGTGTTCAACCTATTCTGGATGGGGTTGCACTCCCCCTGAAGGAGCAGGTTCATAGCTTAAGGGTTCTCATTGAGCCATCACTGAGGCTTATGTGGCCTCAGTGGCTTGGAGTGCCTTCTACCAGCTTTGGCTGGAGGTCCAGCTATGCACCTATTCTTTAGGGAAAACCTGGCTGTTTTGCCACAGGTTCCCCAAAAGGGATTGGCAAAGGTTCTTTGAGGGATTTTCTGACCATAATGAATACTCCTCCAGGAAGTCAAAGCCAAACATGTTTATTGTAAAGTTGAGCCAGAAGTACAACAATGCTATCCTCCCAATTCCCTGGTGGAAATCCCACCCCTTAGTTGCACAGTCACTGTTCAACCAACCCAAATGCTAGGTCCAGCAGCTCTCTGCCTGGGTATCAGCTTTCCGCATTGGGCTTCTGCAAGGCTCTCTGCACAGCATCCTCTGCTCCTCCTCGCTCCTTCCAGTTCTTCAGTACTCCACACGCAACCGACCAACCGCCACTAACAACCAGGACCACCACACTCTCCGTCTGCACTTGCTCATCTTAAATAGCACCAAGTTTCTTGGATTGCAGATCTCGTGCATAACTGCTAGCACCTGTGCAGTCCTTCTGGCCAGCAGCCAGGTCACACGCTGATAAGTTGCTCTTCATTGCATCAGGTTGGCAAGCAGCCAAGTGGTCAAGGCCATAGCTTTCTTAAAGCAAACCTAGAGCATAGAGGCAGAACTCTGTACAACACTCCTGTACTCCTCGCCATTCTTCCGCGACTCCCAGTACACTGGCTTCAGTAGTCTATGCTCTGGTAACCTCCAAGTTAGATTACTGCAATGCATTCTACTTGGGTCTGCCCTTTCAGACTGTTCAGAAACTGCAGCTTGTGCAAAATGCAGCAGCCAGATGGATAGCAGGGTCCACAGGGTCTGAGCATATTACTCCAATTGTGGCCTGCCTGCATTGGCTGTCTGTACATTTCCAAGCCCAATTAAAGGTGCTGGTTTTAACCTATAAAGCCTTACATGATTTGGGACTGCAATACCTGATGGAATGCCTCTCCTGACCGGAATCTACCCATATACTACCATCATAATCTGAGGCCCTTCTCAGGTGCCTCCTCTGAGGGAGGTTCAAGGATGGCAACAAGGAAGAGGACCTTCTCAGTGGTGGCTCCCCAATTGTGGAACACTCTCCCCACTGAGGTCCACTTGGCACCAACATTGTCATCTTTTCAGCACCCGGTTAAGACTTTCCTCTACTCCCAGGCATTTGATGGCATATGATGAGACATTTAATGTCTGTGTTTTTATCAGCTCCCAATTATTTTATTGCAGCTGTGGGTTGTTGTTTTTTTTTTAGCCTTTTAACTGTTTTTAAATTTGTGTATGGTAAAGATTTTATATATTGTATTTTATATTGTAATTTTTGTGAACTGCCCAGAGAGCAGTTTGGGTGGTACCCAAACCTATTGGGTGGTAGAGAAATTAAATGAAATGAATGAGTGGGGCATGGGCTATCAGCTGCTGCAGGTTGTAACAATTCTGGTTGCTATTTCGTGCACTTGGCACTTCTGATGGAGCTGTTTGCTGGCTGCTTTGTTTATTAATGCCTCTTGTAAAGGTTTGGTGTATTTGACTCTGGCTTATATTTTACTGAATAGTAGTAGTAGTAGTAGTAGTAGTAGTAGATATTGTGTTTTAATGGTTGATATTGCGTATGTAAAACATTTCTGTACAGCTTTTGTCTGGACAGCTTTCTAAAATAGCAAAACTCAAATATTTGAGACAGGGAGATTGCCTTATCTGAAAGCACCCTGAGAAGACAGCAAGGAGAGGAACAAAATGATTGGTTAGTGCAATGACTGTGCTCTTTAATCCCCTCTTCTTCCCTGCTGGAGTCTGAAAGTGACAGCACAACAAGGAAAAAACAAAATCTTTGGTGAGTGCAGTGACTGTTAACACAAGATTCTTTAAATGTATTCCCCCCACCTTTCATTTGTTGACAGCATGGGCACAGCCCCACAGCCCATAATGGAGGAGGCTCTCCTGGCAGGGTTTGAATTCACAGTCCCAGCCTAAAGGAACGTTCCCAGACTAAACCACTGCATCATCCCAGCACTTCTGGTCCACTGTGTGTTTTTTTTCCTGTTCCACAGTATGTCTGGAATAAACATATTACTACAATAGAAAAGAAGTATGTTTTGGTTGAATGAATGTAGTTCCTTGGCATCTCATGTGGCCCAAGAGAAGGCTGGATGCCAAATTAAAAGCAGGACTCTCAATCAGCAGTCTAGTGAAGTATGAGAGAACACATGGTTTTGTCAAGAAAAAGGACACTAGATTTGTTGACTGCAGCTTCAAGCATCCCTCACATTGTAAGGGATGCTTACTCTGTCCTTTTTAACAGACCAATGTACAATGAGAGACAAAGAATAAAATACTATGGAATCTACAATGTATTCATCAGCTTTAGAATTCTGTACTGCTGAAAACCATTTAGGCTACAATCCTTGACACCTTACCTGGGAGTAAGCCCCATTAAATTCAAATGACTTCTCTTCGGAGTAGACATGTATAGGATTACACTGTTACACTGAATGGAAGTAAGCTACCATATTTGCATCATTCTGTAAAATGGTAAGAATATTTTTTGTGTCTCACATCACACATGTCAGTGGTAAAATTCTATTTGCCGAGCTAATATGTTTACCAAGTGATCAGCTTAGGGTGCAATCCTATGCAGGTTTAGACAGAACAAAGTTCTACAACTCTCAGCCGGCCCCAGCCAGCATGGCTGGCTGGGGCATGCTGGGAGTGGGAGGACTTTTTTCTGTCTAAACCTGCATAGGATTGCAGCCTTACTAATTGTTTACATGCATGGCTTCCCCAGCTTGTGCCCTCCAGATGTGTTGAACAGAAGTTTGTATAATTCCCAGCCAGCATGCCCAAGGGAGAGGGTACCAGGTAGGGGAATGGTGCTATAGCAGTGTTCTCCAACCTTGGGTCCCCAGATGTTTTTGGCCTACAACTCCCAGCATGCCCCAGCCAGGAGAACACTGTGCCACAGAGTTACAGCTTGGCAAGACTTAACCAAGGTAGTGCCAATAGGTGCATTATCCCACTTGGACCAACTACTTCAAAGTCATTTTTGAAATATATAAACTTTTCCATTTGTGACATCATCACTTCTATATATATATATATTTAAAAACAGATCTTGTTTTAGAAAAGGAATATTTCTGGCTACGTATTTTTAAAAATAAAATCAATGGGTGCCTCCCCCAACCCCAAGCGGGATTGTTTTAAATTTGGTCAGCCTGACGCATCCAGCTTTGCTCCTGGCTCAGGATGAGGATTTTACAGGTAGCTTGAGAAACTGTAATTAAGGAAGGTGTTAATTACAGAAACTAATTAAGGAAGGTGTTGATTAGAAGGAAGTAAAAACTTCTGAACTTAAAAATATCCAGCTTGTATATTTCTGATAATTGATGGACACTAAAACAGACAGACATTGAGCTTAGCAACAGAGTTATACAAGTTCTATTCACTCTGCTGAAATCACTGATCTCCCGTGCATTTCTGTGACACCCCACCCAGAAACATGGAAGCCCTGCCCCCCCCCCAACAAGGAAGGCTGACTGCTGCCCTGTCACTTGACAGATGTCATCTATATTCACCCTCTATCAGTAGGTCATCTGTGATTCTGTTCTGCCACGAGCTTCGATGAAGTGCTATGTCTTGTATCTTTCCCTCAATGATTTTCTATGAGGCTTTCCTTCTGAGGGGGAAATTGGTTTCAGTCATTGCCTTTCTCCAGGGAACCCTGGGTACTGTAATTCTGGGAGAGGGATCTCTGACAGTAATCTTTCTCACCAAATTACAATTCCCAGAATTGTAAGAGCCAGGGAGCAAGTAGTCAGTGGCATCTACTGCTCCCTTCCACCCACCCAACCAACCAACCAACCAACCAACCAACCAACCAACCACTGTTTTCTGGGCCAGAGTGAGAGGCAGGTGAACAAGCAGTCTGCAATGGTGAGAAAGAGGAGCAACTCCAGGGGGGCTCTTGTCAGTGGGCCCCTTGGCAGGTGCCTGACCATGCCTACTCTTGAGGCTGGCCCTGCAGGCATATTCCCCACCACCACCTGTTTATTTTTCTTTACCAGGAACAGCTGGATTGGTCACAAACCGGACCAAAGGATGGAAAAGAAGAGGCTGCTTGATTTTTTTCACCTATGGCTATTTCCTCCTCAAAACTCCTACAGGTGGAAATGCAGCTTGGGGAGGGATATGATGTTGAGTGGGGTAAAAGTGGCCAGTTGTTAAAGGGATACATAGCTTTTTCTCCCCTCCTACCATCCTCTGCTCAAGATTGCAGCTTCTACAGCTGTTCCTCCCCCTGGCGGGGTGGGGGGATACACATGATGGGCAGCAAATCCTATGTATGTTTATTCAGATGCAAGTCCCATTGAGTTCAATGTGGTGTGCTCCTTGATAAGGGTGTTTAGGAAAGTAGCCTGTGGCTGCAATCCTATACACACTTACCTAGGAGTGAATTACATTTAGTGCAATGGAGTAACCCTCATTTTACTCAGTACTTCTAGCGGTATTATTAATGAATTAGTTATTCTTATTTGCGAGGAGCTGTCAGGGGTTACCATGCAGGCCGCTGGGTTTCCCCATTACCCAGTGAGAAGAGCCTGCAACAGCTAGATCTAGTTAAACAGAACAAAAGGGAATCAGCAGAAGGGCTCTTTATGGCTCAAGGACTCAGAGAGGAGGAAGAGGTGGGGCAGAAGCAAAGGATAAAAAGCCTGACTGCTGGAAGCACAGGGGAGGGAGAAGGAAGGTAAAGCTGCTGTTGCTGCATCCTGCAAATACTTACATAGTAACCTAAGAAGAGGCCCTGATCCTACAACAATGGGAGCTGCTGTGAGATAACAAGGATCTATACACTTCGTATTTGCTATATTTGTGTTGTCAAGTTGCTGCCTTCATCTAAAAAGAACATGTTCCCCTTGATGGACGGGATGCCCCTTGTCATATTACTTATTTACAACATTTATAAAATGCACAGCATCTGAAAAAAATCCCAAGCAATGAACAGTAATAAAAACAGCAGACATTTATAAGATTGTGCTGTAAGTATCACAGATAGTTTGAGCCTCAGATTAGAAGTTTAAAAAACACTCAACTTTTAATCGCACATTCAGACTTTCAGCCATTCTAGACAAGAAAAATGGGAGCTGCTCTATGTACACAGCCCCTTAAAAATCTAGTTTATATGATAGCAGTGTGTTTTGTTGGATGTGACATCCAAATGGTCATAAAACACAACACAAGGTCTGTATAACAAAATGACATAAAATCAAATTCTTTGCTGAAAACAAAGTAATGTTCCTGAGATATTTTTTTTATTACACTCCCATCTAATAGCATTGAAACATGAAGCCAAAAAAATCAGTTAAAATTCTTCCAGCCCTCTGTTGTCTGAGCATCATTGACACAATAAATACTAATGGCTCCTTCAGACTTTCACATCAATAATTGCATTAGGAGTGGGACCTTTAATCTGTGATTTATCGACATGACAGCCCGTAAATACATGGTCTGTGAATTACTGTTATCAGTTGTGTAAATCGGGATGGCCAGCCTGGCCAGATCCAGCCCCCAAAGCTGTTTTATTGCCCCCTGGTGACATTATCAAATTTGAGTCAAGGTAGAGTAAAAGTTTTGTTTTTATGAGAGGAAAACAAATGTTTCCAAGTTGTAAGAAATAGATATTTCACACCTTAATGCTTCCCCTCTTTTTTTTTCTTTTGGATTTTGCAGGCGTGACAGTGAATCTCTGCTATTTGGTAAATGTTGATATTTACATGTGAATAATTACTATCCCAGATAAATCTTATGATTATATGAAATCAGATAATATTGTTCTAAGCTGGTTCTAAGTAAACTGATGTCACCCCAAAAGCAAAGGCACAAGCCTAAGATCTCTTTAGGATTTTGATATCACTGGCACCGTAAGGATATGTATCCTGAACAAATGCCCAGTCTCTAAGGATGGATCATTGGACCACCCCAAGAAGAAAGCACCAGGGTTGACCCCAGACATTTTGGTGCCTGAGATGGAAAATCCAAATGGTGTCACATGAGCGTTAATCAACACGAGGCCAATCCACCAGGCATTTCTTTTGCACAAGCATCATTGAAATTAATCTGAGCTGAGCAAGTCCTAAAGCAACATCAGCGACAACCAACCTGATATCTTCTGTTTCTCAGCAGCTTTTCTTCCCTCTGAATAGTTTCTTTCTAACTAGCTCCAAACCTCAAAACTATTTCCTTTCTTTGGCCAACAAAAGTGGTGAAAACTGTTCCTTTCTACACCACTCAGGCAGGCACAGTGTGACACACATTCCTTGTCACCAACAATCAAAGACTGTCATTAATCAAGACTCCTACAGCGCAATCCTATACATGTCTACTCAGAAGTAAGTCCCATTGAATCTAAGGGGGATTACTCCCAGGTAAGTGGGTATAGAATTGCATCTTTACTTGCAGGGTATACAGAATGCAGGGTATACAAAATCTAAGGGGAATTAGTGGGACTTAGCATCATTAAAGAGCATGTTTACAATAAAATGGTGCAGTTCCTCCATCCCATTCCATCTTCCTATATATATATATATATATATATAGAGAGAGAGAGAGAGAGAGGTTTTTAATTGTATATTGTAGCATATTTCATAGAATCACATTCCATTTATTTTGGACTTGAAAGCATTTTAAAACACAATGTTAGTTTACAACATTTTTTTTACAAGCCTTTTCCCTTTAAAAAAAACCTTGACTTCTAAAAGGCTGTTAAAAATGTCTTTCTGAAATGCATTAGGTTTTAGCTGATAAATCAGATTCTAAGTATTAAACTCAAAGGTCCTTTATCTGCAGTACACAAGTATTACCAAGTCACTAGAATTAGCTGTGTGTGAGCTCATGGGCTGAGATGGAAGAAGAGGGCTGTGACTCTGCAATACTTTCTCTTATCTGCATGATCTTGCTTCTTCAAACTTGCTACCTTCAGGGAAGCCTTTTCTGCATTGATTTGTCTCCCCAGGAATCCTAGAATGCAGAGGATTCTGGGGCAAGCACTGGTTACATGGAGTATGGGGCTTGTGTTGGCCACATGAACTGAATGTGCACCCTAGAACATTCCTAACACTCTTCTACACCCTAGAGGAGATCAGTAGTGGTGGGCATGCCATCACTGATCACTGAGCCAAGAAATCTCAGGTTCCATTAGCATATTTGAAAGACATTGGGCTTAGGAAAATGGAAGTTGGATCATTGGTATAGGGCAGGAGTGCAGAACCTCAGGCCCCAGACCTAAATCTGGCCAGCCCGGCATCCCAATCTGGCCCTCCAGGCTTCCGTAGGGCCATGCCTCTTTCCGCTGCCCCCCTTCCCCCCAACCACTGATTGTTTGGTGGTTTCCTGGATTTGGTGCAGTTTTTTCCCCATTCTAATAGGCCTCTAAGGCTTAGTTACTGGCAGTAAGAGCTTTAAGCTAAAATATGCTGGTATTTTTGGCCCTGACCCTCTTCCCTTCTGCCCTGCTCACCACTAAAATGTGGCCTCTGAGAGCTTCTGTGAAATGGAAATTGGCCCTTGGGTTGAAAGAGGTTCAACACCCCTGGTATACGGTAATAGCACATCCTGAGCCTCAGGAGACAAGGCAACCCTAGATTGACTTTGTCCCAACTGTTGATTTCCACTATTCCATTCTGGAAGAAGTTGTTGAAGAATTACCTTACCACATTCATTTCCAAAACAAGGAATTGCATAAGGGGGGGGGGGGAAACGAGGGGAGTGGGAGTCCAAGGTTATAGGCTAATAACCAAAGGAAGCACTGTTCATGAAGTGATGAATGAATATCACATATATTAGATTGGAGAGTCCACATTCTTAACTGGGGGGGGGGGCTCTCCCAACTTCTCCAGGCTCAGAGCCTCTTGGCTCCCCTGAGAAGCCTTGTGTCCACCCCAACTGAAGAAACACAATGACAAAATGACCGGACACTGCAGAGGCCTCTTGGGCACTGTCTCTTTTCACACTGGGCACGTGCCTGTTGGATCACTTAATAAACGATAGCTACCAGCATTCAAAATTGTCTGCTAAAGCAAGCCCATTGAAATGAATAGCATTTGTATGGAACAAGTGCTTTGAGGATGGGAGCCAAGATTCTCTCTCCCCCTCACTCCTGTCTTGGCTGGCTTTCGGCCTTTTCCTCTGAAGAGGAACACATTTTTACCATCTGTATCGCTTGGGAAATACAGCTCTTGGTGGGATGTCAGACACACAATTGGTTTGCATTAGATTATTAAACAAAAAGCAGCTGTGGCATGTTTCTGACTGCAGGATTCTCCCATTCAGCTCTAATCCTGGACAGTTCCACTTTTGTGTTTACAGCCTTGAATACACTCAGGAAACCAATAAACAGCAATCACAGATGTAGAGGGATTACAAGATATTCAGTTACATCTTCCAAATGGAGCTTCAATGGGTATGAAAAAATACACTTACCAGCGATAATGGACGCAGTTGTTTTGAATTGGCTGCTTGCTGGGATTGATGTTATACCAGAGGCCCAGAAGTTCTCCTTTGGCAAAATGTCTACTGTCTTAGAGCATCTAAGGACGATCTGTAGCAATTAAGCTCATTTTTTGTCCTAAGGAAAGAACCTGGATTTACTGTTCCACTCCAAAATTTCTATCCTAGCATGGTTCAGTTTATTTATTGGCACTAATAACTTCAGATAATGTTGTTCTCTATCTTTGAGACCTGCACTCTTCTTGCTGCAACCGTTAGTAACTAGTCACTGCTTGATATCCTAGAGATCATCAATATCAAGCCTGCACAACATGTGAACCTCTAAGCTGAATGCAAACTGCCATGCTGACATGTTTATTGGTCTTCTAGGTAAGAAAATGCCCTAGCTCACACAGTAGTAGTAGGCGATCACTCGTGACCGAGTAAGATTGTCTTCCAGGATCAAATTACAAAAAGAAAATTATAAAAAGAGGAAATTCTTAAAAAATTGTGTAGACTCTAGCGATGGGTCCGTAAGTGACTGTGGAGGCCAATTCTAGATCCACACAGCTTCCCACAGTGAGGACACAGGTTACCAGATGGAAGATGGTCCTGTAAAGGATTCGTTTGACGTGCTTTTTGCTTAGCACGTTTCTCCCTTTCACCTTGCACTCGGGCTTCTTCAAAGTCCATGGAACCTTTGTGAAAGGCCAACCTCCAGTTAGATCGTTCATGTCCAGAGCTTCCCAGTTCTCAATGTTTATATTGCATTTTTTTAGATTAGTCTTAAGAACATCTTTAAACCTCTTATATTGACCACCGATATTCCACTTTCCATCCTTGAGTTGGGAATAAAGTAACTGCTTTGGGAGATGGCAGTCAGACATTTGAACATGACCTGGTCCACTGAAGTTGGCGTTGAAGGATCATTTTCTCAATGCTAGTAGTCTTTGCTTCTTCCAGTACACTGACATTTTTTAGCCAATCTTCCCAATTAATTTGCAGGATTTTCTGGAGGCAACATTGATGAAATCTTTCAAGGAGATCAGCATATGGGGTGATAAAACCATTCCTGGATTGTACCATTCTATGTGCTGCATTCTATGGATTGCATGACTTGAATATGCCTTGCTGCATGTCGAAAACTAGCCTGTCACATGGAAAAGTTCTAGCATAGCCTATTAGCCTTCTCACTGATTTTCTATTTGTAGGGGACCTTTACCTCCACAGGAAAGCATCAAACCTGTGACTGAGGGGACCTTAACGTTTTGCTTCTGTACAATTCTTCAATTGCTGCTAGATTATGGAAAAGTCATGATGGAGCAAAAAATCCTAATTGCTGTATAGGGATTGGGAAATGTGCAAGAGTGCAAAGCAGCAGCAGCAGCACACTGCAAAACCTTCGGATGAAGGAGGGCTTGCTGCTTCTAGCCTTCTGTTCTGTTTCCAAGCTGTTCCATTGTGCTGCTTAGCACAATGGTTCTTTTTAGATCAGTGATGCATTTGAAGAAAAATATGACCTATTACCATTGAACGATATACACTTTGGGAAGATCCAGAAATCGACCCATTCATTTTTGCTCATTTTTGTCCAAATGACTGGACAAAATGTAATTCCTTAGGGCTTGGGAGAAATACAAGAGTAAAATCAACCCCACCCACCCTGCCTCTATCACAACCTATCATATCCAATTCAGAAGATTTTGCCTGCTGGAAACAGCTTAATTTATAAAGATATATTTATATATCTGGACTTCAGATATATATCTGGACTTCAGATATATGAAGTCCAGATATATCTGGACTTCATATATCTGGACTTATATATCTGGACTTCAGCAAATATATATAATTATATATATATATAATATATATATAATTATATATATTATATATCTGGACTTCAGCAAAGCTTTCGACAAAGTGCCTCATGATATCCTGATTAGTAAGCTAGCTAAGAGTGGGCTAGATGGAACAACTATCAGGTGGATCCACAATTGGCTAAAGAATCGGACTCAAAGAGTGCTTATCAATGGTTCCTTCTCAAACTGGGGAGAGGTAACGAGCGGGGTACCACAGGGCTCGGTCCTGGGCCCGGTGCTCTTCAACATTTTTATTAATGACTTGGATGAGGAGGTACAGGGAATGCTTATCAAATTTGCAGATGACACAAAGTTGGGTGGAACAGCTAATACTCTGGAAGACAGAAACAAAATTCAAAGTGACCTCGATAGGCTGGAGCGCTGGGCCGAAAACAACAGAATGAAATTTAATAGGGATAAATGCCAAGTGCTGCACCTAGGGAGAGGAAATCAAATGCAGAGTTACAGAATGGGGGACACTTGGCTCAACAATACTACAAGTGAGAAGGATCTTGGAATTGTGGTAGATCACAAACTGAATATGAGCCAGCAATGCGATGTGGCTGCAAAGAAGGCAAATGCTATTTTGGGCTGTATTAATAGAAGTATAGCTTCCAAATCGCGGGAAGTGATAATTCCCCTTTACTCGGCACTGGTTAGGCCTCATCTTGAGTACTGCGTCCAGTTCTGGGCACCTCACTTTAAGAAGGACATAGACAAACTGGAGAGGGTTCAGAGGAGGGCAACAAGGATGATAAAGGGACTGGAAACAAGGCCCTATGAGGAGAGACTGAAAGAACTGGG
Organism: Shinisaurus crocodilurus; assembly: GCA_021292165.1. NCBI lineage: Eukaryota > Metazoa > Chordata > Lepidosauria > Squamata > Shinisauridae > Shinisaurus > Shinisaurus crocodilurus. The sequence goes on from CM037880.1 coordinate 95,779,223, forward strand.
CATGTTTAGCCTTCAGAAGAGGAGACTGAGGGGAGATATGATCGCACTCTTCCAGTATTTGAAGGGATGTCACACAGAGGAGGGCAAAGATCTCTTCTCGTTCATCCCAGTTTGCAGGACACGGAAATGGGCTCAAGTTACAGGAACCTAGATTCCACCTAAACATCAGGAAAAATTTCCTGACTGTCAGAGCAATAAGACAATGGAATCAACTACCTAGGGAGGTGGTGGGCTCTCCCAGTCTGGAGGCATTCAAGGTGCAGCTGGACAGACATCTGTCAGAGATGCTTTGACCTGGATTCCTGCATTGAGCAGGGGGTTGGACTCGATGGCCTTGTAGGCCCCTTCCAACTCTACTTTTCTATGATTCTATGATTCTATGATATTACTCATTCTGGAAGCTCTCAGTTATGCTAAGGAATCTGGAGTCCTTTATTACACAAAGAAGGATATCATGATTTCAGTATCTACAGTTGAGGCATATTGCATATTCCAATCTAAGCAATTCATTTAGTTTGTGAACTTTGACAAAAGGAGAGAAATGGGAAATAGATGAACACAGCAATACACTCCATAGTATACTGATATTTTCTGGAAATGAACACAAGCAGAGATTATTATAAGAACAATTGGGATAGGGATTTGGGGATAAGTATTTCAAAATCTCCCTGGAGAGATTTGCATAGCGACATTAGAAAATGGTCTCTCTCATAAAAACTACAAGAAGCTCACTTGAAATTACTCTACAGGTGGAAGATGACACTGGCTAGGAAGAACAAATTATGACTAGGTTTAAGTGTTGGAAGTGCATGACAATTCGTGCTGACTTCCTGCACATGTGGTGGCATGGCAACACAGCTCTGACCTTTTGGACTTCTGGGATTAGGATAATCATCTAATCTTTCTTACCATTTCATTAAATAAAACAAACAAATCCATCCTCATCTTAGACTATATATACTGAATTTATTAGCAGATGCAAAAATTCTATTTTTTTTGGCTACTAATAAATTCTATTCCCAGGCTTTTGACAGCATATGATTTTAACTGGTCCCAGGATGTTTAGCGTTGAGTATTTTAAATTGTTCTGTATGTTTTTATAGTATGTTTTATATTGTATTTTAAAGGTTTCATCTTTTGCAAACTGCCCAGAGAACTTTGGCTATTGGCGGTATAAGAATGTAATTAATAATAATAAAATAACAATAATCATACCATGCCAAACACTGGAGACAGCCTTCTGTACCTTCTGTTAAAAAGTGGCTTATCAAGAAAGGAAAAAAAGCTGCAACGCATACGTTAGCAGATGATGCTCAGTGAAGAAGTGGAATTTACTCATTCTTTTAAAAAACCGGAGACCTTTTGTGACTTATTGAAATGTACATTATAGTTTTATTTATGTTATTTATTTGTTATATTTATACCCCACCTTTTTTCCTGCAAGGAACCCAAGGCTGCTTACATAATCCTCCTCCTCTCCATTTTATCCTCACAACAACCCTGTGAGGTAGGTTAGGCTGAGAGTCAGTCAGTGACTGGCCCAAAGCCACCCAGTGAGTTTCATGGAAGGATAGGAAACTTGTGGCCCTCCAGATGTTAGACGTTGACTCCCAACATTCCTGACCATTGGTCAAGATGGCTGGGGTTGATGGGACTTTGAGTCCAACAACATCTGGAGGGCATAGATCTCCCTCCCCTACTCACTCTAACTCAGGGCTCTCCAACCTTGGGTCCCCAGATGCCGCTGGACCACAGCTCCCAGAATCCCCTGCCATTAGCCATGCTGGCTGGGTATGCTGGGAGCTGTAGGCCAGCAACATCCGGGGACCCAAGGTTGGAGAGCCCCAGTATGGAGGATGTGTGAATGAGTGCATCAGATTTGATCCAACCCCGCAGATGGTTTCAGTGTACAACACCCAGCATCCCCCATCATTGGCAATGCTAGCGAGGGCTGATGGGGGTTGTAGGCCAAAACATCTGGACAGCCACATTGCCCACCCCTGATATAAGTGGGTGTTAAAAAGAAACATCCCACCCCTCTCATCCCATATATGAGACAGATAATTATTTTGTGATTTACTATTTTAATTTCTTTTTTCCTTATCTTTTTTCTTTTCTTTGTATTTTTTTTTTAAATAAAAAAGTCTGGGGTGAGGGGAGAAAAGAAAAAAAAAACACCTGAAGAAGCCCTTATACTAGCAGTCTGCTCTCTAGATTGGGGGTGGGAAAATTCTGGCCCTCCAGATATTTTGGCCCACAACTCCCATCATCCCTCACCATTAGCTATGCTGGCTAGGGCTGATGGGAGTTGCAGGCCAAAACATCTGGAGGAGGGCCACAAGTTGCCCATCCCTGCTCTAGATGTTGCTCAAGGATGGTGAAAAGTCTCTTCTACAGCAATTAGTTAGTCAACACCATCCTTTCACCCTCTCAGTCCTTGCAATAAATACATTTCTGTGGATACAAGAAGAAAAGAAACTTCATTCCGTTTTAGAACTTTGCAACATTATCATTCCAAATCTCTTCTCCTGCAGATTTGGAGCTGGACTGACCTCAAAGGAAGATGATGTAGTACACACACACACACACACACACACACATACACACATCACAGCAGGGAATGGAATCCACTCACAGAGTCATCCATTTTCCTTCTCTTGTTGTACTTTCAGACTTCCCTTCATCTTGTCTGCGCTGACATCTGGAAATTTCTAATGGCAAAAATATAGCTTCCTGCTTGCTATTTGCTGGTGCAGTTCCCGGTCACATCCGATGTTATGTCAGACTTTGATTTTAGAAATTAGTGATATTTCCAGAACCTTAACTATGATGCTGTTGGGCTTTTAGGGTTGGTGGCCTGATAGGATTTGTTTGTTGGCTATCACCCTGCAACCTGAACTAGATCTTGGACCTCCTGCCTGCAGCTTGCCTGAATCCTGAATGTCTGTGTTCTGGGACCACATCTGCCTGTACCCTGGATGAATCTTGTCACTGTTCGCCTATTTGTGGGAATCTGTCTCCTTGCCTGTCCCCTGGCCTAACCTGAACTACCCTGTTGTATTTTTACCTGATACCTGAAGATGCTTTCTGTTCCCATCTTAGTCCTGATCTTGCCTTAAATTATGAATTATTCTGAACATGGAGTTCAGTTAATGTCTGGCATGCCCAGGGGAGCACTCCTGGCGGTTTGCGTGGGGTTGAGAGACTCCTGCTCCTATGCTCCCCCAAAGCCTGATAGGTGAGGGACAAACTAGATGTGAGAGTCCTGGGGCTGGGACCTCAAAAAAATTTCTTTTCTTTTACAAAAGTGACTGCAAGCGTTGTGCGTATGGACCAGGGAGGGAACAAAACAACAACCACAACCCATGGCATCATCCCATGCCAATTCTCCACTGAAAATTATCCCCAAACTGCTATTTACCCCAATTAGAAAAACTTACAGGGTATATTTTTCTAATTGGGACAAATAGCTCCAGGAGGGTGATTTTCAGCAGTAAAATGGTACAGAGGGGAAAGGGTTAAACCCTCTCTCCCCGACCTTTGGTCCCAATTTAGATCTGGGCTCACCACAGCAGTTGTTTGTTTGTTTTTAATATAAGAAAAAGATGTTGTCATCTCACACCTAGTTCGACGTCTGAGGCACACTTTTTTCTCAATGAAAATTAGAAGTACACTTCACTTTGAGACCCTCAAATTTTCACTACAGGCAGTCCCCAGGTTACGAATGAGTTCCGTTCTTAAGAATGTCTTTAAGTCGAATTTGTATGTAAGTCAGAATAGCATAGCGTTCTATACGTTAAAATCGACATTTACACAAATTGCGTAGTATGCTACGCTATGTACTTCACGTAAACGATGTAGTGCCGGGGAACCCAGAAGTCCATTCTTAAGTATGAGTCGTCTGTAAGTCGGATGTTCCTAACTCGGGGACTGCCTGTATTAGAGTGTATAAGAATAAGAAGCACCTCCTCTTAAAACAGTGCACTGATTTAGGTTACCGACCTGGGCGTTACTGACCTGGGCCTGCCTCTCGTTTAGAAGCAAGCTGTAATCCAGGCAAAGACGCAACAGAGCCAAACTACACGTTACACCAGTGTTCTCCAACCTTGGGTCCCCAGATGTTTTTGGCTTACAACTCCCAGCATGCCCCAGCCAGCTATGCTGGCCGGGGCATGCTGGGAGTTGTAGGCCAAAAACATCTGGGGACCCAAGGTTGGAGAACACTGCATTACACTAATCACACAGTGTGTGGAGCTGAAGGTTAGCTTTTTCTGTACGATTTTGATCGGGACCATCACACACCAGAAGAAGAGGATTAAATCTCCTCCTGTTTTTTTCCGGAAATCCTGACCGGTGGGGGCGGGGAGGTTTAAAAAAGAGTGAATATGCTAAAAGCCCCTGCATCCCCCATGCCAAAGGTCCCTATCTAGATCAGGTGCCCTGCTTCTACTCTAGAGTAAAAATGGAAAAACAAACAAACACTGATAGGCACATATTTAGGGTGCAATCCTACGCATGTTTAGACAGGAAAAAACCCTTCCATTTCCAGCATGCTGGCTGGGGAATGCTGGGAGATGTAGGACTTTGTGTCCAAACATGCATAGGATTGTGCCCTTAAAGCAGTGCTTTTTTTCTGGAGAAAAGGGTACCGGAACTCTTGGATTACATTTCCTCGGGAGTAGATGGCGATTAAATTGTAATGCAATTAATAGAAGAAAAGGTGCTGGAACTCAGTTCCGGTGAGTTCCACCAGAAAAAAAGCCCTGCCTTAAAGTAATGTCTGCTTTGGCCCTGAAGTGAATTTGAATGGCTATTTAAGGAGGACCCATGTTTCGTGTGAAATTGTAGTAATCGAGGCAGTCAGAGAAAAGTTATGATGTAGAGCTGACTTTAAAGACAACAACTTGCTTTTGCATTTCTGATGAGTTGGAATAGGTAGAATGTTTTAAAAGAAATCAGTTTTGCTGTTAGTTCTTTATTTGAAAGTGTAAAAAAAACAACACAACACTTTGAAGTGACAGGGGCAGGCAATAAATTGATCAAAATGTGTTCCAGACTGAAAATGAAAAGGCATGGGGACAGGACCTGCCCCCTGAAACCTCACAGCACACATTAAAAAAAGATGGAAGAGTATCACCAAGTTGATCCACCTCTACAAAGGTTGCACCGCTGTTCTGTTCTGTTCTGAAAAGTTGGATTTTCTGAGGTCTGGGGGGGGGGAAGGTGGTAGTAGCACACAGGCTAACACAGAGAGGCAAGGATTTGGTGACACGATTGTGTGGATGCCTGGTAGAAAGTGAGTGAACAAAGTGTGACAGTTCCACACTAAATGTCTGGTGTGGAAGTATCTCCAGTACTTTCCCTGTCCCACATTCTTCCTTCCCCTTCCTAATCTGACCTGGTTTCTGATATTGTATTTTTTTGGGGGGGGATATTGGGCTGGTTGTAAACCATCTAGAAGACCTTTTCCAGTGGGGCAGGACAGTTGCCTATCTCTTCCTCCAGCAATATCAATACTCCGGGCATGACTTGTGTTCCTCATGCAGATGTAGAAATATTTAGTCATAGAATGTCAGCTGAGTGAAGCATTCTAATCTGGAGTTGCCCAGTAGAGTAGAGCTGAACTACACATGAGTTGCTAAATAGTTTGGCTCTGCTTGGGCTCCCTCCACAGCGGTCTCTACAGGCAGAGATGTCTATATCAGGGCTCTCCAACCTTGGGTCCCCAGATGTTGCTGGCCTACAGTTCCCAGCATACCCAGCCAGCATGGCTAATGGCAAGGGATTCTGGGAGCTGTAGTCCAACAACATCTGGGGACCCAAGGTTGTAGAGCCCTCCATTAGAGAGACTTGAAGCACTGCCTTCCTGCATGCCCTTCCTGTGCTCCAGGGAAGAAGAGAACCAGATCAGCCTCATCCTCCAAATAGTTTCTTTTACAGGGAAGATGATGTCAGTTGGCTGGGTTTCTCATGAACCCTTCCAGTGGCTAATTTTCCTAGTTTGGGTTGTGAAGGAGCAGGGATGAGGTATAGCTGCAAAGATATGCTTGGCAGTGTGGACAGCAGCAATTCCTTCTGAAATCTCTAGAGACAGACCTGCAGCTGAATCAAATTTTCAGTGGTTGGGAGCAGGGCAATGCCCTGCGTAGCCAGAAAGAAGCTTGCAAAGAAGTCGAAGTGTAAAATAAATAAACAAAATGAAAATTGTGGAGAAAGCCTGAACGCACGCATGTAGTGACATGAACCCTGACATAGCTTTCCCCTGGTGCACTGACCCCCTCCCTCTGCATAATCCCCATCCCGGGGATAGGAGACACCGTTCTGGTCAGACAGGTTGTAGGTGACCACATCTGCATACCCTTAATAGGACACATCTGCATTAATCCACAAGAGGAGGCATACATCCTGAAGGTAGGGGAAGCAGTCTCAAAGAGCTGCCAAGTACCTCTAAAGACACCGGTAAACCCAAGGCGTCACTTTTTCCAGGGCAGGAATAAGCCCACCTGATCGTCAAGAGGCGGGGAGGAGGCGTGAAGGGTAGAAAAAACCCTGCCAGAGTTAGAGAGTTGTGGGGAACCCGGGGCGAGCTGACATCTTCCAACCCTAGCACCGGCTAGGGCCAAGCAGTTCCTTACCCCGAGCATGGCAGGCTCGGAGCTGGCTATGCAGACCACTACGCAAAGTCCGTAAGTTCAGAGTCTCTGGTGTGAAGTGACATCTTATTACTGCTGTTATACGCTATGCCTCTGTATTGAAACTTTCTAGTTATTTGGGTCACAACTTGGTTTTGTTTATAGTACAACATTCCTGGAGGTCTATTAGTTCCGCTCCATTAACTCAGTAGTAAATAAAGTCTATTCTTTGGTTTAAATACGGCTACGTGTTATATTTAGGTCGCGGTTGGGTTTAAATCGCTTGTGAGTCCTGTAAAGGGCAATATCTCAGTGCCAGTTAACCCGTTAAGTGCCGAACTCGCGCCAAAGACCCGGTTGTTGGTCTTCCACAAAAATCATTTTGCAATTTTTGTCAATTTGCTTAACTTTTGTAGGGGAAGAGAGCTTAACTTTTCCTGGCACAACATTTAGATTGTCTGGGTGCAGAATTACCTTTAAAAAAACCCATAGATTACCCTGAACCCTTCATGTGGCATTCCATGGTCTAGAATCTAGACTTTAGATTGTACAGGCTGATTTTGTCAGAGTCTAATGAATACTCTTGCCTCATAGAATCATAGAATCATAGAAAAGTAGAGTTGGAAGGGGCCTACAAGGCCATCGAGTCCAACCCCCTGCTCAATGCAGGAATCTAGGTCAAAGCATCTCTGACAGATGTCTGTCCAGCTGCACCTTGAATGCCTCCAGAGTGGGAGAGCCCACAACCTCCCTAGGTAGTTGATTCCATTGTCTTATTGCTCTGACAGTCGGGAAATTTTTCCTGATGTTTAGGTGGAATCTAGGTTCCTCTAACTTGAGCCCATTATTCCGTGTCCTGCAAACTGGGATGAACGAGAAGAGATCTTTGCCCTCCTCTGTGTGACATCCCTTCAAATACTGGAAGAGTGCGATCATATCTCCCCTCAGTCTCCTCTTCTGAAGGCTAAACATGCCCAGTTCTTTCAGTCTCTCCTCATAGGGCCTCGTTTCCAGTCCCTTTATCATCCTTGTTGCCCTCCTCTGAACCCTCTCCAGTTTGTCTATGTCCTTCTTAAAGTGAGGTGCCCAGAACTGGACGCAGTACTCAAGATGAGGCCTAACCAGTGCCGAGTAAAGGGGAATTATCACTTCACGCGATTTGGAAGCTATACTTCTATTAATACAGCCCAAAATTGCATTTGCCTTCTTTGCAGCCACATCGCATTGCTGGCTCATATTCAGTTTGTGATCTACCACAATTCCAAGATCCTTCTCACTTGTAGTATTGTTGAGCCAAGTGTCCCCCATTCTGTAATTCTGCATTTGGTTTCCTCTCCCTAGGTGCAGCACTTGGCATTTATCCCTATTAAATTTCATTATGTTGTTTTCGGCCCAGCGCTCCAGCCTATCGAGGTCACTTTGAATTTTGTTTCTGTCTTCCAGAGTATTAGCTGTTCCACCCAACTTTGTGTCATCTGCAAATTTGATAAGCATTCCCTGTACCTCCTGATCCAAGTCATTAATAAAAATGTTGAAGAGCACCGGGCCCAGGACCGAGCCCTGTGGTACCCCGCTCGTTACCTCTCCCCAGTTTGAGAAGGAACCATTGATAAGCACTCTTTGAGTCCGATTCTGTAGCCAATTGTGGATCCACCTGATAGTTGTTCCATCTAGCCCACTCTTAGCTAGCTTACTAATCAGGATATCATGAGGCACTTTGTCGAAAGCTTTGCTGAAGTCCAGATATATAATGTCCACAGCATTCCCACAGTCCACAAGGGAGGTTACCTGATCAAAAAATGAGATCAGATTAGTCTGACAGGATTTGTTCTTGACAAATCCATGCTGGCTTCTAGTAATCACTGCATTGTTTTCAAGGTGCTTGCAGACTGACTTCTTTATAATCTGCTCAAAAATCTTCCCGGGGATTGATGTCAGACTGACTGGCCTATAGTTCCCAGGTTCCTCCTTCTTGCCCTTTTTGAAGATGGGAACAACATTTGCCCTCCTCCAGTCGTCTGGCACTTCACCTGTCCTCCATGATTTCTCAAAGATAATAGACAGTGGTTCTGAGAGTTCTTCTGCCAGTTCCTTTATTACTCTAGGATGCAGCTCATCAGGCCCTGGAGATTTAAACTCGTTCAGAGTAATCAGGTGCTCCTTGACCATTTGCCTATCAATCTCAAGCTGCAATTCTGCCCCTTCAGTCTGCACTTCAGGTTTGCCAGGGGGGTCATAGACCCTCTTTTGGGAGAAGACCGAGCCGAAGTAGGAATTGAACACTTCTGCCTTTTCTTTGTCTTCTGTTATCAATTTGCCATCCTCATTGCGTAGTTGAACCACCAGTTCTTTCTTCTGTCTTTTACTGTGCATGTATCTGAAGAAAGCTTTTTTGTTGCTTTTAGCATTCCTCGCTAACCTTAGCTCATTCTCAGCTTTAGCCTTCCTGACACTATTCCTGCAGTTCTGTGCTACCTGCCTGTACTCTTCCCCTGTAGCCTGTCCTTCCTTCCACTTCCTATACGTGTCCTTTTTTGTTTTCAGGTCATCTTTGAGTTTATTGTGAAGCCACATTGGCTTCTTCTGTTGCCCTCTGCCTTTTTTCCTTGTGGGAATTGTTTGCAATTGTGCCTTTAAAATTTCCTTTTTTAAAAACTCCCACCCCTCCTGGGCTCCCTTTCTCGTGAGAGTCACTTGCCATGGGATCTTACTAATCATTGTTCTGAGTTTGTTAAAATTGGCTTTCCTAAAATCCAGGGTACGTGTTTGGCTACACTCAGCTTTTGCTTCTGTTAGAATCAAGAACTCAAGTATAACATGGTCACTTTCCCCCAGAGTTCCTGAAACTGCCACTTTATCCACTAACTCGTCTCTGTTGGTTAGAATCAGGTCAAGGATAGCCGATCCTCTAGTTCCTTCCTCCACTTTCTGTAGGAGGAAGTTATCCCTCTCAGAAAGGGATTCGACTATAGAGAGCTGCTGGCTGGGAAATGCTGGAAATTATAGGACTTTTTTGTCTAAACAGTCATAGAATTGAGTCCTTAATGTTGTCCCCTCTCCACAATATCTGATACATTGATATGTTGCCATTTCCCACTATTTGGAGGTGCTGCATACTTGAAGCAAACTCTTTCCAAGTATATGGATCTTTCCCCCACTGATCAAGTTGTTGTAGACTAACAGCTGAACCCTAAACATGTCTTCTCAGAGGTAGCTCCCACTGTACCAAAGGGACCCACTCTCCCGGATAAGTCTGCATAGGGATGTGCCTTAAAAGTTCCATCAGAAAGTGTTTTTTGGTGGAACCCTTTCCTCCTTACTGAAAAGAGCATTTTTGTATTAATAAAATCTTATCAAAATTTCCAAATAGCTCATTTGATCTGTTGCATCATTGCATCTGTACCTGAATGAACTAGGGGGACTTATATGTTTATTTATATATAAATACAATTTATTGCCAAATTTATATCATTGCCAAAGATTTTACCAGGGATGGGGACTCGGACTCCAGGACTCGACTCGTGAGTCGGACTGAGTACCCCCCTCAGACTCGAGTCGAGTCAGACTCGAGTCCCAATATTTTTAATGGGACTCGAGACTCGACTCGGGACTCGAGACCAAGGACTCGACTCGAGACTCGTGTTCCAAAATCGTGTTCCTCAAATGCAACATGGATAGGTTTTAGGAAGTACAGCAAGTTTATTTTTTAAAATCATTTTCCTAAAATGCAACCTTTCAGACATTTTGGGTTTGTCTGCCTCTGCCTGCCTGCTTGGGGTTCCCTGCCTCCTCTGCCTGCCTGGTCTCTTCTTAACCAGTTCCACAGTTTGAATTGTCCAAGAGAAAGGTCTCTGCTTCCCTGCTTTGGGGTTCCCTGCCTCCTCTGCCTGTCTGGTTATTTTGGGTTTGTCTGCCTGGTCTGTTCTTGCCAAAATCAGTTGCAGAGTTTTGAAATAAAAAGGCACACTTGTGCCTAAGCCACACATCTGAAATAGCCTTATTTTGTTGGGAAAAAACCCATTGATTTTAATAGGGACTCGTGGAGTCAGCTTTGGGAGTGACTCATGACTCGTGACTCGTGAGTCACCATTTTGGACCAAGGACTCGGACTCGAGACTCGGGTCCAAAGACTCGTGACTTGACTTGTGACTCGAAACCAAGGACTCTTCAACATCCCTGGATTTTACCATCTGTGCCCATGCCCTTCTGCCATGCAGTGTTTTGATAATGCACATACCTGATGTTATTAGCGACTCTAAGCCTTTCATTTTGAACTCCACCCTAATTTTAAAAAAACAACAGCATTTGGAGTACTGTAAATGCTACTACTTGACCTTTATTCACAATGCAAGGGTAGCTGTGTTCTTCTTGGCCATTAGAACAATTCCAAAATCTATATTTGAGCAATGACTCAATTAGGCAAAAAAAAAAAAAGTCACAAAATAGTGTGCAGACTTTTGAGTTCTCCGGCACTCTCCATCAGGTTCAGTGTTCTCCGACTTTGGGTCCCCAGATGTTTTTGGCCTACAACTCCCAGCATGCCCCAGCCAGCGTAGAACACTGGGTTAGATGGTAAATCAAAACAGCAGATTTGTCTCCATTCTTAGGCGAAACACACACGATCCTTGGTAGGTAGAAAACAGAAGCAGAAAGAAATGAGACAGTTTTTATATTAACAATGCTGGAGGTAAATCTCCCCCCCCCCGCCCCAGCAGTATTGCTAGGCCAGAGCCAATTGAGCCCTGGCCCCAAATTTGTTTTCCAGGACCTAGGACCTATTCTCCAGAGCCCTGAATCTCCATTGCTTATGGACTGCTGCTTATAATTACCAGCCCATTTCTGACTCGTCCCCTATATAAGGCAGCTTTGTGGTGAGGGCAGCAAGTGGCTAGATTCTGGAAGGCTTGGGGGCTGTCAGAGCTCTCAGGGGCAGGACTGTAGGAAAGCAGCTATGGAGGAAATGAGGGCAGTCCAGATTCAGTATTAGCCCCAGCTTCAGCAGATTCACTCCGCTGAATTATGACAATGGCTGCCACAATGGCAGTGATTGTGGCCTGGACAGAGACGTGGTATCAGAGCCTCTCCCAAATCAAAAATTGCTTCATGATGAGGAGAGTCCTCTCCCCCCACCACCCATCTATCAGAGAGAGGGACTTGAGTGACTGGCAACAGCTGTGATCTCTTAGGCTATTTCCATTGGGACAAACTCCAACAGGAGGTTTAAAAACTTAATTAAAAATTCAGTATATAGAACCAGTGAGTTACCCCCAAATATAGGTATACCTGTGGAATAATCACACAGGATCTGAGATATGGGGGAAAGCACCCCTGCTTTCCTCACATGTTTGTTCGCAACTGAGGCCCAGCTATATGTGTGTATGTTTATGATGGTTCCCACTGGGTTTTTTTTAAACTGGTATTTCAAATCTGCTTCCCTGAAGCCCTGTTAGGGAGGAGTTCACCATGAAGGACAGTTTTCAGGTCACAGTACATTGGGCAGGCATTTAGAATTAGAAATTATCAATAACGTATGGAAATAAGATCCCAGAAACACAGATGAGCTCAGCACCAAATGAGCATCACTAATGGTTTCTGATCTGTGAACTCTATTGTGCTTATCTTTATCTTTGTATTACAGTTATGCCCTTCACGCTCCTCAGGATTAGGTTTTGTGGTTTACTTGTTCCACAAGCTCACACTTGGAAGAGGAGATATTACGTGCCATTCCATGGCCATTTTAAACAGGGATGCCACCAAAACATGAAATTAGTTGGTTCGTAGGTTGAACCCATTAGGTTCATAAAATTACCAGATGTATAATGAGCCCGGACTTGGATCCAATGAACTTTATTATTTTTGTAATTCAGATCAAGATTGATTACAAAGTAATTTATATAGCCTATACCTGTGCAGTCTGCATGACTAAGGATCCAAATTCTGCAATTTTGTACATGCTCTGATGTTGGTTGCTGTAACCCTTTACCTTCTGAAAGAAATGTAAATGTCCCATTTCCCATCCACATACACATGGAATGATTTTCACTTTAATGATTTTACTTTAGCTACTCTTTGCCCAAATCAATCAGTTTAAAAAATTGGATCTGAAATCATACAACAGCCAATCACATTTGGAGGAACAGTCATATTGATTAGTATCTACCCCTTGTTCTCACTCGTGGTTTGGCCATTCATTCCTATTTGATTTGTGGCCAAGATTTCTCTTCATTAGTGCAGAGAAAACTTGTGGCACTGGGGCGTGGGGGATATTGGAAAGGAAATGTTATCTCTGTGTGTTCAGCATCAACACTAGTCCTAAAAGAAGGACAGTGGGGTGATAGCCTGAGTGGTGGAATGGAGGAGGAGGTCAAAGGGGTGGGGAAATGCAGCCCGGGGCAGCTGGAGGTGGGTAATAAGACTGGGATTGGTCAGGCTGGGCAACAGAGTGAGCGAGCAAGGACTCAGAGGGACAGAGGGTTGCGCAACTATAGTAAACATACAATCAGAGAAGGTGATGATGCATGATGTTGTGATGCACAGGTTTGGGGTGGGGAGTGCCATATGACATGAACTATCTTCCCAAGATGCACTTTGGTGATGTGCATACCCAAGAATTTGCAAATTCTTGCTAGGAGTAAGTCCCATTGAAATCAGTCAGACTTGTCCTGAATCTTTGGCCAATATCTGAAAGAGTGGTTGATGGATTGCGATAATGTTGATAATATGTACTTAATCAGATTACGCATCTGACTTAGGAATGGTGCACATTTAATACCTGTAGGCCTTTGGTGTGGTCCAGCATGGCTTCTTGTGTGTTTATGACTTGGAGGGTCCTTGTAGGACATCTATCTTGTTCAGTGCAGGAAATCCAAAGCTAGAACATTTCCAACTGAAGATTTCCAGAGAAGAAGTGCCCACTTCCAAATAAGTGGTTCTATTGTTGAACTGTTCTTACCATTAAGAAGTTTCTCCAAATAGTCAATTGAAAGAGTTGGAAGAGAACTTAAAAGAACTGGAGGAGCAAGTTTCCATGAGGGGTGTGCACCGAAGACAAGATTCAATTTGAATCCTGGTTCAGAATCTTGGAAAGTGGGTTGTTTTGGCTTGGACTGCCTGTTTTGGCTTGGATCCGAAGCTTCGCCTTGGGAAATTTGCATCTTCATATGGACCCACTGATGAAAGTGGAGATATCAACAAGTGGTTATAACTTTTTAAAATGTTTTAACAGAAATGGATGAAAGTTGCAGTCTTAGTAGCACCTTCTCAGTGCATGACGTCTGCCAAATTTCAGACAGATAGGTGTATGTTAGTGGAAGGGGAGTCTTTAAAGTTGGGAGGAGGGATTTACTTACTCCCAGGAGTAATTGAAATGGGGTGTAACACCAGCTTAAATTGGAGCCACATTCTGCTTAGAAGTTGTATTTACAATTTCCTGTCCCTTAAGCATCTCATTGACCTGATTTGCACGACACAACACCTAACCAACGATAACAGTCAGTGGTCGGTTGTCATGTTGTACAAACCCAGCCCAGGTTACCCACAGTGGATAGTTTTTCCCCCCAAACTACCCATGATGAGAACCCATGGGCTATTCTTGGGTTTATTTTACCCATGGTGGGTTGTCATGTCATCCGAAACCAGAAGACTGATCCCACTGTGGGGAAAGACCCACAGTCAGTGACTCGCTCAGCAAGAGCAGCAAGGAACCCCTTGCTGCTCTTCCTGAGCTAGCCCTGGCCACTGCCACTGCCAGTCACCCCACAAGTGCCCAAGCAGCACTTTGGGGCAGCTGGCACTGGCTTCCCCTGATCCCCACCGTGTTGCGGAGTCACAACTCCCCACAACTTTTTTTGCACTTTTTGAGGGGCGGGTTGGGGCTTGACACAGCCAACTTTCCCAAGCCATGTTTGGGCAGCCATAAGCTGCCCCTTCAAAGTGCCCCAGAGGCACCTTGGAGGGGCTCACTGTGGCTGCCCAGTTTTTTTTTTTTTAATTGCATACAGAGCTGCGTGCAATATATATATATATATATATATATATATATTTAAAAAAATAATTTTAAATCTCATTTGCACTATAGCACTAGTTCACTTAAGCACAAATGGGTGGGTTTCAAGCCTGGGCTGGGAAAATGTCCAGGGTAGCAGGTACCCACCATGGGCATCACATTGCCCAACCCAGGCAGGCTCAGCAGCCATTTCCCCACCCCTGCCCCTGCACTGGGTTTCTCTTGGCAGGACAGAGAAGCCGATCTGTCAAGAGAAACCCAATTTGAGAGGGATCTTGTGCCAAGAAGGGGGTGTTTGGGGGGATTTACCCCCCTTCTCAGCAAGATCCTCAACTTTTCCCATTCTCCCCCTTTAGTGCCCATGGGGGAGCCACTTTTGCACTTTCCCCTGAACTTTTAGGGGCTGGGGAAAGTGTAAAAGTGCACCCCCCTTTTTAAAAAGGGAAATCGAGTTTGACAGTCCTCTGTCAACACTCAGGGTCCCTTTAAAATGTGGGGATGAGTGGGAATTGGGTGGATTTGTACTGGGACATACCTCTGAGTGAGGTCCCCCTCAACACCCCCATTTTAAAGGGACCGCGAGTTTGATAGTCCCATTCCATGTACAGAAGCCAGCTGGACTAGCTGTTGAATCTTACTTCAGTACTGGCTATGGGATAGAATCCTCCACCACTAGCATCCTCCACTATAGCTGAAGCAGCAATTTAGAGGGGCTTGGACAGATTGTGCATCATGCACAGCTCTGTCCTCCAACAGAGGGGAAGAGCCAGGGAGTTCAGAAGGAACAGCTGGGAGGCTGCCGTTGCTGCCCCAGGCATCTGCCGCCTGAAGCAGCCGCCTCACTCTGCCTCACGGTAGGGCCAGCCCTGATTGCACTGCAGATGTGAAGCTCACTGAATGGCTCTGAACAAGCTACTATACCTTAGTGTAACCTACTATACAGGTTTGCTGAAAAGATAAAATGGGGTAACCCCCTGTACCCTATTCTGAGAGCCATGGCAGGAGTGGGTAGGGGAAAACAGCTGTGAGAACTAGGTCTTTGCTTTGACTTGCTACCAAGAAATTAGTCCACAACTGAAACACCAGCTGCCACAAAGTAAAATCGCTCTGCCAGCATTTACGTCTGGATGCAATTTTCTTTTGCAAAATGGGCTTTTTATTCATTCCGCTAAATAAATTTAAATACATACTGACCAAACAAATTGGCACTACAATCCCCTCTTCATACTGCCGCCCCCGATGGAAAGCCGTTGATTGTGACAAGACATGATATATAATTTTGCCACACTCAGGTGACTTCCCCCATATGAGATGACAAGATGATTTCAATTATTATAGAGCAGACTTTGTGAGAATTACCTTAATTTAAAATGTGGGCTAAAACAAAAAAGGCATCCCCTGTTATTACTCAAGATTAGTATCTTATATACTCAAATCTGTCTTTGATTTAAGATTGCTGGAGGCCAGACATGGTCTGAAACCTGGATATTTAGTTGTACAAATCTACACTATTGTGGAGGACTGTAGCATAATGGGTAAAATAATGAACTGTGATCCAAGAAGTGTCTGGTCCAGAGCTCATCTCATAGGGATGAAGAGATTTACATTGGACGTTGCCTTAGATTTCATAGATCATAGAGTTGGAAGGAGCCTACAAGGCTATCGAGTCCAACCCCCTGCTCAATGCAGGAAACTAGAGGAGGGGTCTCCCATCCAAGTAATAACCAGGCTTGACCCTGCTTAGCTTTCCACGCTCAGACAAGCTGAGCCAGCGTAAGCCACAGGCCTTATACCAGCTCAGACTATTGGACTGTGAAGCTTAGTACTGTCTACTCTGACTGGCAGCTCTTCTCCAGGGTCTCAGGCAGAGATAGGGCTTGTCCATCATCTGCTTCCTGATGATCCTTTTAGGAGGTGCCAGAGTTGAAACTGAGATTTCTCACATGCAAAGCATGGCCTTTGCCACAGAGCTATGGTCCCTCCCCATTCCATCCTGCTATTGTGCTGTGGGTCTGCTCTGGTCCGCTTTCACATGAATACTGAAAATTCCTTAAAAAAACACACTTTTCAGCGTGGGTCTCCCCCCCGCGATTACCAATGTGCACATGCATATATAATCAAATCAAGATTCCATTTTGCCTGTGATCCTGTCGAATCCCTGGTTGATCTCAGGAATAGAGAGATGGCCCGGGCAGTTGACACGATCGCTCCTGAGCACCCTCTTTGTAGTAGAGCTCGTACGGCTCCGTGGTATACCCCAGAGCTGAGAGTGATGAAACAAAACAAGAGATGGCTTGCGTGCAGGTGGAGGAAAACTAGTGGATGCAATCGAACCCTGGTACACGCCTATTAAGCCAGGTATATCTAGAGGCAGTGAGGGTGGCAAAGAGACAACATCTCATTGCCTCTATCCAATCATCTCTTTGCCACCCAGTGGAGATCTTTAGGGTCGTCCGGGGCCTGTTATTCGCTGGCCCTAGGGATATCATTGACCCATCTGATGCCCGCTGCAATCTATTTGCTAGGCACTTCCAGGAAAAAATCTCTTGCATCCACAGTAGGGGTGTGCACATTCGCCTCGTGCGGGCATAGTGGGCCAAAATCGGGCCGGGGCTCGTAGCGGGCCGGGGCTCGCACGGGCCTACCTTGATCCAGCAGCGGCTCATCTCTCTGCAGCGAGCCGCCCGTGCTGGTCCCGTCCCGTCACATCCGGCACCGGAAGTGACGGGACGGGACCCTGCGCAGGTGCGCTGGACCCCCTGCGCGACATACTGTGCCTGCGCAGGGTTCCATCGCGTCACTTCCAGTGCCGGATGTGATGCGACGGGACCAGCGCCGGCGGCTCAAGCGGCGCGGAGAACTGCTCCGCGCTGGTCAGAAGATCCCCGATTCGTAAGCATCTCTAATCCACAGGGACTTGGACTTCCAATGTTATAGCAGTAGAATCAGGGGAGGTGCCCAGAACACAGCCTGGTCTAGTTATTTTGGATGAGTTTCAGTTGGTACAGCTCGAGGATGTTGACAAGGTGCTTGGACGGGTTCGGGCAACCACGTCTGTTCTGGATCCTTGCCCCTCTTGGCTTATAAAAACTAGCAGGGAGGGAACAGCCAGCTGGGCCAGAGAGGTGATCAATGCCTCCTTGCGAGAGGGAGTGGTCCCATGCCACCTGAAACAGGCGGTGGTGAGACCACTCCTGAAGAAACCCTCTCTGGACCCGGAAGATCTTAACAACTTTAGGCAGGTGGCGAATGTTCCTTTTCTGAGCTAGGTCCTTGAGTGGGTGGTGGCCAACCAGCTCCAGGCGCTCTTGGATGAGACTGATTATCTGGATCCATTTCAGTCGGGGTTCAGGCCTGGTTTTGGCACAGTAACAGCTTTGGTTGCCCTGTATGATGACCTATGTCGGGAGAGAGACGGGGGAGTGTGACCCTGTTGATACTCCTGGATCTCTCAGCGGCTTTTGATACCATCAACCATGGTATCCTTCTGGAGCGGCTGTCTGAGTTGGGGTGGGGGGCACTGCACTGCACTGGTTCCGCTCCTACTTGAATGGCCGGCTCCAGAGGGTGGTGCTTGGGGAATGTTGCTCGGCCCCATGGACTCTCCATCTACATGAAATCATCCGGAGTAGGGATGTGACATGAACCTGTGGGGGGCTCGCATCTTCGCTGGCTCGCCTCTCTGCGGTGGCGGCCCCCCCGCCTCGATCTTCTGAGCAGCGTGGAGCAGAGGCGTAGCGTGGGGGGTGCAGGGGGGGCCGGCCCGAACCGGGCGCAACATCTGGGGGGGCCACGCTCGCGGGCCAGTGAGCAGGGAGGGCTTCACGGGAGGGACACGTGTCAGCCGCGGCGCGTCGGAAGCTCCCGACCCCCTGAGCGAGGCTGCCGCTGCTTGGGCCGCAGGGTGGATCCCCGGCGCCCTCAGGCAGGGGCTTTGCTGGTGAGGGAAGGAGAGAAGGGAGGAGCCGCCGCCGCTGCCCGGGGAAGGCTCGCGCGCCTGGGGCTGCGAGCCAGCCGCGATGCCGGCAAAGCTCCGCGAGCCGCCCGCGTCGCCCTCCCCTCGGCCCGGCCGGCCAGCCGGCCGGCATCCCCGGACCCCTGCGGGAAGCCGCCAGATCCTCTGGGCAGAGGTTCCTCGCCGCCGCCGTCCAGAAGCTGGGTGAGGGTCGCCGTTCCCCAGGCTGCCCTTTGCGCCCGGGAAGGGGCCCGGAGGAGCCGTCCGTGATCCCAAGCGCCGAACGGACGGAGGGGGCGGGGGGCTGCGGAGGGGCTTGTGTTGCCCCCCCCGCCCCGTGAGTCGTCCAAAGCGCCCTAGAGGTAAAGAACGCCCCCCCCCGCTCCGGCATCCATCTCCCCTGGAGCATGGACCCCCGCCAGGCGGAGAATATCTTCCGGCCAGTGGGGTGGTCATCAAGATGGGAGCGGAGGAGGGGAGGCAGCCGCCCGAAGGGGGAAGCTGCCTGCCCCCGCCCCACTGCAACAGGCTCTTATCCTGCTAGCGAGATCCCAAACTTTTGGCCGGGAGGGGCGGGCTGTCAGTGTCCAGCGGGGGAGGTGGGCTTTTACACCTTCTCGGCTTTACCCCAGCCGGAGGGGAGGCTGTGCCTCCCCCCCCCCGTAGCTTGGGAGCTTCCGGGGATCCTCTTGAGAGCAAGACACTGGGCTGGAGGACAGCGCGGGGCTGCTCTCGCCTCTTGACACGCAGAAGAGCGTCCCCTCTGTAGCCGGCTCAGCGATGGTTGAAAATGTGGAGAATGTGTAATGCATGTTCGCACTCAATAAAGTGTTTGAAAATAAACTTGTATTTAGATGCATTTACTTAATTACATCAGTATTTTCATAACAAACAATACATGTGCTTAGGGGGTAAGGGTTTCTTTAACTAATCTAGTGGAAGAGACTCGAGTGCTAAAATCCACGGGTTAGGGGGCGCAAATTACTTGCCTTGCCCCGGGTGCTGACAACCTACGCTACGCCACTGGCGTGGAGCAGTTCTCTGCGCCGCTCGAGCCGCCGGTGCTGGTCCCGTCGCGTCACATCCGGCCCCGGAAGTGACGCAATGGGGACCCTGCGCAGGCGCAATACGTCACGCGGGGCAAACGGTTACATTCCTAACGGAGTTTTGGAGTGCAGTTGCCATCAGTACGCTGATGACACACAGCTCTATTTCTCCTTTTCATCTTCAGCAGGTGAGGCTGTGGATGTGCTGAACCGGTGCCTGGCTGCGACAATGGACTGGATGAGGGCTAACAAACTGAAGCTCAATCCAGACAAGACTGAGATGCTGTTAGTGGGTGGTTCCTTTGACTAGGATGGAGGGTGTTCAACCTGTTCTGGATGGGGTTGCACTCCCCTTGAAGGAGAAGGTTTGTAGCTTGGGGGTAGGGATGTCCACAAACCTTGTGGGGCCCCCCGCCCCGCCTTGCATCTCCACGGCGCCCCCCCACCAATTGATCCTCAGCGGCATGGAGCGATTCTCTGGTCCTGTCGCGTCACTTCCGGCTGTTAAGCCCTGTTGCCCTGGTTTCTACGGAAAATATGTAGAATTGGGGTTCCGGTGCACTGGCTCAAGGTCCCGACGTGTCACTTCCGGCCAGCTGTAGCCTGTAAGTGATGCCATGGGACCGGTGTGGCCGGCATGGCCGGCTCGTCGCGGAGAGGCGAGTGGGCACCAGGACCCGGTAAGGCCCGCTCGCCTCTTGAGGGCATGAGCAGGGCCAGTAAGGCCCGCTTCGCCCGCACGAGGCGAGTGGTTATATCCCTACTTGGGGGGTGCTCCTGGAGCCATCTTTGTTACTTGAGGCTCAAGTGGCCTCAGTGGCAAGGAGTGCCTTCTACCAGCTCCAGCTGGTGGCTCAGCTATATCCCTATCTAGACAGGGATAGCCTGGTCTCAGTAATCTATGCTTTGGTAATCTCTTTGGTAACTAGACTACTGCAATGCACTCTACGTGGGGCTGCCTTTGAAGACTGTTCGGAAGCTGCAGCTTGTGCAAAATGCGGCAGCCAGGCTTATTGCGGGGACCAGAAGGTCCAAGCACATTACACCGGTTCTGGCCCGTTTGCACTCAGAATTGTCACCTGTAGGCTTAGTTTTATTGACTTTTGTATTGTCATGTTAAACTATGCTTTTAAATTTGGTTTTTAATCTTTTTAACTACATTGTATGTTTTATTGTTGTTTTTATGTATAAATTGTGAACCACCCAGAGAGTTTCGGCTGTGGGGCGGTATAGAAATGAAATAAATGAAATTAAATAAATGAAATGATCTAACCAATGTGCATACACACTGGTGTGCATCAGTGATCTGTGAGAAAGAAAGAAAAAAGATGCAAACTGAAATTGCAGCAAACTGTGCACTGCACTGCAGTCTGAGCACAGTGTAGAAATGAACAGGCGGAAGAATGGCAGATCAGGTAATTTGGAACTTCAAAATCTGGTTAGAATTATGGATCGGGGGAATTTCATATGCATTTAGATGGGGAGCCCATCGCTCTGAGACTCATACCTGGTACATGATGCCAGGTGTGTTAAAATACACACAGCATACCCATGCTGGGTCTACTTGTCTGGCATCATGTATACACCGTGTTACTGGTGCCTGCCACATTAGTATGCCAGGGATCCAAGGCCCAGGAGTATGTGACACTGTGCACCAATGATACATGTGCCAGTGCCAGGAAGTTCAGCCTGGTTTATACATGATGCTACATGCAAATAAACACAAATTATGTTTAAATTGGGCTCAACCCCCACAACTATAATGAGAGCATATACCCATATGTTTGAACCACCTGCGAAGTTGAGAGAGGATGGTTTGCCTAAGGGCACCAAGTGTGTCCATGGCAGAGGTGAGATTTGAACCAGGAACGCCTTGGTTCACACTAGCCTACCTTACAGGGTTGTTATAAAGAAAGAACACATGTGAAGTAAGTTTAACTGAAAAGTGTAGTTACATAAATCTGAGACTTTTCAGATCCCACCTTCTTCCAACAGCACCCAACTCCAAAAGATGCTCCTAAAGGCTAGGAGACCCTCCAGAGTGATGCAAGGGGCTGCAATTAAAGTTGGGGAAGTCCCCAGGAACACATGGAAACAATTTAGCTGTGCCTACAGTAATTTTGGGATCCCAGTCTTGAGTTTTAAAACTTTAAAATTGTGTGTGTGTGTGTGTGTGTGCACGTGTGCGCTTTCAATTATTATACAGCAATGGAAACAAAGTTTCTGTTGTGTTTTTATGCTACAGATTAGTTTCAGGAAACGTTCAGCTCTAAAGCATTTGTTAGGTAGACCGGTTATTATTATATTCAGATTTTACTGCAGTATCCACAGTATCCACATGGGGTTGGATCCAGATTTATGACAGATCAGCTGTGCTGACGGAAGTGGACCACCCCACCCCCTCCACCCCATGGCAGCCTCTCCAGCCCCCTGAAAAGGTACACAGAGAGTCAGGAGACCTTCCTGAATGGGGTGAGCTGTGGTGGTGTGGGGAGGGAGCTACCCCAAAACAGGGACCTTCTGACAAGTGGAGCCCTTCCCCTTGTGGCATGCAGATTCTGGATTCAACCCCTGGAGTATTCATGTAACAGGCCATTCTCTTTACTATATTTTTGTCTACGTGCAGGTAATCTCTGGCTAGGGGGAAAAAACATTTTACCACCTTGTGTTAAATCGGGATGAGTGTATGTCTTGCTGCAAATACAAGCGTTGAAGAAGCTGATCTATTTACTGACACATAATGTGTATCTGTGACATATTAAGCTATCACCAATCTCACACAAGGTAGTGGATCTATCCACACTAGGTGTATAGCTGTTGATACTGTTTTAACTGTTTTGGCTTCCACTAAAAAATCCTAGCAAGGGTGCTGCTGAGTTTGGCAGCTAAATAGTGTGGTGAGGGTACGGCGAATTCTCTGCTAGAGATGTCTACTCCTTGGCTGTCCCCCATCATAGCACTACAGTTCCCAGGGTTGCCTAGTATAGATATTTACAATGGATTGGATCCAGACTTAGCCCTACTTAGATCCATTGAAATGAAGGCATGACTAACTTAAGTGCTATTCATTTCACTAGGCCTACTCGAAATATGACTATCTCCAGATCCAACTCAACATTATCAATCAAAATGGATTATTCACTCAACATTTTTCAATCAAATGAGTTACTAAAGTGGGGCACACCATAAAATATTTTAAAATAGTTAATCTTTATTTGAAATCATGTAACATTTAAAATGCACAAAGAAAAAATAACAACACTTATAACATAGAAACAAATGTATAAGGTTGGAGTTTGCCTTGAAATTTGTTGTTCCAAAAGATAATCAGACACAACAATTTTCCAACAAACCTATGATTTTGAGTCCTGAAATAAATATGTTAGCTTAGTCATTAAGGCAATCCAAATTCTTCGAAAACAATCTAAGCTCTTTTCACGGAGCAGCTGGCTGTTTCTAAGATGCAGATTAATTATTTATTCTAAATCTGTAGGTGCAATCTCTTCTTCCCAAGAGTGCAACATTTATTTATTTATTTATTTTTAGGATCCAGTGGAATTTGATAATTTGTTACCTCATAAAGCAAATCCAAGATCTTTACCCAGTACACATTTAATTAGACATGCCCCAAATATGTGTAAACAGTCTGCTTTTACTACAGAATCTCCAGCAGATAACACTACTACTGGATAAATACAATCAAGCTATGAGGGGTCACATACCACCAGTGCATTATTCAGGGCCAGCGCTACCGCTAGGCAAACTAGGCGGCTGCCTAGGGCGCGTGGCTGAAGGGGGCGCAGAAACGCTCCACTCCTGCCGGCTGACTCTTCCTCGCCGCCACCGGGACTGCTGGGCGATGCGCCGCCCGCCTGCTGCTCGCGGAGCCCGGATCTGTCGGCAAGGCGGCTGGGCGGGGCAGCCGCGGAGATGCCACCGGCCATGGGCGACAAAGACACCACCAGGTCAGTGCGGGGGGATTGTGGGCACCAGGCGGGCTCGGGGTCGTGCTCAGCTTTCCTCGGCGGGGGGCGCCTCTTCCCGAGCTAGGCCAGATCCTAGAGATACACCACTGCTGGAGAACCCGCAGTAGCAGATCACAACTCTACTTTTCTATGATTCTATGATTCTATACCAATGTCGCAGACTCAGCATAAATCTTAAAGCACTCCAGCTGATGTTCATTGAGAACAGGATTGTACTGTAAATATTTTCAATTAAAAATGTCATTATTTCTTGGCATAAAGCATAACCATAAGGCAGCAATTGACTGACAGCATTGATCTATCCCGCTCTTGTGGGGGAAAACACACACATTAATTGAAAGAATTGAAGGATTGTTTGGTACCTTCATTAAAACAGACTAGCACAGTGTCTTCTTTGGAAATTTTGAGAAAAATAAATACTATGGTTCAAATTCATAGTAGTTATCAATATTATTTATTAAAATATTTCCATGTTGCTTTTCCAAGACTGCTAACAAAATTATTGTTAAAAGCTATCATGCACATTAAAGCAAATATCATACACACACACACACACACTATCCAGCACAGCTAGATAGAGAGCAGAAGTAAAGAGAAACATGGCGGAAACATGGCAGCTGGAGATTAATTTTAGCTTGTGGTGTGTACTACTAGGACCTAAGAACACAGTAAAAAAAAAAAAAAAAGGTCAATATAAAACAAATAGTGTAGTTTTACCCAACTGGAGAGAATGTAACCCTCTAAAACCAGAGGAAGATGACTGTCTACCTCTTGAACATGACTACTTTTTAAGGGTTACTCTTCCCCCACCTGCACACCTCTTTATCCCTTTAAGGGCACAATCCTATGCTGGTTTGGACATGCTGGGAATTGTAGGACTTTTTCTCTCTCTAAACATGTGTAGGATTGAACCCTAAATCTCGCTTCCCATCTCTCATTTGAGACATGACTAAATTAGGGATGGGTGAATCTGTCAAGCATCTGATTTTGCTCAGATCCTCATGTTCTCAATGCTAAGTTTTTTCTGCCTGATTCTGCTTCGGATTGCAACTAATTTGGACATATTTTTGTGTGGATTTTTAAATGATTTTTTGTATGCATTTTTTCAAGTGTATGCATTTTTGTGCATTTCCCCCCAAATGTATGCATTTTCCAAGAGATTTTTCACTTGAATAAAGTGTTTTACGTGCATTTAAAAATATAAACATTTTTTGGGCATTTTTTTTTTTTAAAAAAAATACACATTATTGGTTGCATTTTTTCAGGTGTATGCACGTTTTGTATGCATTTCCCTGCCACCCAAACTGCATTGCAAACTTCAGAAATATATGCATTTCAACAGCAAACTGCATCCAGTTCAGGTTTACATTCAGAAAATTCAGATTTTGTAAGCTAGTACTGAAATGCGAACCAAATGAATTTCTCATCCATCCCTAGGAAGACCCACATTTAAAGATGCAAGTCTGCTGCCATCACATATAGTTTAGGCCTAAGGTTCACAATGTGCTGTACAAGCTTTTGAGTTTCACAGAGCTCCTCAGGCAGGCTGTTCTACAGAACAAAACAAAATTAAGAGAGAAAAAGGTGTTTAATGTAAGGCTGTCATCTGATTTAAGAAATTGCAGACAATGAATCACATGAGGTTTAGCTGCCCTGAAGCCATTGGTTTTTGGCCCATGACATGCATCCATAGAGCACTTACAGTTGCAATGGAAGTGCTCAATGGACACTGAGGTGTTCCTTCCCCCCCTCAGCAACAAAATATTGTAGCTTATTTTTGTAATTCTGTATAAGATTTTGAAGCAAGATGTCTGGAGCCCCAGGAAAACTGATGAATGGCTGCACTACTTAGAGGGGGAAATGTGTATTTTGAAGTCCCCTACAACAACTGAATAAAGAGGCTTTGCATTTTTCTGTTAATAAAAAGACCACCTGGGAAGGACCATGAGATGTCGATACCTTTCACCAGAGGCACAGTCTCTGTAAGACTGCTGTTACAAAAGAGTCAGTCAGTCTTTAATTCTGATCAAACTTGCCAGTTATGCCACGATCAATTTAACGTGATTAAACTGTCATCGCCTTTGTCTGATGTTATCACAACTAACTATCCCGAATCAAAGGAAGTTAATTGTAAAGACAAATTTCTGTTCACACTAGGTGCATTATTTGGGCAGAATTTGCAGTGGGAAAACAAAATCATATGATATGCGTTAAATTTTGCCTGCAAAGGTTTAGGAGGGTATGCCTCTTAACATGTGGAATTAATGTTTAGGGGATTGTCTTTTATGGCACCCTAGTACATGTTCTCATGATTAGATATTTTCCAATAATAAAAGTGGACCTTATTTTCTACTCACTGTGCAATTTTATGCTATCCTCCTCCCCTTCTCTTCTGATTTTGTTCCTGGCAGGGACACAATATTTCCTTGGAATGGCCAGGGGTGGAAGAGAAGGCTTGGAAGCCGAATTTAATATCTTATTGTGCCAAAAGCAATATTGCAATATTTGATTTCATTATTTTACTTGCTCCACTGAACTATTCTGATCAATGGTGACAGTAGACTGAGATGGGGGACAGGTGAGACGGATTTGGAGTTCATTGTGTAACTGAAGACCTTTTAAATAAAACTGTTAGTAACAAAAAAAAGTGGTTCCCAACAATTTTGCGTGGAGGGAGCTGACCATTGGAATTTTGCCTGTTGTTCTCACCCACTGATTTGCAAATTAAATGCCTTCACCAATTGGAGGATAGACATGGGCAAACCCCAAAAATCTATGTTGTGCTCTCAGAGGGAAGTGGAGGCCTAACAGCCAGAGGAGAGGTTGACACAGAGGAGGGCGTCCAACGGTGTCATTCCGCAAATTCAAATAGTGCTGCTAGCAGAGCTCCACTGACTCTTTCAGTTGTGCAAATGGTTGCCCATTCCACTTGTGCAACCCGCGTAATGCACAACTACGTGTGCAGCTGCGCTTGTGCAAATGTAACTTCTGTTGGATTCTCCTCTTGTGCATAGTTTGGAACTGAGTTTCTGCTAGTGCAACATCATTGGTGCTAACAGAATGACACAGCTGGACACTGCCCAGACACTGACATGGCACCTAAGCCTCGGAAGGCTGATCAGTAAAAGGCAACAAAGACCGTGCTGAGACCCTCGGCAAGATGCATGCAGGCTGAGCTCAAGGAGGAGCTCCAAGTGCTCTTAGCACCACCAATTCAGGCGCAGCTGAAAGCTCTTTCCACTCAGGTTACAGATATCACCCTTAAGGCAGGAAAGGCCATCAAAGGGAAGGGTGAATCTGTCAGCTTCACTTTCTCCCACATTCAGTTCTTTTAAATCTCAAGTTCTTTCTCCCCTGCAGATGGATAACTGTGAATTTTGGTAAATTCTCATCAGAACAGAACTGAAATGAAATCCTCACCCATCCCTATGACAATGGAAAAACAGCGTACCAGCAGAACCTCAATTGGACATTGATGAGGGGGCTACAAAGGGAGCACACAGGGCATGGGGCAGATCTCCTGGTGCAGGAGACAGATCAAAGGACATGGTTGTTAAATTATTACTCAATAAAGAAGAAGAATAAAAAAGAAAAACCTTGGATTACCCAGGCAATAGAATAAAGATATACTAAGATATGACAGTCAGAATGCAAAGGAAGAGTCTTGCCTACATGATAAAGCAGCAGCACTTAGAGCCTCAGACATGAAAGGTAAAGTGGGGCTGAAATAAAAGTACGGCTTCCTTTTTAAAACTCGTTTTAAAAGCAACAAGTCCATTACTGATTTTAGTGCTGTTCTCCCTGTATGTGATGTTATTGGATGCTCTTCTTACTATGTTATTTGTTCAACTATTTTGGTTTTTTAGAAACATTTTTTAAAAATTGTGAGCTGCCTTGTGAGGCCTTATCCTAAATGACAGAGTAGAAATAAATAAATGAATACTGTAAATAAATAAAATTAACAACCTGTCAGCCACAACTGAGGGGGAAGGAAAGAAGATACTTTTATATCAGAAAAAAAAAATACTGCTTATCAAGTAGTGGTGGAGGAGCACAACTCTCCTTGGAAAACGGGAATGATCACCTGAAAGGTCTGGAGAGGAATCAGCAATATAATAGACAGCTGCGTCATCACATCGATTACCTTTCCCTGCAGCTAGGACTGGACCTTGTTGGGGCAGGGGCATATCATGGTGGCAACAGCAGCTTTCTTCTTTTCTTTCTTTTGAATCATGTTTTTCTTTCTGCACCTAGGGAGCTGCTGTTGGGTTGGCACTTGGCAGCTCCCTCCTGGTGGCCGCCGTTTCCAGTGGTACAGCTAGGGCTGGACCTTGTGGCCAAAGTTCAGGGTGTCACAACCCACGGGCCACGCAAATGACTGCCCAGAGAACAGCAGGTGATGAGGGCAGCAGAAGGAAACTCCTTCCTGTAGTCATGATGTTGCTACGATTTCAGTGAGTTTAAAATGGAAAATGCACATGCTCAGAGGCATCAACATTCTAGCGCAGTGTTCTCCAACCTTGGGGCATGCATGCTTTTGGTAGGCCAAAAACATCTGGGGACCCAAGGTTGGAGAACACTGTTCTAGCGTATCAGGAATGTAGAAGTGGTTGAAAAGCGTGCAATGGTAGCTGTGGAGGGAAAGAGAAATGTTAATTGTGTGATTCACAACTAAAGTAATCTACATGGCTGTCTAAAGGGCCCCCCCATGAGACCATTAAATCCAGGGTCTAATATGATCTAGCTGCACCACTGCTCCCCTTTTGATTGTCCACAGCATCTGGTCCTCAACAGTATATTGCTCCTGAACATGGAGGATTCAGTTTGCCATCTTGGCTAATAGACATTGATAAACGTATCAATACTAAGATGAATGCTCATTTAAATAAATAAATAAATAAATAAATTTATACATACAGTTTACACACATGCTTACTAACAACGACATGTATTTTATCGGAGGTAAATTTTTGGAATGCAAGTAGAATAATTCCATTAAAATGTAGATGATTACAGCTGACAGTAAACAACTCCTCACTGATCAAGTACGGGTCTCTTCACCCCCCCCTTGTTCTGCAGTAGGTATTTTTAAAATGCCACTTAGTATTATAAATCCTCCCAAAGCTTAGCAGCAGCCCACAGAAGCTAAACTACCTCCGTGATTTACAGAGCGCCGTTACAGGCAGCAACCTATTGCCCTCATTTTATTTTCATTTCATACAGTTCCCCTGTAGCTTATTTCATTTCATTCTTGGGGAATATTAATTCAGCCGCTGCACCGTTTCCCTCTAGGTCACGGAGAGGCCAGGAAAGCCAAGAAACAATTCCCACAGAGCCAGTCACCGGAGCTGATAGCGCGAACCCCGCCATGCACCCTCTGTTGTCATCCGCAGGGCTACCCTGGAGGTGGCCATGGCTATGTGAGGGGCCATTTTTAAATGCTTTTCAGACTTTCCGTCTTCTGGAACCCTTTGCACATCTGTTGACTGCCATGGATCCCTGGCACATCACAAAGTATCCTTGAGACAGAAGAGTGCTCCAGGGCTGGGGGGTGGGGGGGAGAACATAGATGGGGATCTACTGGTAGATCTCTGGGTGATTTGCAGTAGATCACCAAGGGTTTCTGACTTTAATGAGGGGTTAAAACAACAACAACGACAACAAACAAACCCTGGCCTTGTGCCAATTGCTTTTCGCTCAGCCTCAGTGTTCTTCATCTATGAAATAGGAGTACTAATTGATTGCTTCTGACTAGCCCTTTGTTCAGCTCTGCTGGCCAGTTTGAGAGAGATTTGTTAGGATCCCTGAACTCTGGTAACACACAAGTAGATTTGTATGGTTTTTGGGGTGCAGCAGATGATTGACTCTGCCCCCTGAGCCACCATTTTTTGTCCCACTCTGGTTGGTGGTCCTCAGTGTTCCAGTAATAAACAAAATAGATCTTGCAAACCTAGAGTCTGCCCCCCTGTGCTAGGCACTCATCCTAGTCCAGGACAGTCAGCTATGTAAACAGAAGTCCTCCAGTTACTGGATGGTATTTTGAAGTCTCCTATCTGCTAGCATTCTCAACAGTCACTGGGCAAGAAAAACATACTTATCACCACCTGGGTTGTGCTCTTTCCCGGGAGCGCAAAGGAGGAGAAACTGCTGCTGTACCCATCTCCCATCATCCCATCCACTCCTCAGCCATTGTTGTGACTATCTTTGCTCTGGCAATGGTTGTACTCAAGATGGCTGCTGCCAAAGCAAATGAGAAATGGATTCTTTGCAAGGATAGTTGCAACTGCTGAGGAGTAGTTGGGCTGGTGGGGCTGGGAAGCAGGCCCTGTGCTCAGGGCTAACCATACCATTAGGCAGAATGAGATGGTTGCCTTTCAGGCAGCAGATGCTGAGAGGTGGCAGCAAGGTGTTGGAGGAGTTATGTGCTGCAAAGCCTGCCCTGAGCCCCCTAAGCTAGCCTGTTGCCTCACAGTGCAGCAGAGGATGCTGGCCAGCATTAGTGTTCAAGAAAGTTTCAACTGCCAGTCCAGTTGACTTTTGCACATGGAATGGAAGGGGGCGCCATCTTGTTCTTCACCGTAGGCAGGGACATGTTTTGGGCTGGCCCTGCCAGCGGTGGCTTCTTCTTTTGATACCTCCCAGAGAGAGTGTGAGGCGGATGAAAGTAAACAAGTAAGGCTACACTCCTATGTACAGTAACGTCAGAGTAAACCCCACTGAATGCAGTGGGGCTTATTTCTGAGTAAACATGTGTACAACTTTAAATTTCTGTTTAAACCTCTGCGGATTTCTTTTCCAATTGTTTTGCTGGCTTGCTGTTTAACATGTTGTTATTCCAAAAAAGTCCTTCAGAAGAAGCAAGCTGTAAACTGAAGTAAAGAAGGAATAAGTGGGGCCCTGCAACAAAATCTTACAGTGTGGAGTGCTTCCGGTCCAGGTACTAGCCACCCCATTCCAGTCGCCCTCCACCCCAGTTTCCATTTTTACCCCTTGCAACAGTCAATCAGCATTCTGTGCCCACTGAGCATATTTAGTTCTATGGGCAGGGTCTGTTTTTTATGCCCCCGCCCCACAATGTTGGATATTTTCTCTGCTTTGAGATTGGGTGGGGGGAACACTGATGGACACACTTGTACCCAATCCCGGCTACATTAAAATCTCAGATTTCTCAATTTCTTCACATATGTTTCCACTCCACTGCACATTCAGGCCAGTTGCCTGCAAAACCAAAAAGAACCAAATGCTCACTGATCTACCAGTGATACTGGTAATGAACAGTAGGCATAGTTTCATTGGGATGCATCCAGTGTTAGTCCTACTTAGAGTAGATCCATTTAAATGAATGGGACTTAAGTTAGGCTAACATTGGATACATACAACCCATTGTTAGGACTGACCTAAGACTGAAATACTCCTGGATTTTTTGGGACAGGAGCAAACAGATACTTATGAAAAAATCACAATGTCTTCTCCAAGACTTCAGGATACCGGACTGACCAAAACTGCACCTCATGAAGTAACCTCCTGCTTATGAAAGTTCATGCTGGGAAAAGTTAGTTATATTTAAGGTGGAAAAAAATTATTTGACTTCTCAGTGACCAAATGAATCATAATAATGGTGATCTGTGCTCTGGTAACCTCCAAGTTTGGATTACTGCAGTACATTATGTGTGGGGCTGCCCTTGATGATGGTTGAGAAGCTTCCACTAGTACAGAACAGGACGGCCACCATTTTGTCTGGCATGGCATGGTTTATCCATATCATGCTAATTTTAAGTGTGTTTTATTGGCCAGCTGTTAGATTCTAGGCCCAATTCAAGGTGATCCTCACCTTTAAAGTCCTAAACAAGTTGGGACCCAAATACCTGAAGGAGCGCCTACACCCATATTGACCTGCCTGCAAGATCATCTGCTGAGGCCCTTTTCCATGTACCTCTTCATGAATTTGTGGTACAACATTCATCTACAAGGGAGAGGGGCTTTCCTCAGTGGTCATACATTACTCTCCCCAAAGAGGTTTGCCTGGTGCTAACATTGCTATCATATACTTGCTTGGCCGGCAAAAACATTTTTGTTAACTCAGGCATTTTAACAGACGTTAATGATTTAATCAAGCAAGTTTTAGTCTGTCGGAGGGAGCAATCCTACGGACCCTAGACAGTGTCTGAGGGGCCATCAGATATTTCAGATTCCCAGCTCTGACCTTGGAGCTGGGAACTGGAGCTCCAGCCCCTCCCCTTCCCCACCCCCTCGTAGTTGGCATGGGCAGAACCATGCTGGCTGCTCTCTGAGGTCAGGAAAGCAACCTCAGAGAGGGGGGAAAGGGGGCATTTTGGGGGGGGGGAGGGAAGGGGATGGAGCCTGGAGAGGCCAGGATACAAGCTATCCTGGTGCCTTCACAGCCTCCTTCCCTCCCCCTCTGAGACGCCCCACATAGACAGGCAAAAAGCCTGTCTAGCGGAAAATGCAGGATGGGAGGATGGGAAGGCAAAGATCACCTCTGCCACTCCTCTTGCTCTGCACTGGATGACCTCTGAGTTCGGGGGCTTATGGCCATCGCCATTGGACTAACCGTTAAAGTTTTATCTACCATTCACTTATTTTTGTGCTTTCTGTATGTGTTTTATGCTGTATTTCACCCTGAAATCTGATATGATGGGTGGTTAAGAAAAATTAAATAAGAAAATAAAAATCATGAAACTCCTTGCAGACCAAATCAAAATCTAGTGAGGCATCATCTTTCTGCATGGCTTTTGGTTTACTTGCCCCATTAAAACAGGACATATATAAATACATCCCCCCCCTTATAGTGGGGGATGTGAACTGTAGACCCTAGTGTCTAATGTGCCAGCTAGAGAGCTGAAATTTGGTTCATATGCGCTCTGATTACCAGAAAACTCTAAAATGGGACACTTTAATGTCCTAACAATCAAAAGCTGAGATGTGACCTCTGCCTTATAATAAAAGTTAGCACTCCAGCACAGACCAATGGGAAGGAACATATGGATATGATATGATGCTTCTTCTTTCACCTAATTCTGTGAGACGCAGAATGGGGGAAGGGGGGATCTGCAGTGGAAGCCAGACACAATCTGCAAATGGCACAGGTCATTCGCACAGTTGAACAATCCTTGGATTTGGGGTAAAGGAATTTTCAGTGGCAGCAACAAACAATCTATGCTTGCATGATTCTTAATTATAATTACACAGCCTGATTGTTATCTCTTGCAACAGAGAGCACATTGGACACCATGCATCAAGCATAGTTTTCTTGGTGTGCCAATTTCTCTTTTGGTGGAGATGAGCCTAAGGTGACACTGGCTTGATGTGTGCATATTTGTTCAGTCTAAGCTGAACGGGTTTGCCACAGTTCAAGCAAATCTGCAATTCAGAGGGTTTATTTTAACATGCTACCTTCAGGGCATGTAGTTCAGAATCAATATCATGCAGGGATTAGCAGAAATGAAACAAAAAATGGGATTGTATTCTTGCGAATTATATATATATATATAGATAGATAGATAGATAGATAGATAGATAGATAGGTGTGTGTGTGTGTGTGTGTGTGTGTGTATGTTCATTTTCAAATATTGCCAGATCCTTTCTGTGTTCATTTGAAATTGGTGCACAAGACCAGCAACAAGGTTAGGCATGGTTGGGCACCAACCAAGGGCCCAGATGCTAGCAGGGCCCTAACAATAACCCCCTGGAGTTGCTCCTCCTCTTGACCATTACAACCTGCTTGTTCCCCAGCCTATCTCTCTTGCCCAGATGGTAAGTGAGTGGTGGTGAGTAAGAGATGCAGCGGTGGTGAGGAGGAGGAGGAGGAGGAGGAGGAGGAGGAGGAGGAGGAGGAGATGCCACTAACTACTTGCTCATTGGCTCTCTGCCTGTCAAGCAAACAAGTGGTAGCAATGATGAGAAAGAGGATGAGGAGCAATAGTGGCCAATGACAATGGCAGTGAGAAGGAAGATTCACTGAGGGAGGGGCCCACTGAGGGTGTCTTGCCCAAGGGCCCTCGAAAACCTGGAGCCGGCACTGTCGGTGCATGTGCCCAACTACTGAAATCATGACATCAGGTTGTAATTCTGTACTTACTTTAGATGGCTGCTGTGTGTTCCCTAATTTGCTACCTTGGTTCATGTCAATTTATTTATTTATTCATTTTCTATACTGCCCAATAGCTGCAGCTCTCTGGGCGGTGTACAACAATCAATTAAAAATAAACAATAAAATACAGTTAAAATATAAACAATAAAACCAATTTTAAAAATACCCCTACAACGAGTTAATAAAACACAACCACTAAGAATAATTTACCACCCCACCATATACCATTTAATTATTAAATGCCTCAACATAGAGGGAAGTCTTAACCTGGCGCCGAAAAGAGTGGGCGCCAGGCGGGCCTCAGGGGAAGGGGGATACGCTTTACTGGGGCCCAGAGATCCAAAGCAGCCCAGGTGAGGCTACAACCCCATCACCATGAGGTAAAAGTGAGGCTAAATTGTAGATCATGCTTGGGGATATTTATGGAAATGTATTCCCTGTATTGTCCACATATTATGAGATCTGATGGAGCCAATCAGAGGCAGTGTAATTGCAGAACGAGGGACATTTTGAAGAGTGAGTTCTCTAGAACAGCAAGAGTGTGCTCATGCAGTTAAATGTTTGTTTGTTTGTTTGTTTGTTTGTTTCACATATAGATTGCCCAATAACCTATATATGAAATAAACAAGTAAATTCCTCTGGGCGGTGTACAAGTAAATTAAAAACATAAAATACAAAACAACAGGCAGTGATAAAATAGCACATAAGAAAACCAAGATGAAACTAGCATCAAAGGATTAAAACATTGCAGCACAAAAACCAAAGTAAAAAAACCCAGCAGCAGCATAAAAGTGCTAAGATTTAAAAGCACTAATAGGAATTGTAGTATGAAAGAGAGATTTGTGCTTCCTTCTTTGACATGCCTTCTCAAGAACTGCCAGTTCCAGAGTTCCTTGTGCACAGGCAGGAGGGAGGGATCGCTGAGGACAAAGCATCACAATCAGCAGGAACACTGATCCCAGGGACAGTGGAAGCTAGTGCTGCTGGTAGGATTTGCAGGCCCAAAATATATGTGAATCTCTCTCTCTCTCTCTCTCTCTCTCTCTCTCTCACACACACACACACACACACACACACCATATTGTCCTGTCTGGATGTGGGAGGGGGGGCTGCATTACAAGTTTCCACTGGGCCCCCAAAAAATGATGCTTGGGGTCCTGCACACATCAATCACCTAAGCATGTTGTGAAATGTCATCACATTTCCAGCAAGGAACCTTACTGGCTGCATAATATCACACGGCGTTATTTATAACGATTAATGGCAAGCCGTAGAGCAGCCTCCCCCAACTTGGTGCCCTCCGGATTTTGTACGACAACTCCCAGCATTCCTTCCTGGCCATTGGCCATGCTGGCTGGGGCTTATAGGAATTGAAGTCCAAAACATCTGGAGGGCACCAGGTGTGGGGGGGACCGCTCTACGGCTTGTCATGAGCCCTTATAAATAATGTCCTGGAGCAAAAAGCAGCGGGGGTGGGGGGGGAGCAACCCAGATGTTTCCCATGTTCAGTTTTGACATGAACATTTCCTTTTGGAAGGAGATTCCCTTTGAAAGAAGGATTTCTGTGTGAAAAATCACACAAATTCAGCACAGTACTAGCACCATTCTATTTGTGGTTCAGACACACACACACACACACACACACACCAACTAGTTGCATTCAGTTTCCAGCACCAGGTGAAGCCCAGAGAGAGGGAGGGGCGGGGGTGGGATCCCATCGTAGCAGCTCTGGAAGAACAAAGGTATACAGCAGCTGAGGAGGGTTGCTGTGAATTCATTAATGGGCAACAAAGCGAGGGGCAGCCTGAGCGATAGATTCTGAGAAAACCCATTCAGACCCATGCATCGTATACAGTAGATGGGGGGCGGGGCGGCAGGGGGCGTGTTGGAGACAATAAGGCGTAGTCTCCAGGGGCCAGCTAGAAACAAAATCAATCCAAAGCTGTTCTTTAAATCCCAGCGTACGTTTCCAAGCATGATATTAAAATTTCATGATCAATAGTGCTAAAAACTGCTCTCTGTCCAGGCTAACGTAAGTGCTGACAATCCACCGGCATATAAATGCAATCAAATGTCATCTGCCGTTAAGCTCTAGCAGTGGTCCCTTGTCTAAATTATCTCTTTGATTGGGAATGCCGACGAGCTGACACCTTCCTATTGGAAATATATAGGACATGGTGCCTGTATGGTGTGCAATAGGTTTGCTGCCAAGCATGTACAGCTGATCGCTCACATACTATCCTGTTCTAGTGGGGCTGAGAGCCTGTCTAACGCTGGGCAAGGCAATCAGTAGCAGGGAAACAATGTATTAGCCAAGGTCAGGCAGCAGATAGCAGATGTGTGTCTGGCTGACCGGCTGAGGATACTTACTGGCGGACCTGGATCAGCTTCCAACAACTGCAGAGTGGAACAAACCATGACCAAAGACCCACAGAGTCTCTATAGCCCCCAAGCTGGGCTTGATGAGTGCCAGAGCCCCATCTCTCAAGTGCAGGAGATTTGAAGTGGGGCTGCTCTGAATGTTCCACCAGTGGAATATTTGGTGGTTTCAGTGAGCGAGTTGGGTGTGTGTGTGTGTGTGTGTGTGTAACCCTTCCTGAAGGTCAGGCAGGGTTGAGAGACACTCTGGTGTATGCCAGGGTACTTAGTATTTGACGAGGTGTCCAAGTGGTCTCCATCTTTTCTTTCTTCGTTTTTTTTTTTTTTTTTTAATTTTAAACAAGCCACTGCCAAGGTTGGCTCAAGATATTTTGCTGCCTGAGGCAAAAGACAAGATGGTGACACCACCCCCTTCCACATACAGAAGCCAACATGGACTGATAGTTGAATCTTACTTTGACACTTTCAAGAGGACAGGGTCCTCCATGGCATCTGAGAGCAGCAAGCTTAGCTTCCATTAAGGAGAGGAAGGCTCTGTTGAGGTATGTGCTGTGTGGATTGAATAAGTAATAGTCCATTATTTGTAGAGCTTAGGGGCTAAGTGGCCAAGATTTCCAAAGATGGGAATTAAATTTTGAGATGGGAAATGAATGAAGAGAGAAATTGAAATCGCTACAGAGGAATGGCATAGAAGCTTCAATTTTCAATAGAAATTTAAATGCTAGTACCCAGACTTTCAAAATATCACCAGATATCTGGTCATGGCTGCATTTTGAGAAACTCTCATTTCCCAGGGCTTATTTACATGGTCAGAAAGAGTTTCAAAGGTTGCTAATTTAAGGTTGTTATCCTGAAGCAACACCTCATTTACACAGCAGGGAGGGATGGCAAAACTGAATTAGCTCACTGTTGCAGGTCATGGCTGCTTGCAGGAATGTATTAAACCTCTCGGAGAATTTTTCCTAGTTTTATTGAAACCCTTCAACATTTTTCATATGCCCAGATGCCAAATGTAACCAGACACATAATAGGGAAACGTTTGTCCCGTAATTTAAACTTTAAAGGTATATCAAATGGTGGGGAAAAGCTTCATCTCAATTTTTTTTTGCTATCACAAGCCCTACTCAGGGGTACAGAATCTGTGGGTACCAAACATGCACCTCCTCCCAGCCTCACACCTCAGCTGATGAGTGATCACCATCAGTCTGAAGGGAGTTGTATGTACATGTGTAGGGCTGTCTTCATAGGGACAGAACCATGAATGACCAATTTTTCCTGTCCTCATGATGCATGGACACCCATACTCATGTAGGCCCCCTTCAGACTGATGTCAATCACATGTTGGCCAGAGGACATGGCCAGTGCACATGTCAGCATCTAGGGCATAGGGCTAGCCCATGCGTTCTCAATTGCCCCTTCATGCATTCAGTACCATAGAATCATAGAAAAGTAGAGTTGGAAGGGGCCATCGAGTCCAACCCCCTGCTCAATGCAGGAATCCAGGTCAAAGCATCCCTGACAGATGGCTGTCCAGCTGCACCTTGAATGCCTCCAGAGTGGGAGAGCCCACCACCTCCCTAGGTAGTTGGTTCCATTGTCTTATTGCTCTGACAGTCATGAGAACCACATGCCTGAACAGGGATACACAGTGCTCCTAATTGCGCTGGAGCCTTACAAAGAAGAAGAAGAAGAAAAGGAAGTACAGTAATACCTTGGATTGCAAGTAACTTGGTTTGAGAGCGTTTTGCAAGACAAGCAAATTTTTTAAATATTTATTTATTTATTTTTTACTTGATATACAAATGACGTCTTGCAATACAAGTACTGTAGTACGACTTAAATAAAAAATCTCTGTACAAATTTTTTTTGGGGGATTTTGTTTTGATATAAGAGTGTTTAGGATTACAAGCATGTTTCTGGAACGAATTACGCTCTCAATCCAAGGCATGACTGTAACAAACTAAGTCTCATCCCAAAGCAAAGAAAAGGATGATTCAAAGGTTATAGTCTGAAAACTGGTATCTATTGGATATTGAAAAACCATGTTATAGTGTGTGCGCCCGCTCCCCCCTTCATGTGGTTCCTTGTGTTAGGGACTCCTGGGCATGAACTGGAAGCCTTACAATTGGAGGTTATGGCTGAGCTGTTTCTGTTCAGGTCTTAAAGTTCTCTTCAGGCATAGGATGAAATGGGGTATATAACATCAGCTCCTGCAACTGGCAGGCAGCATGAAGGCTCTGGATTGGGCAGTATAAATACTAGGAGTTGTCCTTCCGTGTTTGCTGCATTTCAGGTCCCTGCCCTTGACTTGGTTCCAGCTCCAACTCCAGCTCCTGACCTCAGGAAGGCTTGACTGAAAAGAAATTCCCCCCACATGCCAGGTCTGGATGGGGTACTGATGTCCACAATTCTCGTCTCGCCCTCACATCTGGCTTCAGATGTTATCCAAATGGTGCTGGAAGAAGCCACATGGAAGTGGATCTGGTGCGACTGTCAATCATGTAAGAATTCCCCCCCTCCCCGGTACAGTTGAGAGGCTGAAACAGGCTGCGGCCTGTTTCCGAGGTCCTCTGAGCTCACAACTGCACCCTGCTCAAGTGACTGGAATACATGAGTAATTCCACTGCTCCTTTGAAATGTCACCTTTAAATGTATATTACAGCTTACAAGTGCTAGGACATTTGAATCAATAAAGATGTGGGCATAGTCTTGCTTACTAAGAGATGCTTTTTAACTTGTAGAATGAAAAGGTAAAGATTTACACTAGAGAGATGTGGTGGTGGTGGTGGGGAGAGAACTTCCATGAACTTGAAGCGACTCTGAGCTTTCTCACCTTTCCACATACTTCCTTACTGCATAAGCAGTGTTCTCCAACCTTGGATCCCCAGATGTTTTTGGCCTACAACTCCCAGCTGGGAGTTGTAGGCCAAAAACATCTGGGGACCCAAAGTTGGAGAACATTGGTGTAAGGCATCCATCTTATATAGCAGTTCATGGCTGCAGTGAATTAAGTTACACCAATGGTGGCCTGCTGCTTACCAGAACAGTCTTGTTGTCATTATTATTTACTTTGTATGGTCTAAAAGTGACTACCTTATTTGGAAAGCTGCTCAACTTTCATGCAGGGCTGTGAAATAAACAACAACAAAAATATATCTGTCAGAAAAATGAGAAGTTTGATAGTATAATATGCCTACAGGATTTCCCAAAAATCACAGGAATGCCCCCAAAGCCTCAGGTAAGTAATTAAAAGTTGCAAAATGAGCAAACTTGGCTAGGGAAATGCAGACAGACAAGATTTGTATATCTCTGTGCAGGCCCGGCTCTTCTAAGTTGACAAATGCCATTTAAATTATTTATCATAATATTGTGCAGTATACCGCTCTTATGGCATAGTACATCTTGTAAAAGAGACAAAGGAAACCTCACCATAGTAACTTGCAGTTAAATCTTTGCTGAGAAGTGAAAGGGGGAAAGGGTACCAGTGGGAATAATTTGTCATGTGAGTTATTGGACTTGAGGATTACACAGCATGCAGATTGGTGACGTTCCATGCATCGAAGACGCAGAGAGGAAATGAGGCGGAAGCAAAAGCCTGCCGCAAATCCAGTCATTTACAATATAATCCCCATTGAAATGGTACCTGGGGTGGCCAACCAGCCGGCATTTTACTAGTCTGACCAGCAGAACTGTTCTAAAGAACCAGTATCAGAGTCTGAACAGTACTGTGTGAATCTCTATCCATTGCTCAAAGGAACACCATTTAGGAAGGGTGAGGTGGAACAGTTGCCTCCCCTTGTGCTTCATAATCATACTACATCCAATTGTTCTTCAGAGGCACATGTATTTCTGACTGCTATGAGGATAGATATAAAACAATAAGCAGCAAATGTTCTTAAAATAACTCTCTAATTTGTTTTTTAGTCTTGAATATATACAGGCCTTTGAACCTTGCTGTGGGCCTTGATTTCTTTTACCCCCCCGCCCCCCGCCCACTGCAACTGGAAAGGCAGCTTGAGATATTCCCTGATTCTACCTTGATCATGCATGTAATTATCCAGGGGCGAGGACGAGCCTGTGGCCCTCTAAACGTTGTTGGACTCCAACTCCCATCAGCCTCAGCAAACAATGGTCAGGGATGATGGGAGTTGTACTCCAACACCTGGAGGGCCACAGGTTCCCTATCCGTGCCCTAACCCATACGATTCTCTCCTGACTCATCTCTTTATCCTCTAGATTTCATCCTGGCTCTGCCCTTACTCCATCAAATCCTTCTGGGTTCCACTCCTGGGTTTTCAGGTTCCACGCAATTCTCAGAGTTCAGGACAAACCAAACGTGAGGCTGGAGAAATTCTTAAAGTCTGAGATGAATCAAATTTAAGATTAGAAAAATGAGAAACTGAGGTAAACTGACATTTACAGATTTGTTCATCCCTACTCTCAGCTCCCCAAATGGGCCTCAGGCCTGTTTCACACATGCATGGACATCACTAGATTGCTCAACATTTGATTAGTGTACACTTGAGCCCTATTCAGGCATTCTGTACCTGAATAGGGCAAACGTGAGGCCAGAGGAAGTGCTCTTCCCTGCCCCTCTCCTTCGTCGCATCCGTTGCTCTCTGTACTCATGGGAGGGTGACTGTCTGAAAAGCTGAGCCTCCTCTATCTGTGGAGGATCTCCATGTGAACCTCTTCCTCTGAAGAGGCTCTCCTCTTCACACAGTCACCCTCCACGAGTCGAGGGCGACAGATGTGATGGAGAGGGATGGGGCTAGTGTGCTCCCTCTCATCGCATGTTTGCCCTATTCAGGCACAGAATGCCTGAATAGAACTTTGATGAATCTGTGAACTAAGTCTATTGAAAATCATTGGGTTTGAAGTTATTTTATTTGTTAATTATATTTATATCCTGCCTTTTTTCCTGCAAGGAGCCCAAGGCAGCTTACATAACCTTCCTCCTCCTCTCCATTTTATCCTCACAACAGCCCTGTGAGGTACGCTAGGCTGAGAGTCAGTGACTGGCCCAAAGTCACCCAGTGAGCTTCATGG
Organism: Shinisaurus crocodilurus; assembly: GCA_021292165.1. Taxonomy (NCBI): domain Eukaryota; kingdom Metazoa; phylum Chordata; class Lepidosauria; order Squamata; family Shinisauridae; genus Shinisaurus; species Shinisaurus crocodilurus. Next base: position 95,820,386 of record CM037880.1, read on the forward strand.
CAAGGTGGGGACTAGAACCTGGATCTCCCGAGTCCCAGTCCAGCACTCTAACCACTAGGCCACACTGGCTCTCTCAAGTTATGTGAGGAATTGTGAACAGTCTATGTATGCTGTCAGATCTGTGACACCCGTCATGGTGTGGTGCGCTATTAGAGTGTTGGACTGGGACTTGGAAGATCTGGGTTCTAGTCCTGATTCGGCCATGAAGCTCAGTGGGTGACTTTGGGCCTGTCATTGACTCTCACCCTTACCTACCTCACAAGGTTTCTGTGAAGATAAAATGGAGAAAAGGAGGACCCGGTAAGTCACCTTGGGTTCCTAGAGGAAAAAAAGGAGGATAGTAAATATCTTAATAAAACAAACAAACAAACAAACAAACGCCTGTAATCCCTTGATGTTGCAATCATGCATATGTGAGCTGGCTCCTAGTATACAGTAATCAAGTGCACAACGATCAAGTGATATACATGCATATGTGAACCAGCCCCATCAGACGTAAAATTCTGTAAAACTCTGGGGTCTAATTTCCCTTAACTTACCAGGTGCCAGCTCCCGGTTGCTTTGGGTCATGGAAAATAACTATGGTGATTTCTGACACTTTTTCACAATGATTCCTTAGAGCAGCAGGTAAAAAAATAGGGATCTCTCCAGAGAATTTTCAGTGCTCTCACCAAATTACACTTCCCAAGATTCTTAAAGGGAAACCATGACAGGAGTGCCGGCCCTGCTATTAGGCAGAGTGAAGCAGTTGCCTCAGGCAGCAGATGCTTGGAGGCAGCAGCAAGGTGTTGGAGGAGAGAGTGGTGTGCCAAGCAGCATGCCCGGAGCTCTTTAAGGTAGCCTGCTGTCTTCAGGTGTGGTGGAAGATGCTGTCCCCTCACCAGTGTTGAAGAAAGATTCAGTTGCCAATCCAGCCGGCTTTTGAACAAGGAATGGGAGGGGGTGCCATCTTGTTCTTGGCCTCAGGCAGCAAAATACCTTGGGCTGACACTGCACAACAGTTAGAGCAGGGCTTTCCAACCTTGGGTCCCCAGATGTTGCTGGCCTACAGCTCCCAGCATACCCAGCCAGCATGGCTAATGGCAAAGGATTCTGTAGTCTAGCAACATCTGGGGACCCAAGGATGGAGAGCCCTGAGTCAGATATGAGCCACATTTTCAGGTGTTTACTTACAGGTGTTTTGGGGGCTGTGGCGGTGCTTCTGAGATTCCTTTGCTCTTGTTGGCTGTAGCATCAGGGAATCCCAGTTCATTCTTACTCCCTTCACCTGGATGGTGTAACTTTCCATATATTGGTAGGTGGAAGGCAGGGACCTCAGTTCATATTATTCAAGTAGGAAAAAAATGTGTGCAGCTAAGAGTTTACAACCTTACCCTACCAACACAGTTGATAAGTATAATTCTTTTGACCAGTTTAGTTCCTACCTGCACTGAAACTACTGTTGGACACTAATCTTTCAAAATATTCTATACTTCCACTACTTTAGTCAGATATTCATTAGATCAGACACAGTAACAAAGAAACTCACATTTTCTTCGCTCTTTAAATCAGCTGAACTAATAAGGTCATTTTATGAATGTAAAGCAATTGACTATCTCAGATCCCTGGATACTTCTGCAATTTTACTAGAGAGACATTAATACACACTTTACAAATCCCTTGTCTTAGATAGCTTCAGTTAAGATCTAATTAATAGCAGGATAGTATTACATTGCATCTGAACATCATAATATACAATAGTTGCTTGCTTGTGGATTTTGCGTGCCATCTGCCAGTGATGCACAGATCATGTCACCATTAAGTTAGAATTAATATGTGAACTCCCAGAATAGACAGAAAACATTGGCACTGGAAGGGAGGGAGGGAGGGAGCACCAAACAAGTAGATATTCCAACAGATTCCACAATATCCAGACTGGTTTATTTATTTATTTCATTTCTGGGCTGCCCAATAGCCCAAGCTCTCTGGGTGGTTCACAACAATGCCTAAAACAAGGCCAAAATACAATAAAACAGCCATATAATTATTCTATAATAAAGAAATTAAAAACAATTTAAAAGGTTTAAAAATTATTTTGCCAGAGATAATATTTAAATACAAAAAAGACCTGTTACAAACACCTGACATGCATGCCCCATCAAGCCATTAAAAACAGCCCTAGATGTTCTTAGACATCTCCACACAGGGGGCTGTCTTAATCTGGTGCCAGTGGGGAGATCATTCCACACTCAGGGGGCCACCACTGAGAGGCCCTCCCCCTAGTTACCACCCTCCAAGCCTCCCTCAGGGGAAGCACTCGGAGGAAGGCCCCAAATGTTGATTGTAGTGTCCAGGTAGATTGTGGTTGGGAGAGGCGTTCCATCAAGTATTGCGGTTCCAAGCCATGTAGGGCTTTATAGGTTAAGACCAGCACCTTGAATCAGGCTTGGAAGCATACAGGCAGCCAGTGCAAGTGGGCCAGAACTGGTGTTATATGTTCGGACCTTCTGGTTTCAGTTATTAGTTTGGCTGCCGCATTTTGCACAAGCTGAAGCTTCGGAACAGTCTTCAAGGGCAGCCCTACATAGAGTGCAATTAATAACATTATAAAATAATGTTATTTTTTATTTATCTATTTAATCAATTTATATACCTCTTACCATATCTAAAAACATCTCTAATTTGTTAAATTGGGTGTGTGTGTGTCCATGTCCTGTATATCAATTTGATATACTGGTATGGAATTCACAGCACAACCAATTGCCCCGCTGTGACCTTAATGCTGTAGACAGAGCCTTCTCAGATGCCCTCCTAACTGCCAGTTAGCACTGCGATGTGGAGGAGGGCAGGCAGGGCCTTCAGCTTCACATCAGATACACAAGCTGGAGCCCGGATTTAAATTAGTCACTATGGGAGCATCTGTTTTCTCATGAGGAGAAAGCAAACATTCTCAGGATTCACTGGCTCAGAACCTCAAGGTCAAGAAGGAGCAAGCCATCAGCCAGGTGGGACCCCAGAAGGAAGCAGCATTGTCCAAACCAGGCAAAAGGTCTGGTTCCAAAAGCAGCCACCAAAGAAGGGTGGAAAGCAGGCATTCAGCCTGAAACAGTCTCCTCGCTGGGAAGCTCGTTGCGATGGAAGCAATGAAATTGCAAATTCTGCATGACGCCTCCTCTGAGAATGGCGTGTTTATGCTCTGGTGGGAAGCACTGTTTGCTGCCCAGAGTTCTTCCATGCCACCCTTTGCACTTAGATTCAGAGTCCTTCTCACTTAATAATCTTGCTTCAGTGACGCTGTTCCTTCCTTCCTGGGCCAGGAGGCTGCTTAGTCACATACCGGTAGTCACTTTATTTGCATGCTGCTTTTCCATATGCATAATGTTTAAGGCAGTTCACAGTTAAGGCATGACGAAAACAATACGAAGAAATACAGCACTATCCATTAGATCCATATAAAAGACAATTCAAAACAATGTATTAATAACTAACATAACACAATAAAATAGCATAGATAAATATAAATCAGAACTAATAAACAAGAGTGTTATCATGGTGTGTCAAGTGAAGATGCAGCCATATTTTGTTTAACGATTGCTTGCTATCAGGGCCAGCCTGCCTGTTAGGCAGACTGAGGCAAAGCGCTCAGGTGGCAGGCTGGGAGAAGCGGCAGATCGCGGACATGGGGCCCCCACCCACCAGCAGCAGCTTTAATCCAGAACAGCCAGTTGTCCAGCAGCCACCCCATGGCCAGCACTCCTGGCTAGAGTGGCAGCTTGTTTCCCCCACCCCTAGTGAAGTGCAGTGGTTGCTTCAATCCAAGAGGCAAATAAGTCAGCTGCTGCCTAGCCAGGTTCCAGCACTCACTCTGTCTTCAGGAGGAGGAAGCAGAGGACTGGGTGGTGGTGAAGGAAGAGGCAGAGCAAGGTGGAGGAATAAGAAGTGGTGGCGGCCGTTTGCACCTTTTCTTGTTGCTCAGTCTGCATGCTTCGTGTGGCTGTTGGGCTCGCTGTAACAGCCGCAGCTCAGGAGGTTGCCTATCTATGAGTAATGCAGCATTCCCTCCCCAGCTCTCTACACACACAGGACTGGTTCGCACGATCAAGCGGCCCATCACAGGTGGGCTGCAGCATGTGTCGGCGACCATTTTGATTACTTAAGCTGCTACCACAGCTTGTCGTGTCATCCAAACCTGGTGAGGTTGGGTTGTTGGTGTGGCTAACAAACCACCCACAACCCTAAAACAGCCCATGGGTTCTGGGTTCACACGACACAACAAGCCATGGTCACAGCTTGAATATTCAAAAGTTGACTAGCATTCGCCACAACCCACCATGGCTTGAATAAGTCACAGTGGGCTGCAGGGACGTAGGAACCAGGTCAGGGTGTCACCTTGTAGTGCTTAAATCACTCTCTACTAGCAGCAAGTGGTCTGAGCACAAGTCCTCAGAAAAGATCTTAGTGTGAAAAGGCTCTATTCACTGAGTCTTTTGTATGTTAATTCATCCTTCACTGTGACCAGCTATGCTAGCTCAGTATTTCTTTGTTAATGAAGCCTAACCAGTCATTTGTCAAACATTTTAGTTTCCAGAGAGGCAGAGCTCATCATTATTGGGTGGAGTTCTTTATCTGCCCTGAACTTACGCACAACCTGATAAGTTACCGTACATGATTATTGCCCCCAAATGAAGCACTGCCAAAACTATCAGTTATCTCATAGGATTATACAGCTCCAGAAAACACTGGGTTGGTGACTTTTTTAAACAAAAAAAATTATGTGCAATCCATCAGAGTTTGGGGGACTTACCAGTGTGGGAGCTGTGCAATTTATCAGAGCAGGGAATGAACTTAGTATACAACAGTTTATTTCAATCAAAGTAACTCATGGTCAGATTATGAATTTTCAATGTAGGGTGATAATGTAGATCAGTTGAATGTTTGTATGAAAATCATGAATATCTAAACAGTAGGGGGAAATGCAAAGGACATAACAGAATTTTGCAGCAGTATTTATTTATTTATTATATTTATACCCTGTCTTTTTTCCTGCAAGGAACGCAAGGCGGCTTACATAATCCTCCTCCTCTCCATTTTATCCTCACAACCACCCTGTGAGGTAGGTTAGGCTGAGAGCCTGTGGCTTACGCTGGCTCAGCTTGTCTGAGTGTGGAAAGCTAAGCCGGGTCAGGCCTGGTTATTACTTGGATGGGAGACCCCTTCTCTAGTTTCCTGCATTGAGCAGGGGGTTGCACTAGATAGCCTGTAGGCTCCTTCCAACTCTATGATCTATGAATCTATGACTGGCCCAAAGTCACCCAGTGAGTTTCATGGCCAAGCGGGAACTAGAACCCGGATCTCCCGAGTCCCAGTCCAACACTCTCACCACTACGCCACACTGGCTCTAAGTAAGCAATTTTTAGAATCTGAACTTATAAGTTTTGAACAAAAGATCTGCAATAAATGTCATGAAACCAAGTAAATAAACAATATTTAAATACACCTATTAGACTTTGAAGAAACTAAAGAAAATTGGCCTAAAGCATTAAAATCGTTAGGATTTTACAAGAATCTCAATAAAGCTGAGAATAAAAATTTGATTAAGTATGATCCTCTATAACAGAGGTGGGTAATCTTCAGGTTTGTCAGATCTACTTTATTTTTTACTAGAAGCCCATGATCCAGCAGTTAGAGCCAGGTGTGAAGGACAGAATTAAAAAAAACAACACCTCTGAGCACATTCTGAGCCTAGGAATATGTTTTCAATAAGAAAACTGAACTGAGCGCACATCACAGTCCTTTCACACAAAAGTCCACTCCTGCTTGCCCCAAGTGTTCTTCATTTCAGCAGCCCAATTTATGTGGGGAAATTATTTTATTGTTGCTATTGTTAAACAACTGGGAGTCTGAAAGTCTTGCCAATGAACTGCAAATCACCCAGAGATCTAGCAGAAGATCCTGATCTGCCTTCTGCCCACCCCTAAAAGCCTCTAATAAAAGAACTTAAATTAAAGCTCAAACTCTTGAAGGTAAGGTGAAGAATATCAGGGCGAACCTTACCATTATGCAGCATGAGCCGGGGGGGGGGGGGCATTTGCCACTCTGCCTCAGGCAGCAAAATATCTTGGGCTGGCCCTGCTTGCTATTGGTCAGTGATGGTCATTTCATGTTTCTGGAGCTGGCTGAGAATAGTTCCTCAATGGACACCAATAGACAGGTGCTTCTTCAATTAGTATTTAGGCTGACTGGAAGAAGGAATCAGAAATGGGGGTGGGGTGGGGGAGGGGGTCCAAGTGCTGTTTTGCTTTTGAAGGAACTTATGCTTTACAGGTTAGCGCTGCCTGTCTGGGTGCTGCTTGCCTGTTCCCAAATGCTCAGCATGCATTTTTGCAAATAAACATAATACAAAATGGCATAAGTCTTTACACTCTCTCATCACAAAGAAACAAACCCTGTTGTAGCTGCCTTATTGCTCAGGGAAGTGGGGAGCCATGCATGCACAAAATATTATTTCCCTTCCCACCCTGACTTAAAAAATAGCAGAGCCAGGTGAAGGTACTTATGAAATTCTCCCCACCTGAATTTCTGCCTCGATTTTGGAGTTCCAAATCTGCTGATTTTGTTTGCAGAGTATCACCAATGTCTTAGCAATCCACCATTCTTCTCTCTCTCCCCATCTCTCCCCCTCCCTCTTCTTTTTTTAAAAATTCTGGACTTTATTTACATTGCTACACATGTGTAGTTTGCTGCAGTTTCCAGTTCATTCCTTTTTCCCCTTATAAGTTACTAATATGTATCAGTGCACATGTGCTCCACTTAAAACACCATGCCACGGGGCGCAGTGTATGTGAGTGAGTGAGTGAGTGACTGGGAGTGTGTGTGTGTGTGTGTGGGGGGGATCTTGGTAGAAATCCCAACAAGGGAGGGACCTCAGTAACATCTAGCCTCTCTTTAACTCGCAAATTTAGTCTGGAATTTCACTATGTTCTGCTGAGTACAGAAAGACCAATTATCTCAGGAAAACATGGATTATGTTACATCTGCATTCCATGCTTGGAGTACCAATTACTTAACACAAAAATACTGAACCCATTAGTATAGCCTCATAAGAGTCGAAATAAACATATGTATTATATGTCTCTAAATCCCAGTGGACAGTACAACTGGTGTCATATTCTGCCATAGATCCATTAGCAACATAATGACATCTAACTACTGACCAGGCTAATGGCTTAAATTAGAACACTTGAAAAAAGGGAAAAGAGAGACCCATTGTTATTCATTAAAACAATGCATTGTCATCACAAACCTCTATCTTCCAGATTTGTCACATGACATGGATAAACAAGAAAAACCCGTTAATGGGAAGGGATAACATCATGAAAATATTTATTCCATGGGCTACTAGGTGCGGTCCAAAACATATTTTTAAGGAACATGGAACCCTCACACACAGGATAAACGCTAAAGAAAGTAAATTCAGAAATGAGGGGAAAAAAGAGGGAGAGAGAGAAAAGGGGGGCGGGTGGGCAGGTAGACCAAGCCAAATTGCAAAGGCCAAAAATGTTTTTGAATGAGTTAGGCATAGGCAATGCAATCCTAAACTGGTTTCATGTGTCATTTGATAGTTGTTATTGCTGTTTCTGTTAAAGAGAAGATGCACTGTGGGAAGGACGCAGACATCAGGAATGAAAGAATTGCCTAGTGGTAGGCAAAACAAAAGAATAAATTGCAATTGCTAAGAAAACTTTGGTTTTAGGGAGAAGTACCTAAAGAACACAAGATATTAGAAGGAACACAATGATGAAAGGTAATGTTGAATTAGTATCTATAGGTCAGCAAAAGCAAAATGAATCTGATATCAAAAACTGAAGCCAGTGTAAGGAGAGGAATAAAGCAGAAACATAATCAAAGTTTCTAGCTAGAAAACAAGACAAGCAGCAGGACTAAGCGTAGTAAAAGGTACACAACTTTTCAAACCTTTTCTGTCTTGAAACATCTAAGGAGACACCTATCATGCCTGCACAGAGCATGATAATCCCAAATAAGGAAATGGCAGTATTCTGAAAAATAGGAACTATGGCACAAGCTGCAGTAGATGTACAGTTCACAGTGATATGTGTATAGGTACTTTTTAAAAACAACAACACTAATTAGTTCCTTAATCTTTTGCAGTAAAACAGCACCAAGGACCATTCTAATTGGTTGGAGGGTTTCTTGTCACAAAGAAAAGAAAAATATTTACCAGCAACATTTGGGGAAACACCACCCCCAGGGATGGTATTCTTCTTTAATCAGGTTAAGGTTCTAACTAGATATTATGAGAGATGTATAGCTGCTACTAATCCATGTTTCCCATGTTCTCTTCAGTAACTCCTAGTGATGAAAGGAATGTGTGACATGAGGTCTGTTCACACCTTGCATTGAACATGCATTCATGCTGTATGTAAGCACAACCAATGGTTGAAAGAATCAATCTGACCATGTGCTTTCATACCTGATTTGTACACATCTACTAGGATCCTATTTAATCCAGGGTATAGATCATGTGATCGTCACCTTGAAGTGGTGAGTGGGCTTGCGTGTTCCGATGAACCCTGTGAGCAATGCCGTCGGGAGCTATATACTCCCGGTAGGGTCACCCATGGCGGTAAGGTCCGGGGAGAGGAACCAGACAAAGAACGATCCAAAACAAACAAAAAGTCCTCAACGGCAGAACAGGCGGAAGATAATTTAAACCTAAATTACAACAGCTGTGAAGGTGGATGAAGGCTGCAGCAGAGAATGGTTTTCCAATCGTCAGGGTAACCGTGCCATTGGATCATTGCCGTCCTCTGTCAAGTTTGTGTGGTGATTCGTTGTGCACCGATCTCCCCATAGAAAACAGCTTCACGCACAGGCGTCTTCCAACCCAACCCAACCAACCAACCAACCAAAAAAGTCCCATGGCGACTGGCGAATGGCGACAGGGGCAGGACTGTGAATCTGGAAGCCCCTAGTCACAGACCAGCACATGGGCGGTGGATGCAGACTCAGTCGCCCTGTTCAAGGAACGAGGTAGTCGAGCAGCTCGGCAGCTGTATCCATGACTGAGCAGCCCTATTTAGGATCCACTCTGCTCACCCCGTATGGGGAGGGGGCTAGAAAAGGTGCCCTAAACATAGTCTACCTCTTTCTCCCCTGACTGGATTACTGCGTCCAGTGGGGTCACCATTTTAGCGGTCGAAAAAGACATTTGAATTTTGGAACATGGAATATACGGACACTGCTGGATAACATAGATAGTGAACGCCCTGAGCATAGGACTGCTATTATTGCAAGGGAGCTGAGACGGTTTAAAATTGACATAGCAGCACTTCAAGAAACTCGAAGGGCAGGAGAGGGACAGTTGAAGGAAGAAAAAGGAGGCTATACCTTCTTCTGGAAAGGACTACCTGAGCAGGACCGACGAATACATGGAGTAGGCTTTGCCATCAAAAATGAGCTACTGAACTCTTTGTCAGAAGTTCCTACTGGCATTAATGAATGCCTGATAACTCTTCGATTAAAGCTCGCCAATAACCAGCAGGTAACTATCCACGCCCTTCAAGATCCTATTAAGCAAACTCGTTTTCAATCACTTCTTAAGGAACATCTACCTACGGAACCTCCTGACAACATTGAGGACCATTGGTCTAAGCTGAAAACCTCCATTACTGCAGCTTGTGAACAAACTATTGGATATGAAACTAAGAAACATCAGGATTGGTTTGATGAAAATGATAATGAGATTAAATATATAATTGACCAAAAAAGGAAAGCCTTCCAAATATGGCAAAATGATATTAACTGCAGCTGCCAAGAAAAAAAATCTACGCTAGTGCAAAGGCTGAGGTCCAAAGAAGAACAAGAGAACTTAAGAACGCCTGGTGGAAAAAGAAAGCTGAAGAAATTCAACAACTTGCAGAGTCCCATGATGCACGGGGCTTTTTTAAGGCCACAAGGGCCATTTATGGACCAAAAACCTATGGTACAAACCCTTTACAATCAAAAGATGGCACCAAACTCTTAAAAGACAAAGAGTCTATTGCACTGCGTTGGAAAGAGCATTATTATGACCTTTTAAATCGTAAATCTAAGGTGGATAATGAGATTTTTTCGCAAATCCCGCAAAAACAGAGGAACTTGCAATACTCCCCACTTTGGATGAAGTAAAAAAAGCCATTAATCAAATGAAGAATAACAAAGCTAGTGGACCAGATGGGATTCCTGCTGAAATCTTTAAAGAAGGGGCCCCCGAACTTGTACAACATCTTCATAAACTCATCGAAAAAATCTGGATATGAGAAGAGATCCCAGAAGACTTCAGGGATGCCATAATTATCACCCTCTTTAAGAAAGGTGATAGAACAGACTGTGCAAATTATCGGGGCATTTTTCTCTTAGCTACCGCAGGTAAAATATTTGCCAGGATTCTCGCAAACCATCTTCTATCTATTTCAGAAGAGACCCTCCCTGAAACTCAATATGGTTTCGGCCCCTCTAGAGGGACAGTAGACATGATTTTTACTGCACGTCAGCTCCAAGAAAAATGCCGGGAGCAAAATCAACCCCTTTATATGGCATTTATTGATCTTGCTAAGGCCTTTGATACTGTAGACCAAACAGCTCTCTGGACTATCCTTATGAAAATTGGATGCCCCAATAAATTTGTGAATATCTTGCGACTTCTCCATGACAACATGACGGCTACGGTCTTGGACAACAACGGCTCCCATGGTGCTCCATTTGAAGTGGGATCAGGTGTTAAACAGGGATGTGTTATTGCCCCAACATTATTTGCTATTTTCATCACCATGATTTTACATCTTGTCGAGGGGAAACTTCCCACTGGTGTGGGGATTATATATCGAACAGATGGAAAGCTTTTTAATCTCAGCAGGCTGATAGCAAAAAGTAAGGTAATTACAACCTCCATTGTGGAACTTCAGTATGCTGATGATAATGTGGTCTCTGCACATTCAGAGGATGATCTCCAAACTATCCTAAATGCTTTTGCAGAAGCATACGGAAAACTCGGTCTCTCACTTAACATCAAAAAAACCAAAGTGCTTCATCAGCAAATGCAAGCTAACCCTTTGGTGATGCCATCTATCCAGCTTGGCGGGACAATACTGGAAAATGTCGATCATTTTCTCTATCTTGGCAGCTATCGTTCTGTTACAGCTAACATCTGTTAGGTTTAGTGGGGGTGCAGAAGTGAATGGAGTGCAAAATATCTCCTGATATAGATTCAAGGTGACTATACGTCACGGTCTGGTGACACATGCAAGTCAACAAGTTTGCAAGTCAACATGTTATGTAATTGGTGCGTAACTGTTGTATAACCCTCCTATTGTTTATAGTTAAATACTATAAAGTAGGGGTGAGCACGGTGTTGTGCTACCATCTTCAAGAACCTCTCTTCTGCGTGTGACACGCCTTAATCTCGTAAGAGTCTTACAACTGAATAAACACTTTACTATCAATACGTTGCTTTCGCTTTCTTCCTTCCGTGCGTAATACTAAGAGTTAAGCGGGCAAAGCTTTTACTCTAGTTTACTCTCACAACATCGACAGTGAAATCCAGCATCGTCTGAGCTCCGCAAGTGCCGCGTTTTCTCGAATGAAACATAGAGTGTTCGAGGATCGGGATATTTGTAAGAAGACCAAAACACTGGTTTATGAAGCCATTGTATTACCAACTTTATTGTATGCCTGCGAAACATGGACTATCTATAAACGTCACCTCCAACTCCTTGAAAGATTTCATCAACGTTGCCTCCGGAAAATCCTGCGAATTACTTGGGAAGATAGGCGAACAAATGTCAGTGTACTGGAAGAAGCAAAGACTACTAGCATTGAAAAAATGATCCTTCAACGCCAACTTCAGTGGACCGGTCATGTTGTTCGAATGTCTGACTGCCATCTCCCAAAGCAGTTACTTTATTCCCAACTCAAGGATGGAAAGCGGAACATCGGTGGTCAATATAAGAGGTTTAAAGATGTTCTTAAGGCTAATCTAAAAAAATGCAATATAAACATCGAAAACTGGGAAGCTCTGGCCCATGAATGCTTTAACTGGAGGTTGGCCTTTCACAAAGGTTCTATGGACTTTGAAGAAGCTCAAGTGCAAGGTGAAAGGGAGAGACGTGCTAAGCGAAAAGCACGTCAAATAAATCCTTTACAGGACCATCTTCCATCTGGTAACCTGTGTCCTCACAGCTGTGTGGATCTAGAATTGGCCTCCACCGTCACTTACGGACCCATCACTAGAGTCTACACAATTTTCTTTAGAATTTTCCTCCTTTTAAAATCTCCTTTTTGTAAATTTTCTTTTTTTATATCCTGGAAGACAATCTTACTCGGTCACGAGTGATCGCCTGACTGACTGAGATCATGTGTACAGCTGTATGTGTGTTGAATTGAACAGTTCATCAGTTAGCAGTTCACACATATAGTTGTGTGAACTGATGAACTCATGATAACTTTAGCCCTGTCCAGGTGTTAGTTTGAATGCATGAGGGCTAACAGGGGAGACGGCACAGGGGTGTACACGCTAGACCTGCCCGCACCATCCTCCACTGCCCTATCCTAACCTTCATGTGTGTACTGCAAAGGTCCGAAGGGGAAGCCACTACTAATCTCACGCATGGCAGCCAGGCTGTGTTGCAAAATCAGGGGAACACAGGTCTCGCCATGGCTGCTGGAACTAGGCATGAAACATGGGGCAGAACTCAGAGGAGGATAGAGCAGAACTTTGAGAAGAGCTTTCAGCAGAACTACTCCCCCCTCACCTCCTTTCAGGACCAAGGTAGAAGGCCTAGGACAGGAGGCAGCCTGCCCAGACTCACTCGCTTTAAACTGGGGCCTTTCCAGAATAACAAACAGACAACAAAGCTGTTCAGCCCCTCAAAGTTACTCCTTGTGCTTAAAAACCAGAGCTGTAGAGGAACTTGGAGCAAAACGCTGAAGGGGCTCAAAACCCCAATGTGTCTTTTTGTATTTCCCCCCACCCAAAAGCTCCCCCTCCTCTGTATCTCCTTTTCTTCTCCTTCTGCAACTGCCCTGAAAATGCCGAGACCAATCCTGACAATTTTAAAACAAAAAGAGATTGCCCTGCAAGCACTGCCCCCCCCCATGAAAAACACCAGATATCAACAATTAAGGATTTGTAAGGTTAAAAAAAAAACAAAAAAACCACTAATAAAATATTATAAAATAATATGTAATAATTATAATATATAAGAGTTTGTGTGTCTCCTCGAATAACTTTTGTACCTGACCATGCCCTTTGGTTGCCTGGCTATACCCCTGGCCACGCCCTCCTGTTGCCTGGCAACACTCTCTTGATCACATCTTCATGTTGCTTAACCACACCTCTTAGAAATTCACAGGTGTGTCCCTATTTTCATCTGTGAAATGTTGGAGGGGATGCTCTCTGGTTACATAGGTGTGAAGAAGGGAACTTTTGTTCTTTTTTTCTTTCCTTTAATTCAGGGGTGGGCAACCTCCAGAGGTCAGGGACCAACTTTGCCCCCTTTCAGAACCCACCAGGGCAGGCACCCCAGCACCATGGTGCAGCATCAGGAGGAGGGGAAAATGGGCAGTTTGCTGCCAAATCTTAGTGGCATGGTTGTTTCAGTTGGTGGATTGCACCTTATAGAATCAGAGACTCTGTTTTATAAACAAATGTTTAAGTTTTATTTAAACAAGAGGCTTTTCTAGAGAGCTCTCTCAGGCTGCAGCCTCCCCCCCCCCCGGCTTTAACTACTTCCTGGTTCATTCCAGGAAGCACAACCCATCAGGCTGGACTCAGAAGTTCCTTCATATTGTTATAGTGATGGTGGCAAAAAAGGAGCCAATTTAGCTTTAAAACAAAGCTAAATAGGCCCCTTTTTGCTGCCCGCACCAACGCGCTGCTGCAATTCATGCTGCTGCTGCTGCTGCTGCTGCTGCTGCAAATCTGGTGGTGCTGGGGGCACACCAGAGGGTTGGGGAGGGTGTGTGTGGCCTGCAGGCCATGTGTTGCCCACCTCTGCTTTTATTAAAGGTTAGAGCCGGGCTCTCCAAGCTTGGGTCCCCAGATGTTGCTGCCTTCAGCTCCCAGCAGACCCAGCCAGCATGGCTAATGCAGGGGATTCTGGGAGCTGTAGTCCAGCAACATCTGGGGGCCCAAGGTTGGAGGGCCCTGGGTTAGAGGTATGCTGTTCTCTGGGGCCTCTGTCTCTGGAGGGCTGCCTGGTGGGACCTAATGCACTCGACCCACAGTAAACCTTAGCACCTATCATTTGGGCATACTCCTGCACCTTAGAGCGCTTCCTTGCGCCATGCGGGCACTATCAGGATACAAGTGCTGGGATACAAGATGTAATAACAGGGAACAGAAGAAGAGGCTGCATTTGGGCAGGCTGCCTTCTTTTTCACTCTGAGATAACCACAACCAGCCCTCCCACCTCTAGGATGCCTCGGCTCTGCCCGAGGGCAAGGATGCTTCTTACATGAAGCAGCGGCTGGGTCAAGTGGTAAAGGTTACACACATTATGGTGGAGAGGCACAGCCATTGTTGGAATATTCTGGTTTGCCACTGACATCCTACAAGACCACATCTAAACATGCAGTAAAATGAGGTGATAAAAGAAGATGTTGGAATTCTGAACGTCACCACTAGATTGTAGACATGCATTTTGGAATGCTTCCCTGTGTTGTTGCTGTTTTTAAAAATAATAAAAATATAAATAAATGAAACCCTCTTCATGTAGAAAACCAGCACATCAGGGAGAAAGGTTTTTGCATAACCTTCTCAGGTCATTTACTACATGTAGGGAGGTTTTTATGTGGGGAAGCATTCAAAAATATAACCCCCACCCACAGTCTGAAGTGGTACAGTCCAGAATTCCACTGCCTTGGTGTGCATAACTTTGTAGAATTGGTCTTTAATACAGAAACCTCCAGAAATTTAGAAAGAGAGGGCTGAGGCTGGAGAATCATTCCCTGACAGATCCCATCCTATTATGCTTCAAAGCTCAAATACAAGTATAATGAAAATTGAGATCATTTTGTTCTTTACTCCTTTAATTAACCATTTATCCTAATGACCTGACTTCAGGGATGATCTATGGTATTTTCTCTCCAGCAGCAGCTGTTCCACATACAGCCCTTCATCATGTAAATGGGAAAAGCCCCCCAACATTCACAATGCAGCTTTTTAGAGCCACTGTTTGTGTTTTAAATTGAATGATGAATGATACTACATGAGTTGGCTGAAGCATACACAGTTGCTAGTGATGATGGAAAACATGGCAGCGTTAATTAATGTTGCAAGTTGTGTGAAAGAGAGTAAGGCTACCCTCATCAAACTCAGTGCCAGCACTCCAGTCCCTGTGCACGCTAAAACAGGTATTGTTATGTCAATGAAACAACAAAGCAATCACTATACCTAGCATTTATATGGCTCATTAAAGTGTCCAAAGCACAACCTTGGAACATGGTGTACACCAGCAGTGGGGAACATTTTCTGGCCTGAGGTCTGGATGCCATTTCAGATAAGCTCTTGGGGATAACATTCCATTGGTGGGTGGAACCAAAGGCAAAAGTGGGTGGGGCTGAAAAGTCAACACCTCCCCCTATTCCATTGTTACCAATTTATTGTAGGAAGTATGTTTACTGAGAAGCATGAGAAGCATGTCTGTCTATTCCAGGGCTCTCCAACCTTGGGTCCCTAGACGTTGCTGTACTACAGCTCCCAGAATCCCTTGCCATTAGCCATGCTGGCTGGGTATGCTGGGAACTGTAGGCCAGCAACATCTGGGGACCCAAGGTTGGAGAGCCCTGGTCTATTCACAAATAAGCAGCACAAGCCTCTACTCAGAAGTAAGCAGATGTGAATCACTCAGCAGCATTTTTAAAATAGTATCCCAGACACCAAGCTGCTGCATGTCTAATCACAGGTAAGTAGGCCATAGGCCAAGCCTCTGCATGTCTACTCACAAGTAAGCAGGACAAGGCCATATGCTAAAGATGTATACCATACACTTAGGAGACTGAATTGAGTCCCAACTGAACAGTTCACATGCTGCTTCGTGGAAGTGTGCTTCCTCCATAGCCCTGCTACCATGAAGCAAAGGGCAAGCAAGATCAGTGTTGCCAGCAAAATGTGGCAACTTGGCAGTGGGAGCTAAAAGTATCAAATGCTAATATATCTTCTCCTTTGTATAGGCCCTTTGCCCTGTTTAGAATGAAGCATAATCTCAACCTGGTGTACTGTTACGCTGCCCCGTGTGATTATTGGCATGCAGGAGGTCCCGGGTTCAATGCCTGGCATCTCCAGATACAGATAGGGCTGGAAAAATTCCTGCCTGAAAACCTGGAAAGCCGCTGCCAGTCAGGGTTGACAATACTGGGATAGTTGGTCTGACCAATGGTCTGACTCAGTACAAGGCAGTGTCCTATGTCCCTACGCTCTTGTAGACCACTGGACTCAAAAGTGATGACTCATACATAGGTCACAGTCCCCTGAAGCAGCAAAAGTGGAAGTAGCGAGCTCACAGGTTGTGCTCTGTTATGTATGGAAATTGACATTGTACTCAGCACGTGCTTTATTTACTTAGGGCACAATCCTGTGCATGTTTAGACAGAAAAAAGTCCTACAACTCCCAGCATGCCCCAGCCAGCATGGAGTTGTAGGATCTTCTTTCTGTCTAAACATGCATAGGATTGTGGCCTTACTTACTTACCAAGGGGTAAAACTTTTTCCCTGGGCATACAAGGCAGACAGATTTCTCTAGGCAAATGAGGCAACAGAGGGCTTCAAGAAAAGAATGGGTATGGGTGACTCTAGCCCTGGAAACACGGAGTGGAGCAGGGGGTCATTTATGGTATCATGATGCAACAGTACCACAATGATCTCTGGTTTCCCTCTGTACTTTCCCTTCGATCTCCAATGCAAGTCTATTTGGACAAAACCCTAATCAATGCTGACTGGCCCATTGTGTGCCATCTTATCTGTGTTTGTCTACCTTGTCTAATGTGATTTGTCGGATGTAATTTGGCTTCAGTTATATTTTAAATTTAAGTGTCAATTTTCTTACCGTGACCATTCATCCAAGATGAAGTTTACTGGGGATGATGGGTAATCATTCATAGGGGCAACCTGAAGTGACTGGATTATTCATGTTGCATTTTTGTTATAATAAAAAAGATTTCAACTTTATAATCAAGATGTGGTAGATTTTTCATCCCTTGGACTTTTTAAACACAAAGGCTCGTCAAGTGCAACATGCTGATGCATGAAATACTATTAACACACAAATCTGCCTTCTACTGTGGCAGATCACTGGTCCGTTATCTAGACCAGTATTGTCTACTCTGACTGGAAGTGGTGTTCTTGGGTCTCAGGTGCAAGACTCTCCTATCACTTATTACCTGATCCTTTTAACTCACAAATGGGCAACCTGTGGCCCGTAGGCCATATGTGGCCCTCAGTCTTGATCAATGTGGCCCCCGACGCTTCCTGGGCATCTCCTGAACCTCGCTTTGGCCAAGCAAGTAGCTTGCTTTCCTTCTCTGCTGGGCTGAGAGGAAGAGAAGCCTCTTTTCCCCTGCCCAGCATGGAAGGAAAGTGAGCTGTCAGTGGAGCTGCCTGCCCAAGTAGTTTGTTTGTTTGTTCCCCACCCGGCACAGAAGGAAAGCAGTATGGAAGATAAAGGCACAACCCTATCATGTTTAGACAGAAAAAAAGTCCTACAACTCCCAGCATTCCCCAGCCATCCATGCTGACTAGGGAATGCTGGGAGGTGTAGGACTTTTTTCTGTCAAAACAGGCATGGAGCTGTGCCCTAAGTGTGTCAATAGGGGAAAGTGTGTGAATGGTAGGGTTTGGGGGAGGTGGGAAGATGTGGATGGAAGAAAAGTGTGTGGATGGACTGGTGTGTGTTGTGGAAGGGTGTGAAAAAGAGAGAAGGGGAGCAAAAGACAGGGAGAGAAGGACTCCCCTTTTTTGTGTCTGTTGAATTGTGTGTATTGATGAATTGCTTGTGTGAGTGTCTGTATGTGTGTGGGTGTGTGAGAGAGGGAATGGAAGAGAGAATTTGTTTGTTTATTTATGATGGATGAATGAAGGGGGAGAGAAAGGGAATGTCCTGCCCACTTTTGCCTTTGGCCCCACCCAATGGAGGAGATGAAACCACCAGCGATAGAATATTTGTGCACAGATCAACTTATGTCATGTGAAGGAAGTGAAAAACGGAAAATCACATAGGAGGAGCTATGTGGATGGGACCGGAAAGCTAAATGAGAAGTGGGAAGTAGGGAAGGGAAAAGGCAGGGAACCCAGAGGCATGCTGGTGACTGAAGATAATACAGTAGGCACTGGACTTAGAAATAGGACTGCTGGAGAATAATACAAGGTGACGGCAGAGTTCTGACAAAAAGAGGATCAGAAGGAATTGGCAGAAGGATGCAGTAATGTTTACTAATTAAATACCTATAGGAGCCATAGTGAAGCTGAAAAAAGTAGCACACCACAATCCATTTGAGATGAGTAGTTGTCTCTCTCTTGGAATGCCTGGAAACTTCCAGTGCAGCAGAATCGTAATTTACCTTCTGTGAAAGAAAGAGTTCTCATTCATGGAATGTGGCTTTCCTGTGAGTCCCCCTTCTCTCTGCAGCCCTTGATAATCTGTTCCAGGGATGGAGGGACCTTTGGGGATGGTGAGGGGTGTAGTATGTTTTACCTGTCTCTTTAAGAGACATGCCTGTGTTGTAATAGCAGCTTCCTTCTCTTCCTCCTTGGGTGCATGTGGTTTTCTCTGTCATCCAGCTAGAACTGGTCCCAGGTTCTGTTGGTCTGCATAGTAAGCTCAAGCAGCTAAGTTGTTTGGTTTGGTTGGTATCTGAACTTGGTCAGGAACGAAGAAGGTCCTCAAAGTTACGTTGACTCCTGCTTCTTCTTGGCCTTAGGGCAGGCAAGTTGGAAGGACATCACACACACTGAGTAATCTCCACCAAATACACAAAACTAAACTAGGAAATACTGCAAGGTGCAGGGGGCTACAGATGGAGTGAGGAGTTGACAGATGTCCTCCTGCCATGTGAAGGGAGGGGCATCTTAGAATCCAAGCCAATGACTTCACTATGTCTGATGACATCATAGATGTTCATAATCAAAAACATGTGGGTCACCCTAGCCAATGGCAGCATGGGTAAATGAGGTCAAGGGCAGTAATGGCAAAGAAAGAGGGAAATGATGTCAAGAAGTATGCAGCGGACAAAAGGCCACTAAATAGCATCAAAACAACAGGAGGAATATTGGACAGGGAATTTTCAGTAAATGTTTTCAGCTGCATTGAATATGCTAATTTTGAAGCAAATAGTAAAACCAGAGAATATTTAGTGCAGCCCTAGCTGAAAGTATGATGTGTAAAAAGCAAGACTCAATTTGAGGTGTTCTATGGTGATAAATAGAGTTTTGTTTATATATTAATGATATTTCTAGCCCCTTTTCAATTTGCAAGCACATTTCCAAAGCCCTGTAACAACAAAAGAGAAACAACACTTTAGCAACAAATAATTAAAAACTAGAACCTCATTTTAAAAAATAGATTAAAACAGCTTAAACATGTGTTTTTTTAACAACAACAAACAAAAGCAGAATAAAAATGCACTTAAAAGCAGTGGAACAAAAGTCACTCACAATAAACACTTTCTGGGCACTGCTGTTGGTGGCAGTCTTGACAGCAATATGAGTCCAGTGACCTAGAGTACAATGTGGAAGAAGAAGGAGCAGAGTGCATCTCTCTAATGGGGAAGGCCTTTTCTATAGACCAGTGTTCTCCAATCTTGGGTCCCCAGATGTTTTTGGCCTACAACTCCCAGCATGCCCAATGAATTTACCTGACCGTCACCGATTTTGAAAAAACTTGGTGAACTTGTTGGGTCTGCTGAGAAAATAAGCTGCTCCAAAAATTAGACTTCTGGGGCAAAAACTTTTTCAGCTTGTCTGAGCGTGGAAAGCTAAGCAGGGTCAGGCCTGGTTATTACTTGGATGGGAGACCCCTCCTCTAGTTTCCTGCATTGAGCAGGGGGTTGGACTTGATAGCCTTGTAGGCTCCTTCCAACTCTATGATCTATGAAATCTATGAAATCAATCACAAATATGAAGAAAAATGTTAATTTTTGTGTGTCGGACAACATTAAAATTACAGTAATTCCAGTTCTACAGAACCTAGAAAGTTAATCATGGTGTTGATGGAAAGCCTTTGAAATGCTCTTTCATGTGATATGTAACATAAGTGGTTTTTTGGAATAAATATATATTCAAGGTCAAATAGTAAAATGTGATCTTGAATTCTGCAAAAACTAAAAAATTTTCTCCATGATTTTTGTTTTAGTATTTCATCTGACAGTGCTTAATACATGTACCAATTTTCAAAATGGGGTTCTTAAGAGAAAACGAGTTACATCTTTTGGGGCGCTCTGTGTGTATGCATCATAGTTCATATGAATTGCTATCTCACTGTATGTATCTTAAGAAAATATGCATTATCACTTAGGTTTTGAATAAAACATTGTGCTCAAGTACAAGCTACCCTGTCATAATTGAGCAGTTCTAAATTAGGTATTCTTCACAATAGCATACTTCTGACACTTAGTGTAGAATAATGATACTTCCTCTGGGTGGTCATTCTGGTATGAAATCAATCAAAGAATATTTCCAACTGAAAGCAAATTGCTTAAGATTTGGTGAACTTGTCCTGCTTATTAAAAAATAAGTTGCAGGGCCTATTGTTTTCAGAAGAATGAGGTCTAAAATAAGTACTTTAAAAAAGGTACTCACCAGTATGCTTGGGGAAAACATGTTCATTTTATTTTTTTCAAATAAATATACAGAAGTTTGACAGAACGTTTAACATCCCTGGAAACATGTACTTGATTTCAAAATGGGACTCTTACTAGCATAGTTATTTTGAACAGGGAAGGGAACTCAAGAACTTCGGGGCCCAGATAGTTTTCTCATCCATCCTTCCAGTACTTGGAAGAGGCATAGAAAGAGAAAGAAAAATACTCCGAGTGAATGACTGGCTACGAAGGTGGAGCCGACGTGAGGGATTTGGATTCTGGGACCACGGGCTACACTTCCTGGAAGATGGACTGCTGGCAAAGGATGGGTTGCACCTCACAAGGACTGGGAAGAATGTGTTTGGACACAGCATGAGGAACTTAATCAGGAGGGCTTTAAACTGAATCCAACAGGGGAGGGAGACATAAACTCGGGGGTACCAATGGAAGAAGGCCTCTATGCCACAATGGAGAGAACAGCTCCAGCGGTGCCCATTGATAGTCTACCACAAAATGTAGGGGGAAAGTCGGACTATAAAGCACATAGTCTTCAATGTCTCTATACTAATGCCCAGAGTATGGGCAATAAACAAGACGAACTTGAACTCTTGATACATGAGGGCAAGTACGACTTGATAGGGATAACTGAAACCTGGTGGGATGACTCCCATGACTGGAATACAGCAATTGAAGGGTATAACTTGTTCAAAAGGAACAGAAGCAACAGAAAGGGAGGTGGAGTTGCACTGTATGTTAAAAATACGTATCTCTGCACAGAGATACAGGAAGAGGAGCTTGGCAGCCCCATTGAGAGCATCTGGGTTAAAATAAAGGGGGCAAAGAATAAAACGAACATGGCGGTTGGAGTCTACTACCGACCACCCAATCAAGGAGAAGATGAGGATGGAACTTTTGAAAAGCAAATTGCCAGTGTTTCAAGGAGGCACGATGTGGTAGTAATGGGAGACTTCAATTTCCCTGATATCTGTTGGGAGACTTATTCAGCCAAACATGGCCCCTCCAAGAAATTCCTGACCTGTGTTGCTGATAACTTCCTCCTACAGAAAGTGGAGGAAGGAACTAGAGGATCGGCTATCCTTGACCTGATTCTAACCAACAGAGACGAGTTAGTGGATAAAGTGGCAGTTTCGGGAACTCTGGGGGAAAGTGACCATGTTATACTAGAGTTCTTGATTCTAACAGAAGCAAAAGCTGAGTGTAGCCAAACACGTACCCTGGATTTTAGGAAAGCCAATTTTAACAAACTCAGAACAATGATTAGTAAGATCCCATGGCAAGTGACTCTCACGAGAAAGGGAGCCCAGGAGGGGTGGGAGTTTTTAAAGAAGGAAATTTTAAAGGCACAATTGCAAACAATTCCCACAAGGAAAAAAGGCAGAGGGCAACAGAAAAAGCCAATGTGGCTTCACAATAAACTCAAAGATGACCTGAAAACAAAAAAGGACACGTATAGGAAGTGGAAGGAAGGACAGGCTACAGGGGAAGAGTACAGGCAGGTAGCACAGAACTGCAGGAATAGTGTCAGGAAGGCTAAAGCTGAGAATGAGCTAAGGTTAGCGAGGAATGCTAAAAGCAACAAAAAAGCTTTCTTCAGATACATGCACAGTAAAAGACAGAAGAAAGAACTGGTGGTTCAACTACGCAATGAGGATGGCAAATTGATAACAGAAGACAAAGAAAAGGCAGAAGTGTTCAATTCCTACTTCGGCTCGGTCTTCTCCCAAAAGAGGGTCTATGACCCCCCTGGCAAACCTGAAGTGCAGACTGAAGGGGCAGAATTGCAGCTTGAGATTGATAGGCAAATGGTCAAGGAGCACCTGATTACTCTGAACGAGTTTAAATCTCCAGGGCCTGATGAGCTGCATCCTAGAGTAATAAAGGAACTGGCAGAAGAACTCTCAGAACCACTGTCTATTATCTTTGAGAAATCATGGAGGACAGGTGAAGTGCCAGACGACTGGAGGAGGGCAAATGTTGTTCCCATCTTCAAAAAGGGCAAGAAGGAGGAACCTGGGAACTATAGGCCAGTCAGTCTGACATCAATCCCTGGGAAGATTTTTGAGCAGATTATAAAGAAGTCAGTCTGCAAGCACCTTGAAAACAATGCAGTGATTACTAGAAGCCAGCATGGATTTGTCAAGAACAAATCCTGTCAGACTAATCTGATCTCATTTTTTGATCGGGTAACCTCCCTTGTGGACTGTGGGAATGCTGTGGACATTATATATCTGGACTTCAGCAAAGCTTTCGACAAAGTGCCTCATGATATCCTGATTAGTAAACTAGCTAAGAGTGGGCTAGATGGAACAACTATCAGGTGGATCCACAATTGGCTAAAGAATCGGACTCAAAGAGTGCTTATCAATGGTTCCTTCTCAAACTGGGGAGAGGTAACGAGCGGGGTACCACAGGGCTCGGTCCTGGGCCCGGTGCTCTTCAACATTTTTATTAATGACTTGGATCAGGAGGTACAGGGAATGCTTATCAAATTTGCAGATGACACAAAGTTGGGTGGAACAGCTAATACTCTGGAAGACAGAAACAAAATTCAAAGTGACCTCGATAGGCTGGAGCGCTGGGCCGAAAACAACAGAATGAAATTTAATAGGGATAAATGCCAAGTGCTGCACCTAGGGAGAGGAAACCAAATGCAGAGTTACAGAATGGGGGACACTTGGCTCAACAATACTACAAGTGAGAAGGATCTTGGAATTGTGGTAGATCACAAACTGAATATGAGCCAGCAATGCGATGTGGCTGCAAAGAAGGCAAATGCAATTTTGGGCTGTATTAATAGAAGTATAGCTTCCAAATCGCGGGAAGTGATAATTCCCCTTTACTCGGCACTGGTTAGGCCTCATCTTGAGTACTGCGTCCAGTTCTGGGCACCTCACTTTAAGAAGGACATAGACAAACTGGAGAGGGTTCAGAGGAGGGCAACAAGGATGATAAAGGGACTGGAAACAAGGCCCTATGAGGAGAGACTGAAAGAACTGGGCATGTTTAGCCTTCAGAAGAGGAGACTGAGGGGAGATATGATCGCACTCTTCCAGTATTTGAAGGGATGTCACACAGAGGAGGGCAAAGATCTCTTCTCGTTCATCCCAGTTTGCAGGACACGGAATAATGGGCTCAAGTTACAGGAACCTAGATTCCACCTAAACATCAGGAAAAATTTCCTGACTGTCAGAGCAATAAGACAATGGAATCAACTACCTAGGGAGGTGGTGGGCTCTCCCAGTCTGGAGCCATTCAAGGTGCAGCTGGACAGACATCTGTCAGAGATGCTTTGACCTGGATTCCTGCATTGAGCAGGGGGTTGGACTCGATGGCCTTGTAGGCCCCTTCCAACTCTACTTTTCTATGATTCTATGATTTACGGTACTTAGATGTGGGCTTGAAAAACCATTATTGTGCATAGATGAGATTTTCCATTTTACTTTTATATATGCTGATCAGTTTTTATGCAGTTCAAATATTACTTGCTAACATTTTGTTAACAAGTCCTAAATTAAGGAACTTTTCATAACAGTAGTTTCTAGTCTTGAAGTTGCTGCTTGACACTCTTTGTCTGTTAGTTTATAGAAGTGCCCTGTTGGGCAATAAGGATCAGCTTTTGTCAAAACATCTGAAGATGGTATCCATAGGACATCTTGTTTATCTGGTTTTATAAATGAATTTGCTGGTCCAGCTGGATGAAGAAAGCGCACTAACACTTCTGCTCTCTGATCATCTGTTTGTAAAACACAACCTAACCACCAACAAATCCTCGTATTTCTTGCAATTCCAGTTCTCCTTCTTTAATAGTCACTGACTGTCTCTTTTCTGGATTCACATTGAAATTAATATCTTTTAGTAGCAACAGTGTGTTTTGTTAATGGAATTACAGTGTGAATTTTCTGTGTCCCAGGAATCGTCTTGAATTCTCAAAGCGACATTTCAGAAGCTTTTCTTCCAGTTCATAATCTTTACTTGTGGTGTATTGAAATGCAACCTGTGTGATGTTCTCCTTTGCCCAATCAAAGAGTTGATGAGGGGTCATGATTTGTTTTTCATACGGATGCTGCAAACTTGCTCGAGCAGCTAACCTTTTCACAGTGCCACCCAAACCATCACAAGGCCCTTTTCCATGCGATGTGGCAAAGAAGTGCCATTCTGCATCGATACCGAAATCTGACTTATGCTTACTTAAGTTGTTGAAGTTTTTACCATTTTTATACTGTGCTGCTGCACCATCAGGGAAATAATAGATCTTAGTTATGCTATCTGTAGAAATGGTGTGCAGGAATTCAACAATTTGAAAAGTCATGAACACATTGCAGCAGAAGTGGGTTCGGCACTTGTCATGGCTTCAGGCCTGCCTTTTTCTTTCTTATCAGAATCTGTGAATAAAGCTTGATTTAATGTAGGCATCCAAAGAGATATATCTCTGTGAAGGTTTGAGGCCTACCCATGCCTGGTTTGGTTTCAGCCTGAAGGCCCCGGAAGCTCCGGAAGGGAGAGGGCGGGCTTAAGTTTAATTTCCCTCCAAAAAAATCTGTTTTAAGTGTGTATAAGGGGGTGAAGTTATTGTAGGGAGGTACTGTGCATGTATAAGAACATTCACATCTTCTGAACTGTTCAGAACCCCGTTCTGGAAATTGGTACATATACTCAAGGTAAACATGGGTTATCTGAGGAAAAAAATCAGCCAAAAAAACCATTTGGTTTTTTTTGGAATTCAAGGTCAAATTAAAGAAACTATGACCTTGAATATTTTATTTCACATGCATGCTTTGTGTTACACATCAAATAAAAGGGTAGTTCGAGAGCTTTCATATGACATCATGATTTACTTTCTAGGCCAATTCTGAAGGATGTTATGATACTTTTTGTGTAGTCACAAATGCTGAAAAATCGTGTTTGGGGCATTTTTTGAGCACACTGTACTTTTGCACCGTGAGGTATAATGACCTATAATTTGGTGTATGTTAATTTCTCATGCTGGTCTACCAGTATGCCAGTTTTTTTAAAAAAAATCACAGATGGTGAGGTAAATTTTTCATTTTTATTGGTTGATTTTACATGGAATGACCCATAGACATTCATGTTTTCACTGATATCTGGAACAATAATGTTCCCTTTCATCTCCCACCAAAGCATTATGGAGAAATTATGTACTCCCCCTGCCCATTCTTGTTTCTGTGAGGCCACTGCGTGATCACTAATTGGCACCATTAAACGATTGAGTGAGAGGCCATTTTCCAGCATGGGACTGTATTTGGAATGTGTACTGGCTCTCAGATACAATCTGTGGCCAGAGAGATAATAGGGAACCTAGACTTTCAACTAGCCTTGCTCATTCCTGTAAAGCTTGACATCAAACAGGCACAGTTCGTGTCACTGCATTGTCTCAAGACTAGTGTACTCCAGCTGGCAGGACCGGTGCAAGGCAGTTTGGTGCCCTAGGCAAGATCAGATATTTAGCGCGCCCCCCTTCCCACTTGAGAGTGCTGTATTTTTTTTCAAGGCGTTTCTGGCGCCCCCTTTAGGCCTGCGCCCTAGGCGGCTGCCTAGTTGGCCTAATGGTAGCACTGGCCCTGCCAGCTGGAGAGGATAAAAGGCCACAGGCTGATTACTTGAATTATTGACCTGCAGCATAAGACTAATTTCATCCATAGCCAACTCTGGTTTTGCTTTCCAGATTTATTTATTTTTAATAGCTAAGGGAAAAAGAAAAAGAAAAGAAAACCTCCACAGTAATAACCGTATTTACATACTTTATGCCAGTAACTCTTAAATCAGCCTTCTCCAGTCATGCGCCCTCCAGACGTTGTGGACTACAATGCCGTATTGCAAGTGAGAGAGCTGCTGAGGTTGGTAATGGCTTGCCTGAAGCCACCTAGTGAGCTCAAGGCAGAGGTTAGATTTGAAATGGGGACTTTCACAGCTCACATTGTTACCCACCACACTACGATAGTAGCTTACACATGAAAACTGGGAGAGAAACTGAAGAACCAACGCTGACCACTCACTGTAACCTGGGGGGGGGGGGGAGGTATCTCTGAAAGGCTAGGAAGGCAAGTTACAAAATAGTGACTGCCCAGGACTGCCAGTAATAAACTGCTAGCGATGAACTGTTCGCCATCAGCTCTAACAGCCTAATCTTCTTTATAATGGACCGGACTGTTCAGAAAAGCCAGCCACCCTGTTTTCTTATTTCCCCCCAGCGTCAGGCATGCTCCCAGGTTTCCTGGGATTAGACCCTCCCCACATGTTGTAACAGTGAGGCAGCAACAAGGTCAGGCAAGGGTCGCTGCCATGGAGTTTGCTGTGCCAGACGTCGAAAAGAACAGAGGGGAAAAAACCCAGTCCTATTAAATATGAAAATCCACCCATTGTTTCGGTGCTGATTGTATCCTGCCTTGTAGAGCGCTGCAGCGCCAGAGCCATGGCAACGCAAAGTGGCGGATGTGCATTGGACTGTGTCCTTTGCAAGGGTGTCTTTAGCCAAGGGAAGTTTGGTTGAGAAGGGGGGCGGCGGGGGGGGGGAAGAGAAGTGTGAATAATGCCCTCAACTATTATCGCTAATTGGACAGACATGAAAGGAGGACACTTTGTCTGACTAGATAAGCCCATTGCACAGTTATTAACCAAGCATTCAGACCCTGCTGAATCAAACTATTATTGCCTCTTGTCTTCGGGAAGCATAACATGTTATTGGAGTGCGACACAAAAAATATGAGTGACTGTCTGAAACATAGCTGCGGTAATCCTCTAAGCACCAAGGCAAAAGAGCCGGGTGGCTTGGTATGTAATTGAATGCACCGAGACACCCACATTACTATGAAGCAATGGCACTTTAATTTCAGATCTTTATACTAGTGTTCTCCAACCTTGGGTCTCCTACGCTGGCTGGGGCATGCTGGGAGTTGTAGGCCAAAAACATCTGGGGGACCCAAGGTTGGAGAACACTGCTTTATACTGTAGCAATGTATCACCTTAGCATCCAATACTCAGCGTGATTAAACAATCTCGATCCCACTCTGCTGCTCTCCTTGATAAATGAATATATGCCAGTTGCTGTGGGAACCTAACAGGAGAGGTGGGGGGTTTTTCAGAGGCATCACACAGGTTGAAGCATCAACTCTGGAGGGCACAATGGAGATGCCCTGTTTGGGTAGGGCCCTCGTTGATGGGCTAAAAATCCCTTGTCAGCTAGTTGTTCAGGAGGAGGGCTATCTGAGCCACACCTTCGCTTTTAAGCAGATGCCCAGGCCGGGAGCCTTTGCTAGGAACATTATCATCTTTACTGCCCCAAATCTTCTCTGTCTGGACTTACTACCATCTGAGCCTCTTGGGGCACTCTTCTCTCCATCCAATTTGTGGACTCTTGTCTCTCGCAGGACCGGTGCAAGGCAGTTTGGTGCCCTAGGCAAGATCAGATATTTAGCGCCCCCCTTCCCACTTGAGAGCATTGTATTTTTTTTTCAAGGCGTTTCTAGCACCCCCTTTAGCCCTGCGCCCTAGGCGGCTGCCTAGTTAGCCTAATGGTAGCACCGGCCCTGGTCTCTCGAACTTTGTATTGTTAAGAACCTGCCATGAAAAGTACTACCATACTTTTCATAGAACTTAAGCTATGGTCGTTGAAATCTCTGCATGTGTGGGATTACTCTGCACGTACTCTTGAAACTGTCTTGACTCTTGGATTTGATAGGCACCCATTTAGTGCTGAGGTTCCAATGAAAATTTCAAGGTTGAACTAAACCTCTGCATGTGTGGATTTGTTAGGCCTTTTTCTAGAACTCTTGTCTTTGATTGCCTGGGATGGCTTACACCAGGAAACATGCAAGCCCCATGCCCTGTATTCGGAGCTGCAGAGATTACAATGAGGAAACCTAGTTGTCTGGATCCCTGACTCTGGTATATTTATTAGCTTTGGAGTGTTGCGGAATTACTTATGGAGCCTATAGCTAATTGTCACTGACTGTATAACTTCTGAAGAGGGTAACCACTAAGTTTTTACCCTGGGATTTGCTACAATAAAAGAGTCTCACTGATTTGTGGTGGCCTGTGTCAGAATGCCAGAGTGTGTGCTTGAAGGATCAGGCCCATGATAGTTGCAGAGAGCACAAGTTCCAAATAAGTCACATTATGTGTTGCTGTAGCAAGGGGTTTAAAGTGCTGCATTAAAAAAAAAAAATTTCAGTAACTACAATGTAACTACTACAAATCAGCCTGATGTGCATACATGTATTTAATTACCCACCCCACCCACCCCAAACATGGGGCTTCAGAGAGATTTGCATTTCTTTCTGACACTGTATCTTACCTGTTAGAGGCACAGAGTCAGCTCTGTTAGGAAATAAAATCTTTGGCAATATAAAGATAGGAATCATGTGATAAATTCCCTCATTCACCTCTCCAGGCCAGCAGGTGCAACCTCCACCTCCTTTTCTTTTCACCGAGCTAATCCCTTCCCCACAGCAATGTGCAGCAGAGGACAGCAGGTAGGGCATGTGCGCGTGCACACCCATCCTCGCCTGACCTTCCCAGTTTAGGAGCGTCTGACTCTCCGTGGAGACCCTGCGGCTGTTTGAGCTTAAGCAGAGCTACTCTTAATGGGGCCATGGGAAAAATTGCAGCTAAGCTAAAAGTGCAAGCTCAGCTGCAATTGTAGCTTAAAGTAGCTGGGAATTTGGTACTCTGCATGACAAAGTGAGAAGCCGTGATGGCTTAAGGGTTTTCGTGCTGGTCTGGCATTTTCATGGCAATTGGAGACTATGGAGTGTGTGCTGTGTGAGGCAGATTGAGTTAGAGAGTCAGACTGATCAGAGACAGTAGTCAGTTACTCAGTGCAGGAATTATTTAATGTGAAAGGATGGTGAGGGTGAATTTAGAAATAGAATAGCATAGGAGATTAAATAGTATTAACTGAAACTTAACTGAAAAAAACACCAAAAAACCCCCCAAAAAACCTTCACAAACCACCATCCTGATCCAAAAAGCCTCCAAATCAAATTTGTTACTTAAAAAAACTGCTCACATCTCTTGAGTGTCTACAGAGGGTTAGAAATGTGCTCTTCTGTTAAATGAAAACTCAGCTTTCACAATCTGCAATCTGGCTCCTCTCTCTCTGTTGCCTCCCCATATTGTTGAAATGTAGATTATAATCTGAGTAATTTCATTCAACCCATTTTTGTGTGATGGTGCATATTGCTATTCTCAACCACGTGCTGCTTTTGGCAAGAAGAACATGATGAAAAGTTGAAAATTCAGAGGACAGGTTTGGTTTAGAAACAGACAAGTGAACATTTGGAGAACAGATTTTCTTCTCATTAACAGCACCACTTTAATCGACTGTTAGCTAGCCTGGAAGATATGCTGAGATCTGGCTTTTGTTTTCCGCAGTCTGAGAAACTTGAGGCCCATTAGCCATGCAGGGTGGCCTACCAAGGCTTGACAAACCTCCTAATTTCACTCACTTTCTTGGGATTGGAGACACCGGAGGGTTGTCAAGCACCTGGCAGCAGGCCAAGACGGAAAGAACTTGAGATTTTAAAAAAAAAGATGAACCAAAACTGACAGATTCATCCATCCAGGCCCAGGTCTTTGAGTGCTTTGCTCTTAAAAGTCTGGGTTTGTAGCGGTCAATTAGGGCTGCCATCTCTTTTTTGTGACAGGCTCCTCACCAGCTACGCATATGGCAGGCAGGTACAACAACATGGTCCTCTCCATGCTGGGAATAGCTGGACCTATTGAATTTGGCAGGTGCAGATGGGCGAGAATTTCATTTTGGTTGGTTTTTGATCAGAATTTGCCAACATTTCCAAATTTCTTCCTATACAGGAAAGAAAGAACTTAATATTTTAAAATTTTAAAATGGCAGAGAAAGCAAAATGGACAGATTTGTCCATCGCTACTGTGAACACTGAATGTGATGAGTGTCTGCCTTGTCCTTGCAAACAAGAAAAGTAAATTTAAAACAAATCCTGATGTCCTGATATGTAAACTCTAGTACCTCTTCACTGAATGTCACCATTGTCTTGGCCATCTTGAATTGTAATAGAATCCAGTATCTAACTTATTTGAAATAGTAATTTATAGATCATTTCCCACCAAAGCATATGTATTGCCTGTACACATGCCTAAATATTTAGCAAAGGTATAGGCATTTATATACTTGGCAGAAATGTTGACATTTTGATCCATTTTCTCATGCTAAATTGACTTTTTGGGGCAATCCAGATCTAAACATTGGTAAGAAAATGTTGTTGTGGCAGACATAGACAGATAAGGCGATTTTTACTTTGGATCAACTGGTGGGTGCTGATGATGAATTTTTGTCATTTTCTATCTTTCTTGCATGACAAATATAATTTGCAAGCTATGGCTGAATGGCAATACTTGCAATTGCAGCATTTGTCAGTATCTAGGTTTGGCCCAGCTACTTTAACAGCCTCAGACTCTCCATTATTATTGGAAGCACTTATTGAGGCTGGTCATGCCTATAGATACTTGTTATTGGTGAATAAATAGGATATACAGGGTTTTAAGCAGGAAGGGAATATGGTATTTATTTATTTATTTATTTCATTTTTATACCGCCCAATAGCCGAAGCTCTCTGGGCGGTTTACAACAATTGGATTGCCTTATTCTGTTTAATTAGGGGATCATCACTTTGGCGTCTATACCTATTGCATCTATGGATCTTAGGCCACATCTTATTCAGCAAAAACCTTTGTTTTGTGTGTATTGGACACCACAATGTCTTTTTAATAAGTGATTGTCTAATTCAGCTAATTGCGGATGGTGCAATGCAGCTAATGCTTCTTTTAAACGTATGTTTTGGCAATGTCCAATAGTTGCTTCTTTTTTGGAGGAAATTATTATACAGATAAATTTTGCACTGGGATAGTCTTTAATATTTGTTGATGTACACACTCTTTAAAATTATTTACCTGCTTCATGGAAATTAATGAATGGTCAGTGTAAATGGATTCTCTGTGCCTTCTTGACAGCTAAAAGACTGATATTACAACATTGGAAGGATAAATGCTCACCTCCTATAATGCAATGGATTGAGGACCTTACAACACTTTCAACATTTGAACAGCTGGCATAGAGACGCCACCTTCAAATGGATACTTATTTGGATATCTGGTCCGCTTTTGTTGAAGCCTATGTATAATTGCTACTAAGTTGTATTTTCATATATATGCATTACATACGCATTCATTGCTATTGATATATACAAATTTATGTATGTATATTAAAAAAAAACCCTATAAAAATAAAATGGGGGAAAATCTTGGATTTTATGGGAATGAGGTCACCGAAGCTTTCGACAAAGTGCCTCATGATATCCTGATTAGCAAGCTAGCTAAAAGTGGGCTAGATGGATGGAACAACTATCAGGTGGATCCACAATTAGAGATGTAACCGCTCACTTCGTGCAGGTGTAGCGGGCCGAAATTGGCCCCGCTCATGTCCGCGCGGGGCTCGTGCGGGCCTACCTTTGTCCAGCGGTAGCTCACCTCTCTGCGGTGAGCCGCCCACGCTGGTCCCATCATGTCACATCCGGCCCCGGAAGTGACGCGACGGGACCCTGCGGAGGCGCACTGGACCCCCGCACGACGTATTGCGCCTGCGCAGGGTCCCATCACTGGCTGGTTTTTCACATAACCCCCCCCCACAGGTTTGTGAACACCGCTGTCCACAATTGGCTACAGAATCGAACTCAAAGAGTGCTTATCAATGGTTCCTTCTCAAACTGGGGAGAGGTAACGAGTGGGGTACCACAGGACTCAGTCCTGGGCCCAGTGCTCTTCAACCTTTTTATTAATGACTTGGATGAAGAGGTGCAGGGAATGCTTATCAAATTTGCAGATGACACAAAGTTGGGTAGAACAGCTAATACTCTGGAAGACAGAAACAATTCAAAGTGATCTCGATAGGCTGGAGCACTGGGCCGAAAACAACAAAATGAAATTTAATAGGGATAAATGCCAAGTGCTGCACCTAGGGAGAAGAAACAAATGCAGAGTTACAGAATGGGGGACACTTGGCTCAACAATACTACAAGTGAGAAGGATCTTGGAATTGTGGTAGATCACAAACTGAATATGAGCCAGCAATGCGATGTGGCTGCAAAGAAGGCAAATGCTATTTTGGGCTGCATTAATAGAAGTATAGCTTCCAAATCAAGAGAAGTGATAATTCCCCTTTACTCCTAGGGATGTAGCCGAGCAGCCCGTCAGACAGGAGCAAGGCCCGAACTGGGCCCTGCTCGTGTCCGACGGGCTGCTCGGCCACCCCCGTGGGCTTTACCTGGGCTCTCCGCTCCGCGGAGAGCCTTCCCTGTCCGAAGGGTCCCGTTGTGTCACTTCCCACATGGAGGAAGTGATGCAATGGGACCCTGCTCCATCGCGCTGGACCCCCCCCCCCGCACTCTGTTTTTGGCGGGGGAAACCAGGGCAACAGGGCTGTTTAAGCCCTGTTGCCCTGGTTCCTCCTGCCAAAACAGAGCGCGGGGGGGGTCCAGCACGACAGAGCAGTGGCTCCGGCGGAGGCGATGCGCAGGACTAGGTAGGTGGCGGGGGGATCCTGGCGGCAGCGGTGGGGGCGGGGGGGGTCTGGCGGTGGGGGGGCCGTGCGCGGGGGGTTTCCTCCGGCAGCGGCTCGAGCAGCACGAGCGGCGCGGAGAACGCTCCGTGCCGCTCTGAAGAGCGAGATTGGGCCACCGCCGCTCGCGGGGGGCCGAGCCCGGAGCGAGCCTGCAGCCGACTCCAGGCTCGGCCCCACCACTACGCACTGGTTAGGCCTCATCTTGAGTACTGCATCCAATTCTGGGTAGACAGACTGGAGAGGGTTCAGAGGAGGGCAACTAAGATGATAAAGGGACTGGAAACAAGGCCCTATGAGGAGAGACTGAAAGAACTGGGCATGTTTAGCCTTCAGAAGAGGAGACTGAGGGGAGATATGATCGCACTCTTCCAGTACTTGAAGGGTTGTCACAAAGAGGAGGGCCAGGATCTCTTCTCGATCATCCCAGTTTTCAGGACACGGAATAATGGGCTCAAGTTACACAGGAACCCAGATTCCACCTAAACATCAGGAAAAATTTCCTGACCGTCAGAGCAATAAGACAATGGAACCAACTACCTAGGGAGGTGGTGAGCTCTCCCACTCTGGAGGCATTCAAGGTGCGGCTGGACAGCCATCTGTCGGGGATGCTTTGACCTGGATTCCTGCATTGAGCAGGGGGTTGGACTTGATGGCCTTATAGGCCCCTTCCAACTCTGCTATTCTATGATTCTATGAAGTTGAGCACCTCCCCATAATATGTTATATAGGATCTGCACAGTAATTTGTTGTGTTATGTTATCAGCATCAGCTACAAGCTGGCAGCATTTGTTTTCTTATGTTTTAAGTATGTTTGGGAACAATGTGCATAACAATGTGCCACTGTCTGTCACAAGCAGTTCTGTTTATGTCTGCAGCCAGAAGTCTATTCTCGGACTCAAGCCTGGGAAGAGATCTCTGGGAACTAACAAACCAACTGTCACGTGTTTGTTTTTCTCTGACGCAGTGAACTGTTTCAGACAGAAGCCATTTTAAGGAGAAGAACTTTAGCTTTGCTTTTATTGCTCTTCTTGTGTTACAACTGCAACAATGTAACGCTTTGCATTGGTGGGGTGAAGTTCTACTTCTCTCCACTGGACTAATGCTTGCTATGCATTTATACTCTGCACATGGACTGTATTTGTAGTGCTTACTTTGAATAAGTAAATAAACAGGTAGAATAGACCTGTTGCTGTTACAGAGTGTTTCCTGAGTCCTGGATTAATCTGCAACTGGAGTGGCTGAGCATCTAAGTCAAGGCTGGGTTTGCGACTGCTGTGGGAGATTTTTTGCTGCTGTGTGATGAATGCCAGGCTAAGCTAGCACACAGATTAAAAATCTCTTTCAACACCAACATAATTGTGCAGACTTTCAAGCTTTAAACTGATGTGTCACAAGTATGCTGGCTCAGCTTGTCTGAGCGTGGAAAGCTAAGCAGGGTCAAGCCTGGTTGTTACTTGGATGGGAGACCCCTCCTCTAGTTTCCTGCATGGAGCAGGGGGTTGGACTCGATAGCCTTGTAGGCTCCTTCCAACTCTATGATCTATGAAATCTATGAAATCTATTTACGGTACTTGAGTCACTAGACTAGGAGCTATGTTGTGTTCATAGATTTTCTATTGGAGATTTTTTTTTAAATCCGCAAATCACGGTCTGTCTTACAAACAGAAGTCCGCAAGCTGGCTCGACTTACACTGCACTGAGTCAGCGCCAGTGCATGGGCGGCAAACTGGAATCTGTCTGGGGGGCTGAACTGAGGAAATCTGATGGATTTCCACCCCCCAAATGGATTCTTCACACACTGCTACTTTCAGATCTCTCAGTGCTACTACAGGAGATAGTAATTTGCAAAATCAAAAGCAGATATGAAGCCTGTGGACACGATAGTAGAGAAGGTCTTTCAGTCTGCTGAATGCAGAGCATGGTTACCATTGTGTTAACATGGCAGAAATGGCATTTTTATTCTTCCTGGCAGACTTCACAGTTCCATTACTGTCCTGGTCAATCTGGGATCCCTGGTTATCCCCCTCTCCCGTGTGTGTACAGAAGAGAGATAAAAGACAGACTACAGAGAAGGTTTATGGCTGCCCAGAGTGATGTATTGACTTTTCATCCGGATATTTCAATGCTTTTTCTCCCCGGTAGAGACCTGGAGGAATTTCCTCCCCAGAAAACATATCACACACTATGCATTTATACTGGAAAACTGAATATGCTGGCATTGAGCAGAAAGCAGGGGATTTCAAGAGTAGGGAAATTTATTTCATTTTGGTTTGGATAAGAATGTACCAAAATTCACAAAGATCTCCATATTCAGGACAAAAAGAACATGTGATTAAAAACAGTCAAATGTGAGAGAAATCAAAACTGACAAATTCATCCATCCAAGCCAATTTCGATTTGAATCGCTGTGTATCCAACCATTTTTGTGGTGATGAATTAGGGTTGCCACCTCTTTTTTCTGAGAGGCTCCTCATCAGCTATATGGCAGGCCAGTACAGCATGGAGATGACTGAATCTGAATTTGGCTGGTGCAGATGGGTGAGAATTTTGGTTCAGTTCATTTTTTTATAAGAATTTACTAAAATTTAAAAACTTTGTCAAATTTTGGGGAGAAAGAACTTGAGATATTTTTTTTAAAAAAAAATTGAATGTGGGAGAAAGTGAAACTGACAGCTTCATCCATCCCTAGCAAGTTCTAAAATAAGAAAAAGAACTTCTGGCTTGAAAATTAGGGAGGGCAAAACCAAGGGTGAGGGGGGCAAAAAATTAAGAGGTCCAAGGGGTCTACTGTTGGTGGGCAGAAGCAAGTTGCTTCTTTCCTTTAATAAAAAAACAACAGCTTTTTTCCACCACTGAGGTGGAGCTCTCTTAGACCACAATCCTATCACCCCAGCCAGCCTTCACCACTGCCATGTCTCACGCCCTCCATTTCATCTAGATGGCCATTTTGGGCCATCTAGTTGAATCTCTTTGGAGGGGGAGGGAAGGAGGCTGGGGCACCGTGCATTTTTCAAATGTATGCATGCTGTTGAACACATTTTTTCCCCGGGGGTTCACAGATTACATTGTAAGCTTGGAAATGTACGGAGCAGGACCGGTGCAAGGCAGTTTGGTGCCCTAGGCAAGATCAGATATTTAGCGCCCCCCTTCCCACTTGAGAGCGCTGTATTTTTTTTCAAGGCATTTCTGGCGCCCTCTTTAGCCCTGTGCCCTAGGCAGCTTGCCTAGTTGGCCTAATGGTAGCACTGGCCCTGGTACGGAGTTTGACCAAAGATTGAATTCAGTCCGGGAGGTGTGAACTGGGTAAATCCTGGTCAAAAATGAACAGAATCAAATTTCTCAAACATTGGCCGGGGGGGGGGGGGAGTACAGGGTAGTGATGGCAGATGTGCCTTTTTCTTTTCTTTCCTCTTTTAGAAAAATGCTGTGTTGCCACTTCTGCACATGATGGCACCAGTAGAGCTCCTTTGGGGGCCTGCCACTTAGCAGCTGCTATTTTTCCTCCCACAATGCCCTTCTCAGACCAGCGCTACTTGGGTGTCGAACCTCAGGCCAGCAAACCAAATCCAGCCTGCCTGGGGTCCAAACCTGGCCCTTCAGATTTCCTGAAATGGCCACGACCCCTTCTCCAAGCCCATCCCAATCATTTGGTGGTTTCTCGGCTTTTGCACAGTTCCCGCACCCCCAATTCTACAAGGTAGAAATGCCTCTCCTACTGGCAATAAGAGCTTCAAGCTACAATAGGCTAGTTTGTTTGACCCTGTCCTTTCACCTTTAGCTCCGCCCACCACTGGAATGTGGGCCCTGAGGGTGCTGCCAAAATTGAATTTGGCCCTTGGGCTGAAAGAGGTTTGATGCCCCTGATGTAAGAGGTCGCTGAAGATCCACACCACGGTCTGTGACAATATATTTATAAAGCAGAGGGACATGACAGGTGTTTGGACTATGCAACAAGATGTCAACTCTGCCAGGAGGATTTTTTTAAGTTGACTTCCCAGTAAAGGGTTAAGATAGACTGTTATAGTCTAGTAGTTCAGGGCTCTCCAACCTTGGGTCCCCAGATGTTGCTGGACTACAGCTCCCAGAATCCCTTGTCATTAGCCATGCTGGCTGGGTATGCTGGGAGTTGTAGGCCAGGCCAGCAACATCTGGGGACCCAAGGTTGGAGAGCTCTGGTCTAGTTAAAGGGCAAAGGCAGAAGCCAAGCTTCTCTGAGAAGTCTGGGGGCAGGGTTCAGTGGAGCAAACCACTTAGCGGCATCAGGAGAGGGAATGCTGGACATTGCCTAGCAACAAGTTAGAAATGCCATTCTCCCTCACTCTTAACAGTTAGACTGGTCCTACAGTTAATTAACTTAACTGATGCTTGCTAGGGTTTAGCAAAGGAGACATATTCTGTGGTTTTTCCTTACCTCTCAGGATGAGTAACAATTAAGAAACTGCACTTACAAAGTCTGTAACCATCAAGCTTATAGTACCTGAGAAATCATAGGTTACTTCTGTTATTTACTTTAAAAGCATCTACTTTAGAAACAAGCCTGTGTGAGCATGTGCAGAGGGACATGGTAGGAAGAAGGGCAAGATCCTCACCCCAGATCTTGGGTCCACCCCACCACACTAGTGCCCCTGAGTTTACTCCAAACACCCCCCCCAAACCCAAATGTGAACAGGGATCCTAGGAAAGGGGTACAAAGCATATACACAAAGGCCCCCCTGCAATGTACAGTCACTCCTGCCACTTCTGTCTTCCTGCCTCCCATAATGAGTGATGCTTCAGAACTAATTGAATGGGCAAGAGACTCCAAACAGATGATTCCGTAGTGAATTTTCACATGATTTTGCAAGGGGAATTTGTCGCAGCAGTAACTGCTGTGTAACCAGTTTGCGCTACAAGAGGGAGGTGAACTCCTCTTCTATTAAAGCAATGTTAATTTGAACTATGCTAGCGTTGGCACCAAAAAGCAGCT
The DNA here is from genome assembly GCA_021292165.1 of Shinisaurus crocodilurus. NCBI lineage: Eukaryota > Metazoa > Chordata > Lepidosauria > Squamata > Shinisauridae > Shinisaurus > Shinisaurus crocodilurus. The sequence goes on from CM037880.1 coordinate 95,858,809, forward strand.
ACAAAACCTCCAATATCGTCGTTTTGAACCAAATTAAAATGTATGTGGAAAGGGAGGAAAACATCATATCCAGAAAGCTAGTTTGGACTGGAGCATTCTGTTTTGCACACCAAGATCCGTGTGTCTTCTTTCAGGTAAGGGTGGAAGAAGTACCATTTTGCAGATGGCAGCCCCCCTAATTCTACATCCATTATAGCTTCACTGTAGCCAAGATTGCAACCATTCTGTCTTCCCCGCTGCGCCCTGTGCCCATTTAGTCAGAAATGGAGAGGCATTGGCCAGATTGTTAATATCACTAGCCAGCCCAATGGGACAGAGATGTGTATCAGCCGTCATCTAAAATAGATTCTAAGAGTCAAGGGGGAAGACTCTGAATGCGCAAACATTGGCACAGCTTAGCAAATATTTGTTACTAACACTTTTGCTTCCCAGCAAAATGCAAATCATAGGGAGAGAGACTGAGAACATCAGCAGGAATATTGTGCTGCAGCCGGGCAGGGACATCAGTTTAGATGCATTCAGCGGAGGTATTTCACTGTGCGTGTGTGGGACACACAACAGCAAGATTCACAGCAAATGTTAAAGACCCATTCTTCAATATATTCAAGATTAGGTATTCTGTGTATAGAACCAGTGAGCAGACCAGAAATATAGGAGTCCTTGAAGAATATTTACGAGAATGACTTGCCATCTATACCCGCCCCCCAACCACTACCCCACCACACACAAATGGCACCCCTTCAACCAGGCTGGGAATGGAAACTGTAAGAATTGTTAGGATGTCATAATAACAATTAGACAGCTTTCTGTATTATGGCTGGCATTTCTTAAGTGACATTAAGAATAGCTGGGGCCATTTTCCTCAACACATGGCAAACTACAAACCTGATCCTTCAGTGGGAGTGCAACCCCAGTTCTGGATGGGGTTGCACTCCCCCTGAAGGATCAGGTTCATAGTTTGGGGGTGCTCTTGGATCCACAACTGTCACTCGAGGCACAGGTGAACTCGGTGGCCTGGAGCACCTTTTATCAGCTTAGGCTGATATACCTGTGAGAGCTGGACTGACCCGGGTTCAAAAGCTCACCTAGCCAGTGACCCCCAGTCCCAGTCACACAGACGGAAGGAGGAGAGAACAGCAGTTAATAAAGATTAAAGAGTTTATTTGTAAGATACATGGGATTAAGGCAAGCAATGCAACTCTTACGCAGAAGGGATGATCCCATCTCGCTACATCTTTGCAGATGCAAATCCAAGGCTCCAGTGGTAAGGCTGAGATGACGTGAAGTGACTGACTTGAAGTAGAAGTCCAGAACAAGAGTCAAGAGTGAGGGGATGTGTGTCTTACCCCAACTTATATAGTAAGACCCCATTTATAGTATCTATAAATAGGATATTACTCACCAGTTATATAACCTATTCTTCACAACATGTTGATTCCAACTTGCCCCGTGAGTCTGAGTCATAGACCTTGACATTATGTCTGGTGACAGTAGACCTTGTGTACTTCACCTCAAGAGACATCCTCCATGTCAGGTGACAATCCTGATGTCAGGTGACAATCCTCGTTCTGCCCATGCAAAACCTAACAATACCAACCTTATCTGGACAGAGATAGCCTAGCTACAGTTATCCATGCTCTGGTAACCTCTTGTTTGGATTACTGCGATGTGTTATATGTGGGGCTGCCTTTGAAAATGGTCCAGAAACTTCAGCAGGTCCAAAATAGGGCAGCGAGATTATTAACGGGGACTGGCCGACGTGAACATATTATGCCAGTGCTTTCTCATCTGCACTGACTGCCAGTTTGTTTCCGGGCCCAATTCAAATTTCTGGTACTAACATTCAAAGCCCTAAACGGCTTGGGGCCAGGGTATCTGAAGGATCGTCTCCTCCCATATGTACCTGCCCAGGCACTAAGATTTTTATCAGCAGTCCTTCTCTGAGAGCCCCCTGCCAAAGGAAGTGAGACAAGTGGCTACCAGGAGGAAGGCCTTTTCTGTTGTGGCACCCCGGTTGTGGAATGAGCTCCCCAAAGAGGCTCGTCTGGCGCCTACATTGTACTCTTTTCGGCGCCAGGTGAAGACCTTTCTATTTCCCCAGGCATTTTAAGCATTTTAATCTTGTAGTTGTTTTTTAACTCTGTTATTGTAAGTTGAACTGCTGCTAGCTTTGCTGTTGGTTTTAATCCAGTCAGGAAATTAGATGAGAACTTTATGTCTCTCTTAAACAAGAACAGAACAGCATCAGGAAACTGACTGTCCATTTAGATACAGGCCTGTGGCTTACGCTGGCTCAGCTTGTTTGAGCATGGAAAGCTAAGCAGGGTCAGGCCTGGTTATTACTTGGATGGAAGACCCCTCCTCTAGTTTCCTGCATTGAGCAGATGGTTGGACTCGATGGTCTTGTAGGCTCCTTCCAACTCTATGAAATCTATGAAACTAAGTCCACTGCCACCTAGTGATGAAACTATATGATGACACTATCCATCTATCTCCCACCTTTTGTTTAAAGCAAACAATTAAATGAACCGAAATATCTGGTAGTTCAGGAATTCATAACTCTATCTCAAAATCTCGAGGGCTTCAAAATAACTCAACTGGAGCGAGTGATGATGGTCTGTGTAGTAACATCACTGTCAACCTTACAATATGTCTGCCTAATTCCACTTCTCAATTATTGTTAAGATTTCCTTGCCCTGTTTTAATCAATACATCATTTTCGGGAAATGGACCTGTTCTTCCTGCTAAATAGAATGCATATCTTTAAGAGAACTGTGTACCCGGCAATCTGATTATACTTAAAACCTCTCTTCCGCACAATCCCCAGCCTTATATAATTCTGAATAGAGAGAGCTCACCACCTCCCTAGGTTCCATTGTCTTATTGCTCTGACTGTCAGGAAATTTTTCCTGATGTTCAGTGGAATCAGGGTTCCTGTAATTTGAACCCATTATTCCGTGTCCTGCAAACTGGGATGATTGAGAAGAGATCCTGGCCTTCCTCTGTGTGACAACCCTTTAAGTACTGGAAGAGTGCTATCATATCTCCCCTCAGTCTCCTCTTCTGAAGGCTAAACATGCCCAGTTCTTTCAGTCTCTCCTCATAGGGCCTTGTTTCCAGTCCCTTTATCATCTTTGTTGCTCTCCTCTGAACCCTCTCCAGTTTGTCTACATCCTTCTTAAAGTGTGGTGCCCAGAACTGGACGCAGTACTCAAGATGAGGCCTAACCAGTGCTGAGTAAAGGGGAATTATCACTTCCCGCGATTTGGAAGCTAAACTTCTATTAATGCAGCCCAAAATAGCATTTGCCTTCTTTGCAGCCACATCACATTGCTGGCTCATATTCAGTTTGTGATCTACCACAATTCCATGATCCTTCTCACTCGTGGTATTGTTGAGCCAAGTGTCCCCCATTCTGTAACTGTGCATTTGGTTTCCTTTCCCTAGGTGCAGCACTTGGCATTTATCCCTATTAAATTTCATTTTGTTGTTTTCGGTCCAGCGCTCCAGCCTATCGAGATAGGCTTGTATGATCGAGCCTCACTGGCCAGAAACGAGGCTGAAATTGGCCCCGCTCACGCCCGGCGAGGCCTTACCTTGTTCTTCGGGGCGGCTCACCCTCTCCGCGGCGAGCCGCCCGCGCTGTCCATTCCGTCCCGTCGCGTCACTTCCGGGACCGGAAATGACGCAATGGAACCCTGCGCAGGCGCGCTGGACCCCTGTGGTGCGTTCTACGCCTGTGCAGGGTCCTGTCGCGTCATTTCTGGTCTTGGAAGTGACGGACGGGGCAGAAGATGCCCGATCGAACCTCTCCGCGCCGCTTAGATCGAGTCGGGTCGGCGCCCCCGTGGAAGATCGGGTCGGGGGCGCGACCCGGCCTTGGAGCCAACGCTATATCGAGATCGCTTTGAATTTTGTTTCTGTCTTCCAGAGTATTAGCTGTTCCACCCAACTCTGTGTCATCTGCAAATCTGATAAGCATTCCCTGCACCTCCTCATCCAAGTCATTAATAAAAAATGTTGAAGAGCACTGGGCCCAGGACCGAACCCTGCGGTACCCCGCTTGTTACCTCTCCCCAGTTTGAGAAGGAACCATTGATTAGCACTCTTTGAGTCCGATTCTGTAGCCAATTGTGGATCCACCTGATAGTTGTTCCATCTAGCCCACTTTTAGCTAGCTTGCTAATCAGGATATCATGAGGCACTTTGTCGAAAGCTTTGCTGAAGTCCAGATATATGATGTCCACAGCATTCCCACAGTCCACAAGGGAGGTTACCCAATCAAAAAATGAGATCCGATTAGTCTGACAGGATTTGACAAATCCATGCTGGCTTCTAGTAATCACTGCATTGTTTTCAAGGTGCTTGCAAACTGACTTTTTTATAATCTGCTCCAAAAATTTTCCAGGCCTTGATAGACTGACTGGCCTATAGTTCCCAGGTTCCTCCTTCTTGCCCTTTTTGAAGATAGGAACAATATTTGCCCTCTTCCAGTCGTCTGGCACTTCACCTGTCCTCCATGATTTCTCAAAGATAATAGACAGTGGTCCTGAGAGTTCTTCTGCCAGTTCCTTTATTACTCTAGGATGCAGCTCATCAGGCCCTGGAGATTTAAAACTCGTTCAAAGTAATCAGGTGCTCCTTGACCATTTGCCTATCAATCTCAAGCTGCAACCCTGCCCCTTCAGTCTGCACTTCAGGTTTGCCAGGGGGGACATAAACTCTCTTTTGGGAGAAGACCGAGCCAAAGTAGGAATTGAACACTTCTGCCTATATTCTTCTCCTCCCAATATTCCATATACTATATTAAATCTTCCCTTAACATCCTTCTTTACCTTTGTCACTTTAAAACCATATTTCTTCGATATGACGATTGCCACCCCCCTTGATTTGGATGAACCTAAAGCTTTTTCATATGTCATAGACCACCGCAGTTTTAATTCATTTACCCCCTCCTTTGATTGGTGAGTTTCTTGCAAACATATAATATCCGCCTTGTCCTTATTGAGGAGTGCTTCAATCCGTCTTCTTTTTATCACCGAACCCAGGCCTTTGACGTTCAAAGTAGTAATTCTCAGTTTTGGATCAATCTTGGAGCTTTGTCCATCTTTAATTGTTGGTCCCTATCAGTGAAATAATAAAAAAAGAACACACACCCTAGCCCTACCCCTCACCCTATTAACCCATCCCCTACATATATAACCGATCCCCCCGCTTACCAGCCTTAAATACTTTCTTCATGGTCATGGCCGGTCACACCGGGGGGCGGGGAGAGAGAGAGACGAACCCATCCTCAAGGCAACTGACCCGTAGTTCCCTCCCAAGTAATCATTTATCCTTATCCATCCAGATTATTACCTTATTCTAATCATTATTACCCTAATATGTAAATATTTACTAAAAGAAGGAGAGAAGTACAGAGGGAAGAGAGATGAAAAGAGAGAGGCAGGAATGAATAGAAAAATAAAAATAATAAAAGGACAAACAACATTGAGAAAAAATCTTCTTTCACTTCCTTCCGGTTCCTTGTTCATTCCTCTTCTCTTCTACTCCTCTTCTCGCCTCCACACATCCTCCCTCCTTCCACGATGTCATACTTGGCTGCTCCCTCCGGCACCTGATCACCCATTGCTTTGCTCGAGGTCCCTGCTGTCAATCCCAGTTCTTCCAGAAGAAGATCCATTACTTGTTTACAAGATGTTATCTTGTATCTCTTGTTGTTGATCATAAAAAAAACACATCACAGGGTAACCCCAGTTATATCTAATTCCATTCTTGGACAACACAGCAGTACATAGTTTCACACTGCGTCTCCATTCAATCGTTTGTTGACACAAGTCATTGAAAGTTTGGACTGGGGCACTTTGATATTGCAATTGACCTGGACATTTTTTTAAGGCTTGCATAAACAAATCTTTTTTATAGAAACTGGCAAAACACAACACAATATCACTGGGGGTAAGCCCCCCCTTCTCCTTGAAACTATGGATCCTATCCAAATCTTCGTCTTGCCAGTTCATCTCCGGGACAATCTCCTTGAACCAGCCTAAAATTATTCCTCTCAAATTTTTCCTTCTTCTGCACCAACCTGTGGAAAAAGGCACAGGCGAATATTAGAATGCCTCTCTCGGTCTTGGATAGTAATCATTTGTAACTCCAGTGCATCAAATCTTAAATCTTGTTGCTGACTTTTACGTTGAAATTCCTGCTGAACGACAGCCAATTCATCATCTAGGCTTTTAACTTCCTCTTTAATTTGTTTGAAATCCTCTTGTACTTTCTGAAATCCTGTCTTCAATTCTTGCTTGACTTGGGAGATTTCCCCACTAATTTTATCTGCAAAGCGAGAGAGAATTGCCTCCATTTCTCTACTCTGTGCCAGGGATGGGGACTCGGACTCGAAGACTTGACTCGTGAGTCGGACTTAGTCCCCCCCCTCTGACTCGAGTCAGACTCGATTCCCAATATTTTTAATGGGACTCGAGACTCGACTCAGGACTCGAGACCAAGGACTCGTGTTCCTCAAATGCAACATGGATAGGTTTTAGGAAGTACAGCAAGTTTATTTTTTAAAATCATTTTCCTAAAATGCAACCTTTCAGACATTTTGGGTTTGGCTGCCTCTGCCTGCCTGTTTGGGGTTCCCTGCCTCCTCTGCCTGCCTGGTCTCTTCTTAACCAGTTCCACAGTTTGAATTGTCCAAGACAAAGGCCTCTGCCTGCCTGCTTTGGGGTTTCCTGTCTCCTCTGCCTGTCTGGTTATTTTGGGTTTGTCTGCCTGGTCTGTTCTTGCCAAAAACAGTTGCAGAGTTTTGAAATAAAAAGGCACACTTGTGCCTAGAATTGATTTAAGCCACACATCTGAAATAGCCTTATTTTGTTGGGAAAACCCCCCATTGATTTTAATAGGGACTCATGGAGTCAGCTTTGGGAGTTACTTGTGACTTGTGAGTCACCATTTTGGAACAAGGACTTGGACTCGAGACTCGGGTCCAAAGACTCGTGACTCGACTCATGACTCGGGACCAAGGACTCTTCAACATCCCTGCTCTGTGCTTCCGAGAGGCTTTTCTTTGGAGAAGAGGGAGGTACTTTTTCTCTAACATCCACCGCCTTGGCACCCAATTTGCCATCCTTTTTGTCAGCCATATCTCTGCTGCCGTAAAGACGAGGCTCTATTTTTTTTCAAGTCCGTTCCTCTTGTTTCCCTTCCTACCTTTTTGGTTCTCATGCAGCCACCCTCCGGAAAGGCTTCCTCCTTTGGCAGTTAGTGCATTGTTCAAGGAGAAGTCTTGAGATTTTAAAAATAATGTTCAGTGTCGTCACAGCCCTGTTTCCCCTGCAACACTAATGTGGGAGATGGAGGGCATTTCCAAGGGAGAATCAGGAGGTGGAGGCAATGCTTAAACCTTTCCATTCCATTCCAGTGATTCTTCCCTGCAAATCACATCCCAGGGATGTATGAGAAATTTGTTTCAGTTTGTTTTTGACCAGAATTCATCCACTTGGCACCTCCCAGAACTGAATGCAGGCCAGAATGCAAACTGCAACCGAAGTCTGTATGTTTCCGAGCTTGTGATGTGATTCGTGGAATGTGTTTGAAAAATGTGTACTTTTAAATACACACAATGGAATCAATGGAAGAAAAAGCCATACATTTCAAAAATGTGCACAATTGATGTGTACATTGTAAAAATTCTCATGGAAATACGTACACATTTTCATGCAAAAAGGAAAAACAAAGCTCACAATCTGATAGTGACATGAGTTTGGATGAGCTTTGAGGTAGAATTCGGAGAACTTTGATGAGCTCGTGTTTCGCTGGTTTGCACATCCCTCCCTCATTAATCCTGCCCCCAAGCCAGGCTCCAAAACCGGAAGAGAGACCAGCTTTTTCTTCTGCACTGATCAGTTTTACATGACAGCAATGTTTTTAAATATGGAACATTTTCGTAGCTGTTTTCTTGCAGATGTGTTATTCTTTTTTAAATTGTGATCCATGTGTTTAGAATGATTTAGTTGGATACTTTAATTATTCGGCATATTTTGTAAACTGCTTCATGTCCTGTATGACTGGCAGATAACGCACCATATGGATATAACAAATAAATCAATTTAACAGCCAATCTACAAAAGTGGCCCAATTCTACATTTTGGACCATCTATGGCAACCTTTCCCCTTCTCTCTAGGATGAGATTGCAAATGAACCTAGAATTTAGAAAACAGAACTAATTAAAATTAGGGCTGTGCACTGACCACAAGATTCGGTTTGGAGCCTGATTCAGGCAGCAATATGAAAGCAGCCCAATTTGACTTAGTCCAACCAATTCAGAGGCCGTCTGCTTTGACTCAGGTCCAAATCTCAATTCAGAAATTTAGATCTTTATGTCCCTCCATTGACCATCATTAGAAGGCAACAAATGGCAATACGCTTTTTTCCCTGTATGCCAGAATTTGCAGGCATAGTAGTCCCTTATGAGAAATATGTGCGGGGGGTTTTGTGCTACATGCCTTTATTTTCATTTTTTTTTAAAGGAACTGTCCATAGCTTTTTATGTCTTCACAGAATTGGATTAAATTTGCTGGGATGGTTGGCCATTTTGAAGGGATCAAGTCTGCCAAGTTTCAGATAAACATGTGCATGGAGCTTTGGGCAAGAACCGTCTTTATAGTTTGTGGGTTTTCAAAAAGAAAAAAAATGCACTTATTCCCCTAGGATTTGTGTGTGTGTGTGTGGGGGGGTATTGTTATTAAATTGATATATAGCATAGAGGTGGCCCTAGTTAAGAAGGGTTTGTTGGTGTATAATATCAACAACATGCTATGATCTTTTAGTTACAGTACAGATGGTCTGCTACCTAGCCTTGCTAGGCAGAATGTTTACTGTCTAGTTTTCTACTGTGTCCGCTGTGTTTACCTTTTTTGTATGAATGTGTTTATCTGTATAATTTGTATGAAAATGGCATGTGTCATAGAGGTGTCCCCAGCCAAGAAACTTTTATAATTTCCATAGGAAATGCACAGAGATTAGGAAGTTAATTAAAACAGTTTAAGGATTTTTTGTTTTCTATTCAATTGGCACCAAAGCCACAGAAGGTGCAATAGGAGAGAGGTGGGTGATGGATGTGGAGCGTGAGTCAGAAGGACTTGAACATCCAGCATTTTTCAAGCAAGCACCCAATGCTACATGCTCCCAGTTCCCACAGACTCTACCAAACCTCTTTTAATGTTCCTGCTTCTGGGAAAGAGAACTAGCAAAGAGCACTGAACACTGGATCAGTCCTGCAATATATTACTTCAACTTCCCATGCCCATAGTACTGGGATTGGAAAACCCTGGTAAAACCATCCATTGTGATTAGAAGCTAAAGCTGCTACACCCCATCTTCTCCCTCTGTTCTTTTATTTATTTATTTATTTATTTAAATTTTTAATTTTTCACATTGTACAACTACTAATGAATACAACAACAAAAAAATACAACATAAACATTGTGCACCCCCCCACCTCTTGGGACCAAGTAATATTTCTCACCCCAATTTTTTTTTCTTTCCTTTTTTGTATATATACAAGATATTATTCTATATTCCAAAAATATAACAAATCTTGACAAGGTTTGTTCCCCCTCCCCTTTACCAACACATAATCCAAAAATTTACCCCAAATGTTCACAAAGGTGTCTTTCTCCAATTGTCCTTTTTGACACTTAATATTACAAGTTAATTTATCATTTAACGCGATATCCCATACCTCTGTATACCATTCATTAATTGAAAACACATGTTGAACCTTCCAATTCCTAGCTATCATTAATTTTGCTGCTGTTAACAAATTCACAATCAATTCTTTTGTATTTTTTAAACAAACTAACTTTTCTGTAATTGTTAACAATGCTAATTTTGGGCAGACTTCTAATTCCATTCCAATTATTTCTGATATTTCTGCAAATACTTTCTGCCAAAATTCCAGAACATTTTTACAGCTCCACCACATGTGGGCATACGTACCTTTTACATTACATCCTCTCCAACACAATGCGGAGCAATTTTTATCTATCCGATTTAATCTTACTGGAGTTAAATACCATCTCCATACCACTTTATAAAAATTCTCTTTTATCCTAGTTGACATAACTCTTACAATACGTCTATCCCAAATATTTTTCCAACTTTGTTTCGATATTTCCTCATCAAATTCATTATCCCATAACACTTTAAGAGAATCTTTATGCTCTTCTTCTTTTTGTAACATCGTATATAAAGCCTTTGTTGTACCTCTTGTTGAAACATTACCTTCTATAGCTTCTCTAGTCAAAACTATCTTTTCAAAATTGGTTAGTTCTCTTTCGCTGTCCATTCTTGTCCTCCACTTCTTTAACCACAGTTCCAATTGCATTGAATTTAACCATGATATTCTCTCTCTTCCTACTATTTCTATTATATGTTCTCTAGTCTTCAATTTTTCCACCCAATCCATTAATTTAATCACCTTTTTTCTCCTTAATATAGCTTCTAGATGTCTTACATTTTCTGGAAAGTCCTCCATGACCACTACCGGAGTTAACGGGGATACCTCTGGTGTAAAAATTTTCCTCATGCTATTCCAACTCTCTAACATACTCCTCAAAAAGGGATTTTCTAGTCCTTTTATAATATTATTTATATTTTTCTTAAATAATATATTCACCATCATGTTTCCTAATTCTCGTGATTCTAATTCCAACCACATTTTGTCTTTCCCTGCTATAATGTCCAAAATATGTCTTACTTGGTTGGCTAAATAATACCACTTTATATTAGGAAGACCTAAACCACCTATTTTTTGCGCTTTATACCAACTATATTTATTAATCCTTGATCTTTTCCTTCCATTACAATATTCATTAATAATTGATTGCCGATCTTTAATTTCTTTTTCTGTAATCTTTACTGGTAACATCCTAAACAAAAAGTTTATTTTAGGCAATATCTTCATTTTTACCAACGCTATTCTACCAAACCAAGAAAGTCCAATTTTTTTATACTCCTCTATTTTATTTTTAACCTCTATCTTTAACTTTCTAAAATTTTGTTCTCCTACTTTATCAATTCTCCCTCTGTTCTGTCCCCACTCTGGTGTTTTCCTTATATGGAGAGCTTGGGGAGAAATGTATCCATTTCTGGAGACATACCGTCTGTGTCTCTGTGTCCCTCTGAATCCCAAATCTTCAGGAATGTTCAGATTCAGTCCACTTCAAAGAAGCCCCTGTGAAGGATTGAGGCCTACACATGCTTGAGTTAGTTTGAAGCCTGTAGGCCCAAACCTCTCCTGATGGGAGGGGGGCATTTGTGAGTTTCATTTTCCCCTCTTGGAGTTAAAGTTTCCTTTTCATTGAGAGAAGTCTCCTTTTCCCCCTAATAGAGTTAAGTTTCATTTCCCCAGGTTGAAGTCACAGGTTTGTAGCCTTCTAGTCCTGGTGAGAGTGTATATAAAGGGAAGGCAGAAGTGGCAGAGGGAGAGAGAGTGAAATTGGAGAAAGAAGAGAGTCTGAATATCACTAAAGAACTGCAGAACAGCTAGGGAGAGGCTGGGGAAAGGAATCTCTACTACGCCTACAGGTGACAGTGTAGCTAGGTTAGAGAACCTTGCGTTATTTTTCCTTTTATTTCCATTATACATGCTTTTTGTAATCTTACAGCTCTATTTGTGTAATTACCCTAAGTTAATGTGAATCTACTTTACCAATATTTACTAAAGTAAACAGTTATTGTTAAAATTCAGTTGTTGGAGTGTCTTTTGCACCACACCTAAGGCCTCATCCCACATTACTGGGAAGAGAAGGTAAAAGGCAAAACATTGGCATCCTGATACAGGAGGGGCTCTTAAAGAGGCAGATATCTTTAAGGAGCTGATCAAGGTGTCCTGGTACAGGTGGAACCTTGACAACCCCACATCAGTTTGGACATCTCCTCAATCTGTCCACATATAGCTTGATTTGGTTGGGATTCGGCCAAATCTGAAGTATGCCCCTAATTAAAATGCCTGAAAGAAGAAGCATGTCTTAACACAGGGCTCCCCAACCTTGGGTCCCCAGATGTTGCTGGACTACAGCTCCCAGAATCCCTTGCTATTAGCCATGCTGGCTGGGTATGCTGGGAACTGTAGGCCAGCAACATCTGGGGACCCAAGGTTGGAGAGCCCTGTGTCACAGAGACAATACAGTAGGTATCAAGTGAGCTTCTTTAAGGAGGGAGTTCCCCCTTTTTTGTTGCCACCAGCTTGATCTCTGGTGGTTGTGGCACTTGGAGAAAGGCCTCAGTGGGAGCTCTTAACATTGGCAGGGGGTTGATAATAATTATCTCTAATAATTAATTACAGAGAAATAAGAGCAAGATCATAAAATCATTAAAATACCTATTTATTTTTATTTATTTATAAATTTATGAGTTGTTGTTTGACTCAAATAATGCAGAGCACTAAAAGTGCAATTTATTAACAACCTCAAAGTGCAGGGTGCCTTAAAGTTCAGTGTTAAATTTGATATTTTATCAGAGCTAAATTACATTGTACATCCATACAAGTTTTTGAGCTATCTCCGAACAATTTTGTTTTAAACAAAAAGCAGCTGTGGAAGGCTACAGATCTGACTGAAGGAGAAGGTGCTTAACTTTTCCCCTCTGGCCATTTCCCAGTTTAAATAACCTTGAGCTGTTTTTCCATCTGCCAGGGAAGCCCATATCTTTTCCCAAGGAGGTGGAAAAATAAATTGGGAGCAGAGGTATTTTGAGTGGGAAAATGGCAGACAGGGAAAGCATAAGACCCATCCTTCTCCTTCTCCTTCTCCTTCTCCTTCTCCTTCTCCTTCTCCTTCTCCTTCTCCTTCTCCTCCTCCTCATTCTTCTTCTTCTTCTTCTTCTTATTATTATTATTATTATTTACAGTATTTGTATACCACTCCACATCAAGCAGATTCCAGAGCGGTGAACAATAAAAAGACAGAAACAGATAAAAGAAACAAAAACAATACATTGAAAACAAACTAAAATTACGATGGCGGTTGAAGAGCAGAGAAGCCTTCCCGGAACAAGGAGGTCTTCAGCAGGCACCGAAAGCAGCACAATGTCGGAGCCTGCCTTACCTCCAGAGGCAGGGAGTTCCACAGAAATGGAGCCGCCACACTGAAGGCTCTTCTCCTGGTGGACTCCAGTTGGGCCAAAGGTCCAGGAGGAACCACTAGGAGCATGCCATCTGATGACCACAGTGACTGGGCAGGTTGGTATGGGAGGAGGTGCTCTCTCTTCCTACCATTTCTCTAAAAGGAACACACCACAGCCCAGCTTACATTTCAGAGCTTCTGCATGAAGGCCGCTATGTACAGTCCCCCCAACTCTCCTCCAACAAGCTGGCAGAACAGTGTATCTTGATTACATGCTGCTATACCTGTGGTGCTGCTACTTCAAGTTCTTTTGATATTTGTCTTGTCCTATCAATCTAGTTGTCCTTAAGAAGCTTAAACGACAGAAGGCAAAGCAGCCCATCTGGTGTGCTGTATCAAGCAATCACCACTTTGGTATGTTCTTACTTTGTATTATGCTTTCCTCAGAATACACTAAAAGTCAGGTAGAGATTATAGGGGCAGCTGGCCCACAATTAAAACCTCAGAGATTTTCCTTTTAAAAGCCTAGCGGTAGAAAGATCCAAGCTAGAGAAAGGAATGAGAAATCCTGTGTCAAGCAGGAGGTTGGACTAGATGGTCTACAAGACCCCTTCTGACTCTAAGATTCTATGGAATTGTTGTGGTCAGATTTTTTTGTACTATAATGCAGATTCTTCCTCCCAACACAGAATCTATCTTAGGCTCTGAGGGTCTGTGCTTTCATTAACAAGAGTACATTTCTTGCTGAGACCATCTGGGTTCACATGACACAACAACCCATCGTGGGTTGCTACCCAGGATGGGTTGTCGTGTCGTGCGAATGCAGACTGATTTCTCCAGGGTGGCTTGTGTATGGGCAACAAGTCACCCCAACGATCCATGGGCTGTTGTAGGGGTTGTTGTACCCAGAATGGGTTGCTATGTCATCCAAACCTGGACAACCAACCCCATTGTGGGTACAGGGAATTGGCTAGCAAGCCCCATGGCAAGGGTGGCAAAAAACCCTTGATGGTCTTGCAATGGGGTTACCAGGCAAGTGCCAGCCACCCCCAAAGTATCCAAGTGGCACTTGGGGGCAGCTGGCACTGGCTCCCCCCATCCCTGCTGCCACAAGCCATTTTGGGCTCACTGCAGCTTTTCCCCCCTTTAAACTTTTTTTGGGGATGGAGGGGGAGATTGCAAAAGCCAGCCAGCTTTTGGGATCCCCATTTGGACAGATATGAGCAGTCCCTTCAAAGTACCCCAGTGGCACATCGGAGGGGCTGTCTGTAGCTGCCCAGGATTTCCTTTTTAAAGAAAAAAATTGAAAAAAAATTGTGCACAAATCATTAAAAAAAAATTTTTAGTTGCAGTTGCATAACTGTGAACTTTCTGAGTTGTACTACTGCAGCTGAAGTCTCGGCTGGGGCAATGTCCAGACTAGAGGACATTGACTGCTTGCTGCCAAGGGGTAGCAGGTACCAACCCTGGACATTACCTAGAAGAGGCTACTACAAATACATTTCCTCCCCCCTTTGGTTTTTCTTGACAACAGTCAGAAGGTGAGCTGTCAAGAAAAACCAACGTAAGCAGGGTCAAGCCTGGTTGTTACTTGGATGGGAGACCCCTCCTCTAGTTTCCTGCATTGAGCAGGGGGTTGGACTCGATAGCCTTGTAGGCTCCTTCCAACTCTATGATCTATGAAATGAAAAAAACCCCTTTCGCAGCAAGATGCTCATCTCCCCCCCCCCCGTCCCCTTTAGTTTCCACCATGGTGCACATTTTGCCCTTTTTCCCAAGCTTCTAGGTGCTCAGGAAAATGCAAATGGCACTCCCCCACCCCCGCTTTTAGCAGGGGAAAAAGGAGTTTTGACTCCTAGCTGTCAAGACTCTGGGCCCCTTTAAAAAGGGGGGTTTGAGTGGGAAATGGGGCTTTTGGAATGGGACATACACAAATAATAATAAAAAAGAAATTGTGGAGCGAAAGCCTGACAGGACACATACCTCCCCCGCTCTGTCGCCTGCACAATCTCTGCCCAGGGCAGGGAGGCTCAGTTCCGAGCAGACATTTACATATAGCTACATCTGCATTCACCTCAATAGGACACATCTACATTTACTCCAATGGTTCCCCTCCAGCAGTCTCAAAGAGCTGCCAAGTACCCACAAGCACCCAAGGGGCGCCATGACCCCCGCTGAGCAGAACCAGTTCAGCCTGTCATCAGAAGAGAAGGTGGGGGTGAGAGGAGGGGGCAAGGAGCGAGGAAGGGGGTAAAAAGGAAACAACCAAGCCCCGTCGGGTTGTTGGGAACCAGGTGCAGGACTGCACGGAATGGACCTCCGGCCTCGGCCAGGCCAGGCCTCTCAACCTCCAAGCTGCAGGCTTGGGAGCCTGCTGAAGTCTGTATAGTTTGTTGAGAACAGTCAAGATTAGCTTACAGTGTTAGTTTTAGTTAGTCAGGTTCTCTGGTGTAAGGTAGAATACTGTCTGTACTCTGCAAGCCTCTTTCAGTCTGTTTAGTGTATTGGAGCTTCATGCTTCACTGCGTTTTATAGACTATTCTGTTTGCTGTGAAATTCCTTGTCTATCTGACCCGCTTCGCTCCATTAAAGGTGTTATAAACAAACTCTTCAAGGGTGGAAGCTGTCTCTGGTTCAGTGCAATCCAACGCGGCTGGCCTCAGTTAACCTGGGAGCCACATAAGGGAGTTTTTACACTGCCGGTTAACCCGTTAACTCCTGATCTCACGCAAAAGGACCGGTGGCGGTCCTTCACAGAAATAATAAAATAAGAAAGGCTGGGCAACCACTGGCAGCCCCTCCAATTTGCTGCTGGGCACTTTTTTGAGGGACTGCTCGTAGCTGGGACTTTGGAAGCTGGTTTTTGTGATCTTGGGGGGGATTAAAGGGGGGGAAAGCCGCAGTAAACCTGAAACAGCTCGTGGTGGTGGCAGGGAGGGGGGGGAATGACTCATTCCTCCCATGATGTCCCCTGGGATACCTGCAGGAGGACTGAGGGGGGAGGACGGGGCCAACAACCCACTGTGAGCCTGATCATCTGTTGGGCTCACCATGGGTTGTTCACACTGACAACCAACCAACTGCAGCTTACTGCCAGGGTGGGTTAGTGTGACGTGCAAACATGTCCACTGTTAAAAATTATCTGCAGTGCATGTGGAGAAAGTAGACAGTGCCAAGATGGATTTTTCAGCATTTGCTGTCAGCTAAACTGCATGTTCT
Source organism: Shinisaurus crocodilurus (assembly GCA_021292165.1). NCBI lineage: Eukaryota > Metazoa > Chordata > Lepidosauria > Squamata > Shinisauridae > Shinisaurus > Shinisaurus crocodilurus. Next base: position 95,875,162 of record CM037880.1, read on the forward strand.
ATACAAAACCTGTTCAGGCATTCATCTGCATACATATCCGATGCACTTGCTTGCGGGGAACCATCTGAAGCAGGGTGCCTGCTCTATGTGTTTAGGCTAGTGTTCTCCAACCTTGGGTCCCCAGATGTTTTTGGCCTACAACTCCCAACTACGCTGGCTGGGGCATGCTGGGAGTTGTAGGCCAAAAACATCTGGGGACCCAAGGTTGGAGAACACTGGTTTAGGCATTCCACATGATTCAGAACTAAGATAGCCACTTGTGCATCACCCAAAAATAGGAAACATGTCACCCAAAAAAGAGGACAAAGAGGAATGCAGATTTGCATAAATTTCGCACATACTAAATTATATGTATAGGTGCAAAATTAGAAATAATTACTACACTACATCTCTCACCTAGTGCTGTGCCAAATATTTTGATTCTTCCATTTTCAGCAGTTTGGTGGGGGTTCAAAAGGAAAACTCTGGTGAAAAAGGCTGGGGAGGTGAGAATTTTGAATAATTTTCTCCTTGGGGAGGAAGACAGGATTTCTGATTACCTTTTTAAGTGTAGGTGGCTGGTAGCTGAGGGGTCTTCTTCTTCTTCTTCTTCTTCTTCTTCTTCTTCTTCTTCTTCTTCTTCTTTTAACTTTAAAAACACCTCATGCACTTGCAGCAGCCTGGGACTCTTTATGGAGAGGCTTTTTCAGCCTGGCAACTCTTCCTGAACTCCCATGAGACCACAAGACCTCACCCTCATTGGCATTCAGGAAGTGCTCCTGGGCTGCAAAAGCCTGTCTGCAACGCAAGAATAAATGAGGCCTTTATAGCTTTAGAAAAACTCTGTTCTTGCTTGCAGCAGCACAGAGTTCCTTGCAGTGAGGCATTGAAGAACTCCTGCTGGGCTTCAATTCCTCTGTGCAAAGAGCTGTGTCCTGCTGCAAGCAAGATCAGGGTTTTTCTAAAGCTCTAAAAGTCCTATTTGTTCTTGCTTGCAACCCTGATTTTAAAAATTAATACTCTGAGCATTTGGAGTTTTGCTTTTTAAACTCCCTTAAATCATAGCACCATCATGACCAGGGGGATAAAATAGAGTTTGCTTCTGATGCCTTCATCATCTGCTGCTCTCTGGGTGGTCATTGGGGGTGGGGCCATGGGGCCGTGGACCTTGGCCACAAGGTCCGGTCCTAGTCGCCCCACTGGAAATGGTGGCTGCCAGGAGGCAGCTGCTGATAGCAGCTCTGTGGCCACCTGTGACAGCAGCCTCCCCCCCCCCAAGTGTTAAAAAGAAAGAAAAGAAAAAAGCTGCTGTTGCCACCACTGTGAGGTAAGCCCCTGCCTCTCAAAATCACATAAGCCCTATTTGGGTGTTCTCCCCCCTGTGATTTACAGTTGCTTGAGGAGGAGAGTGGGGTCCCGCCCACTGGCCCTGCTGCCACATCCCTGCTGGCCCTCCTGTACTTTCCACACTTAGGGGCACACGTCTGCGGAGGGGAACATGCGCTGCATGAGTAGGCTCCCCGTGATGTGGAACCCTGACTGCATAGTGTTTCACTGCCCAGGGGGGCCTGCGCACACAGAGCAGGCTCCCCTCCAGATGTGCTGCCCAACTCATGGACAGCAGGGGGTGGAGCCATTCAGCACCTTGAAAACAATGCAGTGATTACTAGAAGCCAGCATGGATTTGTCAAGAACAAATCCTGTCAGACTAATCTGATCTCATTTTTTGATCGGGTAACCTCCCTTGTGGACTGTGGGAATGCTGTGGACATTATATATCTGGACTTCACCAAAGCTTTCGACAAAGTGCCTCATGATATCCTGATTAGTAAGCTAGCTAAGAGTGGGCTAGATGGAACAACTATCAGGTGGATCCACAATTGGCTACAGAATCGGACTCAAAGAGTGCTTATCAATGGTTCCTTCTCAAACTGGGGAGAGGTAACGAGCGGGGTACCACAGGGCTCGGTCCTGGGCCCGGTGCTCTTCAACATTTTTATTAATGACTTGGATCAGGAGGTACAGGGAATGCTTATCAAATTTGCAGATGACACAAAGTTGGGTGGAACAGCTAATACTCTGGAAGACAGAAACAAAATTCAAAGTGACCTCGATAGGCTGGAGCGCTGGGCCGAAAACAACAGAATGAAATTTAATAGGGATAAATGCCAAGTGCTGCACCTAGGGAGAGGAAACCAAATGCAGAGTTACAGAATGGGGGACACTTGGCTCAACAATACTACAAGTGAGAAGGATCTTGGAATTGTGGTAGATCACAAACTGAATATGAGCCAGCAATGCGATGTGGCTGCAAAGAAGGCAAATGCAATTTTGGGCTGTATTAATAGAAGTATAGCTTCCAAATCGCGGGAAGTGATAATTCCCCTTTACTCGGCACTGGTTAGGCCTCATCTTGAGTACTGCGTCCAGTTCTGGGCACCTCACTTTAAGAAGGACATAGACAAACTGGAGAGGGTTCAGAGGAGGGCAACAAGGATGATAAAGGGACTGGAAACAAGGCCCTATGAGGAGAGACTGAAAGAACTGGGCATGTTTAGCCTTCAGAAGAGGAGACTGAGGGGAGATATGATCGCACTCTTCCAGTATTTGAAGGGATGTCACACAGAGGAGGGCAAGGATCTCTTCTCGTTCATCCCAGTTTGCAGGACACGGAATAATGGGCTCAAGTTACAGGAACCTAGATTCCACCTAAACATCAGGAAAAATTTCCTGACTGTCAGAGCAATAAGACAATGGAATCAACTACCTAGGGAGGTTGTGGGCTCTCCCACTCTGGAGGCATTCAAGGTGCAGCTGGACAGACATCTGTCAGAGATGCTTTGACCTAGATTCCTGCATTGAGCAGGGGGTTGGACTCGATGGCCTTGTAGGCCCCTTCCAACTCTACTTTTCTATGATTCTATGATAGGGGGGGATGCGACGACACGGACAGGTCCAGACAGTGGTGGGACTGGTCCACTTTCTCCCTCACCCGATTGTCCATGGCTGGCCCTAGACATTTTGCTGCCTGAGGTGAGGAACAAGATGGCACCCCTCCTATTCCGTGTAGGTGGCTGGACTGGGCAGTTGAATCATTCTTCAGCATTTGCAATCGGACAGCAACCTCCTCCACTGCACCTGAAGGCAGCAGGCTAGCTTAGGGGGGCACAGGGCAGGCTGGGTGGCATACGGCTCTCTCATCCAACACCGTGCTAGCTCCTCCCAGCACCTGCCGCCTGAGGCAACCGCCTCACTCTGCTTAATATTAGGACTGGCCCTGTGATCGTCAGTGGTGTGAGGGAGAATGATCCACAGATTCCATAGACTTCGTAGATCATAGAGCTGGAAGGGGCCTAGAAGGCCATCGAGTCCAACCCCCCGCTCAATGCAGGAAACTAGAGGAGAGGTCTCCCATCCAAGTAAGAACCAGGCCTGACCCTGCTTAGCTTTCCACACTCAGACAAGCTGAGCCAGCGTGAGCCACAGGCCCCTCCCCCCTGAGTTTTGTAAGGGGGTTTCAAGGGTCCTTTCACCCAACCCCTAGTTTATTCTAAAAGGAACATTGGCTCAGACTCTATGAGATGTTAGATTGATTTATTTGGATGGGTTTAGACGTGCCAAAATTGGCCCAGGAGCAGGCTGTACTCTATGCACACTTACTTGAGAGTAAGTCCCACTGAATTCAATGGGACTTACTTCTGAAAAATATGCATAGGATCAGACTATGAGCCAACCATCCCTACCCCAACTGTCTCATAAAAGGAAAGAGCCCTGCGATTCTCGTTTTCCGGGTGAGGATCTGATACTGAGAGAAAGTACATTAACAGAACAAACAGATGTAACTGATTATTCAAATACCAAACTCGAGGATGATGGGAAAGTCTGATCAGACAACTAGAAAGAGGAATGGAGCGGCTGTACTGGAGCTAGTGACAAAACACGTTTGAAATAAATACAAAGACTTAAGAAAACACCTGAATGGTTCATTGTGTAGCCAGGAAACAGGGAAAGCTTTATGGCAGTGGCTGGAATTGGTGGCTTAGAGAAAAGGAGAGTGTCAGTTTAAGAGGCCGCCCGAGCTTTCAGTTGAGAGCCTGTGCTTTGCCAGCAGCAGGAATCAAACTTCAAAAGGTTGGAAGACAGAAAGGGGAGGGGGAAATACCCCCCCACACTCTCTCATTTGTGATAATGTTTGTGCCTGCCAGGATCATTTAGTGTGTCCCTTCAACAGCTTTGTTAAGGTGTTGATCCCTTTGAGGCAGTTGAGAGCAGGCGGGAGGGGGGGGGGTCGTTCAAGGATATAAAAACAGAATACAGGATATGCCAAGCGTGCAAGACAAGGTTCCTGAGCCAGACACAAAGTGAAAGCTCATCTGCATAATCCATCCTACTCACTAGATGGAACGGGTGGGGGTGGGGAGTAATGAATCCTAGGCATGTCAACCTTGACTGCTTTATTAAAACCAAGCCTGAAGCATCCTTTGCTTCACTACAGCCAGACTCCTGAAATCCGTAGCGGAGGGGGTTGCGGGCGGGCGGGTGGTTTGACTGAACATGGAGTAGCATTTGTATGGGCAGTTCACTACTACACATGTAATGCCAAAGCAGCTTTATCAGACGTAGTCATTCATTTTTTGGGGGGATAAATAAATAAATAAATAAATAATAAAAATCAGGTTGAACCACAATCCTAATCATGTTACCTGGAAAATAAAATATATCTTTTCAAGGACCCTTTCTTTCAAGTAAGCATGCTCAGTGCTAGTTAATGTGGGGTGATGTGGCTGTAGTTCCATGTATCATAGGGGAAAGCCCACATAACTCTGTTGATAGAAATGTTTCGGGGGGGGGGGCTGCTTTTGTCCCAGATGATTTTTTTCTGTTCATGCAAACATTAGAATCCACATGGAATAACATATAGATGTACCAGCCTTCCCCAACTTGGTGGCCTTCAGATGTTTTGGACTTCAAACCCCATCAGCCTCCATCAGCCTCCACCAGCATGGCCAATGGTCACAAATGCTGGGAGTTGTAGTCCAAAACATCTGGAGGCCACCAGGTTGGGGAAGGCTGCTATATACATTCTGTATATTTCTTCATCACGTTTATCTCACCATCCCTCCAAGGACAGTCATCCACCCCCTGTCCATCTGATCATCACAATAACTCTGTGAAGTATGTTAGGCTAAGAGGCAGTGTCCAACTCAAGATCATCCGGTGGGGGAGCGGAGCTTTGAATGCAGGCCTCCCAAGTCCTAGTCTGAGACTCTTCCTGCTATGACTGTATCATGCTGGCTCTCTGTACCAGTGTTCTCCAATCTTGGGTCCCTGGATGTTTTTGGCCTACAACTCCCACGATACGCTGGCTGGGGCATGCTGGGAGTTGTAGGCCAAAAACATCCGGGGACCCAAGGTTGGAGAACACTGCTGTATACCATTTGCTAGGGAATGCACCGTCCCCCCCTCACACACCCATTATTCATAGTCATCTCTTTCTCACAGCTGTCGTCATGACCAACCCTACCACAGAGGTCTGCATGCTGCCCTTGACCTTGCCACTTGGAGCACCACTGGTGTTGCCAGGCCTGAGCCCATGCCCCCCCAGACCCAAATCTATTTACTAGGGTCCCAGATTGATTCCACAGAGCCTGAGTGCCCCTTGGTGCCATGGAAGGGTTTTTTCCTCAGCCCCCCACCCCCACCCCGGCCAATCTTCCCTTGCATGGCAATTAAGCTTAGAAAAAAAAAAACTTTTCCATTGGTTTGCGATGATCTGGGTCAGGATGCAAATTAACTGAAGAGTTAATTTTATTTGAGATGATTTCAATGAGAAATTAATTAGCTTTGCTTCCTGTGGAATTTAAATGAATCCTAGTGATTATTTCTAAATTTGCATACATACATATAAATTAGAATATGCAGATTTTATGCAGATTTGAGTCCTATGGGCCTGGGTCCCAAATCTTTTAAGTGCCTAGCAATGCCCTTGAGGGATGTTCTCAGCAGCTCAATGTCCTGCTGGCTCCACATCCCATCCCATCCCATCCCAGTTCCCAGTTACTGCTGTTGTGATGAGAAACCCGACAGTTGGGATGCATGAAATGCAGGGAGGCAGGCAGGGTGGATAACAACAGCCAGCAGGGAGTGGCACTCAATCAAAGGAAGGAAAGGTGTGGCTAGATGCGATGAAGGGGCTGGGCAAACTGAGGCAAGATTGGGAATTTCAAGGGGAGCCAAGAGAGTTTTACTTTTAATTCAACTAGCAAATTTCTGAGTAGGATTTGTCTGTCACATTCTTAATTTTCAAACCCATGGGATCATGCTGCTATAACTACTTAGCAAATTGGAGTTTAATATATTGTAAAGAGAATTAGACTGAGAGCAAAGCCAAAAGGACACAGGTTGCCAGGCATGCTTTCAGCAGCTGCAAAAAATCCCCCTCTTTCAACAATTTTTCAGGGGCTGCGGCAAGAAGGGGAGAAAGCGTTTGCTTATTCAGAGTGAGAACAATGCTGATTCAGGAAACGGGTTGCCCTCACTTTCAGTTAGCTTTGTGACATCATCACAGACCAGATCTGATTGTCAACCTAGTGTCATGATATCATCAGTGGTGGCTGGTGGCCAATGAGACTGGAGGGGCAGAGAGAGAGTCAGTCAGCAGAGGCAGAGCCAAATGGTCATCAGCACCCTAAATGGATTTATTACAATGACCAAGCATCCCTGGCACCCTAAATTGATTATTAAAAGTGCCCAAACAGACCCAACTCCCTAAATTGTATTTTTTTAAATATCCAAAAAGCCACAACCCCTAAATTGATCTTTAAAAATGTCCCCAAAGCCCCAACCCCCTAAACTGAGTTTTTAAAATACACAAACACCCCAAAAATCCTAAAGTGATTAACAATAACAACAACAACAACACCCACAATGAAAGCACGAGAAAAGGGCTTTCATGGCATATATATTTAAAGCAAAAGACTCCCGCTGCCCCCAGATTGAATCAAAAGGGGGGAAACTCCAATGAAGGCTTCTTTTAACCCCTCATGGGTGGGTGCAATTCCATGACAAAAATGGAACCTGCTTGAACCTGCTTCTCTTGCTCCAAAAGGCAACTGGGTGAGAGACAAGGGCTGAAGTGCTGCAGCAGCCCATCTTCCAGCAGAGAGAAGGCTGGGCAAAGCATGCTTTTTAATGAGTTTGATTGGCCTGGTACAGGTCACCTGACCGGATTGCTATGCAAACGCAGCATGGGATGCCCAGGAGCACCATCCATGGATCAGTGTTCTCCAACCTTGGGTCCCCAGATGTTTTTGGCCTACAACAACAGCGTAGCTGGCTGGGGCATGCTGGGAGTTGTAGGCCAAAAACATCTGGGGACCCAAGGTTGGAGAACATTGATCCATGGTAAAGCCCTGGAGGCAGTGCCTTCCTCTGCTCTGGAAAGAGAGTGCCTCGGGCGTTCCGTTTGCTTCTATGGGGGATAGTACCCCCCAGGAACGGTGCAGGGCTGTTTGGCGCCCTAGGCCAAATTATATTTAGCACCCCCCCTCTCGTGCCGTGGGGGGGGCTCCGGAGCAAAGCAGCCCTGCTCTGCAACCCCCCCCACGGCGGCGCCCCCCCCGCCCCACCACCACCTACCTTCCCCCCGCCCCCGCTGCTGGCTGCTGCTGCTGCCGCCACCGCTGCCGCCACCGCTGCCGCCGCTGCCTCCTCCTCCGACGCGACGGGACCCCCACGACTTTTCTTTTTTGTTGCCTGGGGAAACCAGGGACAACAGGGGGAGGGGGAAAGTGGTCGGACAGCGGCTGGCAGGCGGGCGGGGAGGCGCGGCGGAGGCGGCAGGCGGGGCAGGAGCGCGCCGGAGGCGAGGAAGGGGCCCAGAAACGCTGCGCCCTGTTCCGCCATGCGCCCTAGGCAGCCGCCTGGGTCTGCCTAGCGGTAGCGCCGGCCCTGGTACCCCCTGGGCGCCCTCAAGCAGCTGCTCAGGATGATTTGCGTGTGCATGCGTGGCACACATGTGCAGAACAGAACCCAGGGGGACTGGAAGGAAAAGCAGACAGCAGCAGGCAGCATACCACAGCAGTGCTGTGCTAGGAAGGTGAGAGAGAAAAAGAGAATAATGTACTGTATGGAGGAAGTGGAGGGGACTGCCCTGAATGGACTTCTATTAGCACCATGCCTGGATATCATTATGCTCATGATGTGGCTGGGATGACTATTCCTAACTTGGAGGATGCCTTCATTAAAAAATGGCACCAAGCATCAACTGGCTGTGGAAAGAATAGGCAACAAATAGGCAGCAAAAAAGGAAAAGGTGGGTTGTAGAACATCCTGAGTCAAGCACTACCTTGGCAGCCAAAATCAAAATGAGAAAACATTCAGCCCAGCCCTAGTAAATCCCCTCTTTATTGGTGTATTTTGGTTCATGTAGTGCCACCTTTTTTAGAAAAAGGGGGGAGGGGGAAAAGAATATGCGTTATGAGAGGAGGTAAAATGGATGACTGACTTTATATTTCTTTCTTTTTTAAAACTATATCTCATCTCAGCCTTTATGTGAAGCAATGAGCACTTTCAAATCTGCATACATTTTGTATTGATAACAAAAAACACTTCAATCCCATTTCTGGTTTTGAATAAGCAATTTCTATCCTGGTGTGTTTGCTAACACGTGGGGTCTAGAAAGGATTCAAAAGAGGATGCCTAAAAACTAAAAATCTTGCCAAACTCATTGCCCCTTTGAGATCTCATCTTATTCATGTACCGGGAAGCTTCCCCCAGACTTGAAATTCCAGATTGCTGGGTAGGCATAGTTATTCTTTACATTACATGAATAGGGCAGCCAGATTATCTGTCACAGATGAAAGGACTATATTTATGACTCATTATCCACCATTCATTGCTTTATGGGCCCAAAGCCCTCCAGGGAGTGTTGCAAACTTACATAATTTTCCTGAGTACCACATTTTGCATATTGCATTGTGATTTCTGATTTTGCTGACAGTGGTGGAAAAGTACATGAAGTCCCTTCCGGGTGCACATATGTAGTACCAAAGAGCCAGAGAGAGCCATCATTTTTGTTCTGAACATTTCATTCTCTTTCAATTTTGAAAGCATTAAAAGAGATATGCATTATAAACTAAACATGGTCCTCTACTGATGTAAGCTATTGCTACAGCCTTGATGGAAAAAGAGCATTTTTCACCCACAGTAAATCAACGTATCTCCGCCATGACATGGTGCCACATTCAAGACTATGAATGTGAAGGGAGGAAGGGGAGGGTTGACCCAACTCCCTGCAGTGTAGGCAGGGACAACAAATTACCCAATAGGCTGCCACCAGCCTTACATCCACCTGAGCCAGGGGGCTCTCAGACCTAGCTGGACACACTTGGGGCAGAAATAAGGGTTCAAACTGACACCCTCTATTTCAGGCCCCAGGCCAAAAGTTCTGAACAGTAACAGGACTAGGGGAGACGGGTGAGTCCTATTTCGGTGGGGCTCCTTTTCCATTACAGGTTTTGCAGCTTTTTGCGGAGCTTCATAGGAGCTATCCATGGTGCTCCATGGTGGGGAACCTATTTGGGGGATGGAGTCCAACAAAGTAGGAGTCACCAGCCTCCCCAGGACCAAACAGAGGGCTCTGAATTTAGTACTGGGGCTTTCCCTGAACGAAGCACACACAAACTTTGAAACAGATGTAAAGTTTATTTACAATAAGGAAGTGGGGGAAGGGATAAAAACATTGTCCCTTTGGAACAGTGGAGAAAATTTTTGAAACAAAATGCTGCAGGAAAACAACAACAAAGCAAAACCTATCCTATCCTTTACCTAGGTCTTCTAGTAGGCCAATTCAGGATACAAAAGTCCACAGGCCCAAAAGCCAGTTTGCACAGGCAGACAAAAATAAAGACCAAAACAACCTGGACAAAGACCAGAACAAAAACCAAAATGAAGACCAGATAGCAACAGTAGCCCCCCTGGCTTTATACCCCCCCCCCGGCCCTTGGCGAATGTAAGGTGAGCCTCCATAGCCAATCACAGTTGGGCTGAATAACTTCCCCAGCTGTCAGGAGGGGAGTGGGGAATGAAAAGCTCTCACCACAGCCCAGCTGACATCACTCAGGCAATGGAGATGGTGAAGTACTGGAATTACATACTCCATGTGTTGGGTCCCAGAAAGGACCTTTGATCCTGCACATTGGACTTTCCAAACATTCTTCAAAGGCAGCCTCACATGGAACACATTACAGTAATACAATTCAGATATCAGCAAGGTATGTGTCACTTGGCTAGATTGGACCTCTCCAGGAAAGGACCCTAAGTTGGCGAAAGGCGCTCCTGGCCACCAGTGCCATCTGAACATATTGGAGAAGCACTACTAGATCCAGGAGCATCCGCCAAGCTGCATACTTGATTTTTAATGGTGACTGCAATCCAGTCCAATCCAATCCCAAATAGGTCGAATAGCGTAACTTAGATCATTTCTTCCACTAACCAATAGCTGTACCTGCTACACCTCAAGCATGAAAGTGTAGATGCATTCCCCCCCCCACCTCCCACATACACTGACTTATAAATGAGCAGCAAGTAGGTTCATATTGATTTACTCTGTGCTTCTTGCGCATCTATTCTTCATTCACTGCTTTACGAAGATATGAAGTCTGCATTTCCACCAAGACAGCTGAAGGCAGCACAACACACCATTGTTAGAGGAAACACTGGTATTAAGCCAGAATTTTCTACAGCCAGCACAGAGTGAGGCATATGTATATGTATATGCATTTGGGAAACCAGGGACCATCAGGTTTCAAAGACATGTCTCTGCAGGTGTCCTACTTCCACACTTGATGTGGTTGCAGAAAATACCAGTGCTTTCCCCAACAAGTGTAGTCCATTAGATCACAGAGTTTTTCTACACAAGGCATTTACTGTGCATTTGTGATTCCTTAATCATGGAAGTTTACGGGTTCTTTGGACAACACTGTGACCCTCCTGTTTCACTTCTGTGAGGTTTTTTAGAGTAGGGGAAATGTGTGGCGGTGTGAGCCAGTGTGGCGTAGTGGTGAGAGTGTTGGACTGGGACTTGGGAGATCCGGGTTCTAGACCCCGCTTGGCCATGAAACTCACTGGGTGACTTTGGGCCAGTCACTGACTCTCAGCCTAACCTACCTCACAGGGTTGTTGTGAGGATAAAATGGAGAGGAGGAGAATTATGTAAGCCGCCTTGGGTTCCTTGCAGGAAAAAAGGCGGGGGTATAAATATAATAAATAAATAAATGCGGCATTTAATTGTGAAAGCAAAAGAAACTGCTTTTTCACATGTGTATTCGTGCTATTCCTCTGTATCACAGTGCCACCTAGAAGTTATGTAGCAGAAAAGCAGGAAAGGAAAAGCTCTTTGTGTAGAGAAGGGCTCTCCAACTTTGAGTCCCCAGATGTTGCTGGACTACAGCTCCCAGAATCCCTTGCCATTAGCCATGCTGGCTGGGTATGCTGAGAGCTGTAGGCCAGCAACATCTGGGGACCCAAGGTTGGAGAGCCCTGGTGTAGAGCTTGCATCTCAATTCTGCGATGAAATCAAAAGTAGGTACAGCGATTAACAGCCTCATGTAAAAAAGCTCAAACCCTGCCTTGAGATCGTGGCTTCAGAATTTACTAGAAGTAAGCAAGGATTCTTTATTTGTACTGCACATAAAATAAACTAGGCTTCACCAAAATTATCAGTGATGAGATTCAAGGGGAAAGGGGACAGAGAAGCAGATAAGAATAAGCAAAGAGACAAGTGTAATTGGTGAAGCACAGCGCCTTCATAAAAATGGGCAAACATTGTTACAAGTTGATGGATCAATGTATTTATTTATGTGTAAAACTAAAGGAGAAAGATGTTAAGGAGAAAAAGAAAGAGAAAAGGTTAGGCCAGCCTTCCCCAACCTTCCAGATGTGTTGGACTACAACTCCCATCATCCTCAGCCAGCATGATGCTGGATGGGGGAAGGCTGGGTTAGGACTTAAGGAGTCTTAAAAGAAGAAAATTGGCATGGTAGACATCCGGGGGAAGAGAATTCAAGTCGTAGAAAGAGGTGTGTGTGTGATAGGGTGGGGAATCAGGCATGATAAAAGGAAAGGCCGATCAACAAACAACCCCCAAGAAGAATACATCCTAGCCTCTTTGAAGGGCTCTGCTAAAGAGCAACATCAAAGGCAGAGAGCTTTGGCTATTGGGCGGTATAGAAAATGAATAAATAAATAATAAATAAATAACAAGTAGAATGTCTGTCCATTGCATGGTCTGAGGCTGCTCCCTTGGCTGCTCCAGGTGATGTTCAAATTAGAGGGCCAGCTGGTGTCTCTGTAGGAGCCTCAGAAAGTACCAGGGGCTTAGTGCTGTTGCAGCAATGTGGCAGCAGATGGCAATTTTCCCTGGCTCTGTATTCCAGAAAGGTAGCATATGCATGAGCCCAGTGCCTCTTCCTGGCTCTCTGTGCCATTTCCCATAGGCTACTGCAATTTTCAGCTCTTTGGTCCTGTTTTGCTCCTCTGTTAAATTGTCCCTTTCCTTATCTAGATGTTATCCTCTATTGCAGTGTTCTCCAACCTTGGGCCCCCAGATGGTTTTGGCCTACAATTCCCAGCCTGCCCCAGCCAGCTATGTCCCCAAAGTCCCAACCCCCTATGCTGGGGCATGCTGGCTGGGGACCCAATTGTAGGCCAAAACCATCTGGGGACCCAAGGTTGGAGAACACTGCTCTATTGGGACTTGGTTGTACAGCTTTGAAACCCTACTGTATTTCTGATCGTTGCACTAACGTCCAACTTGGATTGTTTTCTAACCTCATGTACTTTGAGCCAGACTCTATTTTGTATTACTGAAATTCATGCCTTCTTGACACTGAAGGCTCCAGACCTCAGCCTTTTTGCAGAAAGGGTGTGATGAGTGGAATAACTTATCATAATAGTTTGTAACCATGTTATGAACACAGACTGGATAGGGTTTTAAAGATGGGATAACCAAACAGTAGCGGGGACTAGCAGACAACCTGCACCAGATGTAGGACAGGGAGAGTGCATCTCTGTTCACTCCTGGATTTCTCAGGAGCTTTGAATACTGTCAATGATGATGTCTGTCTGGATCATCTGGCCAGGGTGGGATGTGGAGGGGCGGGGTGGAGCGGAGCAGGGGTTCTGTGCTGGCTCTGTCCCTTCCTGAAGGACAGGTCACAGAATACAGGCAAGAGCAGAGGACACTTTAGCTGGGCTTAGAGACCCAGGGGGGCCTAGCCCAGGTTTCACACCCATTACCATGAGGAAAAAGACTTGAAACAAAATTGTAGATCATGCCTGAGGCTGTTTATGCAAACTCATTTCCCTGTATCTTTTGGGGTATCCAGGTTTTATTCCTGATTTGAAAGTTAAACCAACAGTACAGGCCTCCAGTGTAGATCTGCACTTTTCAGGAACGTCTCCAAGACAGAACCACAATCAGACATGATACAGAAATTTAGCTAAGGACATGGAACAGCACCACTTATTTGTTGGAAACGTTGCTTATATAATTATTGGAATTACTCTAGTGACCTCACCTTTCTATTTTTAAATTGGATGATTATAGTAAATTGCCATGTCTGTAAATATTTTGGTGTGTCACTGTTCATCCTGGCACCAACATTGGGTTGGATCCAGCATCTGTCTTCTGAGAGAGTAAGGGACATTTCATGAGCAGAAGGGCTCTGCTCATGGAAGGTCCCTCCATCCAATTTTTAGGAAGCCCCACACACACATCACAGGTCACCCCATTCAGTAGGGTCTCCTGACTCTGTGTAGCATTTTCAGGGGGCTACCATGGGAAAGAGGGGGTCAGGTCATATTGGGTGGGTTTGCATGTCATGCTAACCCACCCTGGCAATAGTATCTCAGGGGACTTGGCAGCTGAAGCCACCTTGTCTCATCTCCCCGCCGTGACCATGAGCCATTTTTTGAAGCTTTGCTGCAAAGGGGGAGAAAAAAGGCACCTCGCGAGCAAAGATCACTCATGGCTTTACTTTGACTTGACAGCTTGCCTTTTGACAGCTGTCAGGGGAAAGCAAAGTGTATGGGGAAACATATTTGGAGCCTCTCTGGGTCAATGTCCAGGGTTGGTACTTGCTGCACTTTGACAGCAGACACTTCCCAGGAGATTGCCCAGGTGAGGTCTCTCCTTTCAGACCCACAGAAATGTGCACTTCCACACTTGCACAAGTCCACCTAGAAAAATAAAATTAAAAAAATACAAAAAAATTTGCACATATTTGGATTGCAATTTTTTTAGAAAAATAAAAGAGGGCGGCAACTAGTGACAGCCCCTCCAATGTGCTGCTTGAGCACTTTGGAGGGGCTGCCACTGGTGGTGACATGGGCGAGATTGCCAAGAGCAGCAAGGTTTTTTTTTGCCACTCTTGCTAAGTGCCTTGCTTGCTGCTTCTCTTTATCCGTGGTAGAATCATAGAATCATAGAAAAGTAGAGTTGGAAGGGGCCTACAAGGCCATCGAGTCCAACCCCCTGCTCAATGCAGGTAGGATTGATTGCCTGGGTTTGGATGACACAACAACCCATCATGAATAAAACAACCCCTAGAAAAGCCTATGGGTTCTCAGGGTGGCTTGTTGGAAAGAAAGAAGCGCCACCGGGGCCTGAGGGAAGCAGTCTGGGTTCAGACGACAGGGACTACCCACGATGGGTTGTCATGTCATGTGAACCAGGTCATTGTGCAATGATTTGTACATGCTGGTTTTATTATCATATCAAATCCATGAACTGTCTTTGCCAAGTCAAATAAATGAGTTCTAAGTATAACAAAGGAAAGAACAGCTTCTATGCACCCGTATGATTGGAATATTCACACACAGGCCCCCGCAGCGTGGGATCACGCCATAGTGAAGTTGCTTGCATGTTGCTGGATGTGTTTGTGTGTGTAAAAAGGGCCTTAGCGATCAGTTTCTAGACTAAAAAGTTCCAAATGATTTGGCTGTTTCTAATAGAGAGGACACAACAGCTCAAGATTCTTTTACTTGCCTTTTCCCGTGACTAGAGAAAGCATTTCTGAAGACCTGCTGTGAAAGACAATAAAATTTTGTTCCTGTGCTGGATTCCAACTCAGAAGGTTCTGGAAGGAACACAACTTTGCAACTGCAAGCCTCTCTGTGCTCTGCAATTAAGGCTAGTGACAACTTAAGAGTCCCGTTCCTTATTTCACATTCATCCAGCTGTCTTGAAAGCAGGCAATTTATTTATCCATCAGCCCCAGGACACACCAAGATGTCATTGGGTTTCAAGATGAGTCTTACATTAAATCCTTTGACAGGCATAATGGAACCTTCTGCCTTCAAACTAATACATGGTAACTAATAATCAATGAAGTACTGCAGTAGGAGAAACTCAAATTAAAATACTGACAGCTCAGGAAGCTTATCAAGCCTGCCAGTAAATAGGAGATTTTGCTATTATTATTGGCTTTTCTCAAATATGCCCATGCATTAAAGCTTCAAAAGGCCAGTGGCTTCCCCCCACCAGACCAAACAATCCTCTTAAGTATACAGGTGAGTTCCCATCCAGGCAAACCTGTTTCTGGGAACATCTGGAGACTAAGCAATATGGAAATGCAGGCTCAACAGTAGCATATTCTTCATATGTACTAACACCCCTTCTGCCCTTCTGTTCAGAATACATAATACTTAGCATTTGTATATCACTTTTGGAGCGTTCAATGTGCTACACATACGTTTTTATATTGTAAGAATGAAGTCAATTCAATTGTCCCCATATTGCAGACACCAAGGGAAAGTAGCTTGCCTAAAGTCATCCAGTGAGTTCCTGGAAGGTAAGTTTTAAATCAGCAACATAAGTTAAGCTATTTACCACAGAAGTTTATCTTGTCTTCTGGATCCATGAGATAATTAACCTTAACATGATTTACTTGACCTTGGAGTAATGGTGGGAAATCTAAACAGATAAAAAAACATTGGCTATAAGTTGTTGATTTAGACTGGTCAGTAAAAAAAAAGGCCAGCTTATCTGGTAGGAATGAATGGTACAATATTTCTTTTTTTAGGAAATTTCTGCCTTAATTCAGTGTGTGTTAAATTATGAATATATCATCATCATCATCATCATCATCGTCATCATCTTCACCACCATCACCACCACCATCAATAATAATAATAATAATAATAATAATAATAATAATTCATTCCCACTTTACGCTTACGAAATCAAGACTGAGAGAGAATAGCATGTCTAAGACCACACAATGAATACATGGCAGAGGAGTGACTTAGAAATAAGTTCCAGTCAATCTGACCAAGAACAAATCCTGCCAGACTAATCTGATCTCATTTTTTGATCGGGTAACCTCCCTTGTGGACTATGGGAATGCTGTGGACATTATATATCTGGACTTCAGCAAAGCTTTCGACAAAGTGCCTCATGATATCCTGATTAGCAAGCTAGCTAAAAGTAGGCTAGATAGAACAACTATCAGGTGGATCCACAATTGGCTACAGAATCAGACTCAAAGAGTGCTTATCAATGATTCCTTCTCAAACTGGGGAGAGGTAACGAGCGGGGTACCACAGGGCTCGGTCCTGGGCCAAGTGCTCTTCAACATTTTTATTAATAACTTGGATGAGGAGGTGCAGGGAATGCTTATCAAATTTGCAGATGACACAAAGTTGGGTGGAATCGCTAATACTCTGGAAGACAGAAACAAAATTCAAAGAGATCTCGATAGGCTGGAGCGCTGGGCCGAAAACAACAAAATGAAATTTAATAGGGATAAATGCCAAGTGCTGCACCTAGGGAAAGGAAACCAAATGCAGAGTTACAGAATGGAGGACACTTGGCTCAACAATACTACAAGTGAGAAGGATCTTGGAATTGTGGTAGATCACAAACTGATTATGAGCCAGCAATGCGATGTGGCTGCAAAGAAGGCAAATGCTATTTTGGGCTGCATTAATAGAAGTATAGCTTCCAAATCACGTGAAGTGATAATTCCCCTTTACTCTGCACTGGTTAGGCCTCATCTTGAGTACTGCATCCAGTTCTGGGCACCACACTTTAAGAAGGACGTAGACAAACTGGAGAGGGTTCAGAGGAGGGCAACAAGGATGATAAAGGGACTGGAAACAAGGCCCTGTGAGGAGAGACTGAAAGAACTGGGCATGTTTAGCCTTCAGAAGAGGAGACTGAAGGGAGATATGATAGCACTCTTCCAGTACCTGAAGGGATGTCACACAGAGGAGGACCAGGATCTCTTCTTGATCATCTCAGTTTGCAGGATACGGAATAATGGGCTCAAGTTACAGGAACCCAGATTCCACCTAAACATCAGGAAAAATTTCCTGACTGTCAGAGCAATAAGACAATGGAACCAACTACCTAGGGAGGTGGTGGGCTCTCCCACTCTGGAGGCATTCAAGGTGCAGCTGGACAGCCATCTGTCAGGGATGCTTTGACCTGGATTCCTGCATTGAGCAGGGGGTTGGACTCGATGGCCTTGTAGGCCCCTTCCAACTCTACTTTTCTATGATTCTATGATTCTATGACCAGAGGAGCACACTGGGCTTGGTGCAAAGAACATAGCAAAACAAACACTTCAGTATAGCAAATCTATAGTAAGGGGTTGTTCTGTCTACAAATTTCTAAGAAACAGTGTGATCCAAAACACAGTTCATGCACAGGATTCCCATTGGCGTGTGGTTGAGATCTCCGTGTGTGCCCAGGGCACTCCCTCTTATTATTGCCAGAGGTCTACTTGCATGCACAGAGCTCCTACCTCTCACCAGCACACTTCCATTTTTGTCCCTGCCCTCCCATCTTCTCTCATAGTCTCCATCTTGCCTGTTACTGCTGGCTGGTAAGGACTAGCAATCAAAGACAGGGTAGTGATTGCAGGAACAGTCACCACCCTATATCGACACAGAAAAAAAGTACCATAAACCTGAGTGTTCTGAACCTGCTTCCAAATAAAGCCCAGTTCACAAATGTCCCCAGCAAGTCTTACATTTGAAGGGACAGGACTGGGCGACACTCTCAGGCACCTTCCCCACCACACGTAGAAGCATCAGCGTGAACCTAAACCTGCACACAGAAACAGCTACCTAAGTGCACCCAAACCATACAATCTACCCAACCGTTTAAAATTTATTATACTGATACTCTGCTCTACCTCTCAGCTGCTTATGGGCCAGAACGGATTAGCAAACAGAAAGGCCTTCAAGACCACTCTCTCAGCCATTTTCATGGTTGGCAGTCTGGGTGCACCGGGCCTTCTCATGTTTAATGTGCTGAGCCCCTGTTCATATTTGAAGTGATATGCATGGGAGGGACTACATAAGCTGTGTGTGTGTGTGTGCGCACGCACAAAACCTACATGTTGGGGCCATGTATGAAAGATACCAAATGCTAAGTGACAGTACTGTGCTAAAGTTTCATCTGCAAACGGTATCGGGAAGAAAAATATGATTTCAAAGGGCTGAAATGTTCCGTGAACTGCCCTTCTGATTTTTTAAAACTTCTTTTTGCTTGTTTTGCTTATTTTTATTCATTTTCTAACACATCCCACAAACTTTACAAATAAAGGACTTTGGCCATGCTGGTTGGGGATGCTGGGAGTTGCAGTCCAACACATCTGGAAGGTACCAGGTTGGGCAAGGCTGTACTACAACATAACTATGCTTGGTTGTCAGTCTGTGTCTTTGTCTTCTCGTTCCTGCTTCTTTTAGCCATGGTGCAGTGCAGGGGGCAGGGGGCAGGCAGATAGGCTTGCAAGATCTACTTTGATTTATTATTTATTTCAGGGGAGGGCAACCTCCGGCCCATGAGGTTGCCCCCCCAGCCCCAGTTTATTTACTAATATCCTGAGATCCACCAACTGGAGCCTGGTTCAAAAGGCAGACACTTAGAATTACAAGATTCTGAGCCCAGGAATTGGTGCTGTTTACCAGAATTGAATGCAGCCCATAGCCCTGCCACACAAAAACCCACTCTGAGTTGCCCCAAGCTGTCTTCATTTCTGCAGTACAATGAGAGTGGGGAGTCATTTTGTTGCTGCTCTTGTTAATGTTGTTAATGTCCAGCACTCCTTGCCGATCTACTGCAAATAATCCACAGACCCATCAGCAGCTCCATCTCTACCTTCTGCTCATCTCCGGTGTGGTGGAGCCTGGACTCATGGGATCGAAGCGCTGGGACCTGTTGATTAGCAGGGAGATCATCTCATCTGACTGCCACCCTCTAAGGCAGTGTTCTCCAACCTTGGGTCCCCAGATGTTTTTGGCTTACAACTCCCAGCATGCCCCAGCTAGTAGCTTGGCTGCAATCCTTACAATAGCTGGGAGAGGGTGGGCATGGATTTTCCCAACAGCAATATATTGTTGTGAAGCCTCCCTGTACCGGTCCAAAGTATATTGGGGTGGCTTGGTCTTGAATGAGTAAATAAGACCCACTAACTTATGTCATAGCCAGTTGTCATTTTCCAGCTTTTAGCTATTTCCATCCATGCAGTTCTTAATAATAATTTTAAAAAGTAATCAGTTCCCTACGACATGCACACACAAAAAGTTTGCTGACGTAGGGATGGGTGAGAAATTTGTTCCATTGAAGGTGTTTTATGGATTTACTACCCAATTCACATTACCCAAGCCTGTAACTGAGCCAAGACAGAACTGCATGCTGAAATCTGCATTTTTACAAGCTTTTCAGTGCAGCTCATCAGGGGGGGAAAGTGCATATAAGGGAGAATTGCACACAAAATGCTTATATCTAAGAAAAGTGTGAATCAAACTGCATTACTGCAATCAAAAGTACTCGGGGAAAAAATGTGTACATTTAACAATGTACACCAAAATGCATACATTAGAAAAATGCACACACACAAAATATGGATTTCCATATGGATTTTTTTTTAATCACATCCCAGAAATGGGATGGGAAGAACCTATGATATATGATATACAAGGGCTTAAGCAGGAATGGAATAGGGAACTG
Source organism: Shinisaurus crocodilurus (assembly GCA_021292165.1). Lineage (NCBI taxonomy): Eukaryota > Metazoa > Chordata > Lepidosauria > Squamata > Shinisauridae > Shinisaurus > Shinisaurus crocodilurus. Next base: position 95,895,164 of record CM037880.1, read on the forward strand.
GACTGTTAGCCTAATCAATGGTTCACCGCTTTGGCATCTGTATCTGAAGCGTCAATGGATCTTAGGTTACATCTTATTCAGCAAAACCTCCTGTTCCATGTCTATTCGACACAACAACATCTTTTTAATAAGGGTTCGTCTAAATCAGCTAATTGCTGGAGGTGTAACATAGCTAATGCTTTGTTTAATCATATGTTTTGACAAGGTCCAGTCGCTGCATCTTTTTGGGAAGAGGTTATAACATGGACAAACTTTGTACTGGAACACTCTTTAATATTTACTTATGTACATGTCCTCTTAAATTATCTACCTGCTTCCTGGAAGTTAACACAGGGTCAAGGTAAATGGATTCTCTGTGTCCTTCTGACAGCTAAAAGACTGATATTACAAAATTGGAAAGGGAAATGCTCACCTCCTATAATGCAATGGATTGAGGACCTAACAACTCTTTCAACATTTGAACAGGTGATATACAGATGCCACTCGCGAATGGATAAATATAGGTATATTTGGTCTGCCTTTGTTGAAGTTTATGTATATATATGTTGTGACATGTAACAAAACAACAGCTGTGGCACATTGTTTTCATTTGGAAAGGTACAGAAAGACTGGGAAAACAAGTCATATTATGTCTGCAAAATCCTGTCTCTGTTCTCAGTGTTCTCATGGGAAAAGAAGGTGTGAACGAAATACGAGCTGATCACATGGTTTGTACTTTCTGATGACGTAGTATGATCTGTTAGGTTTCGATTTCTGTAACCATTTTAGTAGAGAGATGGATTGCTTCTTTGTCTTGTTCTTCTCTCTAATGCGGTTACCCAAGCGGCAGCTTTAAAAGTGAGAAAATGCTTTTGTTGCGGTTCGACTTCGCATCTTAAAAAAGAATGTAATTTTAAGGGCAGGAAGAAGAAGAAGAAAAAGGAAGTTACCAGTACACCTGAGGAGACAATTAAAATGGGCAAAAGTTTGATTGCTCGGGTGGGTTTTTCCAACAAAGACATGTGGGTACTTGACAGCGGAGCTTCTCACCACATGGCAAATTCCAGAGACATGTTTCAATCTCTGGATGATGGATATACAAATCAATTTGTGGAACTGGCTGATGGAAAACGAATCCAGGTGACAGCTGCAGGAACAATTGACTTTGCTACTTTGGGTCAACATAGGGCATTGCTTGTTCAAGAACTGGACACAAATCTGATAAGTATATCACAATTGGCTAATGATGGATATGAAATAAGTTTTTCTAACAGCAACTGTGTAATTTCACATGAAGGGGTGATCTGTGCAAAAGGTGATTTGCAGAATTCTCTGTATGTTATAAATCCATTTGTAACACATGATGAGAAGGCAAAGTATGCAAATTTGAAACCACATGACAATTGTTTACATATTTTCCACAAGAGGTTTGCACATGCCAATTACAGAAGCATAGAAAAAATGCCAGGTCTGTGTGAGGGTGTAACAATGAAACCTTGTTCTAAGTATGTGGAATGTGAAGTATGTAGTACAGCAAAGTCACACAGGTCTAACATTCAGAAACACAGTGATAGAGTTAGCACAAGAATCTTTGAGCTGGTACACTCTGATGTTGCTGGTCCATTTGAAAATAGCTATGGGGGGGAACAGGTACTATTTGTCTCTAATTGATGATTATTCTCGATTTGGATTCGTATATCTGCTGCAGAATAAATCTCAGGTTCAAGAGAGATTTGAATCATTTGTTAAATGGGCTGGGGAAGGGAACAGATATAAACAATATCCAATAGGAGAATTACTCACAGATGGTGGGGGAGAGTACATGAGTACAAAGTTCAAGAAATTTTTGGAAAGTGAGGGTATAGGGCACAAAGTCACTGCCCCATACTCCCCATTTCAAAATGGTGTTGCTGAAAGATGTAACAGGACACTCCAGGACATGATGAGGGCCCAATTGACTGAGTCAAAGGTGGGAAACCGTTTCTGGGGGGATGCATTGTCAAATGCAAATTATCTGCTGAACAGGTTACCAAATTCCACAACTGGAAAAACTCCATATGAAATGTTTCATGGGAGGAAACCAAAGGTAGCACACGTGTGCATTTTTGGGTGTAAATGTTTTGTTCATGTACAGGCAAGAAGCTTTGAATGTTTTCTGCTGGGGTATGATGCACAAACAAAAGGGTACAGGTTGTGGTCACCACACCACAACAAGGTAATTCTGAGCAGGGATGTGATTTTTCACGAGCAAACAGATGACCAGAAACAGCTGGTGGAATTGCCAATGCATGCAATGTCTGAAACACAGCAGGATGCTTCTGGGACAGAACAGGCCACTGGGCAGATATCTGGGGAACAGGAGGGAGGTGAACAATCTCTGAGGCGTTCAACCCGAGAACGCAAGACACCTGTTAGATATCAGGATGAATTCCAAAGTGGGAAAACTGTTGTACATAAAGCTCTCAAAATAGCTTTAGAACCACAAAGTTTTGAGGAAATTCAAAGCATGGAACCAAAAATGAAGAATGATTGGTTTGAGGCCATGCAGGATGAAATCAATGCAATGCATGAAAACAACACATGGAGTCTAGTATCTTTGCCTGTGGGGCGCAAAGCCATCACCTGTAAATGGGTGTACAAGGTGAAGACAAATCGCCAGGGGCAGGTGGAAAGGTACAGGGCAAGACTCGTGGCAAGAGGATTTGCACAAAAACATGGGGTAGATTTTGATTCCGTGTTTGCACCAACAACAAGGTATGCAACTGTCAGACTGTTGTTGAAATTGGCAGCACAAAGAAAAATGATGGCATTTCATTTTGATGTAAAAACTGCTTTTTTATATGGGGAATTACAAGAGGAACTCTACATGGTGCAACCACAAGGTTTTGTAGAAGACCCCAGTCTTGTATGTCGTCTGAACAAGTCCATATATGGGTTGAAGCAGGCAGCTCGATGCTGGAACCAAAAGCTAGACAGAGTTTTGATTAGTTTGGGATTCAAACAAAGCAAGGCTGATCACTGTCTGTATACAAATAACACAGAACAGGGAAACTGGGTGTATTTGTTGATCTTTGTTGATGATATCTTACTGGTAACACAAACAGTAAGTCAAAAAGACAAAATTGCACAAGAATTGCAAGCACACTTTGAACTGAAAGATCTGGGTTTGGTACAACACTATCTTGGAATGCAATTGTCTCAAGATGAGGAAGGTTCTTTCATGGTTGAACAAAGTGGGGAAATTCAGAAATTGCTGGAAATTCATGGATTGGAGAATTGTAACCCAGTTACTACTCCAATGACTCTTGAATATCAGAAACACAGAGATAACACTGGATTTGATGATATTGGCAAATATCAGAGTGTTATTGGAAGCCTGCTATATTTGGCAAATGTGAGTAGGCCAGACATCAGCAATGCTGTAAACATACTTAGCAGGAAAACGCAAAATCCTTCTAACTATGATTGGCTAGCTGTGAAAAGGGTGTTAAGGTATTTAAAAGGTACCATGAATTGCAAACTGAAATTGTCATCACACACAGATGGAGGTTTTTGTGTGTACACTGATGCTGATTGGGGATCTGCAACAGATAGAAAGTCCACAAGTGGGACGGTTTTAATGTATGAAAACAGTCTAATTGACTGGTACACACGAAAACAAACTTGTGTGGCTATTTCTAGCGCAGAATCTGAATTCATCAGTTTATCTCAAGCATGTAATGAGATTGAGTGGTTCAAACAATTGTTTGCTGATATGCACATACCAGTAGACAAGGTTGTTACAATTTTTGAGGACAACCAAGCTTGCATTAGCATGGCTCAAAATGAAAAAAGTAGGCCAAGAACCAAACACATTGATGTTCGTTACTCTCATGTAAAGGACTGTGTGCAAAAAGGGTGGGTAACACTCAAGTACTGTGCAACAGGGGATATGGTGGCAGATCTTTTCACAAAACCATTGCCTGAAGTAAGACACAGGAAACTAATGACGGCACTAGGCCTCATTGAGTAAATGTAAACAAGATGTATCACAGGCTGTGGGGGGATGTTGTGACATGTAACAAAACAACAGCTGTGGCACATTGTTTTCATTTGGAAAGGTACAGAAAGACTGGGAAAACAAGTCATATTATGTCTGCAAAATCCTGTCTCTGTTCTCAATGTTTTCATGGGAAAAGAAGGTGTGAACGAAATACGAGCTGATCACATGGTTTGTACTTTCTGATGACGTAGTATGATCTGTTAGGTTTCGATTTCTGTAACCATTTTAGTAGAGAGATGGATTGCTTCTTTGTCTTGTTCTTCTCTCTAATGCTCTGACTTATTGCAATCATGTAATGAGCTGCTGGGGTGGACTTGATCCACTGGACTAGTGCTATGCATTATAATCTGCAATATGGACTGTAACGTAGGAGATTGTATTTACTCTGATATAGAATAAACAGGTAGTTAAAACCCTGTTGTGGATTCTATGGAGTTAATTCCTAATTACAACGCAGCTGCGACAGGACGAGCTGCAAACTGGCTGAAATCCGATACGCTTGGAACGCTGCGAGAAAAGGGGGAGAAGGTCTGGACTTCTGTCTATAGATTTATGGACGTCTATACACAGAGGCAGGATCTAAATCTTCCATCTCACGCTCTGCTATATCCACGTAGGCTGGCAAGCCTACAGGGTGGATTGTAAGCCTTCAGGGCTGAAGCCCATTAACCCCTTCAATATATATATATTTAGGAAGTTGTATTTTTGTGTGTGATATATTCAAATTTATGTCATTATACACTTTTTCTTGTTTTTTTTATGGTTTTGTTTTGCTGAAATGTTCAATAAAAATTAATAGGAAAAAAAACCTTGACCTTAAAAAATCTGACAATCTTGGCCAAAATGAGATTGACAGATCCATCCCTACCTGATAGATAAGGTAAGCAATGGGTCTGGTTCAACCTTCTGATGTACAGCATCTAAAATAATAAGGAAAACCATATGCCAGAACTCCTTTAACACTTTCAGCTCCAGCACTTGTGGATAAGAGAACCCAGCCCTTTACATCCTCTCCAACATAGAAATGACGGGCAACTGTAGATATAATCAATTTTTACAGGGGGTCAAATGCCAACTATGGGTCAGTTTAAGTGAGGTTTCCCACACTGTAGCTGAGCAAATTTTCAGCTGCTGCTTAGTCTACACCAGGGCTCTCCAACCTTGGATCCCCAGATGTTGCTGGACTACAGCTCCCAGAATCCCTTGCCATTAGTCATGCTGGCTGGGTATGCTGGGAGCTGTAGGCCATCAACATCTGGGGACCTAAGGTTGGAGAGCCCTGCTCTAGACAGTGCTCCAAATAGTGGAGAGCCTGATCTGTTCCCCATACCATCTTTAACACCTTCAAAGCTCCATAAGATTCTGAAAGTAACAAATGATATGTAGTGGATACCATTCCTTTCATTCCTTGTGTCTCTTTGCAGACACAAGAAGTCCCACTGACTGACTCATCAATGCCCTGCTCAAACCGTTTAACGAAGGAACGTGAAATTTGGAAGGAACATTGTTTTTATGACGTAGGCACCCACTAAGGAAGGATTTTTGGAAATTCCATCCCAAAGGGGGTGAAAAAGGGGGGAGAATTTTTTGATGACTGACTGACTGACTGTTGTGTGTCCGTCCATCACATTAACAGTATGTTATTATTAGTCTGCTTACAAATATGTCCTGACTGACCGGGATAATTTGTCTGTGGGGGATACACTCTTTTAAAATATTATTATTATTGTTGTTATTATTATTATTATTATTATTATTATTATTATTATTATTGTTGTTGTTGTTTATTGTGGTGTTTACACTGGGTAGACATTGTGTGCCTTTCTCACTGCCCCCGAATAGAATTTATTAACTCCCTATCTCTTTCTCTCTCTGCTTCATAGAATCATAGAATCATAGAAAAGTAGAGTTGGAAGGGGCCTACAAGGCCATCGAGTCCAACCCCCTGCTCAATGCAGGAATCCAGGTCAAAGCATCTCTGACAGATGTCTGTCCAGCCGCACCTTGAATGCCTCCAGACTGGGAGAGCCCACCACCTCCCTAGGTAGTTGATTCCATTGTCTTATTGCTCTGACAGTCAGGAAATTTGTCCTGATGTTTAGGTGGAATCTAGGTTCCTGTAACTTGAGCCCATTATTCCGTGTCCTGCAAACTGGGATGAACGAGAAGAGATCTTTGCCCTCCTCTGTGTGACATCCCTTCAAATACTGGAAGAGTGCGATCATATCTCCCCTCAGTCTCCTCTTCTGAAGGCTAAACATGCCCAGTTCTTTCAGTCTCTCCTCATAGGGCCTTGTTTCCAGTCCCTTTATCATCCTTGTTGCCCTCCTCTGAACCCTCTCCAGTTTGTCTATGTCCTTCTTAAAGTGAGGTGCCCAGAACTGGACGCAGTACTCAAGATGAGGCCTAACCAGTGCAGAGTAAAGGGGAATTATCACTTCCCGCGATTTGGAAGCTATACTTCTATTAATACAGCCCAAAATTGCATTTGCCTTCTTTGCAGCCACGTCGCATTGCTGGCTCATATTCAGTTTGTGATCTACCACAATTCCAAGATCCTTCTCACTTGTAGTATTGTTGAGCCAAGTGTCCCCCATTCTGTAACTCTGCATTTGGTTTCCTCTCCCTAGGTGCAGCACTTGGCATTTATCACTGTTAAATTTCATTCTGTTGTTTTCGGCCCAGCGCTCCAGCCTATCGAGGTCACTTTGAATTTTGTTTCTGTCTTCCAGAGTATTAGCTGTTCCACCCAACTTTGTGTCATCTGCAAATTTGATAAGCATTCCCTGTACCTCCTCATCCAAGTCATTAATAAAAATGTTGAAGAGCACCGGGCCCAGGACCGAGCCCTGTGGTACCCCGCTCGTTACCTCTCCCCAGTTTGAGAAGGAACCATTGATAAGCACTCTTTGAGTCCGATTCTTTAGCCAATTGTGGATCCACCTGATAGTTGTTCCATCTAGCCTACTTTTAGCATTCCCACAGTCCACAAGGGAGGTTACCCGATCAAAAAATGAGATCAGATTAGTCTGACAGGATTTGTTCTTGACAAATCCATGCTGGCTTCTAGTAATCACTGCATTGTTTTCAAGGTGCTTGCAGACTGACTTCTTTATAATCTGCTCAAAAATCTTCCCGGGGATTGATGTCAGACTGACTGGCCTATAGTTCCCAGGTTCCTCCTTCTTGCCCTTTTTGAAGATGGGAACAACATTTGCCCTCCTCCAGTCGTCTGGCACTTCACCTGTCCTCCATGATTTCTCAAAGATAATAGACAGTGGTTCTGAGAGTTCTTCTGCCAGTTCCTTTATTACTCTAGGATGCAGCTCATCAGGCCCTGGAGATTTAAACTCGTTCAGAGTAATCAGGTGCTCCTTGACCATTTGCCTATCAATCTCAAGCTGCAATTCTGCCCCTTCAGTCTGCACTTCAGGTTTGCCAGGGGGGTCATAGACCCTCTTTTGGGAGAAGACCGAGCCGAAGTAGGAATTGAACACTTCTGCCTTTTCTTTGTCTTCTGTTATCAATTTGCCATCCTCATTGCGTAGTTGAACCACCAGTTCTTTCTTCTGTCTTTTACTGTGCATGTATCTGAAGAAAGCTTTTTTGTTGCTTTTAGCATTCCTCGCTAACCTTAGCTCATTCTCAGCTTTAGCCTTCCTGACACTATTCCTGCAGTTCTGTGCTACCTGCCTGTACTCTTCCCCTGTAGCCTGTCCTTCCTTCCACTTCCTATACATGTCCTTTTTTGTTTTCAGGTCATCTTTGAGTTTATTGTGAAGCCACATTGGCTTCTTCTGTTGCCCTCTGCCTTTTTTCCTTGTGGGAATTGTTTGCAATTGTGCCTTTAAAATTTCCTTTTTTAAAAACTCCCACCCCTCCTGGGCTCCCTTTCTCGTGAGAGTCACTTGCCATGGGATCTTACTAATCATTGTTCTGAGTTTGTGAAAATTGGCTTTCCTAAAATCCAGGGTACGTGTTTGGCTACACTCAGCTTTTGCTTCTGTTAGAATCAAGAACTCAAGTATAACATGGTCACTTTCCCCCAGAGTTCCCGAAACTGCCACTTTATCCACTAACTCGTCTCTGTTGGTTAGAATCAGGTCAAGGATAGCCGATCCTCTAGTTCCTTCCTCCACTTTCTGTAGGAGGAAGTTATCAGCAACACAGGTCAGGAATTTCTTGGAGGGGCCATGTTTGGCTGAATAAGTCTCCCAACAGATATCAGGGAAATTGAAGTCTCCCATTACTACCACATCGTGCCTCCTTGAAACACTGGCAATTTGCTTTTCAAAAGTTCCATCCTCGTCTTCTCCTTGATTGGGTGGTCGGTAGTAGACTCCAACCGCCATGTTCGCTTTATTCTTTGCCCCCTTTATTTTAACCCAGATGCTCTCAATGGGGCTGCCAAGCTCCTCTTCCTGTATCTCTGTGCAGAGATACGTATTTTTAACATACAGTGCAACTCCACCTCCCTTTCTGTTGCTTCTGTTCCTTTTGAACAAGTTATACCCTTCAATTGCTGTATTCCAGTCATGGGAGTCATCCCACCAGGTTTCAGTTATCCCTATCAAGTCGTACTTGCCCTCATGTATCAAGAGTTCAAGTTCGTCTTGTTTATTGCCCATACTCTGGGCATTAGTATAGAGACATTGAAGACTATGTGCTTTATAGTCCGACTTTCCCCCTACATTTTGTGGTAGACTATCAATGGGCACCGCTGGAGCTGTTCTCTCCATTGTGGCATAGAGCCCTTCTTCCATTGGTACCCCCGAGTTTATGTCTCCCTCCCCTGTTGGATTCAGTTTAAAGCCCTCCTGATTAAGTTCCTCATGCTGTGTCCAAACACATTCTTCCCAGTCCTTGTGAGGTGCAACCCATCCTTTGCCAGCAGTCCATCTTCCAGGAAGTGTAGCCCGTGGTCCCAGAATCCAAATCCCTCACGTCGGCTCCACCTTCATAGCCAGTCATTCACTCGGAGTATTTTTCTTTCCCTTTCTATGCCTCTTCCAAGTACTGGAAGGATGGATGAGAAAACTATCTGGGCCCCGAAGTTCTTGAGTTCCCTTCCCAGCTCTTCAAAGTCTGCCGTGATTTCTTTGTAACTCCGCTTGGCAGTATCATTTGTACCCACGTGGAAGAGAAGAAAGGGGTATGTGTCGGTGGGCTGCATGAGCCTCGGAAGCTGCTCTGTCACATCCTTAATCCGTGCCCCAGGGAGACAGCACACCTGGCGAGTCCATGGGTCTTCGCGACATACTTTGGCTTCGATCCCCCGCAGGAGGGAGTCTCCCACTACGAGTACTCTTCTCTTCCTCTTGCTGTAGGCCTTGGTTTGATTGCCTCCAATTGACTGACCCTCAGCCTCTTGCTCGCTGTCACGTTGGGTGCCCGGTAATCCGTCCTCTGCAGGCTGTCCTCTGCTCTCGTCCTCAAGTACATGGAAGCGGTTCCATAGCTCCACTGCTTCCACAGGCGCAGAGTGTCTTGTAGTTCTTCTGCTCCTAACAGTCACCCTTTTCCAGGGAGTTCCCCCTGCGTTGTTTTCCCTTGCCTCTGCAGTCTCCGACTCCGCCTCATCCTGCAGTTGCCCTTCTGGCTCCTGTACTGTGCTTTGGTGCTGTAGATCCACCGTTCTGTCTAAGAACTCCTCGCTTTCTCTTATGCTCCTGAGGGTTGACACTTGCTGCTCCAGTCCTCTGACCTTTTCTTCCAACAGCGTGACCAGCTTGCACTTGTCAAGCTTTCTCATTTTCATCTCTCTCTCTCTTTCCCCCTTTTCTGCCTCAAGCTCCATTTTCCTAAATTCTAATTTCTTTCCCCAAACATATAAACTATCTGGGTTCTCAGTTTCTGAGGCAATGGGTATGACTCCATAGTGGTGAGAGTGTTGGACTGGGACTCGGGAGATCCAAGTTCTAATCCCCGCTCGGCCATGAAACTCACTGGGTGACTTTCGGCCAGTCACTGACTCTCAGCCTCACCTACCTCACAGGGTTGTTGTGAGGATAAAATGGAGAGGATAAGGAGGATTATGTAAGCCACCTTGGGTTCCTTGCAGGAAAAAAGGCGAGGTATAAATATAATAAATAAATAAATAAATACAATTATTTTCCCCTCCCCCAGGGAATACTGCCTCTTCAGACTCTTGGGCTTCAGACACATGCTTTGCTTTCTTAGGAGCCATGCTTTATTATTTTCAATTATTGTTAACTTTTTTCCTCAGTTATTCGAGTGAAAGCTCTCCACAGAAATGTGATTGAGGCTACGGTGCTCACCGGTTCTGGCCAGGGGGAGTCCGTGTTCATACCACGAATACCTCTTATACCTTCAGAATATCCATTTGAATTCAAAAGACTTCAGTTCCCCCTAAAGGTTTGTTTCGCCATGACCATCAACAAGTCGCAGGGGCAGACTTTGCAGGTAGCGGGGACTGACCTAAGGGAAGACTGCTTCTCACATGGCCAGTTTTACGTGGCCTGTTCCGGAGTGAGCTCACCTAACTCTCTGGTCATCCTAGCACCGGAAGGGAGAACCACTAATGTAGTTTACAAAGAAGTACTGAAATAGTTTTTTTTGTAGGTTGCAGATGCCAAATAAGTAATTTTTAAATATTTGGTCTGTCTCATTCTCTGTTTCTAATAACATCATGAAAAAAATCATAGATGCATATGAATTGAACAACTATCTTTGTTTTATAGTCAATATGCCCTGACTAACGTCTGCAATAAACATTGCCTATTACATTAAGACATCAACCTGTAAATTATATTTCGTACATTTTGGACAAAAAACTCATGTTTCTTTCAAAAACAATTGTACCAAATCCTAAAATCCATGCGAGCGAAGCTGCGGGCAACAGCTAGTATTATTATAGACCTAAGTGGTTTATAAGTGGTTACATTTATTTCATTATTTATTTATTTGATTGATTGATTGATATCCTGCCCTTCCTCACAAAGAGTCCAGGGCAGCTAGCAATCTATATAAAACACCACATGAACAACATTAAAATCATGAGCCTATATCACAAACTAATAAAATACAATAAAAACATAATCACAATCCACCAATCAATTAAAGAAACAAATAAAACACTTGCCTATTCCCCTAAACCTTCACAGATAAATCTATCTTTAACTGGTGTCTAAATGACAACAACATAGGGGACAGATGAATCTCTACTTGAACAGAGTTCCAGAGGTGGGGTGTGCCACCAAACAGGCCCTGCCAAGTGTGGTAAGCCCCACAGGCCACATTCCTTAAGGGAACCATAAGCAAAGCCTCCCTGACCAATCTTAAATCCCAGGCTGGTTGGTGCTGGGAACGGTGATTCTTCAGGTACCTGTGCCCTGAGCTGTGTCCTGAGAGCTTTGTACACTAGTAGTAATAACACCTTGAAATCTTGAGGCAAGCACCGAAAGCTGCCTGCACCCTCTGGAGTTGTTGGTTTTTCAGACACTGAAGCAGCTCAGGGAGTTTTGCATCAGACAGGGGCTTGCCTGCCCTACTCATACCTGCCTCTTCTCATGCCTCTTCTCAGCTCGATATGCCACTGCCTTGACACCATTTTCCCCCCAAGTTTGTTGGGAATCCTTTTTCTTTTACACCAGGGATGGGGACCCTTCAGTCCATGGGCCCAATCTGCTCAGTGGAAGCCTCCCACCAAGCCCTCAGAGGCTTGGGCCCCGTCCGCGTGCCCCTATCCCTCCCCTCCCCAAGCCCCATCATCCAGCCCATGGTCGGGGGGGAGCACTCGGCCCCCGGAGCAAATATGGTTCCCCACCCCATCTTTACAGTAATCCAGCTCGTCAGGGAGTATGTAGTGGTACGTTTGCCAAGGCAGTGGGGACGCCTTCTCTCTTTTCCTCCACGGTGAACATTCTGGAATCCTTTGAAGTGCCCCTGGAATATCCTATGGGAAATGGGGTACATGTTGAGAGGTGCATGTCTGCAAAAATCCCTCCCCCTGCCCCAAGTTTGGTTCAGCACTACTGAGCAAGTGCCCATCCTTAGTCGAAGCCATCTGTCCTTCTCTCCCTAATAACTATGCAGCGTGGAGGATCCCTTCACAAAACTGTCCTTAATAAAATTCAGTTCCAGTTATGACCCTGAGAGATGATTAGTAAATTAGACTTTTAATTAGCATTTTGCATAATTCATGAAAATTATCATGCGCTCATGTATTTGATTGTCAAGGTGCAGATGTGCTAACATGCAGCTATAATTTTCTCGTCTAAATAGCTCCTTTGGTTAAACCTTTAATTTTTTCCACAACTGTATTGTATAAGCCCCATTATTCTCTCCTTAAAAGAGGCGCAGGAATTTAGATGCAGGGCCAATGCCAACGTGCCATTGCATCTGTCTGCTTTTTAGGACTTTAATGCTGCCATTTAATCAAGTTTCTGAGCAACTGAAGCCAACAGAGTCACTAATTTGAATATGCTATACAAAGGATATTTTATTATATAGATCTGATGCAAAGAAGACCATATAAAATTAAAAACGAATATATATGTAAGGAAAAATAGATGGTGTCAGATCAGATTTGATATGTAATAATGTAATGTAATGATAAAGATATGCAGTGTTACATAGCCGTGGCTATTGCCGGAGGGAAAAAAATCAATAGTTCTAAAGAAACAGTTGGATTAAAAATGGGAGCAGGAGCTTGCAAATACATACAGATTTATTTAATTTATAGATTTATTTATAGGCCACCTTTTAGGGCAGAGGTGAGGAACTGTTTAGCCCCTGCAGGCCAGACGGCTTTCTGACTCACCCCCCGGGGCTGAATGACATCAGGGGGGATGGACCCTTCCCATTAAAGGCCCACCCCCTGATATCATAGAGGAGTTTCTCTATGCAGAGAGAGGCAGGAGCAATTTCCTGCCACTCTCTGCACCAGCAGAGGACAACCTCCAGCCCATGCGCCTAATCCTGCCCACACTGTGGTTGAATCCAGCCCATGGAGTGTTGAGCACCCTCTGTGGTTCTCCCCCCCCCCCGCGGAAGAGGAATCCCCACGCATCTCCAATCAGAGATGAACTGGGAATCCCCCCACATCACTTGGCCATGGCTTGCAGGAGCAGCTCGTGTAACTGCTGGCCGAGTCTCTTCTTGCCCCAATTGTGCCCCACGTGGGACACAAGCAAGGCATGAAGGAGCCGCTTGATCTGACCGGCCTGTGCGGGAACTGGCTTCCGCAAGTCCTGACTGAATCCCTTCTCACCCTGATTGCACCCTCCTCAGGAAGCGGGTGGGGTGTGGAGGAGCTCCTCTGCTCAGTCAGTGCTTGCAGGAGCTGGCCCCTGCCAGCTCCATGCCTCTCTCTCTCTGCACAGAAAAAAAAGTGGCCACTGTGGCACTGATGATGTCGTGGGAACAGGAGGGGGCGGTGCTTCCAGCGCGGAGCCCCACCCCTCGACAGCATCTGGCCTGCTGGGCTGTTCATGCTGCCTGGGCTTTCCCCAGCTAGGAAGAGCCTGGGTTGAGCAAAGCTCGCCAAGGCGCCTGCCTGCTTCACTCCGCCCTCATGTTCCCCGCATGGGGAACGTGGATGAGGAGCAAAGGCGAGCTGGCTCTGTCCCCTGCACTCCCCCGCCACCTTCGGATGGAGGAGTCAGGGGCACTGAACTGTGGCTCAGCCACTCTCCACCCGCCCCCCCATGCAAGGGGTGGGCCTTTGTGGAGGGGGAGGATCCTCATCTGAGGCCCTGCAGAGTCAGCCCTTTTTCTCATTTCCCGGTCATTCAGCCTTCCCCAACCTGGTGCCCACCAGTTATTTTGGACTACAACTCCCAGCATTCCTGGCCATTGGCCACACTGGCCGGGGCTGATAAGAGTTGAAGTCCCAAACATCTGGAGGGCACCAGGTTGGGGAAAGCGGCTTTTGTCAGGATAAAATGGAGAGGAGGAGGACTATGAAAGCCTCCTTGGGTTCCTTGCAAGAGGAAAAAAAGGTGGGATACAAATGTAATAAAATTAAAATAAAATAAAAATAAAAAATAAAAAAATGGACAAAGAGGCCTTAAATTACCATTTTACTATACAAGAAAAAAAATCAACATTGAACATTTGCATTGTACACGGTCTGGTCCAAGCTCTGTTCCTCACCCTGCGACTCCTTGGTTTAATTTAATAGCAGTTTCTCAGCCAAGGTGGAAAGGGAAATACACAGGAGGAGGCAAGACAAAAATAGCCACGCTGAAAGGTTTTCTAATCTAGATGTATTGGACAAGGGACACAGAGAATTAGCAAAAATCCAATGCGATGGATGCATTTTGGTGTTGATAGCATTGTGCAATTTCTGGCTTTCCACAAGGGTTTAGGAGGAGAGAATTACTGAGTGGGAGGATGGGAGGAAACTTGCTGATCACAGCACTTGCCTTAATCTCATTTAGAGGCCGAATTGCTCTGAACAATATTACAATGGCCATTACAAGAAGGTGAGGGTGACTGCGAGTACATAAGGAACCTCAGTGTTGCTTCATTGGGGAAAAAGAGAAAAAATAGTTTTATTATGTACTATTGGCTGACATTGGTGCCGGGGGGGGGCAGTCTCAAGCAAGGGCTTCCAGCGGTCAAGTGGTGGCCGCTGATCTCCTGGGCCACCGGTGTTCTGGTTCCATTTAATGTGGAGCTTGGTGGTTCATGACTGTTGTCTAGGCTGCAGTACCAGCCTGGCTAGGGCTAGAGATGCGAGGTGAAGCCCCAGGAAAAAATCCTGGGGAACATGGGGGGATGATGGGAAAACATTAAATAAAAACGGTTTTTGCCAGGAACTGTTTTTTTCCTTCAGTGGCAGGACGACGACAGGGGGTTGATTTTTTTCTGGACCCCCCCCCCCATTTGTTTCTGGATTTTTCCTGGGCTTTAATATCTCTGGCTAGGGCTGATCCAAAAGATCTGTACCCCAGATTATGACACCGAATCTTCCCAGGGCAGCGTACAGTAAAAAAGGAGCTTACCATCACTCCTAGAGGTCCCACTTTGAATGTGCATGGTAGCCATGGCAACAGCTGGGCTTTCTAGCCACTTGGAATGGCTCTTAAATTTAGGGAAAGGATTTTTTTTTTTAAGGCAGTCTTCCTAGCACCTTATAACAGTACATTTTCAAACAAACAAAACAAAACCCATGAATCTTTGCTCCCTCCCCTGGACATCCACAAAATTCTCTCCCCAATCTTCATCAAGAAGCAAGTCTGACAAATTTTGGGGCTGCCCTAATAATAAAATGTCAGCCTAACCTACTTCACAGGCTTGTTGTGGAGGCAAAGGCGTGTGTGTGTTATAGACTGTCATTCTCCTGCACACTCCACTATCTGTGGGAGTGCGGGTGGCACTGGTGAGCCTTTTAACAGCTTAGACTGATAAGACAGCTGCAGCAGCCCTATCCAGAGTGATGAGACTTTGCCTCGGGAACAGGACCGGTGCAAGGCAGTTTGGTGCCCTAGGCAAGATCAGATATTTAGCGCGCCCCCCTTCCCACTTGAGAGCACTGTATTTTTTCCCCAAGGCATTTCTGGTGCCCCCTTTAGCCCTGCACCCTAGGCGGCTGCCTAGTTGGCCTAATGGTAGCACCGGCCCTGCTCGGGAACCATGCACTGGTCACATCCGAACAAGACTACAACTACCTACCCAAAGCAGCCGGCTGCAGAGGCAATCAGGAAAGGGGTGGCGTGCATCGGGTGGACCTCGCGGGCAGTGCGAGGCTGCTGGTGGGTGGGTGGAAATCTGAGCCTCTACTAAGGCGAACGGAGCGAGCCCAGCCGGGCAAGGCTGCTGCTGCTGCTTTGACGCCACGGTGGGAGGAGGCAGCACCAGCGAGTGGTGCCTCCTGGAGAGTGACTTGGGTGTCTTCACGGAGCACGTCAAGGGGTTCAGTTGTAGGGCCACACAGGTTGAGGAAATAGGGAGTTCGGAAGCAGAAAACTTGGAAAAATTAAAGCCAGTGCATGGATTGATTTTTGTATTCGAGTGGCACCCAGGAGAAAACGAGCTGGCTCCGTTGTTCAGGATTCCAGATTAGATACAATTATTTTTTTTTGCTAAGCAGGTAATAAATAATGTTTGCGCCACTCAAGCCATAGTAAGTGTGCTATTAAACTGTACCCATCAAGATGTTCATTTAGGAGAAACACTATCAGAATTTAAAGAATTCTCTCAAAGTTTTGATGCAGTGATGAAGAGCCTGGCATAAAGTAACTCGGAAGTGATTCGACAGGTCTGTAACATTTTTGCCAGACAGCAAATGTTTCCGTTTGATGCAAAGTCAACAGCAAACGAAGAAGTTTCATTTTGTCAGCTATGTTCCTGTACATGGACAATTATATGAACTGGATGATCTGAGGGAAGGTCCGATAGATTTAGATGTGCGCAATCGAGATGACTCGATCAGTGCTGTGTTGCCTGTCATAGAAAAATGACCACTCTGGCCACAAATTCTTTTACACACAAATCTCCTCCCCACCCCCACCCCCCACCCCAGCTTTTTTTATTTTAGCTGCCTCATTTAGGAAAGAATAAAAGCCTCCCCCCCCCCGCTGTTGTTAAACCATTGGGAGTTGGAAATCCTTGCTGATCATTGTGTATCACAGGGAGATGTATCAGTAGATCCCAGTCTAACGTCTTCTGCTCACCCTTGCCTGACATCACCCGAGGAACCAATCTGAAAAAGTTCCCCGGCCACTGAAAATATCTCTGTTGTGCAGCACTATGCAGATGCAGGGGGTGGCAAGAAAATACTCCACCTTTCCCAGTGGTACCACCTCAAGGGAGGCTCTAAGGCAGGGGAGGGGGCAGAACCTCGGGCCCTGGGGCCCAATCCAGCCTGTGTTGGGGCCCAATCCAGCCCTCTGGGGTTCCCCAGAAGGCCACACCCCCTTACCCTGGCCCCACCCCCTTCCCCCCAACCACCCATCATTTGGTGGTTTCCTGGCTTTTGTGCAGTTCCTTCCCCATTCTAAAAGGTTGAAATGCCTCTCCCAAGGCTTAGTTACTGGCAGGAAGTGCTTTAACTGACAATAGGCTGGTAGGTTTGTCATTTTGCCTTCAACCCCACCCACCCCTGGAATGCTGCCCCCAGAAGCTTCTCCAAGATGGAATTCGACCCTCAGGCTAAAAGGGGTTCTGCACCCTGATCTATTTCAACACATGGGGGTGTATGTGTAAGAGCAAGGAATTGTAGCATTTCCCGTTACTTCAGGGCCGTGGGAGTAGCCATTTTTCTTCCCCAAGAATGCCCCCAGGTCATCATGTCGCATGATTTCCAGGGGCACGCTGCCCAGGAACACAGCCAGAGCAAGTAACACCATAGCTTGAAGTGGCAGAGCAAGGCTTTATTTTTTATTTTAAGAAAGAAAAAAAAAGAAAACCTTTTAACCCTCAGCCGCCTCATTAAAATTAAATACATCCATCCACCTGAATGTCCTGCTATTTTTGCCCCTCCTCCACCTTTCCAATTTTCAGGGCAGATTTTCACCCCAGTCCAGAATGTGCCAAAGGAAAAGAAAAGAAAAAGCTGAGCTGAATACTTTAGTCGAGCACTAGCTGGACACCTTCTGCCTTTATAGAAAAACCACTTCAGTAAGGGGATAATTGCAAGTGGGAAAGCAATGATCTTCCTTCTCCAAAACACCCCAAGTGGCTTCACACATCCCAATGGAGTTTTATCTGCATACAGATTTTCAATGGACTTGCTTTTTTATTCACCAGAATTATTGAGTGCTCCCTCTATGATTTAAACATAATCTGCATTTCGTGCAAATGCCCGGCAGCAATTAGCTTTGAATGAAATATTACAGAAATGGATGTGAGTGTCTCATGAAGGAAGAAGCTGATGTGCCAGAAGCCATGAAATATAACTTTGGAATGAGGGGAAAAAAGATCCCAAAGGGAAGAAAATACAATCTTTGTAATTCAGGACTTTCAGATCATCTGCACTTGGTGGCATAGGAGGAGGAGAAAAAAATATGGTGGCTCTTAATGACACTTCTCCAGTCTTACATGCAAAGTGGGTGCAGATATGCTCTCTGGGAGCTTAGGACTTGTATCAAGAGGAGGAGGCTGCAAGTTTTAATTGAATGTAAATGATGCTCTCAGTATTCAAAATACAGCCCTATCAAGCATCTTGAAGGGGAAGAAGCATGTGTTTCGAAAATAGCACCTTCAGAAAGCGGGGAACAGCCTGGCTTGATCAGTAAGCTGGTAACGTGTCTCTGTGAAGAGATCATGCCGTTGAATGAGATGTCTTATAATAAATCAGGATGTTTATCATGCATAATTACTGAGAAGGAGCTGTACATTGCTGAGCTGATGAGTTCCCATCTGCCATAATAGATTTATGTTCTTGAACATTTCTGAACACAAGGAGCTCTTCTGATGGTGGTAGTGGTTGAGGGAAGGCTCAGTCTTGCAATGCAATGCAATGCAAAAAACGAATGCATGTTCTGTACCAATGTATACCAGTGTCATAGAAACAGGTAGCTTGATTCCTGACAACATTTTGAAGCCAGAGATGCCATGAATCTCCATGCCTTGCAGTTGACAATGTGTATGCTAAATAGCTGCTTTTGTGGGAAAGCGTCTAGGATACCAATTCAAAAATATTATCCATCTTTTATAGTTCTCAGCAGGAAAAGCGGGGGGGGGGGGGGAAGCAGTGAGTGGATGCAAAAGCCTGATGTACAACAATGAGAAAGTATGGAGAATAGGTCCCATCCCAAATCTTCTTAACTCTAGATCTTTGATCCTAGTAGTGTTCTTTCCACTGGAAAACATGATGCGATTTGAAGCCTTTTTTAGATTGAAACATACATTGCTATCCCACAATGGAGTGCAGCTTGTACTTTAGGGATGTTCTTAAAAAGGAAAGCATGATACAACATTAAGGGAGCAATGCTGTGCAAGTTTAGACAGGGGGGAGTAAAAAAAAAAAGTCCCCAGCCAGCATGGGGAACTTGTATTTATGCAACTTTTATTTATTCACACCTCTCCCTGTGTGGTTCATATTGCTTAGAGATGTACTTGCAAATGGCAAACATGATGTGGCTAGAACCCTAGGATGAGGAACTTGTGGCCCAAGGGCTACATTTGGCTCCTGGTCCTCCAGAATTATGCAGCTCTCCGGATGCTGCAGGCCTACTTTTGCTCTCTGGCCAGTCTTCTCAGAAATGCTTTCCTTTTCTGATTTGTGTGAGTGTATGTGTGCACAAGAGGTAGATATGTAGAGAAATGATGGAGTGGCACAGAGAAAGAAAGAGCTATACAAACCTGCAATGCTGCAAACTCTGCCCACCATCAGATCCAGCTCTGCCCATCCTTGGCTGCAGTCTTTGACTGAATTTGCTATGGGCTGTTCACTGGGGGGGGAAATTCTCCACCTAGTGGTATCATCATCAGACGATCACTTGTGACCGAGTAAGATTGTCTTCCAGGATAAAAATTTACAAAAAGAAAATTTTAAAAGGAGGAAATTCTAAAGAAAATTGTGTAGATTCTAGCGATGGGTCCGTAAGTGACTGTGGAGGCCAATTCTAGATCCACACAGCTTCCCACAGTGAGGACACAGGTTACCAGATGGAAGGTGGTCCTGTAAAGGATTCGTTTGACGTGCTTTTCGCTTAGCACATTTCTCCCTTTCACCTTGCACTCGGGCTTCTTCAAAGACCATGGAACCTTTGTGTGTCTTGTGCAAGTGCTTGCACATTCAATCACCACTTTTTTAAAAAAGGAATTCTTTCAAAATATGGAGGCTAAATGTATGTATGTATGTCTATTTATTGCTAAAAGCTACAAGCCGTCACAATCTCAATATGATAAGAACAAAATATAGACAAATAAAACACAAGCAAAGGAAAATACATTTCCCTTTGCTATGGAGGCTAAATGGTGAAGATTCAGAAAGGATTATTCAAGTTCAAATCAAACTGAAGGGGCCATAACCCATTGGCAGAGTACATGCTTTGCATGCAGAATGTCCCAGGTTCAATCTGCAGCACCTCCAGTTAAAGAATCTCAAGAAAGCAGAGGTTGTAAAGGCCAAAACACCCAAATGAGCATGAGAGGGAACTCACTGGATTTGAAAAGAAAGTGGTGTCTAGAGAATTGATAGAAGAGAATGTTTCTTCCAGAGGGTTAACAAAGGAGATATATAAAATGATTCAAAAAACTGAAGTGCAAAAAGATAATCTTAAAATGGTATGGGATATGGAATTTGAGGAGGAGATTTCGAATGTGGGGGTGGAAAAATATATGGGGCAGACGTATATTAAGAAATATGTCAGTAAGGATAAAAGAAAATTTTTATAAAAACATTTGGAGATGGTATCTGACTCCGGTAAGATTAAATAAAATAGACAGTAATTGTTCTCCATTGTGTTGGAGAGGATGTCAGGAGCTTGGTACTTATGCTCATATGTGGTGGAGTTGTAAAAGTGTATTGGATTTTTGGAACAAAATGTTTGTAGAAATTTCAGAAATTATTAGTATTAATTTGGAGGTCTGTCCAAAATTAGTGTTGTTATCAATAATGGAGAAACCTTTGTGCTCTCAAGAGATAAAGGAATTAATTGTAAGTTTGTTAACTGCAGGGAGATTATTGATAGCAAGGAAATGGAAAGTTCAACATCAGTATTTAATTATAGATTGGTATAAAGAGGTGTGGGATATTGCTTTAAATGATAAATTAAAATGCAGTATTAGATGTAAAAAGGGACAATTAAAGAAAAATAATTTTAAGGATATATGGGGACATTTTTTTGATTGTGTTTTAGTAAAGGGAAAAGGGAGTAAGCCATGTCAAGATATGATGTATTTTTGGAATATTGAATAATATTGGATTATGTGGATAGAATTACCTTTTGGCCCCATGGTGATGGGTGCACTTTGGAGTTATATGTGTTTTTATTTTTTTTTTGTGTGTAAAAATTTAAATTAAATAAAATAAAAATAAAAAACAAAACACCCTAGAAAAGCATGGCCACTCAAAGCAGACCATACTGGGCTACAGTCGATATACGGCAGCTTCCTCTGTTTCGTTGAATGGATGGACACCCATGGCTAGCACATAGAAAAATCCATGATAATAAAAGAAGAGTTCTGGAATGGGGCCCTGAATCTATTTCAGAAACTGCTACTGGTCTTTAGAACCAGCATATCCCATCTTGGGCTCTGTTTCTTATTATCCTGTAGGCTCAATGGAGAGGACAGTACCCTTGAGCATGTACAGAATGGCTATAGTTCACCTCTGAAGTAATTTGCATCTGGGATAAGAAGCCAAAGATTCTGGCTCAGACAATGAAACTTCTAGGAGCAAACCAGTTGGATTATGAGAAATGGTGATTTCTAGAAGCATTTTTTAAAGTAGAATTAGGAATGTTTTAAAACATGGATTGGGTATGTTGAATAAAAATCTGTTGTATACCAGGCTGAGCAGCAGCCTAAAAACTCCTTTTAAAAAAGCCACATTATGCAAAAGCTTGTGATAGTGTATATATGTAGCTGGAGAATGGGGGGGGGGGGGATTTAATGACATATTGGAACATATATTGCAGCATGAGTTACTACTTGTCCTGTACATGTCACATTGGCAAAAATGGAGGGCTGAATTTGGGACATTAAACGGAAGCCAGATTATCAGAATTGTTTGCTCCACATCTTGATTGCCCGTTGACTATCTTGCTGTTGAAGGAAATTCATAAACTGGGGCATAATGATCCTCTGCTTAGCTTGGAATATGAGCTTGCCTGCCCTCATTCCTCTGGGCTAAGATTTATCGGACACCTCTTGTCTTGCAGTTAGATTCCAGAATATCACTTTCCACCCAAGAATCAATAGGCCTGACGACTGCATGTATTGACCAATAACTTCCAGGGACCCAACTATGTTAAATCTTGGTATTCAGAAACAGCACATCTAAACAGCACAGATTTGCCATTTGGGGCTTTTTCTACACTGAGAATTACATGCTAGACATCCAAAGTTAAGTAGGCCGTCATTCTGAATCCAATGTGATGGCTGAACCACCACAGTGGGACTTTAAAACAATAAGGCTGCTTACCTGGTTATACTCAATTACCTGGGGGGAAATGCCACAGAGCTCAATGGAGCTTACTGAAACAGTGCAATCCTATACATTATGCTCAATGGGACTTACTCCCATGTACATGTGTATAGGATTGCAGCCTAAATGTATTACTGAAGAATAATATGTAGATGTGTTCAGGTTTTTCTCCCCTTAAACTTTCCTGTGTAGTATAAATGGAGACCATGTTGGTGTCAATATGGTGGCTGCATATTGCTGTGGTATTCCTGACAATGGAATGTATCATTGTCCTAGGATGATATGTGTTTTTCCATTTCTTGGACTTTGCTTTGGTCTTTGCTTTGGTCTTTCATTCTCAGTGAAAACTGCCACCATTTGGTATGTATGTGTTTTAGAGTTCGGGGTTTTGCAAGGTAAAGAAGCTGAAATATAGCCTGGCATACAGCCAATCTGGACGCAGCACACTGAAAACATATTTTAAAAAACATGTCCACCTGCTTCATCTCAGACATGTGTCTAAAAGGCACTTTTTTTTCCTGCCTTCTCAGTCTTGGCTGCCAGCTGGACAGAGAGACCAGCAAGTACCCAGACACGGTGGCTGATAGCCCCACTCCCTGGAGGAGCAGGTGGGGACATTTAAAATCATCTGCTCCTCAGTAGCTGCCACTCCGAGGCAGCTAAAGCTTTGTTTCTGCTTCCTGCGGGCTTCCTATTGTTTTATATCAATATGCCTAGGGGTAGGAGTTCCCCTATTAGTATGGTCACGGGTAGGGGGAGGTATAGCTTTGGGGAGATCACAGGCTAGTTGAGGAGAAGAGCAATTAGACATCTTACACCTGTTCCCTCTTCTGGTTCTGCCCCCTGCAACTGGACCTTTCCTGGCTGCATACCGGCTTGCCCTCTGGACTGGTGATGCTATTGCTGATAGGGATCCTCTAGGACAGTGTTCTCCAACCTTGGGTCCCCAGATGTCAGCATGGTGGGAGTTGTAGGCCAAAAACATCTGGGGACCCAAGGTTGGAGAACACTGCTCTAGGATTTTGTTTGGTCTGCACTTCTCTGGGTGCCCCAACCACAAGAGGTGAGGCAGGTGGCCACTAGTACACCACCCGGAAAACTTTGGTTATTGGGTGGTTTAAAAGTGCAATAAAATAAACTGCCTAGAGAACAGTTTGTTCATGGGTGGTATAGAAATCTTGTACATAAATAAATAAATGTTAATTTAAGCATATATCTCCAATTTTCCACCTGTCCAGTGGAAGAGTCCATCTGGTACCTCTAATTTTATACACTGAATACAGGTTCAACAAACACAGTACAAAAGAATTGTGTCTATGAACAGCTGGTGTCAAGTTAGACATTCTTTCTTCTAAAGTCGAACTACAATTATTCTTTTACCTCTGGTAGCAGGGGTTATACAATGAAGAGCCCTATGCTGTATAAAGCTTTCAGTGTACAGTTCAGGTTATGTTTGGTTCAGTTTAAATATGTTTCTCCCAATAAAACTTTATCCCGAACCATGTCAAATCACACACCTCATTTTCACAGACTGTAAGCATTTTATAGCAAGAGTAAATGGTTGGTTGACTTTGCAATGCCCACCCACGGAAACTAAAGAGAAAGGGGAAATGTAGGGGAATGCAAAGTGAGCAACGGACTTTCTGTTTGGTGTGCACACCTATCATGTGGTGTGAGAAGTGTTTTTTTGGGGTTTTTTTAAAGTGCAAAAGATGAACAGCTATTACCCATATCAATTGTAGGTGCTTGTGTGCAATTTTCCATTCCATTTCATTCCTACTGCTCTCTGCTTGAGTTGTCACCTGATTTGCATAAAGTGAAATTCGTGGCAAATTGGGAGGTGAAGTGCTCTAAACACTTGCAAATGCTGTATCAATGCTTAGTATTATATTTTCTCCCTCTCTTTGGAAACACTGCTGTCTCTCCCTGGAATTCATGGCAAGGAGTGCTTGCTCTGTATATTCTGACACTTCTAGGAAAGGCAGGCAGTCTCCCGCTCTCTCTGCATGTGATTTCCTGTATTCATTGGATTGCCCTTAACCCTTGTCACTTAAAAGTGCCTTTAGCCAAGCCGACTCCTTCTTTCTATGGGTGTTCCCCACACACACACACACACAGAGTTAAAACAGATCAATGCCCAGAAAATTCCAACATATTTGTGGTTTGGGATAGTTGTCTCTCAAGAAACAATCAAATTGGAGAGGGCAAAGAAATGGATAGAAGGCTGGATGAGTGCCAGAATGGATTAAAGGTATCATTACAGGCAGGGCAGGTGATGGGATGTGACAATTGCTGGCAAGATTTCTAACCCAACCAAATTCTTAGCACTAAGAATAGTTAATATGTGGTTCTTGGCATCAGTTATCAAGGAAAATCCAGAAAGAAGAGTCATTTTTTTCTGGAGATGTTCTAACACCATAGATTCATAGATCATAGAATTGGAAGGGGCCTACAAGGCCATCGAGTCCAACCCCCTGCTCAATGGAGGAAACCAGAGGAGGGGTCTCCCATCCGTCATAACCAGGCCTGACCCTGCTTAGCTTTCCACGCTCAGATTGTACTTTACAAGCAAATGAAAAATCAAAATTGATTCTAGTTCCCTCCCTCCTACATGGCTTCCTCATTTTTTAGGATCTGTTCAGATGACCAAAACTCAACCTTAACTGCATAACAAGTTTAAAGCACATGACATGAGTGCGGCTGGACAGACATCTGTCAGAGATGCTTTGACCTGGATTCCTGCATTGAGCAGGGGGTTGGACTCGATGGCCTTGTAGGCCCCTTCCAACTCTACTTTTCTATGATTTCTATGATTCTATGACATTGGTTCCGGCAGCAGAATGTCATCTGCTTCCTCTGTCCTGCAGAACAGCCCATCCTCAGCCTCCAATAAAGTGAGTAACTCTTCCAACACAGTTAGAAGATCCATTCACACCAGCAAGTTTATACTTGCAGTTGATTGCTTTCACGTATGAAACCATCACCAGAAAACAAACACCATGGCCAAAGTGTTATATTACCTGGAACAAAAGTCGTTTTCATGAAAGAAATACACACATCTTCAAGTATCAGTAAAGGAGTGGCAGAAAACTGAGGCTGCAGTCCTATTCACATCTACCTACGAGTACGTCTCATTGAACATACAGGCTTGTGGCTTACGCTGGCTCAGCTTGTGTGAATGGGCAATGCCTTTTTCTCACTGGGGTCTTAGGTGTTCTGGGTCTGGCTGGGTCATTAAAATCCATTATGATGATGATGATGATGAGCGTGCTTTGCTTTGATGATGATGATGATGGCTCATTCTGCTCTTCTTTGCCTGGAGACAGCTCTTCTGTATCTTATTTACTAGCAGACGAAGCATGAAGACCCTATTGTTCAAAGTATCTTCTTTGGCCAGACAGACTATACATTCCTAAGAAGTACTTATTCTGGGCAAACGGCTAACTAACTGATAACACGTTTCTGCAAGTGGGAGGACAGAACTGTGTGTGTGCGTTGTCTGTGTGTCTGACTTGCTTGTTTTTAAAATAGGGCTTGTGTTTTCTTCTTCGGCCTGTTTACACGTGAAAGGCAGGAACTCTCTGTACATGCTTTGGGCCTATTTTTCTAACATCCCCCCCTGGCATCAAAATTTTCAGAAATTTTACATCTCTAGGCCAGACTGCTTCCAGTACCGCAGAGAGCCCCAACAGCTGCCTGGAGTCTAGCCAGTACTTGGCTTACCTTGACACTTGTTAAGTTTATGTGGTTGCACTGCTGCTATTACTGCAGGCAGCCCCATCAGCTGCCTGGGACCGAACTCGGCAACAGATTGCTGCTCAGCACCACTTCCTCCTCCCCTCCTCGCGGTTTTAGGTTTTGCAAATGTAGGAGGAAATAAAGAGTCGAGACAAGTTGGTGGGGTTTAACTGGGCCACATTTATTTACATTCAATGACCTGCAAAGGGGTGGAGTGCAAGTTATCCTAATCTGGCCACTCTGACCAGTCACACTGTACAACGGGCGACGCTGCTTGTCCCCACTGTCCCATTTTACACTTTACAGTGTTGGGACACCTTTGCTGCGATGCCTCCTTAAGACAATAAGCTTGGTGAGGAAAAAAGGCATCACAGGTGATCCTGATCCCCAACAGACTGAGTCTAAGGACCCATCCACACAGGGCCGGCGCGTCTGCTAGGCAAACTAGGCGGCGGCCTAGGGCGCGTGGCCGAAGAGGGCGCAGAAACGCTGCGCTCCTTCCGGCCGACTCTTCCTCGCTGCCGCCGCGCTCTTACCCCACCTGGCCACCTCGCCGACAAAGGCACCACCAGGTCAGTGCAGAGAGGATTGTGGGCGCCGGGCGGGCTCGGGGTCACGCTCGGCTTTCCTCGGTGCCCAGAGCTAGGCTGGGGCAGGAGCGTGCGTGGCGGCGGCGACGACGACTGGTCCGAAGATGCTGCTCGGTGGGCGAGGCCGGCTTGGCAGCGGGGAAAGCGGCTGCCGGAGGCAGAGGGGGGGGCACTGGGCAAGCAGGCATTTCCCAGCTGCTTTGCTCCAGAGCCCCCCCGACACAAGAGGGGGGGCTAAATATAACTTTGCCTAGGGCGTCAAACTGCCCTGCACCGGTCCTGCATCCACATGAGGCCTCTGGAATTCGCCTGTCACCCAAACGGTGCCAGGGTTGCTCACCGAACCCTATCACTTCCCTAACCCACACTTACCTGCCTACTGGCCAAATGTGATCGAACTGAATCACAATATAGCAGGAGTGCACAATACCGCCCCTAATCCTGCAACAGTATGGAGTAGGCAAAACACACACACCTCCTTAGGCCAATTGAATGTGAGAGATGAGCCAAAATTCCTACTCAGCCCCCTAACAGGCTACCAGATGAGCCCACACTGTATACAGGGAGGGAGGGAGGGAGGGAGGACAAAGAGGTTGTGGGTGGGACTGCTAGGCCTAATATCGACCCCAGCATATCGACATGACATGGCACCTGAATCCCCAGGTAAGTCTCCGCATTCCTCCATGCCTGCAAACTTCTCCCCGTCCACAGCTGCATGTGTTTCGGGGGAACGGAACGGCCTTATGCATGCAGTGCTCAGAGTCACTCACTTCTGCTGGGCCTCCCTCTCCTATGCTACCCAGCCCAGAAATCTGTCAATAGGGGGAAACCAGCAGCTCCCTTTAAAACAAACTGACTACAAAACTGGCCAGCTAGTTAAAAAACAAAATAAAACCCATTCAGTTGGCAATCCTAATCCAATGATTGATTAATCCCATGCTCAGATGTAGTCTGCATTGAACCCAACATGTAGCTAGGTGGGTTTATGTGAATAGGTCCTGTGAATAGACATGACAGGCTTTATACAGTGGAATCAATTATCTTTAATTTAAGCAAGGAATCTGCTTCCAGCTGATCTACTAGACTGGACACTGAATTGCCACGCCTCCAAGTGAGAGTTGGTCATGCAGAAGGAGGAGGTCACACAATAGTGAGAATCCCCTTTGCGCTCCTTAATGTCCAGCTCCAGTGTAGTGTCCAAAGTGGGGTCACATGAATGATCCTTAAGCATACTTAGGATTGCTGAGATCCTGAGCATGCTTACTGGATGCAAGACCTCCAGCCTGTTCTTGTGCACGTGGGAAGAAAGTCCCACAGAATTCAGCAGGGCACACTCCCCACAATTTTACATCTCTACCTCCAAATCCCAGCTCGCTCTCTCACTTGCTCTTTCTTTCTCCTAACTCTCCCCTTCCATTCTGTTTGTTACAATACAGCCTTAAGTTTACTTAGGAGAAGAACCCACTGAGCTTAATGAGACACTCCCAGAAAAGTGTGTCTAGGATCTCTCTCTCCTCGCACTCTCTGTCACACAATTCCTCCCCCACCTTCCCATCTGGCTCTGCTGCTAGCTTCAGACTGGGCTGCTGCTGGGTCAGCTGAATCTTTCCATTTCCTCAGGTGGGTGACTCTGGCATTAAGTACATGGAATCTAAATGAAGGGAGTCTGAACTCTGACCAAATCAAGCTGTTGGATTACCAGGAGGCAGAATTAAAAGCTTCTATTTTTTTCTAAAAGGAATTTGACAAAGTTTCCAGAATCGCCCCTGTCCTATATGCCTGCTCCATAGAGAATTTGAGCTATGGCTTTACTTTAGGAAAGAGTTAAGAGTAGTATCTATGTAGGCCTACCTGTTTTCAATTCTGTTAAAGTTAGTATTATTATTGTTTCTACAGTCTTAAAAATAAGGAAAGAACATTTGACTAGCTTGGCCTCTTGTCAAGATTTATTGTAGAAATGCTAACAATGCTAGGTTGTCATTCTATTCAGGTATTTTTATTTTTAAAGTACCGGTACTTTGATTTATGACTTAAAATTCTCACACTCCTTTAGGCAATAATAGAGGAAGACTTATTGTACTATAAACTTATTTTTTTAGTGTTTTTCTAGGTACATTATTATTGGAAAGCTGTTTCTATATAAAATGGGTCAAACGAAATGTGCAAGAAATTTTTCATACTGGTCTCCATCATCCAATCCTAAACAACGTAAAATCGATGCAGTCTTTGGATCTGTACATCCTTCATCAAATTCCAAAGACTTTTCTATGCCCATGTCTAATGGATTTGACTGTTTGAGCATGGACAAAATAGATCTACAAAAACAGAAGCTTCTAATTGTCATATGAAAGAGGCTGACAAAACAGCCAATGTCAATACAATTGATTGAATTCTCCCTTGGAAACTGGGGTGTGTCCTCATGAAGCAGTTTCACTTGATGGCAGAAACTATTCATACAAAATGTAATTTAATATATCCAAGTAAACATGCTGATAGGGTTGTGCTGTAAAGCCATGTTGAAATGTTTCAAGGGGGGAGGGATATTGACTTGCATTTGCCACTTAACCAGTAAATGAAGCAATGGGGGCAGCTGGCATGTCCAGGCATGTCACTGGGAGGCTTGAAGGATGTCATCCATTAGCTGAACTGCTGCTGATCACAGTGATTATTTCATAGCAATAGACTGTATTTAAGTAGGCACACTTACAACTGAAATTGCCTTTAGAATCAGTGTTACTCTATTGGCATAACACTGCCTTGTAGGCCTGGTTTTTTAAATTCTCTCTCTCTCTGGCTGTGAATTCACCTCAGGTAAGACTTCAGAGCCACTTCGGAGCCTTGGAAGGGCTTCTAAAGTTTTTGTGTGTGTTCACTTTGATATATATCTGTAACCGCCCTCAAGCTCTCCATAAATGGAAAATGCCAGGCAGAGAGGAAGGAGGAGGTAGAGGAGGGGTGTATTATTAGGTGACTGACAGCTCTAGCTTCCAATCAAGGAATTACTTTACCAGGGCACTCCTTTAACTTCCAATCACTGTCCTTTTGGGAAGGACAGAGCAGCAGGTTTGGGCTTCTCAAAGCAACCCTGAGCATCTCTGACCAGCGGCGTCCACCAATCTCTGCTTTTTCTGGAGGAAAGGCTGGCAGGAGAGGGGCTTCCTGGGTACTGCTAGTCAGAAGCGCCCCCAGCCCCCTATGAAAGAAGAGGAGAGTGGCTGGTTGGTTGCCATTTATGGAAGACCCCTAGCGCCTTCAGGCCCACCTTTCCTGCTCCGGAGCACTTGCACTCAATGCTGCTTCCTCCTCTTGCCTCCACGCAGCATATAAACTCTGAACTTGGAGGGAGCAGAGTGCCTCGGCACTGCATCTGGTAAAGGTGCACACCTTGCTCCTGACCTAACCCCCTCCCTCTCGCTGTCTCTGGAAAAGCCCTCCTGTCTCTATGCCTCCCTTTCTGATCAGGTAACAGGATGCTTGAAATGCTGGGTGTGGGAGTTGTGCTGCTGCCTCACACCCACCTGCGTCCTCATCAGCTTTGCCTTTCCTGGGACTCTGGTGCAAACTGAGCAGAAAAACAAAGTTGTTTTTTAAAAATAATATATATATCCTCAACTAGGTTTAAAATTCATAACCCCCTATCCCCTGCACCCACCCTTCTGAAATTTTGCAGGAAGGAAACATGCTTAGGGGCCGCGCTGTGTTGTCATGCAAAATGCTCACAAAATCAAAGAGAAGGGCATCACATCTTCTTAAAGACCTAAAATTTTAAACTCCTGCAAGTATTTGTCTGACTTAGGGCAGTATTCAGTCCCTCAAAATGGGCCACTATGCCTGCAAATTTCATGCAATTCTGTCACAAAATAAAAAGCAACATATAGGCAGGGATCTGAGGTAAAGCATGACTTATTATTTATTTATTATATTTATACCCCGCCTTTTTTCCTGCAAGGAACCCAAGGCGGCTTACATAATCCTCCTTCTCCTCCTCTCCATTTCATCCTCACAACAACCCTGTGAGGTAGGTTAGGCTGAGAGTCAGTGACTGGCCCAAAGTCACCCAGTGAGTTTCATAGCCGAGCGGGGACTAGAACCCGGATCTCCCGAGTCCCAGTCCAACACTCTCACCACTACGCCACACTGGCTCAGTCCAAGCCACTGAGCCTAGGCAACCCCTAAGCTAAATGGGGCTAAGCCCAATGAACTCACCTTCAAGGAGCTATAGAATACAATTTTTGCACTTGCTACAAAACCCATCTGGGCTTTTCATTGTCTGGGTAATGAATGGATGGATGGAAATGAATGAAACTTTTCTTTTATTTATAAATAAAGATAAATAAATAAATAAAACTTAACTCAACATGCATGTGCAGAAGGTAGCAATAAAAGGGAATAATAGCTTGAAAGTGCTTTCATAGCAGAAGAGATAATAGATGGAAGGAACAGCCTTAAACATAGCTCCTTGGAAGTAAATCCCATTGAAATCTATGGAACTTATATCTGAGTCAACATGGCTGGTTGCAGGACTGAACTACCCGGGAGGGGGATAACGGGGGAATAATACTGTAAGAGGAGTGTGTTTCCCACTTTGGAAACTCACAGTACTTTGTGTGAATCTTAGGATGCATACAACATAAATTCATATTTCCCATCCTGTCACAGACATATTGGCTGGGTTCACACAACACTTTAAACCCACAGAGGTTCTGAAACCTCTGTGGATTTAAAGTTGCCTGGGCCCCCGAGTACTGACTGGGCACAGCAGGATTCCCTGGCCATCTCCCATGCCCTCTTCCCTCATCAGTCCTCCTGCAGGTATCCCAGGGTACACAGTTGGGGCTTCCCAGCACTCCCCCCAAAACCCTGGGAATCCTGCATGGGAGGGGGGAATTGAGGGGGTGTCCCCAAAACACCCTTTTTTGCAGGATCTTGGGGTTTTGGGAGGGCTTGTGCCTCTGGGTTCTCCACACTTGGAAAAGTGAGGGCAGCCCAGGGTGACACGACCCCCCCCCCAAAAAAAACCCTGAAGATTCTGCTGCAAAGGGTGCTTTCCACTCCCCCCCCAACCTTTTTTTTAAATTAAAAAATGTAATAGAAATAGCTAGCAGTGGGCTACAAAGTTCCAATTTGGTGTGTACACTTTGTCCATTCAGACAAGTGTCCATGCTGAATTGGAACTTTGTAGCCCACTGCTACCTATTTCTTTTACATTAAAAAAAAAAAACGGTTGGGGGGGAGTGGAAAGCACCCTTTGCTAGCCCCTTGGCAAGAGCAGCAGCCCTTTTTTGCCACTCATGCCAAGGGACTCTGCCTTTTTGGCTTCTCAGTGGGTTAGCCTGTCGTCTGGGTTCAGACAACACGATAAACCTACTAGGGTTTTCTTAACCGCACTGCAAACCATGGCTTAGCAGGGTGGTTTATAAGCCACACCAGGTTGGCTTATAAACCACCACGCGGTGTTCAGACAACACGCTAAGCCACTCTACTGTTTAATCTACTGAGGTTCAGCATTTTGTGTGAACCCAGTCATTGGCTGGACTATAGTTTTTAACAGGGCAGAGGTGAAGCAAGTCATGGTTCTTCATGAACATTTGTGACAGTATGTCAAAAGTGCCTCTCTCTTTTTGTTGAGTTTTTGGCACCTGTTGTGAAAATGCTTGTTTCTTTGTTTCAGCCAGCAATCTTCTTTCACATACCCTGCACATGTTTGGAGCGGCACTCGTGAGCACACGCCCCAAAGACCAAGAGTCAAGACCTGCAAACAAAAACAGGCTCAGAGCTCTGTTGAACTTTACTACCACAATTATGTCCTGAAGCAGCCTGCAGTGAAGAGGGCAAGAAGAGACCGAGATACGGAGAGATGGTTTTTCTTTGATGACGATGATTTTGTATTTTGTTGTTAGCTGCCTTGAACTTTTAGAAAAGGTGGGATAGAATGTTCTAAATCAGTCAGTCAGCCTGCTCCAATGTTGGTGCCCTCCGGATGTGGTGGACTGCTGGCCAGGAATTACAGGAGTTTCTGTCCAACACACCTGGAAGGCACCTGGTTGGGGAAGGCTGTAATAGATAGGTAGACAAGCCAGATAGGAGATTGCTGCAGGAGATTACTGCTAGAGCAGTGAAGCACTACTATGGCCTGGGAATGCCTGAACTCTCTGCTTTTCGATTAATCTACTTCCCCCTTCTCCACTCATCTCAGCTGATCATAAATAAAAGATCCCTTTCCTCTGTCCCTCTTCTTTCCTTCAGCTCTCATCCTCTCCCTGCTCCTTTTGGGATAGCCTCCCAGTTCATATTTGTGCAAGGGTTCATAGTTGGTGCTCCTTTTGTCTTTCTCCTAATTAAACTCTCATTTGGGGGTTAAGCCGTGAAGTTTGGCTCTGGTTTTTTCCTTCCTGGAAACCTTACCCCAGTGTTCCCCAACCTTGGGTTCCCAGATGTTTTTGGACTACAACTCCCAGCTACGCTGGCTGGGGCATGCTGGGAGTTGTAGGCCAAAAACATCTGGGGACACACGGTTGGAGAACACTGTGCTAGAGGGATGTGGGATAGCTTGAGTGGGAGGCAAGGTGGAGGAAGATGGGTGAGATGCATCTCACAAGCTGCCAACTCAGTCATCTGGGGAACAGAAATTGTCTGCCTGCTTGTTTATTTGGCTATCATCATGGGTTTATCCCACCTTTCCTACAGAAAACTCAGGACAGCATAAATTCCCTCCCACCATCAATTTTATCCTCACTGCAACCCTGTGGGGTCGGTTAGGTTGAGCAGTATTGACCAGCTCAGGGTCACCCAGAGAGCTTCGTGGCTGCCGTCATGAGTAGGAGACTGGAGGGAAGCTTTTTCAGTGCAACCCAACAAATATTGAGATGGTTGCTACGTATATCCCACCTCTTCCAGCCATTGCCTTTGGAGAGGGAAGCATTGAAATTCCTATTTGAGAACATGTGAAGGACTTTGGAGCTCTTGGAGCAGTGCCGGTTCCTGGCTGTTGGCAAAATGCAAGAACAAAACCCCTCCGTTTGAAGTTCATCAGCCAGTTCACACCAGTTCTAAGCACAGAGACCTGACCTCATTGCACACTTTTTTCTGGTCTGTGGATCCATGAAACTGTTCGCAACTCTTTCTGCCTGCTTGCCAATGATGTCCAGCACATTTGAATATATAATATTCACTGCAGGAATGGGGGGGGGGGGGATCACAGATATCCATTTCATCTCTAGTTGAAAGTGGAGAGAAGCACTGTTGCCTATGGTGTACACAGATCTTTTGTCATTTCTGCTCAAATAGCTTTTGCAGGCTTTTAACAACACTACAGTAAGATGAGTGTACACACCATGGGCAATTATGCCTCTGTCATAATACAATCTTCAGCACACTGGGCGGGGGAAAACCCTGTCTCCAGTCTCTCTCTCTCTCTTTCTCTCTCTCTCTCTCTCTCTCTCTCTCTCATTTCTATTTGCCTTCTGGCCAGACTCCTTTTGTTTTGATAGTCTATGTTCAGGTTACTTTTTTTTTTCTACATTGATTGCCCAGCCAGGGGGAAAAAATCCTTCTTTGCTGCAAGAATTAGGACTTTGGAGGAAGAGCTGCTTATCTTCCTTTTGTTATAAGCACAATGGCAGTGCTAGGGCAAAGTGCCAGGATTGCATCTCTGGAGACTAATGTCCTTTATGTATTATTTACTGGTGGCAGCCACAGTGCAGTTGAGACGAGACAAATTGCGTCTGCTGAATTCTGAAAATTTGGTGGCCTTAATGTTTTTTAGATCAACCAACAGCCGAAACAGAAGATAGAGTAGAAATTTCATGATTTTCTAATCTGTGGGCCAAAATAGACTTGATTGGAGAGATATGTGAAGTGTCACTTGACTTTTTAAAAAAACATAATGCAACTGTGGGGGCTCTGAATTTGATTGAAGTGGGGGAGAGCTTAACTCCTTTCCTGTGGATTGTTTGCCCGCTAAAAATCATACTTTCCAAGCTACTTTCCTCCCAGAGTAGGAAAATAGACAAAGACATTGTATTGTTCCTTCCACAGATGGGAAAGCAGCTTAGGGGAGGGATTTTGATCTGAAAAACAGCCCCCAAGTAAAGAGTTAAGAACTCCCTTCCCTCTCTCTCACACACACACAGTTTCAATTGACTGCGGAGGCACCTGTGGCCAGGTTGAAGGTGGGAGGAATATAATCCAGAGACAGCTAGAAGTCAGGAGAGACTGGAGGGCCAACTTGGTGCAGCAAGCAAGTTTTTAACATTTCCAAACATACTGACTTCCTCATTCTCAGCAACATGTCAGTGGCTGAAGCTGCCTGGTTGGTTCTCCCTCTGTGTACCCTGCATGCTATTGGTCTTCAGCCTGCCCATCTCCAAGTTTCCTGTCCATTCTCAGAGGGCCACACATGACACACCCTACCTATCTGCTCATATTCAATCCCTACATCTCCTTGGAACTCTGCAGGCTTACTTCAACTGATCTTGCACCAGGCTAGTCCTTTCAGTATATGGAAGCCAGAGCTACTGCAGCTGTGGAAATGTTTTGACCCTGTGTAGAGGTTGGGTAGGCAACCTGCAGCCCTCCAAGTGTTTTGGACCATAACTTCCATCAGCCCCAACCAGCATGGCCAATGGTAAGGGATTATGGGAATTGGAGTCCAAAACATCTAGAGGGCACCTAGTTGCCCACCTCTGCCCTAGGGTATGCAGAGTCATATTATAAGCTCTGGAGCAAGCCTATGTGACCCCAGAAAGTTGTTACTACACTTGCTCAGGAAACACATCTCTATAACACATCTGTAAAGTACTTTGTGTTTAAGGGAATAAGCCTTTCCAGAACATGAATAGCTGTGAGGAATTTAGCTCAAATGTGCTTTGGGAAATGTTTGCCACTGTAATACTAGCTTAATCTGGATTGGGGAGCCTCTGCCTGCAATATATATTGCTAAATAGGGATTAAGATGTAGCTAGCTACTACGCCGTTTTTCTTTTCTTTTTATATTTATTTATTTATTTATTATATTTATACCCCACCTTTTTTCCTGCAAGGAACCCAAGGCGGCTTACATAATCCTCCTCCTCTCCATTTTATCCTCACAACAACAACCCTGTGAGGTAGGTTAGGCTGAGAGTCAGTGACTGGCCCAAAGTCACCCAGTGAGTTTCATGGCCGAGTGGGGAATAGAACCCGGATCTCCCGACTCCCAGTCCAACACTCTTTTTTTTTTTTTTAATTTTTATTTATATTTTTAAAAGAACACACATACACACAAAAAAACATAAACCTACAAATCATACACTACAAGTGCACCCGTCACCCCGGGGCCAAAACCAATTCTATCCACATAATCCATTATTAATCCAGTCCAACACTCTTACCACTACGCCACACTGGCTCTCTTAAGAGAACTGTCACCTGACCCATTCAGTGCTCTCAACCATTCACAATATTCACTGTCTCTTCCTTCGTAAGTTTTGCATTACTACGCTCACTTGAGAATTGCGTATCTGACACATGTCTGTCTGAACCTACTTCCATGCTTGGGGAGTAGGTGCCTCATGAGCAACAGGTGATGGGGGGGGGAATGAGTTGGGTGCTCGGGAACCCCTCTGCAGCCTCTGGTTCTAGTCCTGCTGTAGGACAGGTGGCTGCCAATCCAGTAGAGCTGGCTGGGGCATGTAGCTACGCTGGCTGGGGCATGCTGGGAGTTGTAGGCCAAAAACATCTTGGGACCCAAGGTTGGGGAACACTGGTCTAGATAGTAGAGCATCCGCGTAAGGTTTCCAGGAAGGAAAAAACCAGAGCCAAACTTCACGGCTTAACCCCCAAAGGAGAGTTTAATTAGGAGAAAGACAAAAGGAGCACCAACTATGAACCCTTGCACAAATATGAATTGGGGGGCTATCCCAAAAAGAGTAGGGAGAGGATGAGCTGAAGGAAAGAAGAGGGACAGAGGAAAGGGATCTTTTATTTTTGATCAGCTGAGATGAGTGGAGAAGGGGGAAGAAGAATACTTGTCGGTAGATTAATCGAAAAGCAGAGAGTTCAGGCATTCCCAGACCATAGTAGGGCTTCCAGTAGGCAGGAATGCAGCAGGGTGATGAGGTGCAAACTCCAGCTGGGAGTTCCAAAAATCCGTCTGACAGACGTAGGCGTGTATGAGAATTTCAGCTCAGTTCACAAATCATCTGAACTTGCAACATTCATAACCACAAACATGAACACAAACAGCAGCGCATATCTTTCAGAAAATATTCTCACATTCCCGAACTTACAATCACCTTTGAAAAATTCATATTTTTTTAAAAAATGTGCACTTTGAAATGCACTTTTAAAAAATGCACATTTTCACATTTTAGTCAATGGGGAAAACGGCAAACTTTTGAAAAATTTGCTCAGAAATGTGCACTTTTCCCCATTCAAATGAACCAAATGAAAACAAAGGTGAACCAAACTGAGCTCAAAGTGAAGTTCAGAAAATTTCAGTGAACCTGAACATCCCTGGTTCTCTCATCCAGCAGGATTGCTCTAGTCTAGAAAATGCACTAAAGGCAAAGATCCTAGGCCAATTTCAGAAAGCAAAAGACTGAACTGTCTACTACAAAAGAAGTTCCACAGGAAACAAAAGGAGCAGAGATGTCAGAGCTATTTTCAGGTCGTAGGTGGAAAGGTCACAAATGTGCACAGGGCCCTTTGTACTGTTAGTGGCAGTGTTGCCCCAATCGCGTTAGGTATGGGGGAAGGTTGACTTAGCGTGTCCAAGAGGTCTTTGGTCAAGGGCATTCTGGTACCAGAACATTCTCCTCTCCATTTCAATGGAGGGCAGTGGCTGATCCAGATAGTCAAGCACTGTCACTGTTAGCTGCTTGCCTTTGCCCGCTTCACAGCTACAAAGGACAAATGGAAACATGAGGGAAAATAGAAATGGCCTGGCAGCAGTTGTCTTGTTTTTTCTCTCTGCCCCCCAAACTCTCATCACATGTGTCACAAAGAATGCCTCTTTGTGCTCTCAGAGGAGCCAGAACATTTGCATATTAATTTAATTGTGTGTGTTCATGCAAAACTATTTGACTCACAGCAAACTAGCCACAGTTATTCAGATTAATTTGCAAGTGACAGAACCGTTGTTTTCCAGCATGGGAGGTGTCACTTCTTTTGCTCACACACATCCTAACTGCTTGCCATTTTTCCTGCAAACAGTCAGTAGGACTTAATCTGTTGGAGAACCAAGCAAAGGTGCTTCTAAGAAGCAGGTATCTGGAAAACATTTGCTGAAATGTCTTGCTTTGAAGGCTGAGCCAAAAGAAGGGATGCATTTCACACACAAAAACTTCACATGTGAAATACAATCCTTCAGGCATTTTTTTCTGTGTCTGTGAGAAAATGTTTCAACATTCAGAGTAAAGCCAAGAAGTATTGTATTGCCTTCACTCTGATTTGGCTTCATCATGTTGTCACACAGATAAATCTTACTGGCTGATGATAAGGCAATCATAATATTGCCTACATGGGCAGAAGGTAGGACAGGATCTACTGGTAGATCTCCACGTGAGTTGCAGTAGATCAGCTGGGATTTCTAACTCTCAATGGTTTAAAAATAGCAGCAACCAAAACCTAAATTGGGTGGGAAAACGGAGGGAAAATGGGAGTAGATTTGTGTGTGAAAGGATGTGCGTGTGAGCTCCAGTTCTGGTACTGAAAACAAATTCCTAGGCTGAGCATGTGCACAGGGGCACCTCAGTTCTGCAAATCTACACACACCTTTCTGAGCCTCTATATTGCACCTGGCTCTTGTTGGTGGATCCAGTGGTGCAGCCATGTAATTTTAGACGCTTGGCGCACAATCCTATGCATGTTTAGACAGAAAAATATCCTACAACTCCCAGCATGCTCCAGTCGGCCATGCTGGCTGGGGAATGCTGGGAGCTGTAGGACTTTTTTCTGTCTAAACATGCATAGGATTGTGCCCTTAATTATCTTAATAGGGGACTCCATTACAGCCATGTGTATTACTCCAATTGTGACATTTCTCTTCTCTTCTCCCCTCCCAGCCATTCCATGATTCACAAGTAACTGGTTCTACATTTCTGATTTGCTAGAGCAGAAACCCAAAATGAAACAAAAACCTGTTTGCTAACCCTGAGTATATTCTGAGCATTTGCAGTTTTGCATTTTAAACTCACAGAGCTATAACTACAGTAATAAAATGGATTTTGCTTCTGGTGCCTTGATACTAAACACAGTTATTTGGGAATAAGAATATATATATACATAATACGGATGTAACCGCGAGTCTCAGGGGGGCTGAAAGCAGGCCGAAATCGGCCCGCTTCCCCCCTCCCCCGAGACTCTTGCGACACAGGACGCGCCGGGAAAGGAGCTTCCAGGTCTCCATTGCGTCTTTTTCCAGTTCCCTGGTGCTGCGTTTTTAGCGTAAAAACCAGGGCAACCCAGCCTGAAATGGCCGCGATTTGCTATTTGTGGCCGTTTTAAGCTGCGTTGCCCTGGTTTTAATGCTAAAAATGCAGCGCCAGGGAACCAGGGAACCAGAAGTGACGCAACGGGGAATCCGTCACATCACTTCCGGTTCCCTAGTGCTGCGAGTGGCGCAAGCAAGGTGAGAGCGAGCGGGGGGGTGCTCCGGAGCACCCCCCAAGCAGGTAAGCTCCCCGCTCAGTTACCATCCCTATTATATATGGGTAGAAATGGGTAATATGTTTTTAAAGTAAAAATAATAAAATGAGGATCTGTAATCATGTGCATGCCCAGTCGGCTGTCCCGCAGTGCTAACAGGTTTTAATACAAGGAGAACAGATGTTGCAGCAAGTGACATCAGCCCTGGAGGTCCTGGCAGACCCACGCCAGCCCAAGTGCTGATGCAGTGCCTGTTGCCACTGGCACCATCACCTGCTATCCGGATGGTTTCCAGAGGGCCCTTGGGGGGTTTCTGGCTATGGCTGGTGGTCCTGTTGAATCCCTGGTCGATCTCTGGAATACTGAGATGGCCCAGGCAGTCGACACGATTGCTCCTGAGCGCCCTCTCTGTAGTAGAGCTCGTACGGCTCCGTGATATACCCCAGAGCTGAGAGTGATGAAACAAAACAGGGGGTGGCTTGAGTGCAGGTGGAGGAAAACTCCTAGTGGATGCAGTTGAGCCCTGGTACATGCCTATAAGCCAGGTATACCTAGAGGCAGTGAGGGTGGCAAACAACCCTCTCACTACCTCTATCCAATCGTCTCTTTGCCGCCCAGCGGAGCTCTTTAGGGTTGTCCAGGGCCTATTATATGCTGGCCCCAGGGATATCATCGACCCATCTGATGCCCGCTGCAATATATTTGCTAGGTACTTCCAGGAAAAAAATGCTTGCATCCGCAGGGACTTAGACTTCAATGTTATAGCAGTTGAATCAGGTGAGGTATCCGGAGCACAGCCTGGTCCAGTTATTTTGGATGAGTTTCAGTTGGTACAGCTTGAGGATGTTGACAACGGGATGGGTTCGTGCAACCACGTCTGTTCTGGATCCTTGCCCCTCTTAGCTTATAAAAACTAGCAGGGAGGGAACAGCTGGCTGGGCGGAAAGGTGATCAATGCCTCCTTGCGAGAGGGGGTGGTCCCATGCCACCTGAAAAAGGCAGTGGTGAGGCCACTCTTGAAGAAACCCTCTCTGGACCCGGAAGATCTTGACAACTTTAGGCTGGTGGCAAATGTTCCTTTCCTGGGCAAGGTCCTTGAGCAGGTGGTGGCCAACCAGCTCCAGGTGCTTTTGGATGAGACTGATTATCTGGATCCATTTCAGTCGGGGTTCAGGCCAGGTTTTGGCACAAAAACAGCTTTGGTCGCCCTGTATGATGACCTATGTTGGGAGAGAGAAGGGGGAGTGCGACCCTGTTGATACTCCTGGATCTCTCAGTGGCTTTCGATACCAAC
The DNA here is from genome assembly GCA_021292165.1 of Shinisaurus crocodilurus. NCBI lineage: Eukaryota > Metazoa > Chordata > Lepidosauria > Squamata > Shinisauridae > Shinisaurus > Shinisaurus crocodilurus. The sequence continues at coordinate 95,935,498 of CM037880.1, forward strand.
AACCATGGTATCCTTCTGGGGCAGCTGTCTGAGTTGGGAGTGGGGGGTACTGCATTGCAGTGGTTCCGCTCCTACTTGGATGGTCGGCTCCAGAAGGTGGTGCTTGGGGAATACTGCTCAGCCCCATGGACTCTCCAGTATGGGGTTCCTCAGGGGTCGGTCTTATCCCCCATGCTATTCAACATATACATGAAACCGCTGAGTGGGATCATCCAGAGTTTTGGAGTGCGTTGCCATCAGTACGCTGATGACACGCAGCTCTATTTCTCCTTTTCATCTTCAGCAGGTGAGGCTGTGGATGTACTGAACCGGTGCCTGGCTGCGACAATGGACTGGATGAGGGCTAACAAACTGAGGCTCAATCCAGACAAGACTGAGATGCTGTTAGTGGGTGGTTCCTTTGACCAGATGGAGGGTGTTCAACCTGTTCTGGATGGGGTTGCACGAAGGAGAAGGTTCGTAGCTTGGGGGTGCTCCTGGAGCCATCTTTGTCACTTGAGGCTCAGATGGCCTCAGTGGCAAGGAGTGCCTTCTACCAGCTCTGGCTGGTGGCCCAGCTATACCACTATCTGGACAGGGATAGCCTGGTCTCAGTAATCTATGCTCTGGTAATCTCTAAACTAGACTACTGCAATGCACTCTACGTAGGGCTGCCTTTGAAGACTGTTCAGAAGCTGCAGCTTGTGCAAAATGCAGCAGCCAGACTTATTACGGGAAGCAGATGGTCCGAGCATATTACACCAGTTCTGTTCCACTTGCACTGGCTGCCAATATGCTTCTGAGCCAAATTCAAGGTGCTGGTTCTGACCTATAAAGCCCTACACGTCTTAGGACCACAATACCTGACGGAACGCCTCTCTCAACCGCAATCTAGTTTTATTAACTTTTAGTATTGTATATTTTAAACTATGTTTTTAACTTTGGTTTTAAATATTTTTAATTACAATGTTGTTTTTATTGTAGGTTTTATCTTGATTTTATTGTATGGATTGTTGTGAGCCGCCCAGAGAGCTTCGGCTGTGGGCCAGTATAGAAATGAAATGAGTAAATAAATAAATAAATAAATAAATCTACCCGGATGCTACGCTCAATATCTGGGGGCCTCCTCCGACTGCCACCTCCAAGGGAGGCTTGGTTGGTGGCAACAAGGAGGGCCTTCTCAGTGGTAGCCCCCCAATTATGGAATAAGCTCCCCACTGAGGCTCACCTAGCACCAACCTTACTATATTTTCGGCTCCAGGTTAAGACTTCCCTCTATGCCAAGGCATTCATAAATCATAGAGTTGGAAGGGGCCGACAAGGCCATCGAGTCCAACCCCCTGCTCAATGCAGGAAACTAGAGGAGGGGTCTCCCATCCAAGTAATAACCAGGCCTGACCCTGCTTAGCTTTCCACACACAGACAAGCTGAGCCAGCGTGAGCCACAGGCCCGTAACTGTTCAAAATAGCACATGGGGGTGTGTGATTGTCACCTGTAGGCTTAGTTTTATTAACTTTTAGTATTGTCATTTTATACTGCGCTTTTAAATTTGGTTTTAAACTTTTTAACTACATTGTATGTTTTTATTGTTGGTTTTTATATAGATTTTATTGTATGAATAGTTGTGAACCGCCCAGAGAGCTTTGGCTGTGGGGTGGTATAGAAATGAAATGAAATGAAATCATCATCATCATCATCATCATCATCATCATCATCATCATCATCATCTCAGGATGGTCATTTGGGGGGCCCAGGCTGTGGGGGCCTTGGCCCTGAGGTCCAGCCGTAGCTGCACCACTGTAAAGAATAAGCCATGAGACTTTTACTCCCAACTAGAGGTAATTCAGAAATAATTGTTCCCCCACCCACCAGTTGCATTTTCTAAAATTAACTCATGGATTTGAGAATTATTTACATGAGTTGTCGGTTATTTCATTTAGAAAGGCATTCCTGGCATGGCGTTTCCAGTCTATGCCTTCGCAATATTTAGAGGGATGCTATTGCAAAAAACCCGGGAGACCAGCGATTTTGTCCATGAGGAGCTCAAACAGCAGAGGACCTTCGGCATTACTTATTATACCGTTCCTTGTATTCTGAGACAAGGGTAAAATTTATTCTGAATGTACTTTTGAATATATCTGATGATGTTGATCAAGCTAAAATTATGTATTTGCTATCTGACCCTGACAATTTTGTGACAGTGACAGAGTCACGAGATTTGCAGTGGCTGCCCAAAAGCTGAGAAGAAGCTTTGCTGAGGCCAATATGGTGAAGTGTAAGGATTTAATTTGATGGTTTTAAAGTATTAAGTGGTATTTATTGTATTTTTAATTGTATTTTTAAATTAAATATGTATTGTCTTAGTTTAGTTTTGTTTTATTGTTTGGATGTATACTGTCTGATCTCTAAGGGATGTTTGGGGGTCTCAGTTTGATAGGGACTCCCGTTTTAATCTTCTTTTGTAAGAGTTTGTATTTATGTATTTGTATTTTTGGTTGATATAACCATGATGGGTGAAACAACAAATAAACAGCTGCACCACTGGGTGGATCTCAGGGTTCTAGTGAAAATCAATTAACACAAGCTGACCTACATGATCCCTACCTGCTGGCTGATATCACCTCAGAAAAACAGGGTCTTAATTTTTAATTTTTTTTTTTTTTAAATCTAGGTTCAAAGCCTACTTCACTTTAAGAGAAAAACTGAAGCACTTATCACACCATCCAATGTGGCTGCCTGTAACCTTCTGAATTCAGAGGATTACGGGCATCCAATCACACGTGGGAGGAGCTTGGAGGCAAGGATTGCCGCTGTGCTTCCCTCACCCTCCAAAAGACATAGATGGCTGCTTGCAAGGAGGAGCCTCACTCCCCCTCCCTGCCCCCCCCCCAGCGCTGGCTCTGAAGTTGCACTTGGGACTTTGGAGCAGCAGCCGGTATGGCAAGAACCATGCTAGCTGCGAGGGAGGCGGGCCGGCACTCCGCTGTTGGAATCCCAGCTCCGACCTCAGAACACATTTCCAAGGTGGGAGCTAGGACTCCAGCCTATCCTATGACTGGCTAGCCAGCCTCTAGTGGCCTTAGGATTGCACCCTTACAAATTCACCGGTGCATCCCAAAGCATGGAAATTGTAATACTAGTACTCATGGTTAATCCAATGGAATTGATTAGCTGTTGTTGTGACGATAAGACAGGGAGGAGGAGGACCATGTAAGTTACTTTGGGTTCCTTGTAAGACGAAAAAAAGCTGGGTCAAAAAGAAAATAAAAAGAAAGGTAGTCGTGTTGGCCATAAGTAAAAGTCCAAACCCATATTAGTGTGACACCTTTAATAGGCCAACCAAGAAATCGGAAAAATGTGTTCTTGGTTGGCCTAATAAAGATCAAATAAAGTATTTCTTCTTCATATAGTACATAATTAATTCATGGAATTGGCTGCCACAAGATATGGTGAAGGTCACTGGATTAATATCTGTTAAAGAGGATTGGACAAATTCATGGAGGACAGGTTTAGAACTTCTCCAACCTGGTGTCCTCCAGATGTTTTGGACTGCTTTATCTAATCTGCCCAGAGAACGCTTCTTATTGGGAAGATTAAAAATGTAATAAATAAAACAACTCCCATCATTCCTAAGCATTGGCCATGCTGGCTGGGGCTGATAGGAGTTGAAGTCCAAAACACCTGGAGGGCACCAGGTTGGAGAAGGCTGTGCTGTGGCTCACAAGCTGGGTGTAATTTTCTGTCAAGGGAGATATCTGAATTCAACAACGTCGATAACTATCTTACATTTATTGGTAATGCCCAAGGGACCTGTGCCTGCTCTGCTCTAGTCCTATCCCTTTAAACCTGCCTGATCAACAAAAGGAGACTTCAAATCAGGAAGTGCTTCCAGAACTTTTCATTATTAATAATGCTCTGCAGCTAAATTGGAAATCTGTTCCTGTAGCCCCGGGGGGTGATTAATGTAGCAGACAAGGAATTTTGATTAAGCAAATGAAATGTCTGACACATGGACTATTTATCAGTTCTTATGATACTGAAACACTCTGATCACTACAGCGGGTAAATGAGGTTTCATTGTTCTCCATTCTATCTTGGATGGGTGACATCAAGCTTGGGTCTGGATTTGGCCTTGCTGATCTTAGCATCATAGAGTTGGAAGGGGCCTACAAGGCCATCGAGTCCAACCCCCTGCTCAATGCAGGAAACTAAAGGAGGGGTCTCCCATCCAAGTAATAACCAGGCCTGACCCTGCTTAGCTTTCCACGCTCAGACAAGCTGAGCCAGCGTGAGCCACAGGCCTGTATAAAATCACAGAAGGATAGAATCATAGAAAAGTAGAGTTGGAAGGGGCCTACAAGGCCATCGAGTCCAACCCCCTGCTAAATGCAGGAATCCAGGTCAAAGCATCCCCGACAGATGGCTGTCCAGCTGCACCTTGAATGCCTCCAGAGTGGGAGAGCTCAACACCTCCCTAGGTAGTTGGTTCCATTGTTTTATTGCTCTGACAGTCAGGAATTTTTTCCTGATGTTCAGGTGGAATCTGGGTTCCTGTAACTTGAGCCCATTATTCTGTGTCCTGCAATCTGGGATGATCAAGAAGAGATTCTGGCCCTCCTCTGTGTGACAACCCTTTAAGTACTGGAAGAGTGCTATCATATCTCCCCTCAGTCTCCTCTTCTGAAGGCTAAACATGCCCAGTTCTTTCAGTCTCTCCTCATAGGGCCTTGTTTCCAGTCCCTTTATCATCCTTGTTGCCCTCCTCTGAACCCTCTCCAGTTTGTCTACGTCCTTCTGAAAGTGTGGTGCCCAGAACTGGACGCAGTACTCAAGATGAGGCCTGCCACCTAACCAGTGCAGAGTAAAGGGTATATTCTAAAATATACAAGATTTTAGTATATTCTACTATTCTAGTATATACTCTTGTATATTTTAGTATATTCTAAAATATACAAGAGCCATGATTTACACACACACACACACACACACACACACACACACGTAAGTGGCTGTGTGCCTTTTTTTGTTTTTTGCTCAAATTATGGCTGGGATGTGTGAGATGTGCGGACGGTGTGTGAAATTTTCAGGTGCCAATGGGTGACTGCAAGCAAAATCCAGCCCCCACAGTTGGAGATGCAGCATGTACTTGGAGTAGGGTGGGAAACAAGCAACCAGAAAATGCATCTGCCTCAAAGTTGGGAGGCAGACACCAGATACGGTCACTATAGGGACCCTTTTGGACCTTGCCCTCAAATGGTGCCCTGCATCAAGCCATAAGGCAGAGGGAAGCCTTTGCTTAATATGTGGAACAGAAATAAAGAAAAAGAAATGGGCAGGAGGAGATGCGCCCAGAGCTGCCTCACTCTAAGTCAGCTTTCCCCAGTGTGGTGACTTCCAGATGCTTTGGACTTCAGCTCCCATCAGCCCCAGGCAGGATGTCCAATGGCCAGGAAAGCTGGGACTTGTAGTCTAAAATACCTGGATCAGGTTGGGGAAGGCTGCTCTAGGGCTCTGACGAGTCCCGCTCCTTCTTTGCAGTGGCTCTCCTCCTCCTTCTAGCCTGGTGGGGAAGGCTTCTGACTAGACTGTCTTTCCGCCTGCTGGGAAAGGGTGCTGGGGCTTGCCATGAAGACCTCTGAGCTACTTGGCTCCTCTCTTGCTCCCCTTGAGTGCCTTCTGTCACTCTGCTGGTGAAGAGAAAGTGAGTGATGATTATTATGAAAGGACTCCAGCTACCCTCTACCCCTTGGGCCACCACCGCCAGCTGTGCTCCTGCTTCAGTTGACATGATGGTAGGCCAGCTGGGCCAGCCTAGCTCATCTGGTTGGAGCTCGGGAGAGGAGACTCCCTTCCCTCAGTTGCATCCCTGCTGAGTATGGGGTTTGCAGATGATACAGCGCGGGGAGGCTGGCAGGCAGGGTGACAATGTGCCCGGTTTTGCACAGGACACCCCTCTATTTGAAGGTCTGCCTGATGACTGTCCTCAGTTTTGAAGGTGCCTTCTGTTTGAAGGGCTGTCCAGTCCAAGTCCTATATAAAGAACCATCAGAAGGAAGAACAGGGGCCTCAAAGTTGCCCCTCAACAGCACCTGGACAGCAGTCTGAGCAAGGCACACAGGTCACCCTGTCTTCGTCTTCCACACTATGGTGAGATGTACTGTATTTCCATTTAAATTATAATAATTATTTCTGAATTTGCATCTATACCTATAAAGTATCATGTGCAAATTTTATACAAAACAGGATCCCCTTTTGTCATCTTTGTTAGTGAGCCACAAGTGGCCACCCTACAGGTGGCTGGGATGCTGTCCATGGCATCCCATAACACAGACCTCCTTTCAGAAATAAATTGCACAGACTGACGGGGTGAAACATCCTTTGAAGCTCTATAGCAGGCAGTGGGCTGGGCTTTGCTTTCCAGGATCACCTGGTGACCAGGGCCAGGAGGATTCAGGTCTCTGGTATTAGTAGACTAGCCCGAACTGCCCGCTGTTCCCATGTCCAATTAGCAGCCCTCCTCCTGTCTTGCAAGGCTTCTGTTTCAAGCCCTGTGATGCCTGAAAGAATTAATTAGGTCTGAGAGCTGTGTGTATGTGTGTGTATTTTAATGTCTGGATCCAAATGTTGACTTCTGGATGAGATATAATGTTTTATCTAATCAATAAAGCAAGCTGTGTGGAAAATGATTTTAAGATTGTTCCATACAAAAGGTTTTCCAGTCCTTGAACAGTATCGTCAAGTGGTGAGATAGTTCCCCCAGGCTCAATTCAGAATGGGTTCGCCTCAGACTTGTTAATTTGGGCTTGAGTCCACTCTGATCCAAACAAAGCTCATTTAAGCTTGGCCCCATTCTGAGATAAGGCTAGGGTCTAGGACAGTGATGGCGAACCTATGGCACGGGTGCCACAGCTGGCACACAGGGACCTCTCTGTGGGCACTCAAGCCATTGGTCACCAGATCGCGAAAAGACCGTCCCCTTCTGCAAAACACTAATGATCTTGTTCTTTCTCACAGTGTGGAACAGAATGATTTTATTCTAGAATTACTGTTACAGAATTCTTTTCTACATTGTTATCACATTTAAAAGATTTTGAAGAATGATGCACAGAGCATGGATTGGATGCAAAGCCCTAACAGTTGACCTCAGTGCTGCATATGTTGCTCTCAAACTAACGGAGTATGAGCCATGGTTTGACAAATTATCAGCAAGAATGATGCAATAGCAAAAATCACATTAATTGTGCAAAAGCATGCCCAATGCAAACTTTTAAGTAATGCAGTGTTTGCAGTCCAAGACATAAAGTGTTTAAAATGTGTTAAGCACGTTTAGTTTTCTTGTTTATCTTGCTCATCCTAGTACAGGTTGACTTTTACTAATCCGACACCTGTAGAAGCAGGACCTGGGGTAAGGCTTGCCCCATACAATTTCAGTCTGGCATATAATCATATTACAAGTTGAGGATCCCTTATCCAAAAATACATGTGCCTAATTATTTAAAAAGTTTGTATAAATTCCCTTCAGGCTATGTGTACAATGTAGCACTATAATAATTTTTTGAGTTGATTTTTTTTTCAACAAAAAACTGTTTGTATCATTGAAAGCTCTGCTATTGTGTTTTTCTTTTAAGACAAAAGATGTTAATTAGTTCGGACAACTGTATGAGTTGTTTTTCTAAAACTGAAACCTTGGTATTCAGGTTTAATTGCAGTGTTGGCACTTTGAAATAAATAAGTTGGTTTTGTTGATAAGTTGATTAGTAAAAGTTGGCACTCGGGCTCAAAAAGGTTCGCCATCACTGGTCTAGGATCACCTTCCTACACAGAAGACACAACAGTGACAGCAGGAAGCTGTTTCCTAATCCTGCCTTCACTCTGATTTGGCTTCAAGACAGATACCACCAGAGTGAGGGCTGAATTGGGAAGCAATGCTTTCTGTCTGGAGGGAAAGAGGAACAAATAGGTCCTTTAAAAAATGCTGCCAGCATCAGCTGAGTGCAGATAAGACCACCACCAGCACTAAGCAAGGTTAAAACTTTGCCCCTATTTGCTTGTCCCCATACTGCCAAAATGGCCACCCAGCTTCTACGTGGATACTTTTTGGCTGAGGAATCATAGAAAAGTAGAGTTGGAAGGGGCCTACAAAGCCATCAAGTCCAACCCCCTGCTCAATGCAGGAATACAGATCAAAGCATCCCTGACAGATGGCTGTCCAGCTGCACCTTGAATGCCTCCAGATTGGGAGAGCCCACCACCTCCCTAGGTAGTTGATTCCATTGTCTTATTGCTCTGACAGTCAGGAAATTTTTCCTGATGTTTAAGTGGAATCTAGGTTCCTGTAACTTGAGCCCATTATTCCGTGTCCTGCAAACTGGGATGATCGAGAAGAGACCCTGGCCCTCTGTGTGACAACCCTTCAAGTACTGGAAGAGTGCGATCATATCTCCCCTCAGTCTCCTCTTCTGAAGGCTAAACATGCCCAGTTCTTTCAGTCTCTCCTCATAGGGCCTATAGAGGAGTGGGATAGAAATACTTTAAATGAACAAATAAAACCCAGCACCATGCAGAACAGCACGCCAGGTCACCACTTAGACTGGCAACAACAGTGATGACAACAACAACAGCAGTTCAGCATTACATGGACTGACAAGCTGGTCAGGTGGGATTTTGGTTCAGCCCCACTTTTTAGTTTAAATTTTAAGAGGCGAACTGTAAACCGGTTGGCCTTTTCATCACCAAAAATCAGTTGCAGTCGAAACTTCAAGGAATCTCCCCATTGCACTTTGGTTGGTTTTAATTTAGGAGAATTTTCAAGTGGGGCAGCCATAAAATACGGCAACATCATAGTGTCCAGAGGACAAGCAAGCCAGTCCAGATCTTAGTCATTATTGAATATTGCATGGCTATTATCTGCAGCGGTTTAATTGTGCATCCCCTTGTGCATCCAGTTGCTGCTTTTTGTGTGCAAATTAGAAAATAACATTCTTACATTTTTGTAGCCCTGATAAAGAGGGGATTATAGGAAAAAATGGTTTTGTGTAGGATTCCATGAGAAATGGAATAGAAATTCCTTCTTGAAAATAGCTGATGCCGTTTGTAATATTTAATCAAGCAAGCGCCATAATGATATTATATTTTGCCTTAATTTTCTTTTAAGGATATTAAATATTAGACATTCTGTGATGATGACATGCAATCCATTACATAAATAATTTGCATGGGTTGCATGAACCCAATAACCTGTACGTCTGCTGTCATAGATTAGCTTTAATTTACTGCTACAGCTGCTCAATAAAATGGCAATTATTTTCCATTGGGAAAAACTTTTAAGGCAATGGAATAATTTTCAGAACATTTCTTTAAGCTGAGGACAAGTAAAATAGAATAAGAAGTTCGGTTCTCTTATTAAATGGCATAACAAAGGGGAAATAGTTTACAAAAGTTCCCCATGGAGTTAAGTTTAGAGTTTAGAAATGAATTGTTTGAAAATGTTTCATTTTCAGAACTGAGGTTCAACTAGAGATGGACAAATCAGTTCCTCTCACTGTCCCATTTTTCCAATCTTAAGTTCATTTGGCTCCATTTCTGCATCATCATCGTAGTCGTCGTCGTCGTCGTCGTACATATTTTCATGCAATTTTTCCTAATATACACATTTTTGGATGCACTTTCCCCTAATATAATGCATTTTTGTCTATTTTCATTTTTGTACATATTTGTGTGATTGGAGAACTGTGTCACAACATTTGGAAAAGTGTAAATATCAAAGTATACTTTATATTGGTTCACGATGTGCAAATTAGGTAAATTCACAATAAAACACAAAGTGAATGATTTTCTCCACTATCCCTCAGTTCAACTAATGTCAGGCTGTGTCCTTTCCTGAGATCCTGTTCCGTTACACTCTCCACATTTATAATCTTGCAATAGCACTAACTGTAGCTAGGGATGAATGAGAAATTTGTTCAGTTCATTTTTGAACAGGATTTACCCAGTTTGCACCTTCCAGACTGAACACAGACTTGGACGCAATCTGAAAAAAGGTGTTTGACAGCATGCATACATTTGAAAAATGCACATGAAAAAATGTGTACTTTTGAAAGATGTGCACAACTTGTATGCTTTAAACAACTGGGAGAAGAATGTGTGCATTTCAAAGGTGCACACCCTTGATGTGCATGTTTCGAAAAATATGCACGAAAATATGCACGGAGTTTCATGCAAAAATAAAAAAACAAAGCTCGCAGTCTGACAAAGCTCGCAGTCTGGAATTTGGAGAACTTCAGGCAAGCTCTCGTTATGCTGATTCGTACAACCCTAGGTCTGTAGCCCTCCCTGCAAATGTCACCAGTATTATTGAAACTCTTCTTCCCTGGACATTCCTCAAGGGAAATGGAACTTTGATGGATCATAGCACGGCCGCCTCCCTGACCACTGAATCTGAGCAAACGCTGCACCAAGAACCTGGAATGACACAATTGAGACAGATAAACATTGTCCACCTGGGTCTCAGGGATAGATACTGTGGGTGCTTCCAGATGAGGCCTGCATTCTGCTATTGCCCTGCCTCATTCACCAAATTTTACATGTGGTTCGGATGATGTCATCTTCATTTGTAACCCTCCCATGTGTTCCCACTTCTGTCTTTTTTTCTTACCATTAAGGAGGGAAAGATGGAACGGCTGCACAATTTCTTTTAACTGGTAGTGCTAGGAGCCCTCCATCTGAAAGTCCCTGTGCCAGCTCACGCATCTAGGGTCAAATCCAGGAAGGCACATGTTTTTCTGTGAACTGACCTGGCATTCCACATCAGCACTTTCAGCTCCAGTGGTAAGCGGACATCACTGCCACAGCATTGCCAGTTGGGAGAGAGACCAGCACGCTCAAAGCATAGACCGGAAACTAGGTATTTTTGTTAATTCCATTCTGTCTGTGTTTCATCGGGTTGTCAGGCGTCTTTTGTTCCATCATCCGCTCATTGAAATGAAAAACCGGTCTCATCATCATCATCATCATCATCATCATCATCATCATCAGGCGATCACTCGTGACCGAGTAAGATTGTCTTCCGGGATAAAAGGAGGAAATTCTAAAGAAGATTGTGTAGACTCTAGCGATGGGTCCGTAAGTGACTGTGGAGGCCAATTCTAGATCCACACAGCTTCCCACAGTGAGGACACAGGTTACCAGATAGAAGATGGTCCTGTAAAGGATTCATTTGACGTGCTTTTCGCTTAGCACGTTTCTCCCTTTCACCTTGCACTCGGGTTTCTTCAAAGTCCATGGAACCTTTGTGAAAGGCCAACCTCCATTTAGATCGTTCATGGGCCAGAGCTTCCCAGTTTTCGATGTTTATATTGCATTTTTTTAGATTAGCCTTATGAACATCTTTAAACCTCTTATATTGACCACCGATATTCCGCTTTCCATCCTTGAGTTGGGAATAAAGTAACTGCTTTGGGAGACGGCAGTCAGGCATTCTAACAACATGACCGGTCCACTGAAGTTGGCGTTGAAGGATCATTTTTTTCAATGCTAGTAGTCTTTGCTTCTTCCAGTACACTGACATTTGTTCGTCTATCTTCCCAAGTAATTCGCAGGATTTTCCGGAGGCAACGTTGATGAAACCTTTCAAGGAGGTGGAAG